>CM026205.1:20488219-21088219 GCA_014839995.1 Xenentodon cancila
TAGACAAAGACTTCTAAACCACACTCTCAGAAATAAATTATTTTCATGCAGTGGGATTTGTATAATTCTGAAGCTTTGATGTTGTTTGGGAAGAATCTTGTGTTCTTGCTTAGATTTGTCAGGCAATTCTATCTCCAGAAGCTTTTACTTCTTTGCCACCTTAAAACTCTTAAGTCCTGGATTCATCCTTCACTTAGAGGACAAGTTAATACCGGAAGGATCTTCTTAACTCTCCGAAGTGACCCAGTGCAGTGGCTCTAGGTGTCAATAACTTACAGATGTAATGATTCTCTTTGTCCTCGGAAAGTTGAAAGTTGGTAGATTTTTCACAAGCACATAATTACCTGCCAGCTAGAGATGGATGATGAGTATTTAAAGATTTTGATATGTATTTATCTTTCTCCATTGGTGTAAAGTCTGCAAAGCTTTGATCAATCAGAGTTTAATAGATAAAAATGGGAATCTGAAGACTGTTTTGTTTTTCGATGATGCTGCCGGGGGAGACATCATTGTAAATCCTGGCTCACCCAGAACAGTCCTGATAAAGGGGGTTTTGTGAAGCTCCTGCTAATGCATTACTGCAGGCATTTCTTCTGTCTTTAATATTGGTCTAGTTGGCACAGCTTGGAAATCTGTCTGTTTGTAACACTTGTAACATTTTATTTATTTGAATATCTCTATATTTTGATTACTCAACAAACATTTAACAACAGAAGAGGTGCTCGACGTGATGCTGATTTCTGTCATTATGGCCAACGCTGGTTAATAACAAGCAGTGGAAAAATCTGAATAATTATAATTGACTTTTGCTCTTAGTTGTACCATTCTTCAGGGAGTTTCAGTGTGTTTATCGGGTATCTTTCCATCTCTCATAGCTCCCTCTCTGTGTTTTGTTTTACAGTTACTTGGAGCAGCATTCTTGAGTATAGGCCTGTGGGCATGGGCGGAGAAGGTATGTATAAACACATGCTCATGAAATCACACTGTGGAAGTACAACATGATAGTCTCACAGGCAGAACTAAAAGTCCTGCAGACATCTTTGACATTATAAGCAGAAAAAAGATTCACTGGGAAGATTAGATATAAACAAAACTTTTGAGGGTAGCGGTGTGAAACATAGAGGCTTCATTCCTCTAATACTGGTAGAATTTCAAGGTGTATTACCTGATACGCTTGTCATATTCCCTGGCACACACCTCTTGCTTTCCAAGTGAAATGATTCATGCTGCTGCAACTCCGGGTTTCTGTTTTTTGAGCCAGTGTCTGTTAATGACAAACTTGTTTTTCTCAAAGCTGAGTTGGAGCTAGAAAAGATTTTTAAAAAAAAAAAAAAAAAAAAAAAAAGGAGGCCAAGTATCCTAAATGACACTTGTTTGACTCGTAGTAATTAGGAATTGCTTTGAGTTAAATTAGTTTATCTAATGTTTGTATTGTGAATTGTATGGAAACCTGTCACAGGTTGAATTTGATCTCATATCTGGATCTGGTTACAGATCACTGACCAGCAAATATATTCAAAACTGCATCCAATTCAATTAACAGTCAACGTGTTCATAAATTAGCAAGAAATTGTACCAGTCGGTTCAGGAAATGCTTGTACCTGCCGGAAACTTGTTCTGATCAGTGAAATCTGGTCATGAACTCTCTGCAAATAAGTCTGTGCTGCAGTACCTTTGTGGAACAGGGTGAATAATTTATAGGGATTAGGCTGAATGATGAATAGCGGCTGCTGGAAAGGCGTGATGGGGAGTTTGGGTCTCGGTGACTAAGATGATTAGTTTCAAGCCAACTGCTAGCAGCCAGTCTGCATCATTGTCTCAGGCCCCTTATATTAAAAGTCCAATGAGAGCAATGTATTCTGATTAAAAACACATGAATGCAATATTTTCTTTTTCCAGGAGCTTTTCCCTTGCCTAGCGCAGATGAACGTGAGCAGTGTGACATTTTCAGCTCTCTTGGCTGGAGCTGCAAGTGTTTAACGGATAGTTTACACAGTATGTGATGGGCTAAATTAAGAGCCAGTGGCCTCTTTCATAGGGGTCATTCCCATTTTGTTAGTCTCTCCTCAAAGCTGGTGGGAATTTTAGTAGAAATAAACGTTACAGCTTTCATAAACTGCACCATATAAGATGGTTGACTGTGATATTAAGATATAATATTCATTGATGAAATTGGAAATACCTTTTCTCATTGTAAGGCAAAATGCATAACTGAGACTGAAAGGAAACACGTTAGACTCTCCAGAATTAGATCTGGGAAGCAGGATACACCGAGGAAGGAAAGATGTGTGTTTGTGAATGTTTTCAGAAGATTCAGAGCTTTGCATCAACTGATGAAACTTACTTGTTTTACAACATAATTAAGTTGCTGGTGAGTGTGACTGTTGAACACACGCTGATTTAATGAATAAATAAATAAATAAACCCCTCCGAGATGAAGCGGCGTGATAAATAAAGATTTAATGAGACTGTTGCAGTCAGATTTTTCTGGATGTCTTCATCTTTAAAGAAGATGACTGCAGCTGCTCTTTTGGCTGCACCATTCATTTTTATTTCTCTTTGACAAAGTGTTTTCAAGGTTAACTGTGTTTTCCTTAGTTTTTTGCGTAGGCTTTGTACAGGTGATGAAAGGATGGATATTTTTGAAGTACTATAGCTGGAAATCTGACCACTTTATGTCTTTCTTCCTTTCCTTTCAGGGTGTGCTGTCCAACCTGTCATCAATCACAGATCTTGGGGGCTTCGACCCAGTGTGGCTCTTCATCGTGGTGGGAGCGGTCATGTTCATCCTGGGCTTTGCTGGCTGTATCGGAGCGCTGAGAGAGAACACCCTCCTCCTTAAGTTTGTAAGACTCCCTTTTTCGCACTGGACGCCCCCTAAAATCCACACCAGAGCTGAGGCTGTAAGTGCAGGCGTCACTTTGACTCGCCATAGCCAAATGCTCTGAGTGGTTACATGGAGGCAGAGCGAACCGTATTTCACCAGAAAGTAGTTCTTAGAAATGCATGCCTTGTTTCCATTCAAGGATTTTTCCAGCGACTGTTTCTAAAGTCCAAAACCAGAATATCACAATTGAAGTGGTTTATTTGGGTTTGGCTGTATTGCAAACAACATGACACTGATGTAGACAAATTCGCCGCGTTGCTGGCTGTGATTCTGAGTAGCTATTAACTCCAGCAGATGTCCATTAGTGGCAGTAAGTCCGGCATCAGAGTGAGGAGCTAATGTGGCTTTTGTGTATTTATCATCAGTCTCGTCTCCTGCATTTACAGTAAATGGATGATGTTAAGGTACCTGTGGGACCTGTGGTTTTTGTTGCTACACTCACGCTTTTCAAATCAGGACAGGCCTGACAAAAAGACTTGAACATCAAGGAGTTCCTGTTATTTTTCAAAAGCACTTCCAGAAAAAAAAACAAAACGGTTTCTTTTTACTGTTTTCTTGTTTTGTTTGTTTGGCTGCGTGTTCATTCTTGTGTGTACCATGTGCTCTTCAGTTCTCCGTGTTCCTGGGTTTGATCTTCTTCTTGGAGCTGACTGCGGGGATCCTTGCCTTTGTCTTCAAGGACTGGATCAAAGACCAGCTGAACTTTTTTATTAACAATAATGTCAAGGCCTATCGCGATGACATCGACTTGCAGAATCTTATTGACTTTGCCCAGGAATATGTGAGTTGGCACACCTTTTCACCATGGTTCTTACTCTCTTAAACTTGTCACATTACCTGCTTCTTGAGAAACCTTTGGTTTTAAATTAAGTTTTAAAAATAACTCTGAGTTGGCCAAGCTCCTCGCACCTAGTACAAATGTGATTGTTTTTTTCTTCAAATGATTATCCAGTTTTGTAAATGAGACAGTTTAGATAATTGGCTTATGTGTGTAAATGCTGGGCTCTGTCATGCCGTATTCTAGGGGAGATTAGATCTGTAGTGGACTCGCCAGCTGAGTCTCATCTGCAGTCCTCACTGGCCACAGTAAGCTGGCTGTGCAGCCAAGCTGACCTGAGCCAGGCTCTAAAGACGTCAGGTGGCCAGATCAGGAGGAGTAATTCTGTCTTGTTGCTGCCATGCCAGTGGTTGTGCTGTGGAGCTCACGGGCCCGATGACTGGAACCTGAACATCTACTTCAACTGCACTGATAAGAATCCCAGTAGGGAGCGCTGTGGAGTCCCTTTTTCCTGTTGCATAAAGGACCCTGCCGTGAGTTACTCATCAACATTGTCTTGCTGTATTGCAGCTGCAGCATTAAACAATATCAAGCTCGGCTGTTAAACTTATTTGACCTATTGATTTTAGCCATTTTCTGAAGTTGCTCTTCAAACCAATTCTTAATTTCTTCCGTTAATTTGTGTTGTCAACAAAGAGATTTCAGTTTATACATATATTTAAACAAATGTATACATATACAAACATATATGTATTTGGTATGTTCTGTTTTTCAGGAGGATGTCATCAACACACAGTGTGGTTATGATGTTCGGCATGAAGGGGTTGGTATCTTTAGACATCTGTGTCACTCCAGTACATAATGAGCCGTGTGTGTGTGTGTGTGTGTGTGTGTGTGTGTGTGTGTGTGTGTGTGTGTGTGTGTGTGTGTGTGTGTGTGTGTGTATATGTATGTGTGTGTGTGTGTGTATATGTATATGTGTATATGTATGTGTCTGAAATAAAAAAAAATAAAAAAACAACAACAAAAAAAAACATGCCAAGCTCCTGAGGTCCAGTTGACTGACAACCTGTTTAACATTGTAAACATTTGTTGGTTGTTTTGAGGGGTAGAAAAAACATATATGGCTTGTGTTTCATTAAAGTTGATTAATATTTGAAATATTGAATATTTGCTATTCAATCTGAAAACACTCTGAGCTTTTATGTTTTCATTTGCATTCCTGAACATGCGAGGAATTACTTGCATTCGTCAAAACAGTCCCCGAGAACGTACAGGGTTAAGTGGCACAAGACTGTCCTGCTTCTTGCCTTAATAACAGATTGTTCTTCTAACAGGGATAATTAGGCTCCAGTTATAGCCTGGAGAGCTGCCTTACTACACTCTGTAATTGGCTACTCGGTGGGTTGTGCCAGTCCGTTCCCTTTTCCTCCGTGCGTGGGTGTGGTGGTTACAACTCACTGCACTGCAGTCAGAGCCGTTGCTGTTGCTAGGCGAAACTGCAGTACTGTGAACCACCTGCCGCTGAGATGGTAGGAATTAATTTTCTCCGTGTATTTGTCCTAAACGTCCCGATCATTGAAACTATCAGTGATGTGGAGTAAGTTCCTGTGCGGGCTTGGAACATGAAAAAGCCGGGCACATGTGGTTGACAGTGGAACAACAAAGGCAACAAGCTGAAATAGCTTCAGAGAAAGTTCACAGCCAGGACAGCACGCTGTTTCCTGCTTTTTTATTGGCTACTGGGAGGCTCTCTTTGCTGCTGACTGGTTGAAAACTAGGTTTCAGGTTTTGCAGGAGGACAAAGGGTTTTCCTGGTTAAATAGAAGAGTAACAAAGATAGCATTGTGCAGAGGCCCCTTTTCTTACTCCTGTTTGGTGTTGTTATAGCAGTAAATTAGACCTTTTTATGTCCTTCTCTGAATCAGCTGGAAGTGACAACGTACTCCGTTCTCCGGTGACAAGAAACACCTTCTGGTTGTTTGTTTGGTGTGGATAGGGCCATCAGCGATATGAATAAACTGCCTTAATTTCTCTAAAATGTCCAGACAGCGACTTGTTGAAGTCTTTGAGGGTGATTCAGCGGTCTCTCAGTTTCCTGGCCTCTCTTTATCAGCGAAGAGTTACAGAGTTATCTGCGATGTTTGGTTTGTCCAGCATTGGTCATAGGCCACAGTATAAATTGTTTTGAAGGCCAAATTTTTCTGTGGGAGTTGAGGATTTTATCTTGTTTGAAAATCTAAGCTTCTTCACCAAGTTTTAACATGCTTTTAATCTTATTTTGTTTGTGAAAAGGAGCTGGGTCGGCAAACGTATATCTACACCAAGGGCTGTGTGGGACAGTTTGAGAAGTGGCTTCAAGACAACCTGATTATTGTAGCTGGAGTCTTTGTTGGAATTGCACTTTTACAGGTAACGTGCCCCTGTTAGGGGATTCTTTTCCATTCATCCAATTTAGGAAACTTACTTTCTTGATTAAAATATAAAAGTAAGCATGTACTTTGATTTTTGTTTTATCACTGTCATCTGGTGGTGAGAAAATGCAACATCAAGCGAATGACCCCTTTTACAGCATTGACGTTACCTTTGTAACAAACCTTAACCTAATGGCCTAAATACTTTTTTTTTTTTTTTTTTTATATCCAGATTTTTGGTATCTGCCTTGCTCAAAACCTGGTTAGTGATGTGAAAGCTGTCAAAGCCAACTGGTGACAGGAGTGACGAAGTAGGGCAGCCGCAGCGCTCACCCCAGCCAGGTCAACAACACAGCACACAAACAAATCCGTCCAGCTGACGACGGAGAGCCGACAGTTCAGTCGGCTTCGCCACTGAGCTCAGCAGCACATGCACGTCGTCATACTTGCACATGTGCAAAAGCAGAGTTTATTTTCCCTTTTATCAGTGACACTTGAAGGGGAAACGATATATGCCATGTGAACCAAACAGCCGGGATTTTAACCCACCTATAACGAGAAGACAGTCCTGTCTATCCAGAGTTGATTTTTTTTTTGATTCCCTCGTCTTGTTATTTGGACAAATGTATTTGTATTTATGGCACGCAGTTGCACAAGGACCCCTGTCAGACGGGAAACTGGAAGCCATGGATGAAAGTAGAGAGACGACGTAAAACAAAGGAAACATGACGGCAAGTTTTCCTTAATAGGTCAATCATCACATCCTGTGTTTTTTTTTTTTTTTTTTTTTTGTTTTGTTTTTTACCCACACATCCTGCTCCAGAGGATGTCGGATTACTAGCCAGCCAGATTACCCAGTGCATCATTTTCCTTACTCCTTATAGCCGCTTAAACTCTTGAGTACTGGCTGGTCAGTGTCTGCAACTTTAAGTCACTTCAGGAAATGTCCATCCTAATTTACAATTTTAAAGTGCCATTAATTTGCAGTGATGATTTTGTGTCCTTCCTCTTAATATGGAACCCCCCCCTCCTCCACCCCCATACCTCAGGGCCTGGCCGTCAACATACTTTCAGCCTCCAGTTAACAGCATATCTGTTTTAGTTTTGTTTTTCCAGCCATGTCTGTGGACTTAAGACATAACAATGTAATGCAGAAAAACAGTGACGGTTCCTTAAATGTCAACCTGTTCGCCCTGGATCGATTGTATCATCTGTTGATTTGCTGACAGATGTTTTGTTGTTTTACGTCAGATGGCCTGGTGTGGTTCGGATCGTAGGTCAGTGCCATTCAAGGAAGGACGTCTAACAGTAGAGATTACTCTTTATCTCTAAGCATCCCTCAGGCACATGGGAATGCTGGTTTGGGGCCTTTTTACTTGACTTGTTTCACCACATCTGTCTTACAATTCGTCCTTTTTGCATAAGAACATTTGTTTGTTGTGTAAAGATGTCTTTTATTCCGACTTCATTTCGTTTCCTCTTATAGATTCATATATTCTTGGTTCATGGATTTTTACAAGGCACTTGTTTTACCTCTAACCCCAAAGTCAGCCAGCTGGCTTCTGATTGTCGAGGTTTTTTTAGTCCTAATGGAGACCAAATGATATCAGCTGGCCACTAACGTAACTGGTAAGGTTTTGTCTGAAAAGAATGATTATTTTTTAATAGGAATGCCAACAATACCAGATGACGTTTCTAGATAGTATAAATGTGAATTTATTGTCTCTTTTGTGTCCGAAGTGCCAGTTGAACTGAGAAATTAAAAAAATACAGTATCATTTTTATCTTTTAATTCAATGTTGTGTCTTTTTGTTCGGACTGACTTTTAAATATACATGCTCTTACCTTTTCTTTATTTTTCTTATACTAGCAACAGTTTCAGTATAACAGGAATGCTGCTTTAATGTTTACTAGCTGTGTAGTGCAGTAACCAAACTAACAAGAAGTCTCAATGGGAAAAAATCTTTGTTTTTTAGGCCAAGGAAGCATGGACATTTTTTATTCTTATTTTTGTTTATGTGTCTTGTTCATTTGAAATTTCTGAAGTTTACACAGCCTTTATTGCCATATATATATATATATATATATATATATATATATATATATATATATATATATATATATATATATATATATATATATATATATATATATATAATTTTTTTTTTTTTTTTTTAATCATAAATGTTATTGGCTCTCATTAACTAATTTTGTCCATTTATTTACGGCATTTAAGCATCATCTCCGGTTCTAACCGGGTCATTTGGATGCGAGGCATAAGCAGGATTTGAGAGGGATTTGCTTGACCAAACACAGGTCTGCATATACACACACACACACACACACACACACACACACACACACACACACACATACATACACACTTATACACGCTGTTTTGAATGCATTGCACACATGCTGTAAGATGACAAGCATTCATATTCTGTGAACAGTTCGCCAAAACTTTTCCAGCTTCTGCGCGTCTGTCTGTAGGATGCATATATAGAAGGTTCATTCGCGAACGCCTTATGATCATCTGCTGTGTGTACATGTCGCATGTCGTTTTCGCCCACATGCTCCCTTCTCAAAAATGCTACCTGATCACAGTACGTCTGTTTCCCAGCCTTCCATATTGATGTATTTTTAAACAGTGGAAAGACAAGAAAAACACAAGACGAAACAGCAGTCGTTTGAATTTCAGCGTCACAAATGTCGGAGTACGATATCGCCGGTGGAACGCAATGCACGGAGCCTTAATGACTTCTGCCTCTGCAAATGGATGCGTATCCATGGGAGAAGCTCATTTCTTTCAGCACTTTAATCAATGAATAAGAGTCAGTGGTAATTTGAGAAAGCAGATATAGGATTATTTACTCACAGGATAAAACGCCACTTGCATTCTTACACGTCCTTAACCAAAGTTGCACCAGTCATCAGACATGATTAATTGTTCCTCATTTGCACCCTTCTGTGTGTGTGTGTGTGTGTGTGTGTGTGTGTGTGTGTGTGTGTGTGTGTGTGTGTGTGTGTGTGTGTGTGTGTGTGTGTGTGTGTGTGTGAGAGGCTTGCTTGCGAACCAGTTTGTACCCACGTACACACGTCGGGGAGAAGAGTTTCAGTTTCTGTGCTCTTCGTGGCTGCCTTTTAGCTGTGCAGGGCAGATGGAGATCACAAATGTCAGTTCTTTTGCATCACAGCTGCATCTCTTGAACACAGTCCTGCCCTTTACTCTGCAGCCCCGCACCCCCACCAAATAGCTGGATGGATGTGCCAATAACTAGTCACCTTGGTAACAGCGATAACAATGCCATAATCGCCTTGCAGTGGTGATCTGGCAGGACTGCAGCAGAGGTGCGAGTTTGTTTTAACACCGTTGGGTTATTCTGCTCATGCATTTCCTTTAACACAGTGGAAAGCATGAGGGGAAAGAACAATGCTTATTAAGCTTTGTTCTTTGTGGTAATAGCCTCGCATCATAAAACACCTTCTTAATTTCTGTGGTGTCCCTGTGGGTATTTACTCAATCACTCCCCTCAAGGAACCTTATGCATACCATGAATGTACTGGACGTGCTGTATCTGCATCCACACGGACCACCTGCTCTGAGTTCACGTTTAACTCTCTTATGCAATGCTTGCCAGAACCCAAACCCATCTTAGGAATCTGAAAAACGACCTCCATTCAACGATGTTTTATCTGCTTTCCTGGGTAATCGGTTATTTATATTTTTTTTAATGATTTGACAGAACCTTTTTAAAGTTTCATGTATGCATTTAAGACAAACCAGCTTGTTGTGATCAATCCAGTGGACCTTTCTCAGCTTTATTTTATTTTTTTAAACACAAAAGTGTGCCGCATACCGGCTGTTGACACGTCTTACCTCATCGCGTTCATGCGCCGCCCACATCAGAGCACAGAGAAACAGCGTAACCAATTATTAACAGCAATACCACAGGTGTTAGTTCTGACATTTCAATGCAAAGACGTGACATTTGATAGAAACACGAGCGTGTACAGACTGTAATAGATGAAGCATTTTGTTTAATTGCCAGGTTTACTGAACTGTTACAGAATTTACCTTCATGGAAACCACTATTATCTCTTTGTACAGCAGAGCAGCAAAACTGATCTTTCATTGTGCTTTTTTTAAATTTTTTTTTAAAGTTGTTTTTATTTCCAACAATAAAAAAAACAATCCGAATCATGTCATCTGCTTGTTCTTTCTGCTTTTACCAGCCTGCTCTGAGGGTTGTAAAGAAATGTAAATGAAAACTGTGGTCTGTTACACTGTACATGCTGTCAAACATGCCTGTTTCATATATTAAAGGATTCGCGACACCAGTTTTCTCTTTTTCTTTGGAACAGTGATAAACATTAATGAAACTAGTATTTAATTGAAATATTTTTCATTTTAGGCTTGTAATTACACACACTTCTGCTCCTCTACAGTGCAGGGTGACGTTGCTCTATAAGACCAAATCATGAGTGTAATGATGTCATGGAAATCAGGGAGTACTCAAAGATTTATATGTGAGATCTATATTTTTCTCACAGTTTGGAAAAAAAAATCAAGGAGGAAGCTCAGCCTCATACTAGGATGCAGTGTTTTTTTTTTTAATTTTTTTTCTTTTTTTTCTGAGGTTACTAAACAGTTTAGTTTGTAATAATGCAACTAGTTTGCCAATAGAGGGAGACAAATGGTGCAAGAGAGCTCAGATACTGACACACTGCTGCTGTGACCTCATCTCTTAATCCTGTTAGGCGGAGAAAATGCCATGCAAAAGCTGCGTGTGTGCGTCTGTATCGCTTTCTCGCCATCAGCGGCTGTTGCAGAGACGCTGCAGTCGATGCAGCTAAATTCAGCGACCTGCTGTTCCTCTTCTGCAGCACAACATTGGCATCAAAGTTAAAACAATCCACAAATTCAATCCAAAAAGACTCTGGACATGTTTTCTTACCAGACATCATTGCCTAGATGAGCTTTGTTGCTATAAGTTACCGTTTCTGCCCACAGGGGAAGTGCGGCTGCTACTCTGTGCACCGAGCTGTTGTCAGAAATTAATTCGTGATTGATTTTCTAGCACTGAAACTATCCACGTACAATAAAACGGGAAGGCCGACTCACATTCCTCCTGTTTGATTCCCTGTAAAACAGCTGCTGCCACAAGCAATATCGGTCCAGTAAATATGACTGGCTTTGTGTTGTGTTTTGTCTTTTTGTTTATCTGCGGCAGGCATCGCCGTCGTCGTGCATCAGGGCTCAGTCCGCTTCCCTCCGGAGACCGGATCATTTAATATCATTTAGTTGACACAGTTCAGACGCGTCACTGCTCGACAGACGCTGCTTGTCCTTCATGAGTGAAGTGTAAAGATTTTATCATCAGATAGTACCGCGCATCTACAAGGCCACAGCGGGCGGCAGGCTCCGCACCATATTGAGTTTCATTTGACAGCGCAGATCTGTACTATACATCTGCATCTGGGGCCCAATGTAGATGCTGCTCCATGTGTCGGGCTCCTCTCCATCTGAAGGCTCGTGTGCCTACAAGTCCCGCTGAAATCTTCAGTGTGTAGCTGTGTGAGAACCCTAGGACGTGTGTGTGTGCAACATGACAATAGTCCGCTGGCCTCGGGGATGTAACGTCTCGTTTAAGCACTCGGTAATCGGTTAAGTCTTGCCATTAAAGTATCAGCACTAAGCATCGGCAGCATACTGCTTTAAGCATTTTGCTTCGTGACTAGTGACCTGTATACTACATAAATATGTGAATTTAAATTAGACATGCTGTGACCTATTTTACTTTTTAACTATTACCTGAAGACATTTCAAAACACAATATGTAGAGCGGGATAGAGAGAAGCGGCATATCTATCTGAGGGGAGAAATGGAAAAAGGAAATCATTTCCCGTAATCTTCCTCAATTCATTGACTTCAACAAACTGCTCAAACCCATTCACAAAGTCATAAAATACATCTAAACACGACTTTTAAGGTTGTTTTTTTTTTCTCCTTTTTTTCCAGTCACACTACGGAGATCTTGGAGAGATGTGCATGTGAGATTCCCGTCCCCTGGGAGAATTTACAATGTGAATGAAGTGAAAGCAGAAGGAAGAATAAGAGATACATAACAGGTCATGTTTCTCTGCCAAACAGACCCAAAGTCATGTGACTCCGTGTCTGGCTTCTGTCCTCAGGCAACAATCGAGGCCTATTCGGTTTCGAGGAAGAGTTGTAAACCAGAGCGTAGTTTGGTCTGAGTGGATGTTATCAGTGTCATTGGAGCTAAAAATGTTTCTATCAAAAAATTGCTTCTGAGCCGAATGCAGGCTTGGTGGCAGCAAAGAAATGTTTTCAATTTTGTAGACGGAAGCAAAACAAGGAGACACACAGTACCAGATGCAGCCTGAATCTCCCTAAATCAGCCAGGGCCACTATCAGTCGGTGTCAGAGCCGCAGCTCCAGGACCTTCACCTGCTTCCCCAACACGAGGCTCCTGTTTGCAAGCAAATAAGAGCATGACTCATGTCCCTCTGTGTCACATTTTACACTTTATCCCGGAATAACAAGTTTTATTAAAAAGCTGAAATCAAAGCTGAGATGCAGACCCCCGTGACCCTGAACGGGGGGGTGTAGATGATGACGAATGGATGATCTCTCTAAATGCTACAGTTGGTGAATGCGAGCATCACAGCAGCAGAATGGGATAATATGAAAACCAAGTTCTCAAATATAATTAAAAAAAAAACAGAAAATATTAAATGGAAAGAAGAACAAAAATGGCAACTTTTTAAGAAAATGACAGAAGCCCCATTTCTTACCTGAATGCATAAAAGAAACAAAAAAACACTCCTTAACTGTCTTTGCCTTTAGGTGGCGCACTTGGAGATGTGTAGCTTTTATCATCACTCAGGTCATGGAGGTGCTTCAGATATCAGAGTGATATTTTTAAACATATTACGTTAGCAGCGGGCAATTAATTTTGCCACAATAAGGCTTTTGATTATAGAAATATGAAACCATTTTAGGCAATGATCTCCAAACAGGAAAGAAAAAAAAGCTTTTGGAGTTATGACACCTTTTATTCTTCTGTGTGAATGTTTCAGTGACTGGTGTGCTTGAGAAAGAAACAGTCCTTTTTAACTTTCATTGAAATCTGAATTAAGCAAATTCAGAGCTGCGTGTGAAGATAACAGTACTGCATTTTGGAGTTAAACTGGCAATATTTAGATCAATTTTCTGTTTGCAAACGAAGAGAAATACGGGTTTCAGCATGCAGCAGAACAGGTTTTCTAGATGTCAACACTAATGTTACAAACGTGCACTGTCATGCATTTAACCGAGGACAAGCTGAACATGCAGTCTGGATCTAAAAAGCTGGCTAAATGGATCTATCTATTAAAAAAAAAACAAAAAAAAACCCATTTATACCTGCTTTTTTCCTATTTACAGTCATGGGGTCTATTGGAGCTGATCCCAGCTGTCTTCAGGTGAAGGTCAGGGCTACATCCTGGAGAGGTCACCAGTCCATCACAGGTTGGACTTGCAAATAGAAAAGAGGCCCAATGAAACCCTCAATTTAGCAAAATATGGGGTATGTTGCAAAAACGTTCTTATGCCCATATGAGGTGCTCTTTTTTGTTTGAGGTGCTTGACCTGCAATGATTCGCTGTGGGAAACTGTCTTTTAGGTAACGATGGCTGGTGTGGTTGCCGAAATAGAAATGAACCTGCCAAAGTTCAAAGAGGTTCTGGACATCCATCACCATTATCTTGGAAAGACTTATCACAGGAGGACAAAACCTGACTCTGTTGCGTAACACGAGTTAATGGAAATGCAGTCATTTCTCCATTGAGCCTCACATTTGAAAACGTCGCTGAAGTTCTGCACTGCAGTCACTTTGTTCAGCTCTTTTACATCTCTGACCCAGATCAGTTTACCGGTAACCAGCTCCCCCATCCTTATCTCCACCTACTATCTCCAGCCAACCTCAGCTTCAAATTGTGCCGTGATTTCTGTTGCTCAAACATGAAGTTGAAACTCTTCCGCTTTTGCTTGCAAATCCACCTTCACTAGGAAATCTCAGCTCTTAATGTTTCATCATGTCCGGAGGGCAAAGCTAAAAGGGAAATATAGTTGTGATTATAGTTGGCGATATAATTTCAGTTTGGTGGTCTATCAGAGTATCAGAGCCTTGTTGCTGTGTTGGGCTTTGGCGGAGCGCTTCTGACTGGGGGACTGTAATGCCCTCTCCCAAGTTATGATGCGCCTTCAGGGGTTATTAGGTGTAATTTTGTGTCCACATTTACAATTGTCATAGTTTGCAACAAGGGTCGCACGTGTTAATGTGGCTCAATTTCTACCCTCTAAAACCTGCCAGTAAAGGGAGAGTCGGAGAGAGGGGTGTAAATGTTCTGCAGAGGAGGGCTATAGTCACCGGGTGTGGAAAGTGGAGAGAAAGAGAGCAGAAGAGAGAGACAAGACAGTGGTGGTGCAGTTTGGTGTCTGTGTTGTAATATTTGTCAAGAAGTTTATAATGTGTTGTTTAAGGGGGTAAAAGGTGGACACAAGACAATCAATCGTTATAAGCCAAAAAAAAAAAAAAAAAAAAAGAAAAAGAAAATAGAGGAAAAAGGAGGAGAGAGTTTCTTATTTACAATCACATTTCTGATCGTTTGAGCGTTGGGGGGGTGCTGGAGGCAGTATTGAGTAGTCATATATAATACCTACATACATACATACACATACATATGTGGACATGTATGCTGTTATCTAGTACATATTCTTTATACATTGTAAACAGAGCAACTCAATTTGTACCTCAATGCACAATGCACACAACCACACACACCCACACACCACACACACACACACCCGTAACATACACCCGCAATGATCCGTGTGTTGACCTCGAAGCGTTATGTATGTAAGATACATTGTGCATCAGTAAGTAGTTATTCATACATATTAATATTACCTACCTGATACAATCATGTGCACCTGTGCTTTTAGTTTCATGTGCATATACATATATCCTGTATTTGTCCATATATATATATATATATAATATACCCATGCATCAATAAATACACCTATAGAAATGCATCTACATTATACACAGTAACATATAAACACCTAGTGCATATGTATGCATATGTACATATATATGCATACATACAAACACACATACATACCCACATATACAACATCCGCACGTGACACACACACACACACCACACACACACACACACCTCCACATGTGTACTCCCATGCACCACACACACACACCTCCACATGTGTTTGCACACACCCACACCAACGTCCACAGTGTTACGTACACACACATGCACACACACACACGCACACACACACACACGTGCACAGACAACATATACCCACACACACACGTGTACGCTCACGCACACACACACACGTGTACATGCACACGCACACAACACACACAACGTGTACATGCACACGCACACCACACATACACACATGTGTACGCACCCCCCCACCCCCCCCGCCCCCCCCCCCCCCCCCCCCCCACACACACACACACACACACACACACACACTCGTGTAAATGCGCACACACGTACACACACACACACACTGTACATGCACACCGACAACCATGGAACCCATATATATATATGGTAATACCTACATACTCATAATTCTTTGTGCACATAAATACATACATATACAAAAATATGATAATAATCACAAAAATGACAACAACAAATCATTTACATACCTCCTTCCTTTGAATAGTTATTTTTAACTTTGCTAAAGTAATTATTCTTACAAAGCCCTCCTTGTTGGTTCCCATCGTCACCGGTCATCGCCCCCCTGCCCCCCGCCCCCAGGCCAACCATGCCCTCCCCCCAAGAGGCGGCTGCAGCCAACCCACACCAGCAGAGCAGGGCAGAGGAGAAGGCGGCCAACCGGCCCCACCTCCCCCTTCCATGTCAAATCACCTCCGCAAGGAGCTGACAAGTCCAGGAAGGACAAGGGCGCGGGGCGTCCCCGGATCCCCCAGGCAACCCAACATGGCGCGTCCCCGCCAAGCAAGAACCGGTGCCGTCCACGGGTCCGCCCGTCGTCGGCACCGTCCACATGTCCGGCCGCCACAGGCGGTGACAACCAGCACTCCCAGGGCCACCGAACAGCACTGGGCCGGCAGAGGGGGGGCCAGGCGGCGAGAGGGGAGGGGAAGGGAGGCGGCGAGAGGAAACACTGGCAGAGCGAGCAGCCCCGGGTAACGAGGCAGCCACCACCCGCAGTCGCCAAACTTACAGAGCCAGGCGGAGGGACAGGAACAGGGGGGCAAGGGGGGGGGGGGGACACAGCCGACACCCAGAGGCCCGCCCAGCCAGGGAAAAGGAGCCCGCCAACACATCCGGCGCACCCGGCCGGTGGACCGCCAACCGCAACTACTTCCAACCAGGGGGCCCCTCCCCAGTAGTCGGAGCCCCCGGTACCAGTGCGCCCGCAGCCAAGGAGCAGCCCCGGCCCCCCCCGAGACCCAGCATCCCCCCCGCAGGACAAGACCCAGACAGTAGGAGCGCGGGCCGGATCCCCGGGCACCCAGCTGACCTGCAGGGGCCGTCCAGCACATGCTCCCCTGGTAGTCCCTCATGTTACCCGCCCCTCCCCCCACCTGGCCCATTGATCTCTCAATTTTTTAATATATTTTTATTTACTTATTTATTATTTATTTTTTTTTTTATTGTTACATATATCCCTTATACATATATATACACACATATATATATATATACATATATACAACACACATTTTTTTTTCCCCTCCCCCTCCCTCCGTTCCTTTGTTAATAGTATTTAGGGTGCATTAAAAAGAGCAGCTGGTACATGTATGGTGAGCCACATCCCTACACATACCAGTTGCTCTCTATTGTGTATATATATAATAATCTATATATGGTCATGGTGCATTAAAAACAATACGAAACTGGCATTACAGGGTGGATGTCCCCTGTAGGCCCCAGCTCTTCTTGTCATGTTTGTCTCTTTGGGGAGGGTCTTGTTTTTGTGTTTTTTTTTTTTTTTTTTTTTTTTTTTTTTAATAGAATTACTTTGATTATTATTTATTTATTATTTAGTTATTTATGTTATTTAGTTATTTATTTATTTATTATTTTTTAATACGTGTATATACATATATACATACCTGCACATACACATACGTACATACATATAAAACCCTTTTTTTTTTTTTTTTTTCCTTTTTTTTTTTTTTTTTTTTTCCTTTTTTTTTTTTTTTTTTTAAATTAATAAAATATTACACATATGAGAAGAGGGGGGTGGTGGGGAGGCGGGCAACCAGGACCAGGGGTGCATCACCTGCGAGCCCCCACACAGTCACAGAGCCAGGCCGCCAAGCCACGCCCCACCGTCAGGGACCTCCCCACAAAAGGGGCACCAGCCTCAACGAGAGGGCCGACACACGCCCCCAAGCCGCAGGCCGGACACCAGGGCAACCTGCCGCTTTGACCCGAGGTGTAAAGGCAGGGCTGAGAAAGCAGCCGTCACTGTGGTATTTTGATCAGAGCATGTGATAGACAATTCACTTGGACCTCAGGAAATTGTGTCAACAGGCAAAAACAGGAGAAGAAAATTATATAATATTTCCCATCTGCAAATGAATAGGCTGGGTTTAGACATGCACAAGAAGAAAAGGCAAAACAAAACTGGCTGTCATGATTACAAAAACACAAAAAAAAGTGCATCAAAGCAAAGATTTTCACAGTTTGTCCTTTAACATTTAAAAACAGTTGACCTATAATGAACATTTAGAAATGCTCTGATATTAATTACTGCAGTAAGAAGAAGTGTGTGGACTGCTTGGAACTAACAGGTTTTCTAAACTAATTTGCCATAAAATGTGACCTGATCCTCATTAAAGTCACAATATGAGACAAACACATTATGCTTAAACTGATAAAAGACAGACAATTACAATTTCTCATGTCTTTATTAAACACATCAGTTTAGCACTAAAAGGGCTGTTAGAAACAGTAATTGAAACCAAAGACTAATTACAGCAATTAAAGCTACTAGTGGCCCATAGTTTGGACACCAAAGACGCATTAAAGCAGAACCCATGAGTCAGTGGGACTGGCAAACATCTCTGTTCACAGGTTCACCATGTGGAAGTCGTTTAATAGGCAGGGTGTCCATGGGAGCGAAAAGGAAAAGAACAAAAACGTTGCAATGTGCCCGAAGTTTGCCAAAGAGCTTCTTGGCAATCCAAGATGCTACAGTTTCATCAGTCCATACTCCATGGAGCCCATATCAGAGCTGTGGGTACCAGACCCATAATCCATTAAAAAAAACTGAATGTTTGGGGGGAATTCTTTATCACATCTTTACTGGCTTCGAAACATAATTCCAACTGAGAAGTACGGTGGAGGGAGCATCATGATTCCGGTTGGATCGCAACTTCAAAGTCTGGATGAATTGCCATGATGAGGTTTTTGTTAATTTCCTACAAGTTGATGTCAGGGTGGCTGCCCACTAGGTGGAGACTGGTAGAGGTAGGATGATCCTGCAGAAAAAGAAAAATGACCTCGCTATGAAAGTAAAGCCACCACTTAAGGGCTTCATATCAGGTTACAGGTTACAGTAAATGAATGCAAAGAAAAAACTATTAATTCCAACTGTAACATCATGCTTGTTCGAGGGCACATTATAAAAACTCAAAGTTTAGGACTGGGCACTGAGACGCTTTGTTGCCTAATGTGCGACTTTGCTTTATGTCCTGCAGTGAGGTACAGTCCATTACTTTGTGTCTGAGTTTTCTTAAACTTTGACTAAGTAGCTGAGTTGCATGCACACAGTTTGCAGTTGTGGCACGTTGAAGGGCACGGTGGGGTCGCTGCACTCAAACGGGAACCTTTATCGGCTTCTTTCTCACACTCAGAGGAGCAAAGCCTCCGTTTCTGAAGGTGTGCCACTCGGAGGTCAACCGAGTTGACTAAATCTGACAGAGGAAAGGTCCAGATAAATTAAAGAATAATTATTTTCTCAACGCTGCCTTTACAGAGACAAATTAGACTAGAATTTAGGTTAAGTGTGATTAATTAAAGGGTGTGCGATGTAAACGCGATCCGTGCTGGAATGCATCTTATCTGCAACAGTTGCACTTCTAACACTTTGTTAAAGTACAACAAAAGAGACCGAATCAGATGAATCAAAAGACAAATATGGTTACGCCATAGGAAAACATGGGAAATTCTTCCCTATGTTTCACATGGGACCGGCACCCACAATTTTGGAGTATGAAGCGGACCCTTTTACAGCCCACTGATCAAACTGATCAAAACACGCATCAGTCATCAGTGAACAAAAACAACACCAGGATACAAGGGAAAGGGTCGTGTCAGCCTCTAGACGGGGCTGACACCCCTCCCCCGGCACAGACAGGAGTTGATTTTATTGATGCATTCAGCAGATCATGCTTTCCTCACCGAACTGTCAAAGGCCCCCATTCAGTGGCAGGTGACGTCAGATATGCGTCAGCTAACTTGGAGAAACAGACATCACATGACAGCACTCAGCTCCTCGCTTTCTCATGTGCTGCGTTAAAGGCTTCCTTTTAGAGCTGCGGAGGCGGAGACGAGAGGCCGCAAGGGCGTTCCTGACACATACCCCAAGAGATTGAAATTTGAATCTCTGAAGAGCTGAAGTGGAGTATGAATATGATTGATCTTGGAAGTGGTGATCTCCTTCCTGCTGGGGATAAAATGAGACAGATTTCACTTTTCTTTTTTTTTTTTTGTAGCAAGCGGGGGACTAAAATATAAAATTTTTCTTATCCTTATCTCCAAATTGGGTTTGAACTTTGCATGTTTTACAGGTCCAAGTTAGAAGCTGTGAGCTCCAGATGCAGATTTCGCGTGATGTCATGAAGTCTGAGCTTTGTGGCATTTGGTTTGATCTGACATCCCTGGCTGCTCGATGGTGCAACCAAAATGACAATTCTGAAGCAATCCAATAAGAAATCGTGGCAAGAGCAGCAACAGCCCTGCTCTGGGTCTGCTCACACCCCAGTCTTGGGAGTACAATGGGGTTAACTTGTAATAGAAAGCTCCTCAGTCCAGCCAACACTCAACCATGTTAGAGGGTTCATGTTATCTGAAAGAAGCAGTTCAAGTTCAACGTTGTAAACATCATATCCTTGTTTCGTCAAAAAAAACTCTTCAGGGCAGTGAGTTTGTGTCAGTTTAACCCTTTAACGACAAACGTATCATTTTTTTAAACTTGTTTGCATATATATATATATATATATATATATATATATATATATATATATATATGCATTAATCTTGCAACATATGTTTTTTTAAGTGTGCATGGGTGTGTGTGTGAGCGTGTTACCTTCATCAGCCCTTTTGACAGTCTACCCATATTTTATTGATGCCTGGAGAAATAAAAAAGACAACACACACACACACAAACAAAGAAACAGAAAAGGAATAAAAAATTCTGCAAAAGAGGAGTAAGATCCCCAGATTTAGAATAAAAGCAGAACACAGAAATACAGAATTAGAATAACATTACCAATCATCATTATACAGGGCACACGGTACCCACCAACACATCTTGGGCACGCTCAGCCAGCGACTAGTCACTAGCGACTATTCGGTATCACGGCAGGGAACGTCACGTCTCACACCAGGAACACACCAAATAATTGTATTTATGTCTAATCTAGTATCCAGCAAACTCTGGATTTCCTGATTTACAGTTTCTGTCTCCTTTATGCCCCCTATTCTCCTCAAAACTGAACCGAAACTGATGAAATTGACTTCCTCAAATGAAGCTTTTTGAAGGATCTTTCATCAACTACCAAGTTAATGTTCACATTTTACAATATTAATCAGGTTATCATCATCATCCTTGAACTAACTAACAAACCGCAAGCAGTAAAGTGAAGTACACGAAGAGTACCTTACATAAGTTTTATACCAAGGATTGTAAGTTTTATAGGGCATAAAATATTGAACCCTGTCTTTACTGGCTGTATTACTGAGCGCTAGATGAACCCAGCTACCTCTTTGCATGTAATAAATGCTCGACTGGGGCATCTTTGCTGAAAGGGACCTTTTTATGGTAGCTGTTGGAAGTAGTTGCATGGGATGAAGCACATGCATCACTGCAGACACACTCATGACAAATTCACACACTTATCTTTACATTCACAGAGCCTTGACTAGACATTGTGCTTTATTACGAAGCAATAAAACACAATGTCCCCCTTTCTTTATTTTATTTCTTTTGGCAGGAAGGTTCTTGATTTAAATCTTCAGATTTGGTGCTCGCTTGTTCTCCGTGGGTTGCTGTGGTTTTTTTCTGCTGACACTCTGCTTTGAGATTTTAAATTGAAGCTTGTGCATGTGTGCGCGGGTGCGCGGGTGCGCGGGTGCGCGGGTGCGCGGGTGCGCGGGTACATGGTTGTCCTGTGATGGACTGGTGACCCGTCCTGAGTTATATGAAATCCAGAAAAGGCTAGCCCCCTTACAATCTTGAGCAGGAAAAAAGAGATTTACAACAATATTTACACACAATAGTCCACATAATGATGGACGGTTGGATGGATGGACGGACGGACGGACGGACGGGCGGATGGACGGACGGATGGATGGATAGACAGACCACATAATCATAACCGTGTTTTAGGGCGTGACAGATGGCCTCTGTCTTATCTCACATCTAAGTCCTGGTCTTCTCTGATCTCTGTTGAGCTATGATGTAAGAGCTTAAGAACCCTCCCCAGGCCTTCAGAAATATGGAGCAGATGTCTCTTAGTCTGGCATGGGATTTGATCCACTCTCCAAATTACATTAAATGAATCATTCCATTACAAAGAAAATCTTCTGCAGACTCTGCACCTGAATCTTGCTTCCCTTAATGTCAAAGCATAAAGTGTCTTCAACCAATGTTAGCCTGGACAAAGTCACAATGACGCTGTTAGACCTGGCATTAAAATGCATCTAAGGAGATCTGATAACAGGTGGCCAGCGCTAATGCAAGGAAAGTAAGATTCAAATCTGATCACTCAGGACACGTTTCCACTGTGTTTTTAGTCTGACTACAGAAGTATCCTGGGACGCGTTCAGGGACTGTCTACAAGAGTCGTTATTATGTGCACTAATGACCGTAACAAAGCTGTTGGTCATTAGATGTCTTCTCTGCGTTTGTGGTGGGATTTTGCGGTTTGCTGTTGTACAAACCCTGATTTGTATCCTTTTTTTAATCGAGTTTGGAACAAAAAGTTTGCGGCTGATCCTCATCTTTGTCTCATTATTCTTGTTATTCCCATCTTCTTTTTTGTCTTTGTTTGATTTTGTTCTGTCTGGGAAGTTACGTTTCATTTTTCCAGCTGCTGCCCTTGGTGAATAAAAATAACAACATATTTGTTTTGTTTTTTTGACAAGCAAAAACGATGTGCCTTTATCTGCAGGGTTATAGGGTTCGCGAAGAAGGCGGTAGTTTTGGTTTTAGTATCGGTAGGGACCCTTGAAATGATGATACATTTCTTTCTTCTTCTTAGAAGTGTTTGTTTTTTTCATGAATAGTCCACTATTGCTCATTTTAATCTTTAAAGCTGGCAATCTGAGTGCAAGCCTTACAGATGACCAAAATCCGAGGTGTTGAACAGGCTGAATCAGGAGCAGTTTCAGGAGAGAAACGTAGAGTCACTGACAAAACTGGGAACAGTCTGGAGTTGCCAGGGCAACTGATCCCTGCATAAGAACGTTTAGTAAATTTAAAAAAAGAATCATGTTTCGACCACTTTTTCTGTGTTGTTTTTTTTTTTTTCTCATCAAAGTTCCCCCCTTCAGGTCACAGCAAGTGTTCATCACTTCCATAACGAGAGTTTTACCTAAACTAAAATTAAATGCTTCAAGTTTCCGGTCTAACGGTCATATACAGGAAACATCAATGTCACTTATGAAATTCTTGGACTTCTTTGCACATTAAACGTGTGGTAAATTAAGCATGTATCTTTCAGAGAAAGACAGACAATATAGCACATAAAAGCACATGAACCACAATCAAAAGTGACCCTGTTACTTTTTGCAACCACGTTAATCTAATTTCAACCCTGTTACTGTATCTTTCCTCGGAAAATAATCTTCACATGACTTTCTCAGCACACGATAGTTTATCATTTTATCCTTTTAAGACTTGTCATGCATACAATGTGTTTAAGGATTCTCTTTTCTAATCAATACTGAAAGTGGTTGTACAATCGAATTGATAAGCTTAAATGAATTACATCAAGACTTAACTGAAATTAATTGAGTATTCAAAGTGCGAGGTAATCGTAAAGGACGTATCGCACAGCATTTTAAACTGTACTTTTATTATATCTCTAAGTGTTTATAACAAGGTTAAACGAACTATGATACACACTGTACATTGTACATTTATAAAATGTTCATGTACATGCTGTACATTTGAGAAAGAAAAAGGAAAATCTAGGGTTGATTGTCTGGGAAAAGCTGTTCAGAACATGTCAGGTGTTTTGTATAAACTGGTGGGCAAATATGCAAAATGTGTTTCCGTTAAATACAGTAAAAGGCGCATCTGAAGCCACGTTGGTCTCACTATATGATGTCTTTTAATGTTTCTGTCCAGTAACTGAACTTACAGCTCAGTTGACCTTGTATACTGGAATAATTAAGTTTAATAAAGGAAGCAGACATTATTTCATATTTAAGGGTGAAACTTAATCATTTTTTAGTTTACACTTATGTTCATGTAATTATGTTACAGCTTATTTTACACCTTTTTTTGCTGTTGGAGTTACATGAAAGAGCACAAGCATGATGCTCTCTCTCCAGCGATAACAAATACACACTTCTGTCACATATTTCCTTTACATTTTTAAAGAAATTTTTCAAATTGGCTTTAAACAAACAAACAAACAAAAAAAAAAAAGCCATCTGTTTTCAGGGGATGTTACCAAATCCTTTGGGACTGCAAACTCAGCTGCGCATAAACTCGACGGTCTTGGCTCTTATTCTGCTGTTGGTGCTTTTTATTCTTTACTATTAAAGCAGATTTGTGCACTTCAAGTCTGCAGTTATTAAATCTGGTTTTTACTGCCAAACTCTTGTTTTCTTTTATTGCCTCTGTGGGTCTGAGCCAACGGTGGAAACCATATTACCTGCCTTTAAAATCCCGACTTGCTCAGTGGTTTCCATGAGGAGTACATTTCAGCTGCAGGACTGCTCAAGGATTCTTTACGTAGATTTAGTTGCTGTCTGAAATGACTTTTTATTACAATTAAGATTTAAGACAGAAAATCGCTGGATCTTGGGCCGCTTCTGAACACAGGCTGACCTTGTAATTGTTGTACCTTGAATCCTATCTGCTCTTTACTTTCTGCTATACCCCCATGGCTTTGAGTTGATTGGAAAACGATTCACGGGCAGCAGCGAGTGATGGAAGGCCGCCACCTGCTCCTGGCTCAATCTTGGTCCGCAGCAGGAGCCCCCTTTATCAGGATGGACACCTCCTGCTTCCGTCTGTGCGTAGAAAAAGCAGAAAGGTGTTTTTCTGCACTTAAATTGAATGTCCAAATCAATGTCCAGATTTAGTTTTGATATTGCAGAAGACTGTCATATCACATGAAGACGGATGCCCCGTCAGAGGTGTTGCCAGGAAGCGCGAAGAGGTGGATCCTTTTCCTCAGAGAACAGCTAATCAATACGACTCTCAGACACTTTCTTTACAGCTTGAGCACTCCTCTTTCTCACACTGCTGACACAGTTCAATTAAACCTTTGCAGCAGATAAAAAGGCTGGATTTAGTGGCGGGGGCCGAGTTTAACTCATTTCAGTTTTCCCTTCAATTTAAACTTCATCTTCCTTAATGTATATGATCGAAACGATAAAATTAATATGCATTTGGATCAGCTCTTAAATGTAACGTAATCTCACTCTCTCAGCCTGTGTATGTGCGTGCGTGCGTGCGTGCGTGCGTGCGTGCGTGCGTGCGTGCGTGCGTGCGTGCGTGCGTGCTCTGAAATATGACAAATCGAACCGTGCGCACAACGGTTACATCCCCTGTCATCACTCCATTAGGCGTGTTTAGAAGGAGAGAGAACAAGTGTGGAAGTGGTTATGCGGAGGTGCCTCAGAGCTGTACACGGAAACCTGATCAATATTCAATCTCACTTATTTCACACCACATTACCGTCCCACTCTGAACAGCTCGATGACTGAGGCCCGACACTGCTCCCTGGGTGTGAGGATCACTTAATCAAACAAAAATAACTAGATTCTTGCATCCATATGTGCAAATTAGCAAATACGAGTCTGCGGAGCGACTCCGGTGAGTGTTTGATACTTTGATATTCTAATATCAATTTGTTATTAGGTGTTGGAATTTATTCAGAGCAAGAAGGTTCAGGGTTAAGACAGTAGCTGGGACTTTTCTGAGTGGAGCCTCGTTGCGTTTTCTTCCTCATACAATCAGAAAATGTTGCCGTGGGGTTCATTTGGGATCCTAAATGGTCCCTAGGAGTAAGTGTGGGTGTTGCTCTCGCACCATGACAGCTGGGATTTGCTCCTTATATAATATGTATTTCAGTTGCCAAAAAATGAGAGAAAATATGCAATGAGCAAGCATCTTCCTTTCCTTTTCCTTGAAGAAGGATCATATTGGAGAGATATGTTTATTTGTTTATAGGTTCAGACTCTACAGCATTCATGTATCAACTTATCCAAATTATCCAATTTTTTTTTGTTTAACTTTTGTCTTTTTCATCTGGCTGACCAGGAAAAGTCTATCTTTATGTACTGGTGTATGGATCCTACTGAAATTCTGAGGGTCAGGGCTTTTATGTTATCACATGGTGGCCCACATGAGGGCCTTTGTCGCCAGATCGACTTATTTCTTCCCTTTGGAATATTTTAATAAAGGGACCTTTAAAACCAAACCTTCTCCTCCTGTTTTGGGCTCAGTGGGGTCTGTCGGAGTTTATTTAGGTCAGATGCAGGTAAAGGAAGATATCGTTCCAATGAAAAAGGTATTACAAAGCAATTTAGTGCTTGTAAGGAGGTAAAGTTGAACAATATTTTTTAGTTTTGTTTTTTTGTTTTTAAAAAGATGATGTCAGCAAGTGATGCATGTGATTGCAATGATGATTTGATTACAAAAGCTGTGAAAGAGGCGTTTTGGAGGAACAAAGATGGACAGAGGATCTCTACTTTGTCAACAAGTGTGGAAAAAAAATGAAATAAAACTTGTCATAGATTTGTACATTTATCATTTTATAGTGTGTAATATCCTTAAATAATGAATAAAGTCTGGAGGGATTTTAAGAAGAAAAGGCGCAGGCTCAAGATGGGCATGTGTCATCAATGACCACTGAGAGGGCGCCATCAAGAACTGATTGATTAAATGCTGAATCACCACATGGGAAACTGATTGCTTTGGTAAACTTTTTGTGACGCACTGCGGTACAGAAATACAGTCACGAATGTCAATTATGACTTTAGTGTGCAAAAAAACACAAAAAAACAAAAAAAACCCCAGTAAGAAATGGACACCGCTGCGCACACGCCCCACATGCCGACGGAAACACGCCTACCGCTGCGCAGCTCCCAGCACCTCCTTCAGCCAAACCACGCCAAAATCGGGATGTACCGATTTACATATCAACTCGACAGCGACACCAAAACTGACCGTCACGTTTAGCAGATGCTGGGTCAATACAAACAGATGGTTGTTTTTTTAACCAGGCTGTAAATGTTCATTTCTGCTCTAAAGTCAGATATTTTAACACGAAGCCTCTAGCGGCCAGTCGAGGAACTGCAACAAAACCTAGTTCCACACGAGCCTCAATCTGGACGTGAGATGGTTGGCGCTTGGTGCCAACCTGCACCTTGGCTTGCTATCGTTCCCAGAACTGGCAGGTCACAGCTGGTTTGGGAGTGAATTAAAGGTTTCAAAACTGAACCATAAAAAACGATATTGTGACTCGCCACATTTGCTCATTTATTACTTCTTAATTATACCATATAATTATTATGGCTTAATCATATCCATGCACCTGTTCCTTTTAACAAAAGACATTCAGATATTAACTAACCTGGCACTAAAAGGCCAGTGAAAGAGCATCTTTAGATTGAAAGTTAACAAATTAATTTTCCTCAAAGCTGCACTAAGTGATTCTTGATCACTAGTAAGGAGGTAAAATTCTGGTAACAGTTGACATAATTTGTTTTTGGGTGCAAATGAGGAATAGATGTCACTCTCAGGCTCCTTTTGGATTACTTGGATTGGAAATGGGGCAGGTGCAGGTTCGCTCTGCTCGTTGGCGGATAACACTTGGACATATGCTTAAAAAATGACCGTTGACAATAAAAAGTTGGGTGGGTTATTCTTCTCTCTTCTGTAGTATCTGGTCTTGTGATCCCATCTGAATATGAAGTTTTCGGTCTTGTGCTCACATCTGAGAAAATAGACACTTTTAGGACATTGGGCCTTTCTGGTCTCCTTGTTAAGAAAGATGTACATTGACTACTGATCTGTGCATCCCCCAGTCATGAGTTTCACTGAAGACAAAACTGTCATTGTCTTTGATGGATAACATACGTAGGACAGGCGTTCATTCTTCTGTCCCCTTTAAAAGCTTTGAGTTGAGACTGTGCTTCACAATCTGCTCAGAAAGACCCCAGATTCTGCAGTCTGTTTTTATGCCTTCTTTTAGAGTAATAAACCTTTTTATGTACTTAACAGTTATTGTAATAATACTGCTACTACTAATAATAATTATTATGATTATTGTTACTATTATCATTATTATTATTTTGTTAAATAATAAATGTTATTGTTTGTTACTATTTATGATTTATTTATCTTACTTTGTTGCATTTTATTCATACACAGCAATGCAAAAAACGTTGTGCCAATTAATTTAATATAACAGTCAACAAATAAAATTCAATAAAAATTTGATTTCTTGAAATCGTATTTTCACTGCTAAGCTGAGGCAACTGCTACTGCAACTGCCAGTCACATTGACTGGTTGATGTCAAAATGTCAAAACGGGCCCATCACAGCTGCCAGTCATTTACCCTTTTTTACCGGATTTGTTTTTTTTACAGTGTAGTGTAATATTTTTGTGTGTTATTTCTTTTTTCTTTTTTTTTTTGTTTTTGTCAATTTTGTCAATTTCTACCTCTACCTATTTTGGCTTCACCTGTTTGGTTATTCAGTGTGGAAAGGACCCTGTAACTTACTAAAAAAGCAAAGGCACAGGCCCCAGATGAACATGTGTCATCTCTGACCACTGAGAGCGCATCGTATCAAGAACTGATTGATTAGAAGCTGAATTAACAACATGGAAAATTGATTACTTTGGGGAAGTTTTTGTGACGCACTGTGGTAAAGAACTACAGTCAAAAATGTCACTTGAGACTTTAGTGTGCAAAAAAAAAAAAAGACTACTAGTAACTTTGTTCACCATTATGCCGTAAAAAGGTCTACTGTGATCAGATAAATTAGTATTTCAACTTTTTATTTTTTGAAGAACTAGACCCTGTGCTCCAGACTAAAATCAAAAAGGACTATAAAGACATTTAACAGCAAAGAGTCCTGAAGCCAGGCTCTGTGATAGTGTGGGATTTTATCAGTGCCCTTGGAATAGGTCATTGCCACTTCTGGGATGGCAGCATTAATGCTGAAAATAACAATGTGATTTTAGAGCAACATGCATTGCTTTTACGATGACATCTTTTCAAGGGATGGATCTTTCATGCATTTTTCAACAAGAAAATGTGAAAAAATGTTCTGAACTCAGGATAAAAGCGTGGCCAAGAGGAGTTGTAGGAAGTATTTGCTGTATTACAAAGTGGTAAGCATAATTTTAAAATGTATTGCAGAAAAAAGAAGAAATGCTGTGTCTTGAGCTCATACAGGCTGCAAAGAAGTAAAAGTCAAGATAAATATAAGGAAGATTTCAAAAGAAATACATTTCTGCATGCAGAGCAAATGAGAGTAAAGATGATGGAAAAAAAAGGTTGCTTTCTTCTCACTGGAGTGTGTTTCTATGACTAATTCACTAACAGTAAGGACATTGAAAACAGAAACCCACAAAATAGTGGGAAGGAAATTATGACTCTGAAGGTAATAAATCATCTGAACATGCATAGAGCTCATGATCAGAATGGTCGAACAAAAAATGACATCAGAAATTACCCTAAACTTTTATGCCTGCACAAACATATGACTGATAATAGTAGTGAAACTAGTGTGAGAGGACAAATGACTCACATTGAGTGTTTGTTTGTTTGTTTTTTGTTTTGATGATCCAGCTACCCCAAGGAATAAAGAAAAATAAGCCTAGAAAAAAAATGCACTTATGTAATAAAAGGCTACTTGAGGCTCACTCCAGTTATTAAAGAGTCCAATTTTAAAAAGACTGAATATATATATAAAAGTTAGACATAGCCACTGCAAAGCCTCTAGTTTGGAATACTACAAATGTGCTATACATGAATAAAAGAAACAATATTCCTACATGCAAAAGAAATCCCATCCCCTGTGCGCGCTGGAGTCTAAATCCCTTTTTCAGTGTTGTAGTCTGGAGCAAGTAAACCTTCTGATTCTCCTCCTCAGATTTAATAAGGAATTGTTGCGTTTTTATCTAATTGATGCTTGAGGGATTCCAAGATTGCTGTATTTATTTAAACTTTTGGCTATATGGTGCAATAACAAAATCAGTGTCTGGAATGTATTTGTAGAATTTTATGTGTGTTTTAGTTGGCTTGTGTATTTGTTTTTTCTTATTTGCTTCTACATTTTATTGGATATATTTGGGTATTTCTACATCTCTTCTGTATTCATTTTTGTAATCTCTCAATACGTATATTAATTAGGACAGCAGGCATAATTGGACACGGCCTCAAGACTTTATGAGACAGCCCAGATTCACCTTGGTCTGGCCTTATAATTTCAGAAGTTCATTTCATTCACAAAGCTTCCACTTATTACAAGAGTACACTTGGGGACACAAACAAATAAACCAATAAACATAAAACCAAAGAAACTGAACCACATAATTGTGCATCCATTCATTCAATCAAAACAGTGACATTTCTAGTCTGTTAAAAATATTAAATTTTATTAGGGTGATTTTCTGTGGATGAGAGAACGAGAGAGAGCGAGAGAGAGAGAGAGAGAGAGAGAGAAAGACAGCGAGCGAGAGAGTGAGAGTGCGAGTGTAAGAGAGACATTGGGTTGGGGGGACTGGGTGTTGGTTGAGCTAGATTTACATAACTTTTGAGTTACTGTCACGCTGTGCTGTAAATTTATATCCTTGAGACGACATAAACATACCACACTTTCCCAGAGAAAATGTAATAGAACTTTTCAAATTTTCCGGGTTTTTTTCACCGCGAACAATGAAATGAGCACAATGAGAAGCAGCTTATCCTACTTATTCTGTATACACTCAGTTTCTGTATTATAAAGACATCCTTGTCAGCATCTGTGTTGACAAGATAATGGGATGAGCCAAGTTTGTCTTGTTTTGATAGAGTTTCATATCAGCAATTCATGCTCATGTTTCCGCTGTCATTATTTCCAATGCAGACGGAATTTCAAAAAGTTGCCCTGCACTCCTTTAGCACAAGACAAGGTGAGGTTTTTTGTGTGTTTAAATGTTAATGTAAATAATATGAGCTCTTTGAGCTCAGAGTCTGTCAAAATGTGTGGTATAACATCTAAAACAATCCGTCTGGCCCTCAAAAAAAAAAAAAGGGGGGTCTCTATTTTACCTCATGTATTATAAATGAGCTTTTGCCCAAAGAAGACAGCAGAGTTTCTGGATCTTATACACATTTTCTCTTTTTTCCCTGACATTAAGAACAGTTTGTTCTGGAAACTTTCCTGAGTCCGTGCAGTGGTTGCCATTACAGAATCAAGCCTGCTTTTTAATCCTGTGCAGCCTGAAGGACTGAAGATCACAGGCATCCACTATTGATTTCTGGCTCTGGCCCCTGTGCACACAGAAATCTCCAGATCCTCCAGATCTTTTCATGATGTTTTTAACTGTAGATGATGAGATATTCAGTCTTTTGTTGATGACTATTAATCTAAATTATTTTCAATATTTGTAGTCATGGTATTTTTTAGATTGGTGAACATCTGCTCATCTTTACTTCGGAGAGACTTCATCTGTAGACTCACACTGTCATCTACAGTGTAAAATTGTGACGCAAGGATTTGGCAAAGATCTTATTTGTTGGTTCATCGTCTTAGCTGCAAGTGCATCCCATGTTCATATGAATGTGACAACCCTCTGAAATGTCATGCATGCACACCAGGTACCTGTCGTTTCTATCAACAGCAAAAACCGTTGCATTTGCGAGTTGATTAAGGCAGGATACAAACAGTTCAGAGTAGAAGCAACGGAGGTGTTACTGATGGCTTTTAGGTCCAGAGGATGGGAAACACTGGAGCTACTACAAAGTTAGATATCCAGATTAATGAGTTTTGTTGAGTCTAAAGTCAGGATTTTTAAGTATCAGAAAATGAAATGAAAAACATAAAAACAATCTGGCTGGATCACTTGTGCTGAACTCATGCCTTCAGACTGACGAATGCGTAGGAGAAATGAAATAATTCTTCTTATGAATGAAACAGCAGGAGATCAGTGACTTTTGTGCAGAGGAAGACTCCAACCATGCTTAACACACTCCTTTTTATGTGATCGAGAATGAAACCTTAAGCAGAAAGTCTGGTTTTATTAATCCAGTTGATATAGTCTCAGTTATCTCTAATCCCAGCTTTCTTTTTCCCGTAGCTGGTTCTCCGATAGAGAGCTGGCTGTATCGACTTCATTTGTAATACACCCCAGCTGTTGTTGTTTGCGTGTTCTTCCCCTGGTGGTCTTTCTGCCAAGGCAGGTGTGGTTTGCTGGGCTTGATCTTGTTGCTGGTGGCTCTGTGCACGTGTGGATTATTACCTTTCCTGCAGTAAAGCCACCCAGACCATCTCTCTATTCTTACCCAGTCCACTCATCTAAGTTAAAGACAAATTCAGTGGCTGCGATCAATCTCTGTGTGCCTTCGCATTGACCAGACCGTCGGTCCTGTCTGTCACTGATGGACTTCTGCATTCTGCACATCTCCACCCGGTTTGGAAAGTCTATTAACTTGCATTTCATTTGTACATTACCAATAACTGGAATAGACTGATTGAACTTAATCACATCTTTTCCTGAAGGTCCTGAGCTGGTATCAGACACCGTTTATAATGTTGAGCAGTGAAATTTCACAGTAAAGTCTCCACATTAAGAATCTTTCTTATTTGCTCCTGTTTGTAAGAAACTGCCTTTTAGAACAGTGATTATGATATTTTTTTAAGCTTCCATGAGACCACACTAACTTGATTAATCATTAGTTCATCCAACAATTACACAAGACCCTGTTCAAAACAGGGTTATATAGTTTAAAGGTTTAGTTTTATGTGTAAGAGTGTGTGCAGCCAGAACATACAGGATTTGCTTTGTCATTGTAGATTCATCTACAGCACAGCCCGGAGGAAAGTGTTTATGAGTACAAGGCTAGTCATTAGGTCAAATGAGTGGAGGGCATGGCTTAACTATTAGGTTTATGTTTCTAATTCACAGTGCAAATTGCTTGCAGTATTGATTATTGTTACACATAATTAAGTACATTCCTGCAACATGAGAATGTTGTTTTATAGCAACTGCAAAACAGTGGCCATACATTTTCTCTGAGGGAATTTCTAAATCAGGACGCCATAAAAGCAGCTTATTCTTCTCTTTCTTTAAAAAAAAAATCAATTTAATGTTCACAGTTGACAGTAAAATGAATTTTATGAAGTTTTTGTTGCACAAAAAAAGGAGTAAGCGGCTGCATTGTAAATAAAGAGCCCAGCATTATTGTGTTAATGCTGATTGTTGGTGATTTAAGTCTAAGTTTATGTGCCATTTAGATTTATTTTCAGTATCAGGGTACAGAAGGCTGAGAAGTGCCATCAGTTGTTGTAGATGTCTTCATGGATTAATGGATTGATTGTTACTTATTGATTTACCTTAATAAAATTAATTTGAAAATGAAAATAAATTAGGCTTTTCTGCTAGTTTTTATTTCTGCCCTTGTCCAGTTCAAAGCTATTTAAACATAAGTTGAATTTATTGGATTAAATTTTTTTTTTTTTTTACGTTATGTACGTTACTGGGAAAAAAGTTAAAAAAAAGAAATCAGATCCTCATCAGATCTTAAAATTAGATGGCACAGCCTACGATGAAACACCACACATGACATATGACACAGTCAGTATTTATCGTCAACGCTGCCTGCCCAGTTAGAGTTTAGCATATCCGGTCAGAATCTGATCTTCACTGCAAGCGATCGGGTCCGAGCTGCATGACGTTCTCGGATTCATGTGGTTCAAGGTAGCCGACATGCCAAGAACAAATGTAAACAAGCCGAATTGAAGGATGGTGAACTGGATGCTGAACCTGATTATAACAGATCATTGTCTAATTGTGTGGTAAATGTGAACATACAACCTCTTGGGATGGGGTCATGCCATCAAGAAAGAAAAAAAAAGCTGTTGGTTCAGTTTACGGCGTTGTTAAACTTTAATCTGAGCCGCTGAAGCAACCCCAGATCATAACACTGTGCCCACGGGCTCCCACAGGAGGCATTAGATACAATCGCCGCATCGCTTCCTTTGCCACTCTTCATGACAGACCTGTCTCTTTGTGACAGAGTAAATCTGGACTCATCGGATTACACCACCGTTTCCTTTGCTCCACAGTCCAATCTTTGCTTCTTGGAAAACCGAAGCAATTTTTGCTTGATTAGTTGACTGATAAGAGGTTTTCTTAAAAGCACGCAGCTATTTAATCCTAATACATTGAATTCTCTTCACATTATGTGCGTGGAGGAAACATTAAAGTCGATTCTGTTGTTGACTGACTTCGATTAGATTTCACTAGACATTTCAGCAATCTCCTGTACAATCATTAATTTTTTTTTCTTTGTCAAAGATTTGGTTCACCAATATTTTTGCAGGTTTAAAACAAGGTGTTGGACAGTTTAAAAAAAACGCATTTCTAGTGGCTTAACAAATTGGAAATATTAAATTAACAAAAAATAATCAAATTATATGATGAATTAATTTAAGAGTTTACAAAGACCCAAACTTTCCTCCAGCATTGCAGTGAAACATACTTTGTAGTGTTTCCTTAGTTGAGTGTCACAGGAAGCTTAAAGAAGGTTGACACACAACTACTGCACAAAGAAATACCTCAAGAGAGGTTTCTCAAAGGTTTTACAGTCAGTTGAAAGGAGAGTGACTCTTGAAAGGGCAGATGGATGGATATGTAAAGGATCACATGGACATGGACCAGTGGACAATTTGGGAACTTTTACCTTTGTTAAACATTGAGGGTTGAGGCTTGATTACTTTTCTGATTGATTGAAAGTTAAGTTTCTGATTAATAAAGCAATATTAGTAAATTGGAGTAAAAAAAAAAAGAATAAAACTAAAGAAAGGTCTTTGAAGTTTAATTAGTAAGCATATGTTCACCTGATGGTTAAAAATGTTTTTACCTCAAATGAGTTTGGGCTCTTTTGTCACTGGCAAAATTCAGAAAATCAGATTCAGTCAGTGCTCCTATGCTAGATGCGAGATATGTTTGTCCATTTAGAGAAACCATGACAGAATTTTGTCCAGTAACTCAAAGGAAGCTGGATGACATCATACATCACCTGAATTCCACCACTTGCTGCCTTGATACTTTGCCAACAGGGTTTTTTTTTTGAGAGTGTTGCACATTGTATGTCTTCAAATCTGGTAGACATTGTAAATACTTTTCTGCTTTCAGGTATCTTCCCTTAGTGTCTAAAAACATCCGTCATTAAGCCGCTTTTAAAAAAGAATAGTCTAGGCAGGTCACTTATGAACAGCTATAGGTCTGTACCAAACCTACCCTTTCTCAGTAAAATAATAGAAAAGGGCTGTTTTATAACAGATGTATAACCTCCTAACACTAAATGATTGTTTTGACGTCTTCCAGTCAGGTTTCTGGCCACATCACAGCACTGGGACAGCTCTAGTAAAGGTCCTTGATGACATCTGCTCCAATACGCATGGTGACGACATTTCAGTCTTGATCTTACTGGATCTCAGTGCTGCGTTCAACACAGTTGACCATGACATCTTGATAGACCGGTTGAAGAACTGACTGGGACTCTGGCACAGCACTGGTTGAAGTCCTATCTAAAATACAGGGACTATTTTGTGTCTTTAGGTAACTACAAATAGAAGCAAACAAAAATAACATGTGGAGTTCCTCAAGGTTCAATTCTGGGGGCTCTGTTGTGACTAAGAAGCAATAGCCAAGCCAGAAATCTGGGAGTAGTTCTGGACTCAAACCTGAATTTTAACAGCCACATTAAGACAGTAGTGAAGTCAGCCTGTTATCACCTAAAGAACGTACCAAGAAATAAAGGACTGATGTCCCAGCAGGACTAGAAAAACTTGTCCATGCTTTTATCTCCAGAAGTCTGGACTACTGTAAGGCTGTTCTCACAGGTCTTCCTGTGGAACAAACTCCCAGAATGCATCAGGGCTGCTAAAACTCTAATTTGCTTTAAGTCAAGGTTGAAAACCTTTTAATTTACTGCTGCATTTCAGTAATGTACCACAATGCACTGCAACCTTTATTTCTTGCATCTCTTTTGTTTAATTCTTTTTAACTTATGTCTGTCCTTAATTTCTGCTTTCAAACTCTTTTACTTTTTAATGCATTTTTAAAAATCTCTTTATGTAACTAGCACTTTGAATTGTCTTGTACCTGAAATGTGCTGTACAAATGAACTTGCCTTTCCTTAAAGAAAAGAAAAGAAAAATCTGATGCCATAAGTATTAAAATAATATCAAATATTTTACCTTCTTAAAAACTGAAACTGATTATTTAACTGTGGAATGAAAACATTTGAGAAATCAGAGGGAATTAAAAGTAAAAAGAAACTGAATAAAAACAATATATTAGACCATCATAGAGAAGCAGTTAAAGAAGGTTTGAGTATTCAGAACTGGTGATTAAAAAAAAAAAATAATGATAATAAACCATTATAGGAAAAAAATAAATAAATAAAAATTATGCAAAATTTGCAGCATAAACCAGCATTATATGCACCCATTATATTTTCCTAATTTTTTTGTTTTTAAAATTGTAATTGAATAATAAAGGTTTTTTCATTTAACTACATTAAAGGCTGAATTAAAAAAAAGAAATCATATGTAATAAAAAAAAAAAAGATTGCAGTATGCAGGGCACCTTCGCCTAACAACATGGTGTTGAGAGGAATCTCCAGCGAGACAATAAGCCTAAACAAGCATCAGAGCTATCTAGTCTACGGAGCAGCAACAAGTGTTGCCCACATGGCTTTCCGTCAGCAGTCACAAGACTTCATCCCCTCTGAACATTTTTTGGAACAAATGTGAGAAGGAAAAAAGCTGAATAACATCACAAGACTGTCTCTTGGATGAGCTAAAAGAGGGCTGGAATGTGAGTTTTCAGATTGCAGAGAGGTGGTAGAAAAGCGCGAGAAGTGTGTGAGCTGATAAAAAAGAAACAATACAGATTACTGAGTGGGTTTTTACAGACCCAGAGGAGCATCGCTGAGGCAGAAGCTCAGCGGAAAATCTGATTAGCTACTGATCGCATGTAATCTTGGGTTTTAAGCCGTCTCCGCACTGATGGAGATAAACCTGGAAGCACATCATTTCTGTCATTGTGGGCACTAAACCACCGTTTTCACACTATAATTCTAATATTTTTGACACCAGAACTTGGGAAAAGGAAACAGAGCTTTCTAAATACACAGGACTCACATAGATGAGCTGACACAATCCTCCCACTGCCGGCTGAGTTGGTGGTCTTTTACAACCCTGCAAAACATCCCTGCTGAGGCTGTGACTTCGCAGGGATGTGGCGCTATGATACCTGTCAAGTTTACTGATTTGGATACGTTTTGGCTGCAAAGCATGGACGTTTGGCTGGAAGCAAACGGAGGAAACCGGCGTTTAAAGTATGAACAATATGAAAGCACTTGAAAAGCATTTGAAACGTAAACAGACTGAGTTATTGTTGGTGTTTGACACATGGCCTAAAGTTGATCCATCTTACGGCATTTGCATAAAAACCTATATTTATTTATTAATTGAAGTGAATTCATTAACTTGGTCAAAGCTCTTCAGACATTTAAAAATATTTAAAATTCAATGAGCTCAAGGGTTTGAAGGTTATCCTTGTTCATCCCTCAGCGTTCCCTCATATTTAAGTTGTACTCAGCCAATGACTCAGTGTTCCCCATCACCTTAAAGCACCTCCAGATAACCTTTGCCCCTGCACCCGGAGTCTCGGAGCACATCTGATTCATATTTATGCACATGCAAAGCCAGGTTGAGGTTTCTGCAGCGGGCACTCCTCCTATGGCAACATATCCCATCTATTAATCATGATGGTGTACTTTAGCTTTCAGTGCTTGGCGCCCTACATCCCTTCACACTGCTACTTTACACTTTCTTTTGCTGCTGCTGTACATGGGGTATAATTAAGTCTCTCCTATCACCTCAGCATTGACAGATAGGTTCAAGCTGTCAACTGCAGGAAGCAACAAGAACATACACTTACATTGTAGGCATGCATTCACCACATCAGCTTTTCTGTTGGAGCTGTCAAGTTGTCAGCCTAAAATGCAGAAGTGGAAGATATACTTTTATTGTTTATTGGTTCACTTTATGATGGGTCTTTGTAAAAAAAAAAAAAAAAAAAAAAAAAGTTAAGTGTCTTGAATACTTTTGTTAAACTGTACATGACTTCCTATACATGAACTCAGAGGTGGGAAGTAACAAAGTACAAATACCTAATTACTGTACTTAAGTAAATCTTTCAGGTATCTGCACTTTAGTTGAGTGTTTATTCTTCTGAAGATGTTTTACTTTTACTCCCATACATTTAAACACAAACATCTGTACTTATTTTTTTCAACCTCCACAGACGACTACATGATGTAAAAGACATAACTAACTCGAGAGGGAAGCTGAAGGAGTTGGTTGCAGGTTAGGATGGAGAGAAAACATGCGGCGTGACATGAAGGAAGAAAGGAATCCAGGGAATATTATCAAGTCGGAAGATGCAGATAAAGATGATGCAGCAGATTTGGAAAAGCAAGACAGTTCCCATCCACGCCCGTATTTAAAAGAACTGTTCGATGTTGTTGTTGGGGATAGAATGTGAGTACTTTTTCCGCCTCTGCATGAACATTCATATCGTATAAACCTGTGAACTGACAGGCGATATAACCAACATTTAACAAGTGTAATATTCAGGCCTTGAGGCATCAGCTCATTAAACCCAGACTTGATTCTGTGGTAAAGTCCCTGCAACTGAATTATGATTAACGATTACAAAAATGCAAGTTAAAACCCCTGACATACACAAAAGACACATACGATAGACCCAGATGAGGTGGTGGAATGTCAGGGCTTGAGCATAGGGGGTATCTCATTGTTTTATCAACACAGTTCAAAAGCCAGCATGTGAGGGGCATTAATGTGCGCTGCATTTTTCAACTTTTGTGCATCTGTGCACAAAATCATCATTAAGGCTGACTGATATATGAGCAATAGGCTGTGATGGTCTTTTACCACATATATTCTTGCAAAAGTTTGCAAGACGACACCGCATATGATTCCACAGATTTCCGTGCGTTGATTTTATATTTTCCTAAATACAGACGTTTTTACTTTCACAGGACAGGTCAGTATAACTTTGAAGACACTGTGCTCTTGAAGCATTTGTAGCGAGTTCACAATTTCTAACCCCAGAGGACTTCCAACCAACAGCCTGCAATGCAGTAATCCTCTTTAATATTTCAGCGGTAGAGCAGAAAATTTGTCTGACGCACATCTTTTATGATTTCACTGTGGTATTTCTTCTCTAGATTGCCAGATCTGAGAAATGAGTTTAAAGAGCTATTATATCTGATTTCTGTTGAGGTGTGTGTGATCTGTTTAACCTGAGACAGCAGCGCTGAGGAGAGGTACGGAGAGAATCATGTGATTTATGGTCTTTCCCACATCATGAAAGGAAGTCCGTATGGGTTATCAAATTAAAGCTGGAATGTGTTTTTGCAGCGGGGCAGGTGCTGCTCGTGCCCGTGCAGATTCCTATGCATCTGACAGAAGGAACCTTTTGTGTTTAGTTTAAAGCTTAAACTGCCTCCTTTAAAAAAAAAAAAAAAAAAAAAATCAAATATATGTTTTTTGCTGAAAGAGATATACATTTAAAAGTACAGAGTACAATTAACTGTAAATGTTGTCTTATCTATCAGCTGCCAAGACCTCACATCATGTTTGTGTGATGACTTGCAGAAATTCTGGAGAGTTCTGTTTAATTCAGAGATAAATCTCAGATTTGGCCATCAATGTTAATCATATTTAGTTTGTCTACCAGACTTGGGTTGTGAGTGGACGCCGCCGATCCTCCTGTGCCAGTTCTATAACGTTTCACGGTGCTTTATATTCCGACAGGAATTAAAAGATTTGACATTTTAAAGTACTCATTATCTTTATTTAATTTTTTTTTATTCTGTGAACTATTGAATGAGACATTTAATGACACTCTCATGTCAGTAGAGCCAGAAGACAGTTAGGCACACCAGCCAGATGAGGAAGCAGCTGAAATGCCTCTGAATTGCCTTAGAAGACCTTCAATACACGCTACTTAATCATGTTAAATCTCTGTTAGCGGCTTTTTCCAGTTTACAGCCCAAAAATCACTGTAAACTGTTTGTAAATTACTGGTTTTCCTTCAAGTCACACATTTTGTTCCAACTTCCTTCCCGCGATTAAGCTTGAATGTGCTTTATTTCCTCAAAGGGAAAATGGAATCACATGTTTTCTGTGAATTGATTTTCCTTTCATAAGCTAGTGTCTTGGCTTCTGTAACAATTTTGTTCAACAACCTTTGATCAAATTCTGTCAAAGATCCCTAAGTGCTTAAAAAATAATTCCTGAAATTGTCACGACCACTTAAAAAGAAATATAATTCAGTGTGTGAAATCCTTGCCAGCATCAATTTGCAGTTGTTTACAAAGAATCAAACTAAAAACAATGTTGGGTTCTTATCCAGGTCTTTGTTGGTGGATCGTCTCGGTGAATGAAAGTGAAGCCGTCAGCGTTCATTGTCTTCAAAGACAAACCACAGGCTCAGATAACCCACAACATCAGACTCGCCAAGGCAAATAGACTTGCACAATACTCTATCTGACAGCAGCTGTTGTTTTCAAGAAGTACTTTTATAATGCCAGCTGCCTGCTGGAGGCGTAACAAGAGCAACAGCCGAAAGGGAGAAAAGAAAAAGACAAAACAAAAAAACAAAGCATGCAAATTAAAGTGTTTTTGTTGGGTTTAGCAGGGAAAAAGAAGAATCAAAAATATATTGTGAATTACATCCCTTAGTGTTAAAGAACATCAAATCAGAGCAGTAATGTGTGAAATAAAAATGAAAGCAGTCTGTGAAAAACAGGCTTTGAATGCGCGTGCTGCCAATCCCGCACTGAGGTCTCCAAGGAAATCATTAAAAGCAGGGAGGTGCGCTGTATAATATCAGTTATCCAATATCCAGTTTACATACACAGTGTAGCTCATTGACTTTCTAAGTTATGACGTGTAAATGTAACTGTAGAATATAACTATCAATATGCACCAAAATAGCACATGAAGAGACCACTGAAGCTGTTTCTAAGGCCTGTGGAGGACACCATAGGCAGCAAGTGATTCTGCACAAGCCTGGTTATATGCACATGTGCAGCTGCCAGTCAGATATCACTTACCCAACTTAACCGACTTACCACAAGTAACATATTTGAGCTTAAGCTTCACTTGGCTCATGTTAGTTTATGACTAAAGTTATCCCGCACTTATACTAATTGAATGTGTCTGAAACTAGAACTTCTGGAGCCTAAAATGATGACGGCCAGAAATCGGGCTCCACCAGAGCCAACCAAGCACCGCCAACCTCACCTCTGGACAGAGTCCAATGTGCAGCGGGGGGAGTAGCAGTTCATCCACTGACCACTGGGGGCTGCCTCCAAAGGTGAGTCAATCTCCACTGGCCCCCATATTTACAGATTCAAAAAACAGTTTTGGTCTCCATAGCTGGATTTCACACATGCAACACTTTGTACACGTGTAAATTTACGTAAAGCAATAAATGTACGTATGATTGAGGGTGTAGACTTTTGATTGGTGGCCGCCTAGGAAAATGGCAGGTAGTTTGTACTAACCCTGTAACGGTCATTTCTTATTTGGCCCTCAAAATGACGTTTGAAGCAGAATATTCATTCACTAGCTGTTGGCAGCGCAGGTTCAAATCCCAGCCTGTGACTCTTCGCTGCAGGTCTTCCTCTTCTCTCTACTCCGCTTCCTGTCTAGCCAATTTCAAAATAAAAGCCATTAGAGCCACAAAACCTCTTAAAGAAAAATAGAAGTGCTAGTTATGAACATAATGGAGACAATAAACATAAAGAGCAATTCAATTGTGCAAAGATCAGTTCACCAGCTATATTTAAAATAAAACATAATAACCAGTGTTAAAAGGACTGTCATGGTTTGGTCACTTTGAAGTCGGTAGACCGTCCGCAGATGGAGGATGAAGATGTATGATTAAAACTTGACAAATGAAATACAGCTTTTCGTCTCCTATAATCTATAATGTTTTTTGTTGTTGTTTTTTTTAAACGATGATTGCAGTCATTACTGAACCATAAACAAGTATGACCATAGCCAGCTGCCATAAATACAGAAAACGACCAGTAGTCTTAAGTTGCACTTTTAATGAAAGCATTCGCTTGATGCCATGAAGCATGTCACATCAAGAAACTTTCTTTTTCTTTTTTTTTTTTAATTTAATTGTCTCTTTGCCAATTGTGGCACCAAATCAGAACATATAAACTGTGTTCGGTGTAATGGAATTACCAATGTAAACAAATGCATAACATCTTCAGGAAGAGTACGTCAAAACCTGGAAATGAATTCACATGAGCTCACAGTGACAGAGTTCATCTTTGGTTGGGACTTGAAAATTGAACCCATTCTCATTTCCAATGCATCACATAGTACTGTGTTGTCAAGACCCATTGGCACTTATTAACAGTCCCTCTGCGATAACTAGAAAAGGGATATATTTTTAGGCATACCGAGAACTTTTCTTGACTCTGTGTCACAGCATAACCAAAGTGATTATGGAAGCTCCATTATTGTGGCATGAAGTTTCTCAGAATTCTCCAGACAATGCTTTTGTCAACACAGAGTCAGAAATAATTGTTCATAATCCACAGTCTGTTCTTGTTATCGGCGTTCTGATTGACCAGCTGACTTTAAATGGGCTGACATCAACCGTTGCCAAACTGAGATGCGGGTCCATTGCGATGGAGCCATTGCTCCTATCAGAAGTTAAGAAAAGTTCAACTTTTCACATGCCAACGCAGGTGACAGCCAATTAAATTTCAGTAACACCACCACTGCCTGCCAGTGAAGCTGCACATGGGGCAGGACAGTTTCAAATAACCCGGCTTGAAGGGTGGTGTATGGTTCTACGTAGAAACGGTGCACATTTGCTATGTAGTTGGTGTTTATAATAGCACCAGGCTTCTATTAGGATTACAAGATTGCTCTTATATGGCAAATTCATCATCCAAGGTTTTTGAGATTTAAAAACTGAAAGATAAAGTCTCTCCTGATATATTTTCTTCCTTTCTTTTCCTCTTGTGTGTTTGTCCAGAGGTGCAACACAGAATCATGTGAGTCGAGACCCGGTCAAATTACGCAAGCCACTTGAACACTTTAACCAATTTAGCCAATATTAGTCAGTGAAGAGAGGTCCCGCTGCCTGATTCGGCCAGCTGGTAGTTCAGCAGGCAGCACAGAGAAGGACTGTATGATGGCACGAAGCACCTTTGAGAGGACATGCAGGAGTGATCAGAGCCACGGTGTCTCACATTCAGCGCCTGAGTGTCATTACAAACACTGTGACGCTCTACGAGAGCATACACAGTAACAGGGATAAGGCTCCAACAGGAACATCTTGATTTAAAAAGAATGAGCTCACTTTGATTTTATAACAAAGGAACTAACGGTAAACAATGTTTGCCTAATCACTAATTCAAGAGAAATTACAATGTTGTCTCTTAGTTTGATTACTGGTAATGAGTAATTAATGAATGCAAGTTTGTGCTGCTTAGAGTTCATCTTTAACACATTTTCAACACAGGCCACAACTCTTTTCCATTAGCCATCACAAATGATTAATTAATTAATCCAGTATCAGCTAAGTCTGCTCTCAAATAACTCATCAATAACTCATAAAGTCGCTCCCAGGTCAGAATTCACCTGATGTTTTTCTTCTCAAACCTGTTCAAACATTCGTTCTGATTCCAAAGATAATTCAAATCTGGGTTTTTTTTCTATATTTTCTCTCACATTTTTATTAGGCAGGTTACGTGACACCGATGTGAAATGATTTCACGTTCTACACGCAGTCTCTGTTGTCAATGCAAATATCTCTGTTTGTCTTCAGACTCGTTTGAGAAAGAAAAAAGGTTCTTCATCACAAAAATACACATCAGAGCAAAAATCTGAGGAAGATATCAAATACATCTTCATAAAACAACAGAGTAACACCACAAAGTGAGACAACAATCACTCACGGCACCAATACACAATATCCATATCTAGATATGCATATATGTGTGTGTGTGTGTGTGTGTGTGTGTGTGTGTGTGTGTGCGTGTATCTCCGTTATGTGCGTTTTCATGACTCTTGGTGCTCAAATTGTAAACACCACAGCCCATCAGGTTTAAAGACTGGGATAAATAGAGACGAAATGAGCACATGAATATATGATCTTGTAACCAGTCCTTGGAGATGGTGACTGCAGTAATAAAAAGTCAACAGTCTGAGCGATTGTCGCTCATCTAGATCCTGAAGAGACAATGTGTGTAACGCTGTCCCTGAGTGTTTTAGGCCGTATTGTCCTGTAAGTGTCCAGCGCGAAAAAACAGACAGAGGTAAGCGGCAGACTCTGCCCTCCTGGAAAATAAACGGACATTTCTCCTTAAATACATCACTTACAGCAAACATGTTCCATCAGACAGTAACTGAACGGCGGTCAAGTCATCAGCAGTCTCCATAGATACAGTACTTCGACTGAGCTGTCAGAGGACAACAAATCTTCTGATGATGATTGTTATTTGTCAGATTTGTGTACAGAAATTCCCAAAGTTTTAAAAGTGCTACTTGACAGGCGATAAAATCTTTATCTGTGATTTAGTTTCAATTTATACGGCTTATAAAAAAAAAAAAAAAAAAATGGTCAAAACGGGATAAAAACTCCCTATTTTGTTTCAGCAGACAGAGAACGAGGACTTGACAATTGTAACTCTCTACACTAACTTCTCCGCTGATTCTGAAGTTGGAAAACCGTGAAAAGTGGGTTAAAAACATTTACAGCTGCCATTTTGCAAAATAAAACTGTTCCTAACTTATTTATTTTGCATCAGTAAAGCCTCCATTCTTCAGGCCACTGGTTACAAATCAAAAGCCCATATAAAGGATTCTTTATAAGATTACTGATAATAGTCTTGCTGGAGATGATATCTGTTCAGACAGAAGACGCCACAATGTGTACTGGAAAAAAACAGCCCATCAAATGACTGATCCAGCTATGCAGATAAATGAACTCTATCATGCACTGAACATACTGATGTCTGTTACGTCAGATGCCTACAACCACACCGGCTGTATTTTATGTTATTACCTTTTTTGCGCGTGTGTGTGTGTGATATCGGTTTGTGGCTCACTTGCATGACAAAGCTGGAGAACATACTGTGACTTCACAGGAAACGCCATTCATTTGAGCCACCTTCATTTGAGGTAGCCAACCAAACATTTACATTTGCTCTGTATGTACAAAAAAGAAAAAAAAAGAGTTATCTCAGGGATTAGATGACCGTGATGCGGTAGTTGGGGTCATTCGCCGTGCTGGAGCCGTCAGTTTTGACCACTGTGAACTTGGATGAGTGCTGGGAGCTGTGCAGCGCGCTGCGGCGGCAGAGGCGCTCGCGGTAATTCTGGGCGAAGATGAGCAACATAAGCGGGTTGATGCAGCTGTGGGAGTAGCTGAGGCAAATGCTGATGTTGTAGATGTAGACAAAAGCAATAGTCGGCGTGTTGTTGCTCAGGTTGATCACCTGGATGACGTGGTAGGGCGACCAGCAGATCAGGAACAGGGCGATGACCATCAGGACCATTTTGGTGGCTCTTTTAGCCCACACGGACTGTTTGCGCTTGACCCGGCGGATGGAGCTGAAGACATGATAGAGGGTGAGCGAGTAGAAAGTGCTGATGATGATGAGGGGGATGATGAAGCCGAGGATGGACTGGTAAAGGGTGTACCAGTACATGTCCTCAGGCCCGTCCAGGTACATCATGCATACTTCCAAATGTTGCCTGCGGACAACCTTGGCGTACATCATGACCGGTATGGTGAGGAGGAAGCTGCCCAGCCAGACCAGCATGTTGATGATGATGGTCATCTGGACCGTCCTCCTCTCTGAGCTGGGATGCACAATAGCTATGTACCTGTGAGGGCAAATTGAGGTTTTTAGAGCTTGACTGCAAACAAAAGCGCCAGTGATAAAAGCAGCTTTGCTCATATACGTGTTTCTAAGCATCAGGTTTTGTGCGAGAGGTCTATCGAATATCAGCTTTTATGTCACTGAGAAGCTCGCGGGAATGAAATCAGGACAAAGGATAATGATGGAGGCAAGTACATCATCAGAGATTCACTTGCACCATCCCACAAACTCATTTATACGCTACAGCCGTGAATGACATGGTTGAATCATGTAAACGGGAAGAATAAGCATAGGTCCACATGGTGAGTACGTTTCATCCCGAAAAGCTGGAACTGAATCACTTTGTCATTATTTTTCCTCAAGTGTCATTAAGTTGAGAAAATTAAACATTTCCAGTTGTTTGAAAGGTGCGTTTTCCTCGCAGACCTGTCTAGTGCGAATACTGACCTTCTCACAATTGTCTCTTGGCCGCTTCTCAATTTGAATGATCTTATCTACTGACGGCTCAGTCGTCTGACCACCGACAGGAGCTGCTGTGATCTACCGAAGCTCAATGAACTTACTGTGACTGCGACACTGGAATCAGAGTCTCAGATCAGCTGTTTTATCCCACATAAAGTGCTCATCAGTCTTTCTAATTTCCATTATGTCCTTTAAAATCTACACTAAGGAAAAACATAAATCAAAAAAAAGTGATCAATCAGTGGTGCAGCGGAAAGCAGACTCGCTTATATCCAGATATTTAGCAGAACTTCATAGCACGTAAAGGAACACTGACTAAAGTCTGAACTCTGAAAGTCAAATAACACCAGTAAATGTAATTTAGACTTTTTATGACTCCTGGCTGTGGTGGAAACCTCTTATCACAATAGTTTTATTTGATTTGCAGAACAAATAACGCACTTATTTAGCCGTGTGAAAGATGTTTAACTCTCGCCCTCTGAAGCACTTTTTCGTGTTCTTTCTAATGGATGAGAAACATCCTGTACTTTGTATCTGCTGTCCCCCATGACTGAATGTATCTACTCTGAACGTCAGATTACAGTCAGATTACTGTCTATAACGTAAATATCTGTTCTAAATGAGATGGAGTTGAGTTGGAGAAGGTTGTTTGTCCTTTCTTCTGTATTTAAACCCGATCACAGAGATTGGGCTTCACGGAGCTGTGAGCGGATTTTATGTCAAGTCTCTTTTCTCCAGAACAGAACTCTAAAATGGTTATGACTATAATAAAAGTAAAAAGTCTACTGCTGGTGAATGTAATGGGGTCTGTGAAGGGGTTTTCTGAACAGGCTCTTCACTACAACATAATTGGCTGCTCCACTGACCCCACAAATATATAATATGTGGCATTATAGCTTTAGGGCAACTAGTGCGTTGGATGTCCCCCTCAGATGGGTTTAAACTAGTGGGAAGGGCTCATTGACCTGTGTTTGGTGTGTTTAGATCATAAACATGATTCCTTGTGTTTATGATTATTTATGTTGGGGGCATTGTGTCTCTAGGGACTTTTATACATATCCATGCCAGCCTTACCTTACTCTGTATTTTTAGGGACTCCTTCTTTAAAATGATCAAATCCATTTACGATAATCGGATTATTGTTAATATATATATATATTTTGGTAACGTTCTAAAATCATATGAATAAAAAGTTATTAAAAACAGGGGATTTTAAAACCTTTACCCTTTAATTTCTTGTTATCTATTATACTTTAATCCTAATTTTACACAGATGCGTGTCTAAAACAAAGTTTGCTCCACAGAGTGGCATCAAACCAAATGACTTACCGATCAATGCACAGCACTGTCACGATTCCCACCGTGGTGAACTGGTTGCTGACGTCCACCACCACCACCGCCTTGCACATAAAGCTCCCGAAAACCCACTGTCTGTCTCTGACCAGCTGGTGGATGTTAAAAGGCATCACAAGCAAGAACAGCATGTCTGCTATCGCCAAGTTGAGCACGTAGATGTCTGAGACCATTTTCTTCTTGCACGCGGCCACCGCGTAGATAACCAGTCCATTGGCTATGACTCCAACCGTACACAGGATTCCGTAAATCGAGGGGAATATGTGCATGAAGGTGGTGATGTCAATGGGCCCGTAAGGTGGAGAAGTGGAGGTCTGGCATAACCGATTGGTGAAGTTGTACGTTTGGTTGTCTTTGCAAAATACGTCCGTGTCATTCATCTTCAGATCCTCGCCTCGGTGAGGGTGTGAGAGGTGTGCGCACCGATGCGCTTCTCCAGCCGGCGTCTGCGCTCCAAACTTGCGCAGCAAACTTGCTCTTCTCCTCGTCCGTGCTTGGACCAGGCGACGGTCCTCCTCAAGGCGGTTATATATAGATTTATTTGCAAGAGAAGAATGCAGACCTAGACTGAGTGCATGAGCAATGATGCGCCCTCGAAAACCATCCTCTAAGCAAACTGGGATCTGACTGTTTACTGTGCGCATCTGGCCGCTTTAGCAAACAGTTTACGAGCCTCGGTGTAGTTCCCTCCCTTCAAAGATCATTTGCTGGTTAGTGTAACTGGACGAGTAAATAAAAAGTTTTTCTCTCCCATTTTTTTTTACTTGTACACTTCAAGTATTGACATCTAATCTAAATTAAGGAGGGGAGTAAACAAACATCTGGTCTGATCTAGATTCATTTGTTGTAAATCCTTGGGTTGTATGAGAAATAAACAGAGGGAAAAGAGGCTTTTTGTGTTAGAACATTGGAATAACCTTAAAGATTATCTATACTGCTATCAAATTAACTTTAAAAAGATGAAGCAGAACCAAACAAAACAAGTGCTTGTTTACTGAAACATAAGTGGCAGAGGACTTGCATGCCTTCCCTTGTTATTTTCAGTAAATTCTGATTACTTTCAGTTTGAAGAGGTTCTTCAGGAGTGTTATGTTTTTAATGGTGAATGCATTTTGAAGGTTGCAAGCCTGTGCAAGCCTCATATCAAATGTTATTTTCTTTGGAGCTTCATCCTGATATCACAGGGAGAAGCTGTAAAGGACATGAGCTGTTCTGACTGAAGTGGAGTATGACCGCTGGGATCTCACCATAGGTCAGCACTTATATACACACCTTTAATACACTGGCCTGCAGGTCCTGTTTGTTTAAACCCCACCACACATCCTTCATACTCCAACCTCTGCTAGGACTGCTTCATCATGTTAAAACCCAGTTTTAACTTAGAATTCAAACTACTATTTTTTTATTTGCAATAATTTCATCACAAGATATAAAAAGGGTTTTATTCTAACTTCATAGCTACCAGTATATATATATATATATATATATATATATATATATATATATATATATGTGTGTGTGTGTGTGTGTGTGTGTGTGTGTGTGTGTGTGTGTGTGAGAACTTCCCATTAATATATGTGACACTTGACACTTTTCTTTCACTCTCCTGTATAGTTCACCCCTTCATGTTTTCCATCTGGTTTGTTTTTCCTATGATATATCTGGCATAGCTTGGAATTACGTTTTGGGTCATTATCTTGGTGTAGGATGAACCTCTGACCAACTGGAGACGTACCAGAGGGGAACGCATGGTGCTGCAGAATACCATGGTTACTGCTTTAGTTCTGGGTGCCTCTCACTTTGTACGAATCACCTACACTGGACCCAGCAGAAGAGCCCCAGACCATCACACTTCCTCCTCCATGGTTGACAGTTGATGTCACACATTGATGTATAATTTGAAATGGCCAACCCTACTTTTTTTTTTTTTTTTTTTTACTTCTGGCAGAGTTCAGCACTTAGTAAAATTTACAACCGTTCATTCATTGGACTTGAACAGCTTGGATTTAAATAATAATGATAAAACAACAAATGGTGGTGTTCAATAACTTGAAGACTAGACCAGATATATGTGTGTGTGTGTGTGTGTGTGTGTGTGTGTGTGTGTGTGTGTGTGTGTGTGTGTGTGTGTGTGTGTGTGTGTGTGTGTGTGTGTGTGTGTGTGTGTGTGTGAAGCACCCCCCTTAAGGGTTTTATATGCAGGGAGATACTTACAATCAGTCTTTGTTTGATTTCTCTTTAATCTCAGACCCCCAACCAGTTGACACAGAAGGCTTCCCCTTCTGTGTCTGGTTCTGTTATAGTTTTTTTTATTATTCTTTTACTATTTTTTTTTCATCCTCTCAACTAGGTTATTTCCTAACCACTTGCATCTTGTGCTTCCTCAGGATGGGGGATTTCACAAAGAAATGAAGATGTAATGAAGTCTGTTGAGTTCCTTACGTAGGCTATTTTTAATTAATTGGCATTATATTAATTTTAGAGGAATAACTGAACTATTGAAATTGAATTGAATTGAATTGAATTGAATTGAATTGAATTGAATTGAATCAGAAATGCACCGCAGACAGTTTAGTAAACACCCTGTGAAGGCGGAGTTTGTGTTGAAAATAGAGCCTCTGACTCCGCCCCCTACAACCAGCTATTATAAACAGTACAGTGGAGAGGGGAGCTGATGCACTTTATCTTGGTGCTATTTTGACTAAAACATGTCAGAGATGTTAAAACCTCCGGAAATTGTTTCGACTTTGAAAAGTGGTCCTTATATGTCTCCTATAACTTATGGTCAGCATGACCTGAGACTAAAGCTAATGAGAAGAAAAAAGTCCCAATGTGGGAGAAGATCTTATGTGAAGAGGAAGGCTGTGCCATAGATAAGGTGAAAGAACCTTAAAAGCTTGATTCATAGCTTTAAAAATCAATAATAATGTTTTAAAACCTACCCTAAACTTAACAGAAAGCCAGTATGGAGAACTCCAGCAGCTGAATTTGGCACCAGCTGCAGTCTTTGAATTGATGTATGGTCCAAATCCACATATATGACATTACAGTAATCAAAGACAGAAGTTATAAAAGCACATATCACTTGCTCCTGATCATGAAGAGGAGTTTGGCATTGACTTTAGACGTCAGCTTCAGCTGAAAGAAACTTGACTTGATGACAGAATAAATCTGTTTAACAAACCTTAAAGCATTGTCAAAAAATATATATGCCAAGAGTCTTGACGAAGGAATGCACATGAGGAGACAGAGGGCCAAGTGACTCCCATCCCGTTGTCCAGAGGGACTGAACACAATTGCCTCTGTCTTGCTTTCATTAAGTTAAGAACATTTAACGACAAGCAGATTTAAATTTCTTTCAGACAATCAAGAAGGGGCTGCACTTAACCCTTTTTTTTTTTAAATTTAATGGACATGTACATCTGTACATCATCAGCACAGCAATGAAATTACCATTGTGACTTTTACAAGTGGACCCCAGGGGCAACATGTACAATGAAAAAAGGATGGGGCCCAAAACAGAACCCTGTGGAACAGCACCCGTAAATGCAGAGGACTGATCCCTCACATGGACAGAAAAGTTCCTGCCTGTTAAACAAGACTGAAAACATTTGAGTTTATCTCCTTTAATCCCCACATAACCTTCCAGACACAACAGCAGTATCCTATTGTCAACCGTATCAAAAGCAGCTGTTAAACCCAAAAGAAATAGAACAGCAGAATCGCCTGAATCTGCTGTTGAAATCCGATAATTAAAATTCTAAACAGTGCAGTTTCAGTGCTGTGACGAGGTTCAAAGCCACTGAAATTTTATTATTTACTGCATATAGTGCTGACCTTAAAGATTTTGCAACTAAATCAAGACTATTTTCTCAACGATTTTAGATAAGAACGACCATTTAGAGATGGGCCCATAATTAGAAAGTACAGAGAGGTCAACATTCTGTATGTTTATTGGAGGCTGCACCAAAACTGCTTTCCAAGGATCAGGAGCACAACCAGAACATAGCTTCGAATTTGTCGATGTAAGGACTGATTTCCCAGTAGTGTCAATGACACTTTAAAAGAGGAAAAGAGATACTATGGAAGGGACAGTAATTTGGGCGAAGATTTCAAACAACCATTGACAGAAAAGACATTGAAATGGGATTAAACTGGTCCAGTTGAGCTTGGCACATGGTTAGGATCAGTAAGAGAGGATCTAATTAGAGACGATTTAAGGACAGATATTGTTTTTCCACAAAAAAAAAAAAAAAAATTTAAAAACTCATCACAAAGAGTGTTAGATAGAAAAATAGGATTTGCATCTCAAAGGACTGACAAGAGAATTAAAAATACAAAACAACACCTGTGGCCTCCGGCAATTCCTAGATACCATATCATGTGCAGCTTTTGCATGTTGCTGATAGTTGGACAGTTTTTCAGAATATGAAATGGCACCTGAAGCTTGTCTTTTTTTTTTTCCAGCTTCTCTCAGCCTGCCAACAAGGACATCTGAGAGCATTGCTAGAGTCACTTAACCAAGGCTCGGAAAGGTGAGGTGCGTTTCCATCAGCGGGGATTCAGGGTAAACCCCTCAGCCCCTTCAGCCGGCGTGTCTCCATTACACTGTAGCGCCACACAAGAACCATTGACTGAACAAATATAATATATCATATAATATAAATGCCAAAAGCAGCCCAGAGTAGGCCCGAATGTGTCTGCAACCCGTGTTGTCTCTTGCTCTGTTGTTAGTGCAGACTCCAATGCTTGCTAGATAGCAGATTTTTTTTAATGTATTTATCAGGAACTGATGTCACATGCCTCATACCATTTGATAATTACGCCTGTTACACCAATGTCATCATTTCAGAAGGATGTAGGATTATCTGCAGATGGAGGCTTGGCAAAGTGTGAAAATGTGCAAAATGATAGCGTAACAGCTTCTATGTTTGATTCAGGACAACCCAGTGAAGTCGAACTTCTCATCATGCGGACTTAAGTATTCTGTTTTTAACAATATATAGCTTTAAAACAGGCTCTTTGAAATTGGTTATGCCATTAAACATCCGGCAAGTACTGTGCTCATTTACTCATATTTGAGAAGGTATTGTGCTGATTTCTCAGCTGAGAAAAGCAATGATTGTAAAGAATAAAGATACGCTTCTCTACCATGAAGGAACTCATCTGATTGCAGAAGGCATGCAATGTAAAATTGTACTGACAGGAGATTAATATCATCTCTCATGGTAATTAAGTTCTAGCTGTCGGATTCACATGCAGTGAAGAATGTCCCGGTCCTGGAAGTAAGAGAGTAAAGATGGCACTTAACTTATGCAGCATTTCAGGAACTTTTCTGAAAGTTCGGTAGTTTTGGGTTTTCTCTGCCTCAAATATTTGATCTAAAGCTAAATGATAATATAATGGAAGAAAAGCACTCATGTGCCACGTGGTAGTCTGTAGTGGAAGGTTAAACCAAAGACCGAACACGTCTTTGGCCGTGCTCAGATGAATGTAAAGTGATGAGGGCTGAAGTTACCAGATGTTTCCAGAGCTTGTGTGTGGTACACAACTCATGCGAAGCTGAGCAGAGCCAGTTTTCTTCCTGCAGCAGCTGACACTGTGTCTACTGATGTGAGACAGGGTTATGAGGTCTCACCTCCCATCTGCAAGGCGACTGACAGCGGAGGTCGGTGCTTTCCCTGGTCACCTCATTAGCATGTATCTGTGTGAATGCAAGAAATAGACACCAGAAAAGAGTCTTCAGCACTCAGTAAAATTCAAAACTAGGACTTAAAGTGGATATATATTGCTAAATCACAGCTTATTAAATGTTGTTTAATCTCAAATGAATTGGTTTAGATGAGTTTTGAGTCTTCTCTGCCTGTTTTCGCTTGAACACTGGCTGAACAAGATGACGGCGAAGGAGGACATCGCTATGGAAAGAAAATCACCAACAGGCACGACTAATGCGTTTAGAAATTTTCACAGATAAGTCACAGTTTTCAAGGTTAATGTTCTATGAACAGAAGAAGTTATTGTTAAGCTTCACTTACACAAGATGCAGTTAAAACATGGGGGAGGTGCTATCATGTTTGAGATCTGCTTTGTGGCTTCTGAGGCATTAGATGGATCAAAAGAATTTGATTCGGGGTACACCCCAGACAGATCACCAGTCCATCACCATCACAAGGAATTATCAAGGCATTTCAAGGCAAAATATATGTCCCAGTTGGTGGAGTAAAAAAACAAGTGGAAGCTTTTTTAAAGTCTTTTTTAAAACCTGAAGAGGGCTTGGTAGCCTGCTGCAAACATAAGAAATTAACATTTAATATTAATATTCAAAATTAAACATCAAAAATTAAAGCATTTTCATTTTTCTTTTGCATCAGAAAGGAAAAAGAAAAACATTTTTAAGCTCTGAAATCTTCCTAGAATATGAAATGATATTAGATGACAACAATTAATATTGTAAAGCTACCATTGTTGAAAACTACGGATTAGAATAAGGAGCTAATAAGGGTGCTAAACTTCTGATTTCTAGTGTGATTTTAGTTTAATAATCTCAGTACTATTCTGATTACTAAAAATGAGCTTATTGGCATTAATTTTGGCAAATATATATGCATATAAATAAGGGCTACAGTTCCACTTTCCTCTGTTTTGTGATTATCTACATAAGCAGAACTGCATCTAAGATAAACAAGCCATGAAGTAAATGAACTAACATTGCTTAATTAGATCACCAGCATGAAACTGTTTAAGAGGATCTTTGCCGGAGTATTTAGCCTGGTCTCAAACAGCGTTCTGTGTCATCACTGTGCATTTTGTGTGTTTTTACTTCTCAGTGAACATCTCCCGCTGTGCTTTTCTTCTGACCATGTCCAGTTGCAAAAAAAGGAAATAAATGAATAAATAAAATACATGTGAATTGCTTAATGTGTATAAGAGGCTTAAAATGTGAATAAGCACACAAGGCACCAGAAACCATGTGCTATTTATTTGCAGTGCCATGTGAACATCCCAGCAGTGTTTCATTGTTCCAGTACATGTTTGTGTTGTGATCACTTGTATTTCTTGCCACTGTCGCGTTGGGTTGGAAATATGAGCACATTCCTGATGGAAACAGCCGCAAATATTGTCCCAGAACAGTCTAATCTGCGGTGGTTCATTATCTCACTGTCAGTCAGCATTTGGAGAACACAAAGCTGTTTTCTTTTCAACATTTTCTCCCCTTCTTAATAATCTCTTAAGGCATTTTAAAATTCTCATCTTTATTTTTAAGGTTTTATTCACTCTAGATGCTAAGATGCTTTGTGATTTTGTTATCTTTACAGGGATCTTCAGTCTTACCTTTAAGGGAAAATTCTTTGAAAACATTATAATTATTTATTAGAATTTCATAACTTGGGGCAAGTGTTTCTTTAAGAAGCCCTATGACTATTGGCCCCAGGAAGACGTCACTGGAAACCACCTAATGCACTGTATGTGATTCCTCTCAGTGAGAATAATCTCATGGAGTTCGAGTTTGAGAGGGTCACAAAAATGCAGCAGGTCAAAGAAAGCCTATGATATGGTGCGATTAAGAGGAGTAAAAGCAGACATAATTACACAGATGCAAAGAGAAAATCCTTATATTTAAGGAGATATTTACGCTGAGCAGAGTTCATAAGGAAGAGGGAGGGATGATTTGTTTAAAATTTAAGAGATAAAGTCATCCAGAAATCACCCACCCTACCCAAGTTACAGTTTCCCCGTAGAACTGGAAGTAAATTTAGCCTTGACAGTTAATGCAATGATTACTATGATTGTCCCATCTACTGATGATTACTTACGAACCCATCTTTTGTGCAAAGGGTTGGGGGTTAGTTTAGTTGGAGAACTAAATATTACTGCATTCTCTGGTGTTCTACTAAGACATCCATCTATCCATCTTCTATACCAGGTTTTAATCTTGTGCAGGCTCACGTGGGTCTGCCGGATCACATCCCGGCTCATTAAAGACTAGGGTACACCCTGGACAGGTCGCCAGTCTATCACAGGCCCAACTAAAGCAGTACTACAACAATAATAACACAATACTATGGCCCAGGGAGCAGCAGTGGCTATTTGTATAGAATGAAAAAGACATGTAAAAACTGAAGATTGAGTTCCTGAACTTATTATAGAGTAAAATAATAACCCAAAACATTACAGGCAGATTTAAAATTAATCCTACACGGTGAAAAATATCTGTAGCAACACTTCAGTCCCATGATTCTCTTTCTGCGTTTTGCGTCTGCGTTAAGACAGACTTGAGAGTTGAAAAGGCTTCATTCAGTCTCTTTATTTCCATTCTAGACGAGACCATTTAACAATGAAAAAATAATTTTTTTTTTTACATCAAATTATGATCCTCAAGAGCATCAAAAATGTGACATGATTTCAGTAGGATCATAATTCTGTCCTTTGAGAGATAATTAACCTGCTGTCGGAGTTTGCTTGTGGATTTATCCTTTCGGTTGTGTTTTATCTCTAGGTATCAAACACTGAGATAAAAACATGTAAATACCGCAAACATGAGAGAATAAAGTTCACTGTGCGTTGCATGTCATCAGTGTGACTACCAACTATATGAAAAAATAATGTTCTATATACAAAATATGCGTGAAGAAGCTGTTGTAACATTTGCAAAGTAATTTGCACTGCAAATGCAGTATGAAAATTGCACACAGAAACCATTCAGAAGGTTCCCACTGTTGTTTGATTTCCAAAGACATATTTTACTTTGAATAGTTAACAAATTTAAGTTTGATACTGATCCGGTTCTTGTCTCAGTGACTCTTTAATCACATCAATACTCAATGGCTTAAGAGCATTCAATCCATCATGGCCATAAATATAAACATAAACATAAAAATGGGACTGAAAGCAGTAAAAGCCTGCCGATGAGTGGTAAAACATCACAGCATTTTAATTAGAGATGCTCCCAACTTGGAAGCATTTCTAATTCAATATGCTGTTATGTCCAACATCCATAATTGAATTGTGAAAATGTGCCACAAAGATGGCACGTCACTGTTTCTACATGATCCATCAACCGTCTTTAAAAAGCTGTTTTTATTCATATACATCAGATTTTATGCTGATATTTGCTGACGAAAAGCTGGAATTTCTTATGAAGATTTAGTAAATGGTGAGTTTGGGGTATATTTGTTCTTGTGCCACGTTTCGCGCTACATCAGCCTTTAGGTGTCTGCTGTTGTCACAACTGAGCTGAAATCCCGAGAGGAACAAAATAAGGCAACAAAACAGAAACAGAAGCCGGCCCTGTCTAGTTCACAATTAATAGCATCACATGCTTTACAGGCCATATGACATCTTGTGGTGACAAGATAAACATCCCAATAAAGCTCCGGGCCTTTTGATAATTTTTATTTATTTTTAATGGGGAGAGACATTAAACTTGAGGCAAGACAGAACGTCACTGTGGAAGACACAAGAGCGATATGAACGGCTAAACATTCACTTATCACTTGGCAGCAAACAAAGACGTTGAAGAGCGTGGGCAAGGACGGAGTGGCTGTAAGCGCTGGTTTGTTGTTTGCTGAAGCGCGGCGGGCCTGGTGGGGTGGTGGTTAGCACTGCTGAACCGCTGATGCTGCTAGATAGCTGCAAACACAATTCTGCTTCAGATTCAGAGGACAAACATCTGGCTGCAAACACTGAAGCATCTTTCAAAAAAGTCTGTCTCTTCTTGTCAGCAGTATTAGTGTGTATAGGATAGTAGTCCTCCTCCTCCGGATTTTCTCCCAGTGTGGAAACGGTGTTCACCTTCCTCCTCGTCCTCCTAAAATCCACAGAAATGTCCGCCGTCTTGTTCATGTTCCAGATGAGGTATCACACACAAACAAGGCCCACTAGTCCTCCGATTCAGCCTCCTGTTCATCTACAACACACTCCACAACAGACAGAGTCATCTGAGTATTTCTTTCAGTAACAGGAGCCTGAGCTGAACTGGAGGTCCTAAGTGTGAACAATGCGGAGTCATCTGCATGTTTTTGCTGGTGACGGGACTTTTCAGGAGTTTTGCTTGCTCTACCCAGTGATCCCGTGCTGCTTACCCTCTTTTCTTCTTGGTCAGCAACCCTGTCAGGTCAGTGGTGGGTTTGTTAGGTTTGTCACTGCGAAGGCACCTCACTGTGCTCGAGGGGATGATGCTCTTCATCCGGAGGTTCATGTAGTCTGCCACACATTCAATCAAGGCGTTGATCTGCATCTAAATCTGTTACGTCCCAGCACCCCTCTTTTGCTGCCTCAGATCAACTGTTCACACTCCTTTTGTCACAAGTTACTATCGAACAGTAGTTGAGTTGGTAGAAGTGAGGAGTACCTATGACTTGGATGCATTTGGATGTTGTGTTTGTGTCTGTTTATCAGAAGCTGAACCCTACCCTACATCCACAGCTGCAAGTGCCAGAATTACCGGAAATCCTTTAAGTGTCACATAGTATAAACCAGTGTTTTCATGGAAAGGGCGCAGACACACACTGAAGATAAACACAAACCGGCCAGAGCTGCTTCTAGAGGCAGGCCGTTGCAAGAGGTCACCTCTGTGCCACAGCTTGTACTTTGCACAAAAGCGAATCCTCAGCGATGAACATAAAAAAAAAACACCATTGGAAAAGGACAAAGAATACAAAGAACACAAATGAGTACTGTCTCCACTGCAACATGCTGCTGAAGCACATTCTAGCACATTTTTGTGGCATGTGACTTTTTTTTTTTTCTCAAATTACATTTTATTTATTTGACAGAAGTGATTTTTTTAAAACTATTATTAGGCAATGTTAACAATTTTCTAATTTCACTACCTCTATTGGTTCAAACCAGCATGGTTCTTGGTCTTACATCAAACAATGCATATTTAAGAAATGTCCTCCAATCTACATGAGGCATGGATCTCTTCAAAACTCAGAGAGTTCAAAGTCATTGCTTTATTTTTCACACATGACTTCCTACTTCATCTAGAGTCACCAGGACTATAGCTGTATGAAAAACAGCTGAAACATCTGTGTATGTGCATTAGTTACATGAGCCATTTCTTTTTGATTCGTTTTGATCATTTCAGTCTGATACCATTCATATGAGAGAAACAATAACTTTTCTGAACTTAGTAGCACTGTTATAACTACTTTCGGATGTTGCATGGTTGCTGTATGTTTTTTCATTACATGCTCAGTGTATGCGGTGTGTTGCATTTCAGTTAAAAGATTGAATGTTTTAGACGACATCCTGAGATGCCCTACAGGGTTCCTGCAGCTTCTCTAGCTTCCTACAACTTTTCTTTCTGTTATTTAATTTATATGTAGCTGCGTTGCCCTCTTAGAAGCTCATTGAAATACCAAGCATGCTTGACGTTTGGCTTTACATGTACGGTGAAAGCACGGTAGATGCTGTTACATCTACTCAAAGGGAGGCTGTTTTTATATATATATATATATATATATATATATGTATTTGCTTATCTTTTATGAAATGCAAAAAAAAGAACATCCCAGCGTTTAGGTTGTCTTTTGCCGAGCTCGTCTGTGTGTGACTTTCCACACATTATTATTTATGAGATATTCTGATTAAACTGTCAGTCACATTACTCACTGACTGCAGGGCACTTCTCCTAATAAGAACTGGCAGCTGGCCAACGCATTGTTATCAAGCTGTTATTCAGCTAATCAATTACAGTTTGTTTGGCTTTAAAAGAAAAAGAAAGAAAAGGGAGCGCCAGGCAGGCATTGTTCTGAAGCGTTTGTCTCGTCGTTCTGTGCTCGACTGGCTGCCGGATAACGCGGGCCTTGTGGAGGATCTTTGGACAATCATATGATCTCCCTCTGTGAGTCCTTCGGGGGACTGAGTCAGATACACATATTGTAATATAACAATCATCTTTACCAGAGTCTTATTTTCTTAGAATCCAAAATAAAAACAACATTTTATAATCCTGTCAGCTTTTGGCAAAATCTGATTTACTGGAACAAGTCGGAGGATTTACAAGCTTTTGGCAATTGCATCACCTGTCTGTTTTTTTTGTTTTGCTTTGCTTTGTTTGTGTTTTTTTTGCATTAGTCCTAACAAGCTAAATAAGGTATTTGATCTTTAGTGAAAGTAATCTGAAAATCTCTCTCAACCTTGGAGCTCTTTTGCTTTTTACTACATTAAAATGTGCAAACCAAAAGTAATAAATACTTTAATATCGCCTCATATGTTTCAAAGAGTGGTTTATCTTTAACATCAAGTGGTTTGGAAATCATTTTGCTTTTAACTCATTTAACTGCTCAGCTTCACATCCCAGTGAGCCAAATGTCTTGTAGCGTGTCTCTGCAGTGTGTCTCTGTTTACCCCTCAGTGCTTGGATTTGATAAAGGGTTCCTTTTGTTTTTCCATTGTGGTCCAGTTGTTTAAAGTGCAGTTCTTTCTAAGCCCTTGCTTTTTTGTCAGGGTCAAGAACAGAGTTCTCTGCAGCTTTTCTAATTACAGGTTTGATATTTAAAGGTGAGGACCTTGTAGAAATTCTCAGAATGCCAATTTACATTGAAGATGTTGTAAAGAAAATTTTTTTAAAAAGCATTCCTCGTGTAGCATAACTTACCTAACTGACCCATCGGTGAAACCCGCCCCTCAAACGCAGATGAGAATATTGTCTGTTGATCATCAGTGTCCGAGGGACCTGAACTCGGACTTCTGTAACTTTCAGCACCACAGAATCACGTGTGAAGATGTCAAACTGTTTCAAACGGTGTATCTGGGGTACTTATACATATTTTATTCCATTTCCTAAATCCAAACAAGTCTCTGGTAGAAAGCTAACAGAAGACTACTGCTACTACTGTGCATTACTACATGTTAAGTTTTGTTCCTAATTAAACTAATTAAAAGTAAATTAATGTACTCCTACCGTTCGGTGTATAAGCAGCGTTGACCCTGCGATGCCGGCGACTGTAAGACGATGCCTCTGTGAAGTGTAAACCCTTGCCTCCAATTTAACCACATCATTGTATCTATTTTAAGATATTGTACATATCCTTGGCTTAATTATATCCTATTTGAAAGCTCCTCAATGACCCGTGATAACTTTGTGACCCAAAAATATGTCTGCAACATCTTGGAGCAATGTTTTGACGCAGTCGCTACTGCAACACCGTAAAAAAAAAACAATAAAGTCCATAGATCGTCCAAGTTTAAAGCAGCAACTAGGACTTACTGACAATGAAACACCAGTGCACTTTAAAGAACGGATAAGTGAGATGTGATTTCTAACCCAGAACACTTTGGTCACATTCAGTGAATGTCTCCTCACCATCTGCTCTTCTTTTTGTAGTGGTCCAACCTGGTCCAACCTGGTCCAACCTGGTCCAACCTGGTCCAACCTGGTCCATCCTGGTCCAACCTGGTCCATCCTGGTCCAACCTGGTCTAACCTTGTCTAACCTGGTCCATCCTGGTCCAACCTGGTCCAACCTGGTCCAACCTGGTCCAACCTGGTCCAACCTGGTCTTTCCTAAACCGGGAACAAACAGAGCAGTGTGAACTTCACACCCTTACAAACACAGCACCAGCCAATCCCCAACAGAGGCAGGGATCATGCTTGGGGCATGTTTTCTTGGGGGTACTGGAGGGAATGGGGGGAAGGGTGGTGGGAGGAGCTAGCTGATGTAGTTCGAAAATCGCTTACCTTGCCTTTAATTCAAGCTGAGAAGACAGAAGTGCACTTTATTATATAGATTTACGAAAGACAATGGCATTTATAACGCTTAAAGTTTTAAATGTTTGTGATGGTTGTGGAGGCTCTGTGGTGTTTTTCCCCTCCCCTTCTGTGTGTTACAGACCAGGTGGATGGCAGGGGCGTGGCCAGTCGTTTCGGACACCTGCACTCAATTCCCTCATCAGCCTCCACCTATTTACCAGACCTTCTCACCACTTCTGGTTGCCAGAGGATTGCGTCCGATTTCAAGAGTCTGGTCAAGCCAAGTTAAATCAAGCCAAGCCAAGCCAAGCCGAGCCGAGCCAAGCCAAGCCGAGTCAAGTCGAGTCGAGTCAAGCCAAGTTAAATCAAGCCAAGCCAAGCCAAGCCAAGTCAAGTCAAGTTTCCACTGGGGATTCTACGTCTGCCAAGCCTTGTTCCTGCCTTGTTCTGCGTTCCATATTGGGAAATAAATCATTTCTACCTTCCTTGGCGCTCTGCTCTGGGGTTCTGTTCATTCATCCATAACAATGTTGCTGTTATCAACTTGATAATTAAGCATCTTTGCAGTTCTGAAAATATGCAGGGTTCTCATTTTGTCTTAAGTTGCCTTTTCCCCAGACATATCTGAGCTTCAATTAACTTAATAAATGCTTTGGAGGAAACAAAATTACAGTAACTCAGTTACATTATACATGAACACAGTTTTCTAGCGAGTCAATAAAGAAATCCCCAACAAACGTTTGGAGTCTGAACTGGAAAATTATCAATTTTCTGATGTCACTGATAAAACAGTGAAATCAGAAAATTGTTAATTTTCCTTATTTATTTCAATGACTTTATTATGCAGTTTTATCAGATGGTAGTTGTGATCCATCACAAAAGCTGAAAATGCTGATAGCATCACTATCCGGTTTTTCATCATGCAGCTTGCAGCTATTTCTGTATCGGCCCTCCATCACACTCAAAAACAGAAAGAATAGGAGCTATTTTTTCTCCTTTCTATGACCAGAAAAGTATGTGAAGGGCTTTAGCATTTCATGTGTTTTGTGTTTTTCAAAAATATCTGAGCCATTGTGTTATTATTGTAAACAAACAAGGCTGCTGCTAACGGCTAAGAAATCGGCGGGACTGCAAACACACAACCACACCAAAACAGGCCGTTATCAAGAATTACTCATTCATTTAGTTCACGTTTAGAAAAGTTGGACCCACCTATGTTTTTGATAAACATGGTGTGCAGCTGTACTTACTATGGACTGTCTTTGAATTATTATCATTGACGTGCACTGAATCGTCCGAGGGCACTAAAAATTAAAGAGTCCGGCAATGGCATGAAAGTGCATCCAAACAGCCTCTGTGAACCCCATTTCTCTCAAGCACGAGGTCCAATTGGAAATACTGCTGCTGGAAATGATGGGGCTGATGGGGCTGGCAGTGCATCCTGCCAAGACATCGTTGCCAATCTTTTCCAGCCTGGATCGTGTCTGCGTGTGTGTGTGTGTGTGTGTGTGTAATTATTCTGATGACTAAATAAAGCACTATAAATATGTATTTAGGGGTTAAGGGATTATTCTCATTATTATTCTTATGGTCTCACTTTTTATGCCCTGACTGTCTGGGCAGCAAAGTTGTACAGAGACCACACCTGGTATATTGATTCAGGATCCCCATTATGATTAACTTGGAAGGTCTCTAGGTAGTGTTTTGATAAAACGATTTATCTTTTGGCTCCTGTATCTGGAACCATAGGAGCTAGAATAAAAATTATTGTGTCCCTTTTTTTCCCTGAATCAAATCCACTAATTCAAACCAATTCCTGCCATTAAAATCTTCCAACCATTTTCATAAACTGAAAGTGGACGTAAAATGATTCAGAGGCAGAGACAAACTTTCACGTCAAATGTCGTGAAAGTTTGTCCGTAGGAGGCTTTGCAAGTCACATGTTGGGTTTTAATGAGTCACTTGAAATAAAAATATTACATGTAAATGCTTATGTTCACTATAAGGATTCAACAGTAGGCAGTATTGTTTTTCAGGAGCTGGGCTTGGCCCCTTAGTTGCAGTGAAAGGAACTCTGATGACTGGTCTGCACAGAGTCCTGACCTCAACCCGACAGAACACCTTTGGGATGAATTAGAGCGGCGACTGAGGACCAGGCCTTCTGGTCCAACATCAGTGTTTGACTTCACGAATGTGCTTCTGGCAGCGGTCCACCAGACAGAATACACGTCCCTTCCTCGGTTCGATCTCGTCTCATTCACAGTATCCACTCCGCCAAATTCTCTGCTCATCCTGGTATTAGCCCTCATTAACTGTCGCTTCCCGGTGGCCGTCATCCACAAGGACGTTAAAGACTACATCTTAGCTTGTCCTGTTTGTGCACGCAACAAGTCCTCCTATCGACCGCCCAGTGGACTCTTCAACCATTAAACCATAAACTGAACGGAGCAATTCCTCCCCTGGGTCGAGTATGCCAACAACTGACACGTCTCCGCTGCCACAGGTCTGTCGCCCTTTGAGATCTCCCTGGGTTACCGGGCTCCACTGTTCCCTGCAGATGAGAAAGACGCTGCGGTCACGTCAGTCCACCGTCCCATCTGTCACTTTTTTTCCCCCTATATCTGCCAAATCTGATCAAATTTCTTTTCTCGGGGCTGCTGTTGAAACAGTCCAACCTTGGGTTGTTAGAACTGTAAACTTTCTCGCAATCACATTTTCCTTTGGGCTGAGGCACCCTTACTGAATCCCAGGATGACATGTTGCTCTTCATCATCCCTCTCTTTGAAGCTCCTCTTGCTTTTATGTCTGTTTGAAAATCCAAAAAGTCTGTAATGCGAGGCTGTTTTTTTTAGACCATATGGACCATTAGTCCCTATTTCTCTTTTCAATTCTTTGTTTTGTCTTGCTGATTTGTCCGCAAACTTTCCTAGTTGTTAAATATCAGTTTGGTTGCTGATAACCAATATTTCTGTGTACTGTGTATGATTTTTTTTCTTTTGAATACCTGCCTTCAGCACATTTGGTTTGTTTATAAGGTGATTTATGAAAGTCTATTTCTAGTCTTGCATCTGCCCACCTGGCTGTCACCTGCGCTGGCCTGCCGTTGGATCCTCAGTTAACTGCTCGTGTCGCTGCAGTGGCAGGACCCTGGCTGCCCACGAGAGTCCTCTGTGAATATCTTAAAGCTCGTGGTTGTGTGTCTGTCAGGGACACTGCCTTTGGAGTGGTAAAGTGGAATGGTGCACCCCCCCCAAGACCGAAGTTTGCTTTGGTTTTTTTTTTTTTGTTTTTTTTTGTCCATTGAGAAACTCATATGGATATTGATTTGTTATGCTGTAACTCTAAAATGTGGTGAGTTCGTTTTAAATTCAGTCTGTTATAAAAAAAATTAAAAAAAATGCCCTTTTTAAATTAAGTAGTTAATTTGTAACCATTCCATAAAAATGCCATAGATCAGCTGAAAAATGTTTATTTCTGTTTTTCAATTCCTTTTTTTCAAATTGAGTCATGCCCCAAGAAATGACACACTTAGATGAATATTTCTTTTTGTTTAAAAGAAAATCGGGTTTGTCCGAGGAAGTGGTGTGCTCTGACGGCACAATAATGGATTTTGTGATACCGTGGGGATTTCACGAGGCTATCTGAGTGACATTTTACAGTGTGTATAAAAGGACAGCGCAGAGGCTGGTGCGTCGCACTGATGCCTCACAGCAAGAGCGTTCCTGATTTTAGTCCTGGCAGTGTTCAGGGTTTGCATGTTCGCGTCTGCGCAGGTTTTCTGACCTATGGACAGATAGAGGATGGATGATTTTAAACAGCAATGACTTCTGATGGACTGGTTGAGATGTGACACGTAAAAGAATGTAATTTCCTTCAGAATGAACTGTTCTATATCAATCAGACTCTCTTCATTACAGTCGTCTTGTCCACTTAATGATACTGAAACTGACTTGACATATTGTACTGAGCATCCTGTCCAGCAATGACACACCCGACAACTGCAGAGTAATCTGAATATTTCTGCAGATGACAGGACTCTGGGACGTACTGGAGGTCTACGGTGAGAGAAGAGAGACAGTGAAAGCGTGGTCGCCTTCCTTCTGCTTACTCCCTTTATGTAGCTCAGACGTAGCAACATGGCAACGCAAACATCTTACGTGGGTTGGCGCTGATAAAGGAGAATACGAAAAAGGAAATTCCAAGAAGATTGATCACATTTGTTTTGTGTTTAGTAGCCTTTACTGCAACGACGGGAGAGGCGCGCGCCCGTCGAGGGCACGCATTACGGTGTAAGGTTCCCCGCCACGGCAGACGTGGGTCATCGGTTCAATATTGAAGGAAAAAAAACAAAACATGCTATGACAACAGCACTGCAGCTGTTAAGACCGGCGGAAATTGGATTTTTGAAGTGGAAAGCAAAAGACAGGTGACAGGGACACTTGAAAACGAAGAGGCTCATTCTGCTTCTTACGGAGAAGTCTGAATGTTAACTGGCGTTATTTGAATGTTACTTAACGGTCTGCAGTCACATTTTCTCTCTGCCGCCGTGCTGCAAACTGGCAAATAAACGGGATTTGTGTCATGTTGAGATACTTTTACTCAGTAGAATACAAGCTCCTCTTTGCCTTGAGTTAGAATTGGCTAAAAATATTTGGCAGAAATGGGGTATTTTTCTGTCCCTGTGATCAAGTTTTGATAAATGGGCCTCTTGTAGTAAACATACAAAATCTGCCTGTAAGCTAGTCAGGTGATTTAATCTTTTTTTTTTTTGTTGCTGTTTTTCTTGCCTGAGAAGTAAAGCCCCTGGTATCCCAAGCTACAAATGCAAGAAAAGCAAGAAAAAAGAGAAGAAAAAAAAAGAATTGAAGTGAAGTTACCAAACTAACAAAAGAACTACTTAAGGTTAATAAGGGATTGTGAAGTACGAGTGTGTCTGTGCGTGTGTGTGTTTGAAATGGGGCGGCTCATTGTGCACGTTTTTCACAAAACCGGAGAGGTTTGTTGGCATAGAAAATCAACAAACGCATTTATGAATTACTTTTAATTTGGCCTCATTTTGGAACACATGCATCCCATTTTACTAAAAAAAAAAAAACAAAGAAACATTAATTCACTGTCCGTAATATTTTTTGTTATATTTCAACGAGTGAAAGCACTCCGACATACTTCTATCACCCTAACAAACACAGACATCACACCACTCTTGCAGTTTAAATATCGTTTTCTTTTCTTTCATCCAGCTCTTTTTTCGGGACTTGAACTGGTCTACAGCTTCTTTAAATACATTCCTTGAATTAAGCCCGTCGGTCCGTGAGCCTGCTGTTTTTGGGACCGGACAGGTTTTCAGGGGTTAACTGACAGTTATAAGGTCCATGCTGAAAGCAAAGCTGTTTTGTTTAGTTGATTTGCCGATCTTGATCACCCACTCTGGAAAAGATTTCTTCAGTAGAATCAAAATGTAGGGAATTAAGAGTTTTCTTCACCGGTTCACCAATTTTTTCTTTTTTTTTTAACATATGGTCTTGTTTAAAATCAATGAATCGACTCAGCAGTGTGACACCCTCCCACAACCCCCCCCCCCCCCCCCCCCCCCCCCTGTGCAGGGGAACCTATCTTGCAAGCCTGAGAGATCCAGCTCCCCAAGCTGTCCGCAAAAACAAAGTGGTCCAAGTATTTGGGGGGGTGTACAACAAAGGCCGGGAAGATGATAAAAGAATTTAATGACTGGATATGTCCAGTTGCCAGAGATGAAGGTGCTGCATAGGAGAGATTTGTGCTCACCACGCAGACCTCCTGCAGCAACTTAACACAAATAAACACAAGAGGAACCCTAACTCATTATCCACAGCACCCCTGATGGAGGCTGGATTTAAAGCAGCAAATCCCTCCAACAACATTCAAACAACAGGGTTTCTGTTAGATAGCTACATATCTTGGGACTCGGCTTTAAATTAATCAAGCACAAGGTGGAACAATTGAAATCCATCTTTGAAAAAGGACCTGAGCATACAGTGTGCGAGCCAGACGCCTTATCTGCAGCATCACGGCTCCTGGATTGTTCAGAGATTTGTTGAAGGACGTTGGAGAGACTTTTCTGCACAGACACAGCCGATGTAATGCAGCTGCGTGTGGTTGTTGGATTTACAGGGAGGAACTGCAGAGGCAGTCACTACAGCGCTGATTGAGTTTCTCAGTATCATCGGTCTTGATTTCAAGCGTGTGGGCAGTGCTACAAATGGTTGCAGTGTAAAACTCGATCTGTAGCCGTCCGCTAAGAAAGAACTCCATTCCTGTCTGATGAAAGCTGTGAAACACCACCCTGCAGTCTCCGATTTTTTAATTCCCACTCGCACAACTATTATTAATTTATTTTGCACCAATCAATTCTGTCCCGCTAAAATGCCACAGCTGCCGGTGCAGCTTTCAGAGACCAGACGCTTCTCCGAGATGCAAATGATGCTGTGACATCAAAGCGCTCTGCCAGATATACTGTAAACAAACTCTTCCTCCATGTGCCATGCCTATATTGTTGACTCTTCCGCAAGCTTTTCCTGCTTAAAACTGGCAGTGCGTTCAGGATGCTGGAGTGTCTGCAGTCTTGCTTTTCCTGTTCTGGTGACCACACATCATGAGTAATCACGGCGCCATCCCTCCATCTAATTCTGGTGAATTTGAATGACACATCCAGTCTCCAGTGTGTCGTCAAGGTTTGCGTGCAGTTTGGTATTACCGAGGGAGACGCAAGGCTTGACAGCGCAGTGGAAGCAAACACTGGGAACAGACCCCAAGACTTCCCGATGGTACAGCACGGACAGGACAGGACATCACGGCCGTGGTTTTAACTCAGCCATCCCAGTCTTGTTTAGTTCTCTTCACGTTTCAGCCTTTGTTTACTTGGCCTGACTTCACACTGACCCCTGTTTTGTGTTTAACCTTCTTTCCTGTGTTATTTTGAACTGTGACTCCCCGTGTTCACAATTATTTACACACGTCTCTTTATTCTTTGAGTGTTTGTCTGAATGAAACTACATCTCATTCCTCTTTCTCTCATTCTTTCTATGCTTTATTATTAATCAGATCATGATCAGGCAGATCTCGTCACGGCCTGTTTAGCTCCTCTTCTGCTAATTGTGTTTCTCTTATATTCTCTCCCTGAGTACACTTCTTTTTTGTTTTCTTGTTGTCCTGCTGAAGCCTTTTGTTACTATTTTTGTTACTTTCGTTTGACTCCTGAATCTGGGTCCTCCGCATCCCCGTCATGACATAGCCGTGTTTTCACAATCTAACCCCGTTTGCACCATCCCTCCTCACAATGCCCCCCGGCAATCCCGATATTAAAAGGGTGTTTTTCGCTTTTTTCTTTTCCCCTCAAATGAACCATGTGAAATCCAAACAGTGGAACAGAATGGCACAGAAGATTCTCAGCAGCATACTGCGCATTTGACAATGTCCTTAAGTGACTTGGCATTTCCCATGAAGACGTCATTCCAGGGCAGGAAATGCTGCAGCGAGTTAATGTTGGAATGTATGGAGATGAAGATGGTGCAGATGTGGACGGTGCAAAGGAGGCGGAGGGGAATGACCTCCTTTTATATGGTAAACATTTATAATAGGATTTATTATAGCTTCATAAAGTGGGCTGCTTTGTCAAGGAGTTGAAGCATTTCAGTAAACTTCAACGTCATGATTCAGCTGTGCGCAGGCCTTCTTCCCCACGTCAACCAATTACATCCATCAGTTGGAGCTGACATGAGGAGCAACAGGACAGCCTTCCTTTATCTTGGTTTCCTGAGGTATCACTTAGGTTTTTTTCTGAGCCCGTCAATAGCCGGATTTACTGGCACAAGCGGTGAGCCACCTGGAGTGTTGTGGACAAAAAGGCTTCGTATGATCTGGGAACAGTACCCATGCGCGGAGAACAAACTCCAGACTAAAAGCCATAATATTGAACACACTCCACGTGGGTCACAACAGTAGGACGTTACATGATTTTTCTTTTCAATCCTGGATTTGCTGCTGAATCAGTGTGGGTTTTATTTAATCGTCAACCAGGCCCTGACAATGAAGGCCACCTTTATTTTATTTATTTGAACTTAAGGCACCTTTCTTCAACTAAAAGTCATTTTCGTGCCTAAAGTTTCAGTGTGTTGAACTTAAAACCTTTGAATTATCACATCATAAATCAGATGGAGTTGTTATTAGTAGGAAAGAGGTCGAGACATGACTCTGAATTAATGTGATCTTGCTTCCTCTTTTCCTCCCTTCAGCTCTCTACAGCTGCTCGGGGGAATTATCACTCAGATGTTTTGCATGTTGTTTTGCTTAAACGACTGATTTTTATGTTTTTCTTTGGAGGGCTGTGTGGGTTTACAGAATCTTTTACAGATTTACAAACGTGAGTACACAAATGGGGCCTGAGGTAAAGGCTCATTACTCTCCTTAAGTATTAGCAAATAAAAGCTGCTGTTACTGCCGCCGCGTGTGTGGCCAACAACAGTGACATTTCCACTCCTGAGCTCCTCTCTCCAGTTCAGTACACAGAACAAAACATGCCACGTTAGGAAATGAAAATGGAAAATCACTAAAAAAAAACAATGCTTTTCTTTTGGTACAAATGTGAAGTCCCCAACTGAGTTTTACATATTATAACAGTGTATTAACTGTCATAGCCCAGTAAAGGTCATTGTGTTTATGCAGAGATGTCAGACCGTTTCATCCTGGACCTCGTAGGCATCATGTTTACCATCAAAGGCCCTCTTCTAAAGCAACGGCAGGGCTAGGTACTTCTAATCACATTTTCATTGTAACCGTATTTGAATATTAATTGAAGGCATTCAGTTGTTACTTTCACAGTGGTTCGACAGACAAACCTGCCTTCAAGTCACTAAAAAATGGCCTGATGTGCTGGATCAGTTCTCAAACAGTTGTGGTCAGATTTCCTGCCAGCTGCCGTACTATATCCGCTTTTACTGTGATTGGTTTTGTTTTTAATTTTAATTCTTGGACTTGTTGCTTTAATTAGTAGCTGAAGGTGGCATCCCTATCTCCTTACCTGGCGTTGGAGCTCCAACGTCAACTGTGTCTTTTCACCACTGCCACTGTGCAAAAGTTAAAAAAAAAAAAAAAATACTTCTCATCTCTCTTTAAATACTCTTCCCTCTGGATAAACGTTTCCTTTATTGGACTTTCTTTGCATGTGGGTCCATCTCAGCTGTAAATGGGCTGTAAAACTGGTCCCACAGGGGAGTGTCCACTGGTTCCACATTGGTCCCGTATCTAGTGCCCACATGGGTTCTCCTACATACATGTGGTTGCTCCAAGTTGGACCCAGATAAGACACCAATTTGGGGGCCAAGATGGGCCCCATGTGAACATAATGGTTTGATTTGACGTAACAAAATCAAGATGTACTGGTGGGAGTCATGGGAGTGATGTTACTGCCCTTTAGAGGATGAATTAACTTGTAAATATGTGAAAATTAAATACTGCATTGCTTCAAGTATGCATAACTTCAAAATGTATCTGGAGGTTAGATTAGAAAAATTAAAAGGAGCATTTTTTTCTTGAAGAAAATCCATCACATTGAAATGTTGGCTTAGACTAACACTTATTGATGGAATCTGTGAAGTAAAAGGGCAAATTTGGGAGTTTTCAGATAAAGCTCTGACATTTTTAAACACAGCAAATTTAAAAATGCTGATATGAAGTTCAAATACACAAAGCTAGAATATCATGGTAGCCTTTGACACGGCTCTATCCTGACATTTGAGTCAATACCGTCACAGATGAAGGTTCTGATTACTTTGTCTTTACTCACAGTTTCTAAAGAAAAAAAATCCTCTCTTTAAGGCCTGCTGATACCGTGAGTGACAGCATGCTGTAATGTATTTGTTTGCCAAATGAGTACAGATTAGTGTGCACAACCTTTAGTTAGACTTTGGTTTCTCAGCTCTAATCAAAGAACAAAACACGAGCGTGTCTTCCTGCCATGCCCACCGCTGTTTCTGGGGAAAATTTTAATGACATAATTATACTCTTCTTCAAGCTGCAGGAGGCCAGAACCCCCTAATTCCTTTGTAAATTTGAGAAGAAAGCCTGCCTCCATGCGGTTTACGCTTCGGCAGGTCTTCTACTGACTGGTAGAAGAATGAACATGAGTGCACATCCTTCAGCTGCATCGTCATAAACAAAAGTCAAACAGCTTATTTTCACCTCCAGATGGTGAAAAAACAATCAGTATGCCGTATTGATTCTGCTGGGCCCAGTGGCCTTTTTGAATTAGTGCTCACCATCTTCACAACGAGAGCTCTCACCTCTCTGTTGGATCTGAGGAGTCACACAGTGTCTGTGGGGTTTCAGGATTTATCAGTATGCAGCACACATTCCTGTAGGTCTGCAAATAACTCTGTGGCATGCCCTCCAACCCACTCACACCGCCCCTTTGTTGATCTATACTTTATTGCTATATTTATGAGTAATACACAGAAGTCAATGCAGTTGTTCCAATCAGCCAGGGGATGTGCTGGATTTTTTCCCTGCTGGCTGTAAAATTTAATGAATAATTTGAATAGGTGCTGATGCAGATGAAACGTGTGGTCAACTGGGTTTATTTGAGTAGTTTTTTAATCTACTGTCCTAAAGTTACATTTTAAAATCAACTGAACTTCTTTCTTACGTGCATAGAATTAAATTATCTTTATGAATCTGCAACTTCCCTCTGATCATTGATAATCAAAGGGGAACTTATGAGAAAATGTGATTAATGGTGTCATAAATTTATGCAGGCAGACGCTGCCCCAGTGCACAGTAAACTGTAACCATCCTTAAACATGGTCCTCTATGGAGTTCAGCGATTTTACCAGATAGATACCTGCAAACTCTAACCCAGATAGGAAGTTACTGTTTGATTGATCTTCATTAAGAGGGAACCTGGGTGACACCTAGGAGGCTGGAAGCATATCAGGGTCAACCTCCTCACTTATCTCCATTGCAGTGCCAGACCCAATAGGATCTACTGACATAGAAAAAACGAATGCTTCGTACCTCTTGGTGGGAGCGGTGCACATTTTAATAGTTTGCCAGCCACCAATCAAATAAAAGAAGACAACAAAACCAAGAAGATGAATACAAAATGATGGAAGAAAAACCAAACAAGGATCACTACATAAACATTGAAGGAGTTAAGATGATAACCGTGTTTCTGTTTGCTGTGTTTTAGTACACTCCTACGGTGGCGATGGGTAGAGGGAATTCCAACTCGAAGGGAACATTGAGGTGGCTGAACAATGTTGTCTCCTGTCAACAGTATACCCAGTCAGCCCTGAGTCAACACCCTTCACCCAGCACTTCTCCCGAGCCGTGTTGAAGTACTTAACCCAGGGCAGGGATTTCTTTCAGCCATTCCTTTTGGCTCAATTAAAGCTCTGGCAAGTATTGTGGTGGCCAGACATGGTCCAAAAGTCGCAAATTGGGCTCATTTGGGTTATACCATGTATGGGTTATATGTGACCCCAGTGCCATAAGCCAGGTTTGACATTTGGCAAATGTGAGGGCCACATCAGGTGGATATGTGACCAAGTTTGGGGAGCCAAACTCACCACAAAACAACACCATCATTCAACACATCCATCCATCTATAGTCTGTCAAGGACCTCCGGGAAACTGAGGGCTGAAGACCACACAAAAACAACAACCGTGCATACTCACACTCCCATCTACTGACAATTTAGAATCACCAACCAACTCGCGCAGGCATAGAAAGAGCATGCAAACTCCACACGGTTCAGGATTCAGACCGGGGGGCTTTTTTACTGCGAAGTGAGAGTACAAAACACCACACCGCAGTGCAGCTCTCAGCACTGTCAGCCAGGGACAAAAACGGCCAAAAAAACATTCAGTGTGGCGTTCAGTTCTGTTCAGTGTTCAGTGTTCAGTGTTTATGTGTGTGTATGTATGTATACAAACACTAGAGGGGAAAACATAGAAGAAACATATGTATATCTTTTGGGATTTTAAAAAGTAATGCAGCATTGGTCCTGTTTTTATACACACACACACAAAATTGAGCGCATCATTGACTTTTGCTTTAGTGGTTCATTTTGCTAGAATTATAATGAAATATGTGCAATTTGTCCATGTTTCAGCTTTTATTTTTTAAAGCTAACCTTTTTAATATTATTGTTGTTATTATTATTGTTGTTGTCATTATTATTATTATTGTTATTATTAAATTTGATCTAATCTAACATCCTGCCAGCCTGCCAACACACAAAGCTCAACCATTTAAACATTCCCATAGCAACTAAACAAACTCAGTCTGCTCATGAGGAGCAGGAAGAGATAGTATTTAAATCCCTAATATTTATTTGATAACATTTGTTAGACTTTGATATAATTACCTAAAATGATAAGTATAACAGGAACTGTAACATCAGTGGCATTATGGTATTATATAACTTGGTCTGAATCGCAGGGAATTTGAACATTAATAGAACACAAAGTATTTTCAACATAGCAGCTTCTACAGCAGAATCAGAATCACTTACAAAAATAAATAAATGTGTACAATGAAATAAAAAAATACTAACAATGATCATTTGTTTGCCTTGAAAGTAGAAATGGGTTTGTTATTGTCGGGGCTGCAGAGAAACATCTCTGGCACTGAATCACTCACTTAATATGCACGTATTTCCACCTACTGGCAGAAGGAGAACACTGCAAAATCATCATCTTCCTTTTTTCTTTTTCTTTTTTTTTTCTTCCTTCAGCCTATGATATGAATCTAAATTACAGCAGAAAAATTGAGACTTTGGGAGATAGCGGGCATGCATGTAAAATTTGAGCAGATTCGTATAATAAATTGCAGTTAGTGAAGCATATCACAGACGGCCTCCAGGGTTTATAGAGGTTATAAAAACAGGCCATTTCAGGCCTGATTTGATTTCTGTTCTCTGTTCTCAGGTGGTCCTGCATGTAAATCGTCCGGGACATCCCCTTTTTGATCCGTGCTGCAAAGTTTTTCTCACACAAACAACAGGCCTGGTCCTCCGGCTCCTTTTGATTTTAATCTGTCATGTAAACTTACTGTAATATTGAGCTATTGAGAATAAAACAGGTGGTGCCTCCCCCTCTTGTGGTTTAATGCAACATTACATTAGTCTGCAGCTCTAATCTATGGATCTAATGATGGTGCCCAACTGTACGGAGCTTGACAAAGAGCTGGAGCTGTGCATCAGAACCTGCACTTCATGAGAAAAATACAATCGCATTGACGTTACATCTCAAGTAATTATCAGACACTCTACTCGGCGAGCATAGTGTGGAGTTGTGCGGCTGGCTGAGATCATGAAGACAAGCAAAGTGAAAGAAATCAATGTCAGGATGGAGGTGGCTGCCTTATTTCCTTTGGAGTGCAGTGTACTGCTGATTGAATGTTCAGACTCATTCAGAACCAAGATTGCTTCTCCTCTTTATAAGCAGCCCTGGCTTGGATTGACTCTCAGTCTCATGATGCCGGTAAAAATAGCTTTATTCTCAACAGGGCAGATTTAATTTAGCAAGTCTGTGTCTCCACTGTAGCAGCTGATAAGAGGAAAAGTGCATTCATACAAGATGAGCAGTCAGAGAGATCATATATTTAGAAAACTGCGAGCGCTGTATGATTTTCATTAAACAGTCACAGCGATCACTGTTGCAGAAAACAGGCAACAGTTTTCTCAGCCTTTACAGGCTGTTGTGAATGAGCTTTCTTTTGACAGTGAAGACAAGCGCTCTAAGTAGGAAATGTTTCCCCGTGTGCTCAGAATTTTCTTCTTTAATCTCTTCCAGGGAAGCTCTGAGGCCTAGTTGCAAAGGATGGGTGCCTGTGTGAGTTATGGCGTGCCACTTCTTTTGGATGGTTTCTTGTGTAAAAGGGAAGGTTTTACCTAAGAACACACTCATATTGGAAAGTTAAGACGTCGCTTTGCAGAGCGAGAGCTGTCCTCCCAGATGCTTAGCTGGTTTTAAAAGGCTATAACACAGGAGAGACGGTGCCCTTTTAGGAGGGATAGGTCCCAGGGGGTGACGGCAAAACACAAAAGTCTATTTTTATTGCAATGAAAGTCTGTGCAAAGATCCCTGGACTCTTCCTGCAGGTGTTGGATTCACGGCTTTCATTTACTTTTTTTCCCCCCACAGTCTCCTGTTGTACTTTATTGTGCACGCCACACAGTTGTGTGTGTTTGTGTGCAGGTGAGGAGGTGGTGCAGCAACGGGTGAAAACTGTGCGGAATGAAATTCAGAAAGAGTCAGTGGAGCATTGTGATGAACCCTGACTATTTGGAGGCTCCATGCAGAGTTGTTCGTTTTCTGTTGATTTCTCTTGAATGTTCTCCCCAGCTTTTTTTTTTTTTTTGGTTCAGGGAGTCTTAATGGATGTTGATAGCGCCGGCTGAATCGGCCATTCGCCGGGTGGGCTGTGAGGATTAGAATCATCTACAAGTTGTTTTGCGTGCTGAGAATATGACCAGGCGTCTCTCTGCAGCCCCTGTCCCTGGAGACAGATTCTTCATAATCATTTTGTGTTTGTTCCATCCAGTTTCCATTTGGACACTGATTGACTCATCGCCTCCCCTACCACCATAATAACCAAATAATTTACCTCGCTGTTATCAAGAAGCAAATAATGGAAAAGAAAATAAATCCCAATCTTAGCTTTGTTAGGCCAGAGCATTACAAACAAATGCCTGAGCTGTTTGTCAGGAAACAAGAAAGGAAACAAGAAAAAAATACTCGTGCATGTATTGGCTCATTTGTGCACTGCACCTTTTTGTTTCTTACCTGTCATGCATGTGTGTGTGTGTGTGTGTGTGTGTGTGTGTGTGTGTGTAAGCCCAAATGGCCTTGTGTATGTGCAGCCAGGTACTTTCTATCAAGAGCCCTGCACATCATTGTAAATGACATGACTCAGACCAGCTGTTACGTCTTGTGCTGTGCTCATCGCCAATCAATTGTAACATCCATGAACGGCGCTGTACGCGATTGACCTTAACCTGCTGTAAATGGACACTTGTAAGAACATTCAATGAGATTTCATAACAGCCTTGAGCTATAGCAAGATGGATGATTCACCATCAAAATCATTTTTCATGAGCTAGTTTGTATCCTGCAGTTTTGGAAAGGAGCTTAATATAACAGAAAAATGTGTGCTCTGAAATATCTGTAAAATCCTGCGGGGATACAAGTGTTTGGCTGTTGTTTTTTATTTAATGTGCTTCATATTTTGGATTTTGGATGAGACTGGCATAGCAGCAGGTACATTGTGTAACAATGAGCAAACTGACAAGAAGTTGAACTTGATGAACTTGATGCTTAAGCACATTTTTGCAGCTCTGCCCATAGCAGCCAGTTTTTTTTGGGGGGGTGGAGTCAGCTACTCATTTTGACCTTACCCTTTTCCTCTGCAGCGCCTGTTGTTTGAAGTTCCAGACATTTAGAAAATCCTGCATCATAAGACGGTGAGAGTAGGAAAAGACTCTGCGGAGGATGGATATTTCCAGTCTCATCTGGATCTGTGATGTCACAGAACCCTGCACACCTGAACAGCTCACTGAGTGACATATTTTCACATCTGTGCAGTCACAAACAAAGTGACAGACTTGTGTCATGTTGGAGGTTTTAATTTGGTTATCAATCACAGAAAAAAAAATAAAATCTAATGTCCACTTTGAATGGTAAGTTTAACCTTTTCATGCACAGTGTTGATTAAAACAGAATAGCTGTAAATTTTAAATCATTTTAACTGTAAAGAAAAGCAGTCATTGAACCGTGTCTCCTCACAATCCACCAGTACTCTGCCATGGCAGCTATTTGGGAGCGGACATCATTTATCGTCATTTCTGACAGAGTATAGATATTATAATTATTTCTGAATGCTTAATCCTTTCAAAGCTCTCTGGTGGCTTCACGCATACACACATGCAGCAGCACGGACGTAAAGTAAAATAAAATATGATTAAAAAAAGCCTAAAAAATATGGGTTTTTTTAAAATGTATTTTCAAAAGTCATAGCTTTTATTTAGCATTGTCATATGAGACTCCCAACAGATATATTTTTACTCTTGGATGTCTGTAATGAGAGTTCTCGTTTTAAAAATACTCCACCTCATTATTTCTCTGCAACAAGAAGATGTTCTAATTAATCACACTCGTATGTCAGACCTCATACTTCAGCTGCGCTTTTTCTTCCCCAATCTAACGGACTGTTTGAATGCAGCAGGAGACACACATTGTTACACAGACCATTAGCTACAGTCGCTGACTGTAATATTGCTTTTACCCGCTCATACCTCCGGTTATCATGTCGGAATTTGAACTCTGGTCCTCTGCTTCTCCGAATTTTGGCCGCATCCACATTTTGTTGCAGTGCAGAGGAGAAGGTCAGAGGAAGAACTTCGTGTAAAGCCTGTCGGAGGAGCCCAGTGTCAAAGAGCTTTCCACTATAATCCCTGCAGAAACTCACTGTGGAATATACAAAAATCTCATCTGAAGTGACAAAATATGAAATCATTATTATGAAAATTTCACTTTTAAGAATCTATGTGCACAACTTTCATACATGTAAATATTCCTTGACTTATTGAACGCATGAGTGCTTATTAGCTCCATTTACTAAATCATTACAAGAGGTTCTAATAATCAGGCCTTGTTTCCATTAGGAACGCCGGCCCAGTTGATACGGCCACGCAATAATTAATACGACACAACTCAGCAGTCAATCACGAGGAGAGAGCAGGTGCGTTTAGCTCAACGCCTTCCTCTCATTTACCCTACCAGACGTGCACTGGTCTGAATCCGAATCAACAGAAACCCGCCAAATTACAGCGCGGACACGCCAGAATCAATTTCAATCTGCAGCAGCCCGACCTAATGCTAACTACGGGCCACAGAGGCACTTGTGATGGCCACGTAATCCTGGCTGCAAGGTAAAGACTCATCCGGTTGAAGAGGGTACAATAAGAGCGAGGTCTGCCAACTTGATATCAGTCGCTATTCACGGGTGAGGATGATTTGATTGACACAGCGGTGTGTGTCCCAGAAGCTGGATGTTAGGATCAGTTCCTATTTATCGGTTTTTACTGAGGCACGTGACCCTGTTTCCATCAGCAGTGTCCCACATCCCACCGTTCGGATACAGTCTTTGATTGCAGCTGACAAAGAGGCACAACAGCTAAAGTAAGCAGTAAACTAGGCGACAGGCTTAACTCTGGGATAATGGTGGTGGATGGTTATTGGTGACTCTGGCGCTGCCTGAGCCGCGGGGGCTTTTCCCAACTGAGCTACGGAAACATTTTTATTCCAATAAAATTTAGTCAAAGCTGTCACAAAGTCCCTTATTCTAACACACTGGGCTTTTACTGTATGGACTATTAAATGCATGAAACAGACCATGAAAGTGTGTTTTTCTAGCGATGAATGCAGAAGTGCTGTTCGAAACCCGGAGCTTCGAGGGCTCAGCCAGCTCAACCAGCCCCTGAAATCTCTGGATCCTCATATCATAGTTTGAATCAATTTCTAGTTCATTCAGAGTTAAACAAAGATGAGCAGCACAAATAAGTTTCATGGGCTGGATTTTTAAAAAATGAAATCAGAACAAGTATAATCTGTGCAATCAGTTGTCATTCAGTTTGATCTTTTTATTGTTAGCAGAGAGAGTAAAGCCCGATCTAAACTGCTTCTCCTCTTTCCTCGTGTCTCATCTAAAAATATTGCAGTCATATTGGTTTTTTTTGTTGTTTTTTTGTTCATTTTTTTGATCTGATCACTACTTTTGATCCTAAATGCAAATTATTCATGCTATCGTGTATTATCAAGTTTAATTAAACATCTCAAAATTAAAAAAGATGTGTCTATAAAATACTTTTTATTTAGAAGGTTTTCTGCTGCTTGTTCAACCTTGTGATCAGGTTTATCTTTATATTTACAAGCCATTTGCTGTTAAGTTTAATCTATTCATTTGATAAACCCCATCTGACTGGTTTCAGATCAAATCTTCTGTAACGTTGTTCCTTGGAAACGGTTATTTGTGTCTTTTTACAAAATTGCATCAGAAAGAGAAGCTTTCTCCTCCTCACCTACCTGAACTTGTCCATGAAGCAGCGTGATCCTGGAGCTGTAGTAACAGGAGACAGCTTTAATAACTCCTCCAGCCTCATCTGCACCTGGTCGTCGGAGAAAAACTCGTAACAAAAGTGAGCTACAACTCCGCGGTAGTAATTATTTTTCCATTTGCCTTGATTCTGGGGCTCGCGGGATCAAGTCACAGGTCAAGGTAATGTTCCTGATTTACTGCCTGCATTTCCCACAACCAGTTAATATTCAGTTACAATAATGACCTGATTAAACTTTAAAATCAGCTCAGTCTTTTTTTTTTTTCTGTTTTCCTATTGGCTGAAAGCACACAGAAAGAGCGAAAGACGGTGAGAAGGTGTACAGACGCGCAACGCCAATCCACATTCACGACTGTCCATTTAATTAGGAGTTTGAATAACAAAGCAGTTTATTGTAATAGTTTTGCAAATTAAATGAATTTTTGGAGGGCACAATACTTTAGATTGTAGTTCTTTGGGAGAAGGACGGTAGGATGCAAAAGGAGAGAGAGCTGGATGAGTTATCAGGGGAGCGCAACAGAGCACCTTCAGCAGCTGTTTCAGTGTAAGCAGCAACTTTATGGCTGATCATGTTTTTATTGCACATTTCATACATGCTCAGGCCTTAACGTTCGAAACACTGGATTTGACTAGTAGGTGTGCTGTGGCCTTTGAAATTACAGGTTTTGTAATATAAGATAAAAACACTGACAGTGTAGAAACTTCACAAAAACAATTAGAATGGAAACTAAAACAGTAAAATCACGAAAGGTAATTTTCTCCACACATGTGAGATGATGCCAGGGGCTAAATAAGGATTTGTTATGTGAGGTGGGTCTCTGCGGTCTCAGGCCTGAAACTCATGCAGCATGTGTGTGTGGGTGTGTGTGTGTGTGTGTGTGTGTGTGTGTGTGTGTGTGTGTGTGTGTGTGTGTGTGTGTGTGTGCGTGTGTGTGCATGCAGAAACTGCAAAATCTGGATGGTACTATCTGACTAATTTTAAATGAAACAAGGTGACGCTTCCCTCTGGTCTGCACTGCAATCAGACGCATTGTCCAAGGATAATCACGATAAAATCTTTCTGTTCTCTGGTGGATGTGGATCAAAAGGAGACACAGGAGATTCGCTAGTAAAGGAGAGAAATATTATTGTAGGAAATGGAAACGGAGGAATATGATTTCATGGTTTAGTTCACACTAAACTTAAGCTGAAGTGCACCTTGCATTAGGCTGCAGTCACATTTTCAGCTTTGATCATTGGTGCTAAAAACCACAGAAAGATTTCAAGCCAAATTCTTTTATTTAAACTGGAGCTCACCTAGTTATGTTTAACTATTAAGAGTATCCTTCCTCAAATCAGTGTAATTTTGTTAAGTTTAGACATAGTTTAAGACTGATGCATTCTGTTGTAGCGTGGTATTTTTGCTCCCTGCCGTTTCCCCCGCCTGTCACTGAGGTCTCCGTCTGTCTCTGATGTCAGACTCAACAGCGAGCGACTGAGGTCTCCGCTCTGCTCGGGAAAAGATACCAGAAAAAGAGGATCGAGTGGAGGTGTGCAGAGATGTTCATGCGTATGTGTCGTGCGCTTTGAGGGTAATCACTGTGAATTAGTGAGAAAACGAGTCACTTTAGTTTTTTTTATTGACTACTTTGATCTGTGCCTTGTTTTGGTTTAACTACATTGTCAGGCTATTAAAAAAAAAAAAAAAAAAGAATGAAGAAAGGTTTTAAAAGTCTCTATCTAGATTTAACTTGGCAGGTAACCTATAGCCTTCCTTTGGAAAAGTAATCCAGTGATTAATATGTTTGAGCTTGTAAATTATTTTATTGTTAGGTGGAAGTTTGAACAGGGAATGACGTCCCAACTAAGTTTGATGCTCCAATACTGAACCTTTCTCAACCTCAGACCAGCCTTTTCCGCTGCTGGCCATCCTCAGCAATCCTGACACTTACTGTTATACAGAACAACTGAGTACACTATTTATTATTAAAATTAGGTGCATCTAACTTAATGTGACTCAAACAAGACGAAACTGCTGTAAACTGTAAAAAATAAGAGTTAATGTGAGTACAAGCCACGTTGAATCCTGATGTCGGTGTAGATTAGGTTATTCTGACGCTCCGAGTTGGAATTCCAACTTCGTAATGTTCCAGGTGGAATTCGGACGACAGAACGTGACTGTAAGTAATGCAGTGTACAGCCTCCTCTTCCACATGGTTGCAGATTGTGTTACTTCTTCACCGAGCAAGATGTTGTTAAAATCTGAAAGGATGGTGGTCAGTGATGAGTTTGATGAGTCCAGCTTTCCCCTGAACCAGTGATGGGTGCCAGGCCGGAAGGAAGTGGTGCACCCATCATGCCTAGTCATTTACCTTGCAAACCTGTGCAGGTCGAGTTCTGGTCCGAGGTTTACTCGGTCATATCCCTGATTTGATTACATTACATGTCCAAAAAAATGAGGTCAGTTGACTACCTGTATATACTGACCAGATTTTTCCATCAATACATTTTCTTCCTTGATGGTACAGCTGCACTCAAAAATGAGGATGACAGGATTCATTACACGCAGATTACAGCAGAGAAGCAAATCCTGCAGCTCATGTGAACTATTTGGATGTGGACCGTAAGAGACAAGTGACAGTACCCATCAGCTGACTGAGAAAGATGAGGAAGAGGTTGGAGAGCCCGACGTTGGGGAGTGTTTGAAAGCCGTAATGGATTGGCTCCTGGACTTCAAACCATAATCCCATTGAGTATTGTGGTTGACAGTTTATTTAAAGTTGAGTCTTAATGTGTTCTGTAACCTAACAAGCTCCGATCCAAGCAGTTATAATGTTTCAACGAAGGTAAAAGCTGACTGGACATGAAAGGTAAGAAAGAGTAATAGTATGATAGAAATTATTATTATGAAAATTCCAGAAAGTTCACAAGGAATAAAATCCTCAGTCTGTAGTTGAAACACTTAAAGCCCTGTCTAAGAAAAGCAGGACTGTATAAAAAACGCCAATGAAAATAGTTTTTTTTTCTTTGTAGACAATATAAACCCAAGATATTTCATGTTTTTTTTTCTCAATTCATACATTTTTCTTCTTTTGTCTCCCTTTGCTCTCCAAATCCCTTTTTCTTTTGTCCGCAGTTTCTGATTTTGGTGTTGTGAAATGAGATGGGGAGGTTAAATGAAAGTATAAAAACGAAACATAAGAAACACTGCTGCACAGCCCAACAGCTTCTTCTTTCAGACTTTTAAAATGTAAACACTCCTTCCAAAGTATCAGAAATATGTGGCCAAGACTACAATTCATTCATTCATTCATTCATTCATTCATTCATTCATTCATTCATTCATTCATTCATTTATTCATTCATTCATGCATTCATGCATTCATTCATGCATTCATTCATGCATACGCTCGGAATTAGTGATTATGTCATAATCTGCTGTTAGACAGGACTGAAATAACCTTGTCTGCACTTTGATGCTGAATTAAAATTAAAATGGGACATGTGCGGTGTTCAGATTGCCGCAGCTCTAATTGGCTGCAGGATAACTGAAGCTGGTTTGCTATCATAAATTGCTGCTGATGGATTTTCCTCCGTGCATAAATTTGGGTGTTATCAGCATCCCTGTCACCATGTTGCCCTAATGATGCCAAAATGGAACATCCTCAACAATACTGAAACGTCTATTAATAGTGAAGCTCGGAAAAACATGAGCTTTAGTTGGACTGTGATCAAATAGCAAAATGACACTTGTAAATGATAACAATAATAATAATAAAAATACCTTAAACAAATTAATCTAATGATAATTTTTCAATACTGCAATGATGGCAAGATAGATGGTTTGTGGGTGCTTCTCCTGGCACAGACAAACACACATTTGTTCAACTGCTGAGTGGAATAATGTTGGAATAATGAAGCTCAGACAGAAGATGCAGGTTGTCATGCTCCAGGCGGAGTCCGAGCAGGTCCCAGCACATTGCTGCATATAAAGAGTCAGACTTATTACAAATCTGTCACAGCTGTGGCAGTCAGCCTCTCTTGGCTCTGCTCCATTACCCGTTACCTCACATCCCCCCCAACAACCCAGCAGGAACCACAAATCACTAGTTCAGATGATCATGATCTGTTCAAACAGAAATGATTGCCCCTTTTGGCTATATTATTAATGAAAAAAAAAAAAAAAGTTGGATTACCAGCAGTTGATACTGATGTTAGATTTGTATTCATGAACAACCTCTTCATCTGTACAGATGACAAAACTTGTCTACTTTCAGTTTTTTAATGCAGTTTGTTGTGTTTAGACTGGACATTGTTGTAGAGATAATTAAATGGCTTTATTAGTTCTTGCTATTAACTAATTAAGAAGTGGCGTATCGTTCTATTTAAAGCCAGAACTACAGAGGATTTAGCATTTCTTAGGAGAAAAAAAAATGACTCATTCACGCCCACACACACTTATATTATTGGTGTCACCACTGGAGATAAAAATATGTTTGACATAATAATGAAACGTTATCAATGTGATTAGTATTTCATTTATCTTTTGGAGTGTGATAGTATGCAATCAACAAATTAACCTGAGGAGACCTTTAAGTCTCAGTTCAGTGCAGTTCAATTGGAAAGAAAGGGGGGGGAAAAGAAGTACTATGGTTTTATTTCAGCCATCAGTGTCTATTATCTACTCTCAAAGGGGACATAGTAGAGGTCAGAGAAGTGGAGGAGGTGGGGGCAAGGGGAGAGGAGGTGCAAGCACAGCAGGGAGATGAAGAGGCAGAGTCAAAGAGGACACTGTCACCGAGGACCAAAGGATGCTGCAGGAGCTGCAGGAGAGATCTGCTGAAATGCAGGTTTAATACTTTGTTGGGGTTTTTTTCTGTCAACACTGCCGTACAAAATGTTTAGACTACATGGTATTTTACTGGTGCATTTAAATTGTATGTTTTTCTTTGTTTTAGACAACACTGCAGTTGCTGACAGTTCCTCAAAAGGACTCAGTGCTGCAGGACGTCCAGGCAAGACCACCAGGCCTGATGTTTGATGTTCTGACGTTGACAGTGATGCCCCCAAGCCCAGGCATCAGTGATAAGGGACGCTGATAATCTGTGCTGCAGAGGCATGGCTGCCTGTTCAGGAAACAGCTGTCACACCAAGCTGTTGTGTTTGGAAAATAAGGCACTCATTTCCTGACCCAAGAGATCAATACACTGGTCTCAGGCTGTGGCAACTTGTATATTTTGATATTTTATCATTGTATATATACAAAGATACAGATATAAAGCAATTGTAATACTGTACGTGTACATAATTTTATGTAAATGAATGAAAAACAATGATCTACTCATTACAAATGTATACGCAGCTGGTCTTGAGTTTGGGGACCCCCCCCCCCCTCTCCCAGTGAAACATCTCACATTCCCACAAGATTGGTGGTCGCTGCGTTGGAGCCACAGACCCAGGAGATTGCTTTTCTTCTTCTGGGAAGTTTTTTGTTCTAGTCCTCATCCTCCTGGAAAGTATCTATCATCATCCTGTCTTTTACTCTGATAGACACTTCAGTTCTTTGATATAATGTCATGATAGATAATGTCTTCTCTACCTGGGAGAGGAAATTCCCCCTCTGTTTAGGAATCAGCAGAGGGATTTACTCTTTGTAGTGTATCAGTATGATTCTAATACGGCTTTTCAAAACAAAGAAAGAGACAATCTCAGCTTTGAAGAAGATGGACAAAAACGTCTTTAGATTTGGACAAATTATTGCGACTGCTGCTCACCGCTGTTGTGAAAATAGTCAGCAGAAGAAGAAGGCAGTGGGTGATTATTTAAATGATTATTCAAAGGCAGTAATGTATAATGAATAAGTTGTGTTATAGCCCGACCACAGTGTATCAATGTGGCCCTAAACAGCTGGAAACTGAAGTTTGATGACTTTAGATTGACCGACCACATCACATCCGTGCAAATGCACAAAAAGTGTTTCCATTACACTTTTGTGATGAACTGGATTCTCGAAATGTCCTACAAAACCACCTTGTGAAAGCTTAAAAAGTGGGGTTTTTTTTTCAATATTTGGCAGTGTTTTTCTAATTACAGATGTTTCATTTGCAGGTTTTCCTTTGCAATATTTGGGTTTTGTGCAAATCTAGGGGTAATGGAAACTTCCGGCATTTTTGCCAGTTAGGTCATCTTCAAATGTCATGAATTCCTGAATCGGTTCCTGCAACTACCCTTCAACATTTCTGTTTGCAGTTCAGCCGGTATCTGCAACACACCATAGCTGAAGAAAAGTGGCGTAGTCCTCATCTTCGCAGCCCATCTTCATCCATAGCTTGTCCATGTCACTGAACATAAACACAGTCATAAGCTGGAAAGAAAGATCAATAACAAAATGAAAGTGGGGGGAAAAAAAAGATTCTTCAGCAGTACTTGCGCGCTAATCCTAAAATCTTTGACAGTTTCATCTGGAGAGTTATGATGCTCTTCCTCAGTAACATTCCCAGAGTGCAGTTGCAACTACAGCAGAAAAGCAAAGTAATGATAAAAAAAAAAAAAAAAAAAAGAATACGGTCATTCTCTCAGAAGATTACAGAATCAGTCTCTCAGACAGACTAACCTGGCTTCTAATACACCAGGAGGAGGACGGAGATGAAGATGGAGGTGGTGTGAATTCCCTGCTGAGTGTCAAAGGACAAAGAAAAAAAGAAATGAGTGTTTACAGTATCCGTTCTCAAAGAAAGACATCGATAACAGCACGAGACAGAACTTCGACAGAGCCCCCTGCATCTGTAACGGCCGTGTGAAGTAACCCTGCCTTCTGCGTGCTAACAACTATCTACTAACTCAACGACGACGTAAAAACGATAACTGATAACCAGACCTGGTTTAGGAGTCAGCAGCGAAACTGCTGCAATCAACTCGGGATGATAATAGCAATAAGCATGTTAACAACCCAACTGACAGCATTCTCGTACTTGTTGGTGACTTTTATGAACATGAACTGTGAACCAGTGAGCACATCGACATCATCGGCAACACGGCCTAATAGTAACCAGCTTAAAAGCAGAAGATACAGCATGTAAGGAGTCCCGCACGTATGACTTACTAATCCAATGACAGGGAAGCGAGACGGGCGTCCGTCTTGCAGCCGCTGCCTCTTTCAGCTCGGCCAATGAGTTTCACTTGGTCCCATATTGATTCCCGTCTGGGCTCTTGCTTGATTGCTTTCTCTGTCTTTTCTTTGGCTCCTTTGACAAAATCGCTCATTGTTTTCTTCACGGGCTCTGCCAGGGCATTGATTTTGGTTAGACAGCTTCATCTCGCAGTTAGCTGCCTGCTAACCCCACCTACAAATAAACATTGTGATGTTGCTGCAAAGCAAGTTTTAAGTTGCAATCAGGAGGTGGGTCTTCGGTACCTGGAGGTAGCGTCACGCAGGTCTGCTGCAGTAGACGCAGAGCCACACAGGCTCTGGCGCAAGTGCGGTTTGTCCTGTTAACCGTTGATCTCTACTGGTTTAGGGTTTTTTTTTTTGTTTTGTTTTTTTTAAACAATATTTTACGGTTGTGAATTTCCACTGTGTTGCTTTAGATAAGCAAAATCTCCATTGATTAAGATAAATTTGCAATATTTCTAATTTATTCTCATTTTTAGGTTTGCATATTGTGAAAAATACCAGTCCATAAAAGGCATAAACATAGTAACGTTTGAGATATTTAGACAAGCAATATTTAGGTGCAGTCCATGCTTGGCCAGAAGGAGGAGGAGACTTTTTTTTGACCTATGAACATTTCTGACGACTAACATATTCATGAATAGTAAAACACGTACATTTCACGGGTTTGTTCAGCTTATTTTTCACAAATGAGGCCCATACGCGCTAACTTTTGACAAGCAGAAGTCACGGTAAGTTCACAGACGGTACTTTACTTTTTGTAGCATACATAAAAACACCGCAGAACATTTTATCTGCAATGTCATTGCTCACAAATCAGTTTTTAAAACATTAGGAGGAACTTAGAAACTTGGGAATTTTTTTTTAAATACAGCCTGTTTAAAAGTAGAGACTGTAGAAGAAGAAGACCGCTGTAGAAGCTGGGTTCCCCAAGTTCCCATTTTAAAGTTCCCATTTCTCTGTGCTGCACTCCGTGCAAAAGTTCCGTCTGACTTCCTGTTTTCTAACGTAAGTGAGTAAAAGTGGGTAAAAATGTGACTGTAATATCCGAGTCGGACTAACGGTAAATAATAATAAGGAATAACCTGAGAATAAATAGTACATATAGTTTAAACAGAGCAGAATAAAATGCTTTAGGCCAAATGGCGTATGGTTCTCATAACCAGTCCTTGCAGCTGCACATGACAGCCAAACCCAAAATGTTCAGACACAATACTTTGCCTGGTAACAGGAACAGAATGTACTCACAATAAAGTCATAAATGAAAGAGAACAACAGAGTAAATTGAAATAACACATTTAATACAAATAATGAATAAGTCTGTCTTTCTTTTGTCTTTCTTTTAGACTTTAAGTCTGTCTTTCTTTTAACTGTAAACACCACAAAGGTCGTTTTTGTCTTTATTCCCACCATCTATCTGTTACTTCTGAATCAGGAATCCTGTTTGGGTGGTTATGCAATCTCAAATACAGAGGCAGGCCGCAACATGTGTCGTTCCCAGAAAGAACAAAGATCCCTTCTGCTGCGAGTCTCAACCTCCAATTAGACTCCTTAACAGGAATTCTGGTGAAATGTTAAAGGCCTGGAAAGGATGAGTCTCTGTTCTTCTGTAAGGAGTTTTTAATAACAGCACCCACTCAACCCATCATAAGAATCAACTGGCCTGACCTGCAAAAACACCCATTATTCACCTACTTGAGCCTCATCAGGCACACTTGCTGCAGCACACGGTAACCATAGCATCTTGTTGATTAATCTTCCTTATCTCAATACAACAATTGTCTAACAAAAAAAAAAAAAAGCTTTGACTGCCGTGCATGAGATGACATTGAGAGCAATAACTGTGACAAGGACAGACCCTCATCCATGCCAATGAAACGTTTGCAGCATGCATGCTGTATTACTGCTGCTAGTGTGTTAGTGCGTCTACAATGTTTCCTGAAGCTTGCATTTGGTGACTGGTCACATTTATTGCTTGCAAACACCTCGGATTGCTGCTGTTTTCTTTTCAACCACTCTGCTTAGGGTCCTTCATACCACTTTGTGGATTTTATTTTTTTAATGCATTATATGACAGTGATAGATGCTTCATCCAATCACCAACTGAACATTTTCTGATTCTTAATTTAAGATCCTGCCTTTTTCATATTGTCTCTAGATAATTTTGTGTCACTAACCATCAGACATTTTGTTGTTGGGATGTGTGCTATTTTGTATTTTGGCTTTCATGGCTTTTGTCAGTCATGCTTATTAATACCAAAACTGTGCCAAAGCTATGTTGAACTTAACCTAAATTACAGTCTCTGCTTCTTAACGTTTTAAAAACGGGACAGATGTGTGAAAGATTGAAAGCTTAAAAGGTAGAGGATAGTATTTTCGGATCAAGTCATCAAAACAGCGAGTGCTGGCTCCTCCCTCTTTACGATCCGTTTCCTATCAGAACTAGTTTTACATTGCAGCAGAAGCATTCCTGCACATCTACGGGGGTAAATTCCTCGCAGGGCAGCCCTCCTACCGCAAGAAGTGAAATCACAAATCATCAAGAAATTACAAAATGTGGCCCACTTTGTGAGGAAAAAACAAACCAAAACAAAACAAACAGAGCTGTCTGACACACATGTGACAGGAGAACCAGTGCTGCAATGCTGCAAGCGTCTTTTCTTTTTCTTTTTTTTATTTTTGTGCCCCTTTAAACCCACGCCCCCTCCCTGATTCTTAAAAAAGCACAGCTGAGTCAATCCACACATTATACTTGTTATTCTCTTCATGCTTCATGCTTAATGGCTTCATTATACTTAAGAGATGACAGATTTTTTGGATAGGCTTCATTGTCTTTGTAACAGGCTTGTATTTTTGTTTCCAGGCTTGTCTTCTGTCACTAGATAACCTTGGTGTGTTAAATGGAGCAGCTTTCGCTCTTTTCCAGAAGACGCTGCAGCGTGAAAGCGTCTTCTACCGTCGCACGTCTCCGACTGTCTTCAAAGACGTGTCAGCGTGCAAGTCAAGAATAGTTTAACCCTGGGATTAGCTTTCACTGCCTTATATGCTACCTTACCCTGCTGCTGATGTGCAGTTACGGGATGTGCATCATCTCTGTCACACACAGTGCAAAGTGACTTTGTGAGACGTGTTTTTCTGCACCTAAATATGTGGTTTTCTTTCTAAGATGTTTGTACACATCAAGATTGTGGCCTATATTCAAAGCCTCAAATTTAGCATTCAGTCATGCGTTCAGTCATTACAGGCTTGGATATTTGAAGGCAGAAGTGAAAAACAGGGAATAGCGGATACCACAAGGTTCCTGTCCCTTGTGAAATGTGAACAGTTTATCTCTGATAAAAGATTTTAGGTGTTTTTCATACTCAGAACTACCTAACAGATTATTCAGCACAAAAGGAAGACTGTTGTTTTTGCACTTTTCCTATTCTAAATTTAAGAGAGCTCCGTATTTCATAAAAACGGATTAAAAATTCACAAACTTATCTAAACTACGCCTTTTTCTGGCTCCTCCTGTCTCTGTAAGCCCCGCTCTGTTCTTTGTGTTTCTTCTTCTTTTTGTGCACCATTTTAAAACATTTTCACCAGCACTTCAACTTCGCTCCTTTCCTTTGAAGATTTGTCAAACTGCCTTTGATATTTCTGGGGGCACGCCACTCACTTGTTCTTTTGGCGTACTGAAAAAGGACCGGATGTCTCTTTTTATTTTCTCAGTTATTCCAGCTCATCCCTGCTGCCTAACAAACAAACACACAAACACGCAGATTATATGTAGACAGAGGAGAAGCACATTTTTGAGGTTTAGTTGCCTTGATGCATCAGATTTTTAGGTTTTTTTCCAAACTGCAAAAGCCTAAAAACAAGTCCAGAAATGAAGGAGAAACATATTTATTTGATGTTGTGGTTAGTCTTGTTTTTCCCTTCTTTTTTACAAAATGGGGACCCAGATTTATATCTCTGGGTCAAAGTACTGGACTGGCCTCTAAAAACTTGCTATGCTCAAATCCAGAGCATCTTTTTTAATGTCGTAAGAAGGAATGGCGACATTACAAAGTGGTAAAAACTTTACTGTCACAAATAAAATATATTGGGTTCATATCGTTTGTTATAATACAAGTCAAACAACTATAAGGAAAACTCTGTTGCTTTATTTTTATTTTTTTTACCACATCGCTCTTTATCTCAAGTTTGAGAAGCTGCCCTGTTGTAGTGTCTAAAATCGTATAAAAGGGACAAACCTCTGTTGCTTTCATTTCCCTCTCAGATTATCAGTTGAACCACACTGCAAAAAACAGTGCCTAAATAAGCCAAACATTACTAAATCTTGCCTCACACCAAGAAGGTTCCTGGTTCGATTCCCGGGCACGGCAGGAGTCTTTCTGCGTGGAGTTTGCATGTTCTCCCCGTGCTTGCGTGGGTTCCCTCCGGGTACTCCGGCTTCCTCCCATAGTCCAAAAACATGCATACTGGGTTGATTGATAATTCCCGTAGGTGTGAGTGTGAGTGTGCACGGTTGTGGCCCTGTGATAGACTGGTGACCTGTCCAGGTGGACCCCTGCCTCTCGCCTATAATGAGGATAGGCTCCGGCAGACCCCTGTGACCCTGCAAAGGACTAAAACGGATATAGAAAATGGATGGATGGAATTAGAAAATCTAGTCATATTGTCTTATACTAAGCAAAAATATCTCTGCCTGGGTAAGAAAAATTTTCTTGACTAGAATTCTTAAAACTAGTAAACTTATCTAGCAACTATAGACAAAATATATGACTCATTTTCTTGATAATATGTTTTGTTTTGTTTTTTTACTTCCTTGGAAATAAGCTTTTGCAGTGTAGTTGATCAAGCATTACATATCTGGCATTAAAAGTAAAACATTTTACTCCTCTTATGAAATGGAATGAAATTTTCATCATACACACACTTATTGGAAACACTGATGTGTCAAAACGGAGCTCCATAAACTTGTCTTGACACGGTGTTCAAGTGGACACCTCGTGGTGACTGATTAGACGTGCAGCTGACAGATACCCGGTAAATGTTTACTTAGGTGGATCCTGTCAAGCCCGTGGACAACAGTGTTTATTGCCGTCTGCTCCGGCAGTATTTCAACTTCGTATCTCACTTCTCAGAGCCATCAGCAAGCAGATTCACAGTAAACCTTTCCTCGTTTGCTACAGAACTGAATTATTTCCCTCCTGTGGATTCCTCAATCACTTCTTCAAACTCTTTTTTTTACCCCCAAAGAAATAGAGACTAAGGACTGCCAGTTTGGAACATTTATAAGTGATTATACTTGAATATTCTGATGATCCTTGTACCCAGTGAATTTTCTTTATGTTTGCATGTATTTAAATAGGATTTTTTTTTAAAAAAAACCTGACATTTAACATGTTAATATTGGAAAATGGAATTCGTGTAAAACACTGAATCTATGATCATTGCAGTCTTATTTTCAGTTTGTGTATTTTTAATTTCGTACAAGCTTTCTGCATATCAATGCATCAGCTCTCCTCCAGTGTTGCTTTCATTATTCAAAACACGACCCTGTTTGAAAGAAAAAAAAAATTAAATAAATAAATAAAATGCTTCTTGAATGTTAAAACCTCACAGGGTGAAGATGTCTGCCAGGTGCTGCCAAAAACTTTTTACTCTCTTTTGATTTCATTATCTATTAAAATCACTAGCAAGATCTCAGGATGGAAAACAGGAATAAACAGCGATGCTGGTGACATCCACCCACCATGAGGCCTTACATCGGAAAGAATTAGTGTCAGAGCAAGGGAGCGTTGCTCGTACTCGCTGCATTGTCTGTGACGCGTGAGGATTGTGTGTTTCCAGTGAGCCGTACTTTGTAGTGTGTTAAAAAATCAAAAACATTTTTACAAAAAGGCACAGCCAAGCACACAGAAGATAAAGTACTGCTTCCCTTTTCTCCACTGTTTCACTACTTAGAGAATACATCAGTTTCATCAGTGGCTGCACACGTGATGGCATTGGAGAAATTTTTATTTAAATCTCATTACTTGATATTCTCACTACGCTGGGTAGTATACAAGATAAAAAAAAAAAAATGTAAATGCTTTGGTTGGGGCTTTCAGGGGTCATCACATCTGCTTGCTTGAGCTGGACAAAATAACTACATTTCAACATATCATCAGAATTCCTATCATCTGCCACGGCATTTAGGAAAGACAGACTCCTTGGGACACAATAGCTACTTTGAAAGCTGTTTATTGCAGTAAATATGGTGTGAATTGACTTGTTATTGAATTAATATTCTGACACAGGTATACTGGTTCCGTCCCAGTGGGATCGATTGTATCCAGTCAAGTCCTGATGATGTCACGACTTTCTGCATCATTCGAATTAAAAAGGATTGTTTAGTTATTTCTATTACAGTTCAATTCCCAATTACCACCGAGCCTATTGGTTATTCTTTATTTTCCTCGGTATAATAATAATTGAACCCAGAAACAGCACTATTTGCCATATTTCAGACATGTCTTAGGGACATCAAGGACTGGATGTCCACTATTATTTTGCTTCTAAATTCCGATTAACAGAGCTTACTGTTTTAGGAAGGGATTAGATGGCGTTATAATGGCCTTCAGCAGGTATGATCCAGGTCCTGCTCAAGATTTCTTTCCTCTTAAAGGGGAGTTTTTCCTGCAACTGTTTGGTTAAGATTTTTCTCCCACCAGGGGAGTTTTTACCTGCCGTTGTTTATGTAATAATTGCTGTGTTCTGGGTCTCTGGAAAGATCCTAGTGACAACTTGTGTTGTAATAGACGCTATATAAATAAAATTGAAATGAACTGAATTGAAGTTACCACTATTAAATTAATTGTTTGATATAGTCCTTCTTGTATATGTGAAACAGTGTCATGTTTAAGATATTTTGGCACATTTAAACTTATTTTCTGCTTAGTTGTGTTCTACTAAGGACCCGCGGCCACAGTGCTTTTAAAACATCAAAAATGTCTTACTTGCTGTTAGCCTAAATCTATCTATGAATTAAATTGTATTTACTGTCTTATCAGTTTTGCCTGAAATTGTAAGTGGTTATATAAGACTCAGGAATTTAAATTACAAAAACAGTCCTAGAAATAGATCTCTATATGCTTATGCTGGCATCTATATACACTGGGTATATAAATAGGCTTTAAAAAGCTTCCCTACTTCCCTAAGGTTTCTTTAGCATTTTCTTTTCTTTCTTTTTTTATTGTTGTATCATCATTTTTTTCCTTACTTCCCCAACTGGTAAAGCTATGTTTTTCTAATGCAAATTAAAATGTGCATGCAATACTGCATTTCTTGCGCAAACAATTTGGAGGATGTCTGAGACTGTGACTCATTACAGCTTTGAAATACATTAAATTTCATTATGTGGCTGCCCCCGCAGTCTTCACCTTCCTTTCAGCTGGAGTCCCATTTGGAAAACTAAAAATTAGGGCAGCAGCTCCCAAGACACTTTTAGAATAAAAGAAGGTTTCAGGAATAGTGCAGTGTATTGTGAATGACAAGTGTTTTTGTGGTAAGTGGTCTGCTGGTAATTTCAGTCGGTAAAGACCGTTGCATGAATGATCATGAATACACTGTCTCTTGTCTCATTACCTCTGGACCATATCTGGAAATGGAGGTAATATCACAGACATGAGAAGGCACCGACTGAAATATGCCACCAGCACCTTCTCTCTCTCTCTCTCTCTCTCTCTCTCTCTCTCTCTCTCTCTCTCTCTCTCTCTCTCTCTCTCTCTCTCTCTCTATATATATATATATATATATATATATATATATATATATATATATATATATATAAAACATCAGTATTTCTTGTATCAAGTGCAGCTGTTGTTTTGCAACAACCACAGTATGTCTCTGAAGACTCCTCCAGACTAAACACAACGCTTAAGATGAGTAATTGCAGATCTGTTGCATAATTTAAACCTGATAAACAGATGATCTGATTAAAAAAAGGAAGAGAGAGAGAGACACACTCTCACCCATTTTAAAAGCCTTTTTAAATGTCCAGCAACAGGCCTAAAAGCCTCATTTAGCACATATCTGCGTGGACATGGACAGACCATGACAGAAGTCTGATGCCACGGCCTACACCAGCAGGTGGAGCTCAACAGACTGCCTTCTATGGTTTAGACGCCACTGAGTCATGCAACTGTGACCTTCTCAGCTGTCCAATCAGGTACCGAGACAGGCCTCTGATTTCATGACATCAAGGTCCCAACACCTAACTGTAAACATGTCTGATAAGTCCTTCCACGCCACTCTCTGTCGGACTCCTGCAGTAATGACTGATTCTTTTCCCCTCTGAAATTTACAGTGAGTGACTGCTGTCAGAGATTATCATTACGGTTACTAGGCTGTTGACTTTTACTCTCCACCCCTTGAGTATAACTGTGTAGGAGTGACACCTACGACTCCACACACTCATTTCCACTCACGGGAGTACATGGTCTTCCTGAGGCAGGGAAAGCCCACAGATGACATCAAGCACTTCCACGGACAGCTGTCAGGATGAGTCAGGTGGATGTGGGCAGACTCAAATTAGCTGTGTTCCTTATGTCAGGCTAACGAAATCATTGTGCAGTGAGGCATCTTCCGATTAAGTCAATGTCAAAGTATGAGTAAGTTTGACGAGAAGCCATAACGTATAAACCTTCATGTCGGCAAAACAATAGATGACAACACAATTGTGAAAGATGCCCAACTGCGGTTAATCATGAGTGTTTCTCTAATCAGCATGGAGCGCTGCCAGGAGTGCCGCTCAATAATCTGCTGTGTTCCCTGAATAGAAATGTAAAACTCATCAATATTATCAATAAAAGCTGAATATTATTAGTCACCTAAAAAGTGAAGTCATGTGAAATAAAAAGTACACTCTGTTTTAATCCTAAGGGTTTTTATACGTGAAGACATAATAAAATAATTATTCTTGTCCTTACCTTGTACCTTGTGTGGATTATGCCTCGGTCATTGCAACACCTTTATTTGTATATTTATTTCGCTTTCATTACAATTGCTGTTAATCTTGGAATCGCTGTCCTGCTGCATAACCCCATTTTAGACAGATGTTGGACATCTGGCACACATTTTACACCAGAATCCTGTGGAACCAAGACCAAGCAAGACCAAGAGGGCAGTGCGTGCACAATGCAAGGCTCAGCGTCTCGTCAGATTTTGCAAATTAGCATTAAAGTTTTAAAGACACAGGTAGCCTGAGAGACTACCTGTGGCTCTCACAAACATTGGCTCTTACACTCAGTCGGTACTGGAACACATCAACACCACAGTTGACAGTGTTACTGCAGAGAAACAGCTCATCACATACCCGAATCTGAAGCCATGGATGAACAAGAAGATGCGACTTCGGCTAAAGGCACAATGCCTTCAAATCAGATGACGCACAGACATGCCCCCTGCCTAGGGCTGACCTGAAGAGGAACATCAAGAAGGCCAAGCACAACTACAAGCTGAAGGTCATGAAACATTCAGGCCATCTCTGACTATAAGCCCAAGAATTTCACACCTACTGCAATGAATGTGTCCTCCCTCAACGAGCTGAATGACTTCTACGCCCGTTTTGACAAGGACAATAAAGAAAAGGCCACCAAAGCTGAACCCACTGACAACCCCCCAATCCTCACACTCTCCCCTTCAGATGTCCAGTTTGCAGACGACACCACAGTGTCTTCTGTGTCTGTCTGTGACACATCAGAGACAATGATGGGTGTAACTACAGGGCAGACCTGGAGCACTTAGCTAAATGGTGTGCCAACAACAACCTGCTCCCTAAAACCAGCGAGCTCATAGTGGACTTCAGGAAGGAGACGGGAGAGACACTTGACCACATCCATATCAATGGAATGGCTGTTGAACTCGTCTCCAGCTTCAAGTTTCTGGGGACCCACATTTCCGACAACCTGCCCTGGACTATCAACACCTCCAGCCTTATTAAGAAGGCCCATCAGCGTCTTTTCTTCTTGAGGACACTGAAGAAAAACCACTATTTGCTGACATCCTGGGCAATTTTTACCGGTGTGCGATTGATAGAATCCTTACCAACTGCACCACAGTCTGGTGTGGGAACTGCTTTGTCTCAGACCGCAAGGCCACCAAACGCATTACAAGGACAAAGGAAGAAGTGATGTCTACGACGGGCACTTAGCTTTCTCAAGGACTCCTCTCCCCCTGCCCACAGCCTGTTCCAGCTTCTCCCCTCTGGAAGGCGTTACAGGAGCCTCCAGTCCAAAACCAGCAAGTTCAGGAACAGCTTCTTCCCCTCCGCTGTCTCCCTGCTGAACTCTTTCCCTTGCTGAACCTCTTGCGCCGCTTAACCCACACCACCACACTACTTCCTCCTCATGGATAACTTCATTTACAAGGGCTGTATTTATTTATCATTAATATCACTCCTTCTAGAAAGCATTCCTGGTACTTACACTGTTACGGTACTCACCTTATGTATATATTCTTTGCACTCTGCATACATGTACTTGCACACTGTACTCTGTATACCTGATTATTGCACACCTGTATATACATATACATATAGTTTATCTGTATATATTGTTCATACTATATCTCTAAAGAATAGATATTGTCCATACTACATCTTATATTGCCCATCTGTATATTAATATAGTAGCTAACTTATCCCACCTCTTTATTTCACCATTGTCAACTTACTACCGTTTATTCTGCACATACTGAACTTACTGCTGTTTGCACCTCTGATTAGATGCCAAACTGCATTTCGTTTCGCTGTATTTTACATGTGTAATGACAACAAAGTTGAATCAAATCAAATCAAACGTCCTGTAGGACCATCCCTTCACCACCATGCAAGAAATTTGGTATATGTTGATGCACTAAGTGTGGTTTCGGGTGGCTTTATAGTGAGACATCTCTGATTTGGGATTCTCTTTTCAAAACAGATTTTTTGAGGTTCTGTGTTTTTTTTTTCATGCCTTAGGTTTATTCTGTGAATTTCCTCACTGCAGGGCAATAAAAGGCTTGTCTTCTGCCAACCTAAGTCACGCTGCCATGTTCTTTTCAGAGAGAAGAGGCTTTCTTCTGGTAATCTTGCCAAACAAGCCATATGTGTGCAGTCCTTTTGTAATATGAATGTCGTGAACTCTCACATTTAGCATACCTACTGAGATATGTAGTTCTTGAGGTTGTTGGTTTTTTTTTTAGCGTTTTGTGGTCTGGTTTTAGGGTGAATTTGCCAGGATCCCATCTCCTGGGAAGATCTTTCATACTCTAGAATGATGAACCCTAAATTGTTTGAAATTGGCCGGATTAACTGACAACTGTTTCTTTAAGATCTTTCCTAAGGTCTTTCCTCCTTGGCATTGTGTTAATGCATCCCATGAATACTGCAGACTGAGAAGCTGCCAACATTTCTGCTTTTATTCAGGTAGTTCCATGTTCTGATTATCAGTAAAGTAAGTGAATTTATTAATATAAATGTGTCGCTGTTCATCTGAGAGTGTGCTCACTTAATTTAAAGACACTAAGGTAAGGACCGTTTTAATTTTTTTAGATTATGTGCCTAATATAAATTTGAAAGAGATTGTACTTTTTGATGAGTACTGTAGTTTTCATATAATTGAAGGAAAAAATATACTACAAAAAAAATGTAATTGCAAAAACCAATATATTTCATAATATTTCCTATTTTACAGAGAAACACATTACGGATATTTGCATGTGCTCAATTATACATTCAGCGTATGAGAAAAAACATGTGCACTTCTTCATTAAAGGAAGGAATTATTTATAGCATGCTGTGCTCTTATCATTTGTCAAGCCCAACAGGTACAAAAACATGAAGTTCAAGGACTCTGAAACTTGTCCTCCCTGCATCCTGTTAGTTAGGCAAACATTCATCATTCAAGCATACAATTACACCGCACCTAATCCGTCTTCTCTACACACTATTAATTGGATATACAAATCTCTTTTACACTGTGTTTATGGCAGCCCCCTCTCTTCTGCACTGAAATTAATATTACACACAAAACTGTTCACTTTTATGTCCCTGTCTCCCAGTGTTTAATATGCCAATTTAATGCATGAACCTTACATTTTAACATGGTCAAAACTCAAACAATTATTCCACAGCATTTTACTCCACTCAAAACATTTAGGACCATCTTTGTAGAAGATAATTATATTCCAGAGTCTCCCATTTTTATGCCCAGTCTCTTTAGGACTACAATTCACGCTAAACTGGTGGAGCTTCTTAATTAACACCCACTCAAGCCAGCAAATAGAAGTCTGTTAGTTCTACTTCTTTGCAGAACAAAACACCATTGTGGACTGTAATGTTCTCTGTGTCTGGCACTTCTTCGCCTGCTTCTTGTGCATTGCTGTTTGTTCATATATTTCTTTTGTTGATAGATATGAATAAGGGTGATACACAAAGTTGCGTGAGGATGCTGTAGTACTAAGTAACTGGGGCAACTGTGGCTTGAAGCGATATTTCTTTATTCCTGTTCCTTTTTTTTTTCAAGTGGGGTTGAAGAAAGCACTTATGAGTAGTTAGTGCCTAACCTGCAGTAGATGGTGGTCACACCACTGGGGAGCGAGGCTAACAGCAACTCAAAACGAGGGTCATATAGACGCAGATATTCTGCATCTCAGACATCTCCGATGTTTTTATATTGAGGATATTTATAATACGTCACTTTTGCAGACGTTTATATGAGCTGAGCCCATTTTGCAATATTTTGTTGTGACCTGACACAGACTGCAGTCTGGATGTTCTGCGGTAAAGAAAGTGTGGTGGCAGACAAACAAATAACTGTCTGGTACAAAAGGGATGTGGCAGTAATATAGCACATACCAAATCTGCACAAACTGCTCAGACATGTGTGAGGTTTGAGCTGTTTTAGATGGTGAGTGTTTGTTCCTCTTTGACCCTCATTTTGATAAACCTTTAGCTCAAAATCACTTCATAATTGCTCCCTAATAAACACACATACACACACAGATAGATAGATAGATAGATAGATAGATAGATAGATAGATAGATAGATAGATAGATAGATAGATAGATAGATAGATAGATAGATAGATAGATAGATAGATAGATAGATAGATAGATAGATAGATAGATAGATAGATAGATAGATAGATAGATAGATAGATAGATAGATAGATAGATAGATAGATAGATAGATAGATAGATAGATAGATAGATAGATAGATAGATAGATAGATAGATAGATAGATAGATAGATAGATAGATAGATAGATAGATAGATAGATAGATAGATTCATTTAAATGTACAGGACAAAGAATTTGGTTAAGGTCATGGTTGTGTTACCCTAACCATGGAAGAACTTACCTCATAGCTGTTGTTGCACAAGTCGACATGTTATTGCATGCCGTTATGAAAAAAACATGCAGAGCAAATTGCCATGTGGGTTACTCTTCACTGGTTGGTGTGAGATTGTTGGTCCATTAGCTCTGCTTTGTTTAGCTTTGTTTCTAAAAAAAAAAAAAAAAAAAAAAAAAAGACAAAAAAGTACCTGTCTTTAAAACTACATATTGCAGTTTTACAGTTTAGCAAATGTGCCGCATACTGCTCCGGCATTCGTACTCAGTATGCCACCATAAAAGCATCAGTGCTATGGCACAAGCAAAAGCCAGACCCACGGCCACCGTGGCCGGCTTCCTCTTCTGCTTTCTCTTTACATCACAGGTGTGCAAAAGTATGTGAACCACACTGGCATGCTCTGCTGTTGTAGTTTTGTGCCACGAGTAATACTGTACTGGCCCAAATAAATAGATAAATGTTGAGACCTGGAAACGTTTGTTCCAAAGTATCAGGAGAGCAGGGTCCAACCACAGGTAAGTATATCTTGTATGGTCTATAATGTAAAAAAAAAATAAAATATCCTGCAGTTATTTGATTGTAGACTCTTTTTACTATTATTTTTATTATTAGTGATGATACTATGGGGGCATCAAAGTAATTTATGCTCTGGGCAACAAAATGATTGGCAGGTGCCCCGTCAGTTTGAATACCAAACATTTTTCACCCACCATGGGGTGAGATTGATGTAGATACTTACCTGCCACCATGAATGAGCACATAGTTAATGATTACAGATGGGATAAGTGGAAAGGTGGGAAGGGAATGTAGTATGTCAGTGGAAACTCCCTATAAACATAGTAAGACAACAACGTGTGTGTGTGTGTGTGTGTGTGTGTGTATGTGTGTGTGTGTGTGTGTGTGTGTGTATGCTGGGAATAGGAGGTGGAGGGATTGGCCCCTTGCCTCTTTAGATAATCTATTTATGCCCGTCACACTTCATTAGTTTCCAAACCAAACCTCTTGTCTCCTGAATGTGTTTATCAAATGTCTCAGTGTTATCAGTCACGGCTGTGACAAAAACACGTGTGACTACAGCATACAGATCATGGCTTATATAATTTGTTTTATTGACCTTGAAATTGTAAAATTTGTAACCTATATACATTTTTATTAGTTATCTCAATTAAAAATACTTATTCTACATGTCAGAACAGATGTAGTGGGATATTTCGCTGATCACTATATTAATATATTGTCAACAATTTCACAGTTTATGTGTAGCCGAAGCTGAATCAGTGTAGGACTCTTTTTATATCCCAAAACTGACTCATGTTGTTTGACGTTAATGTTTTCCTCCTGGATTAATCTGAACATTTTATAATGAGACAAATATTATTTTGCTGGTCATTTTGGTTGTTCGTTTTGACATCAACTTTCTTTCCCATTGGAATTATTTTCATCATGGTGTTTTTTATTCTCTCTTTCAAATTTTGGAAACAAAAGTATGTTATCAGTCTTTTCTATTGGTAACCACGTAAGGACACAGTTGAAGGTCAAGATAAACAAACATTAGATTTTCCAGGAAAAACACTATCTAAAACCAAGATTTCTCATCGTTATCACACTATCAACAGCTGCATCAGTTTGTTTGCCATTCCTTGGATTCAATTTAATCGCGAGCCTCCACGGGGAAATGCGAAAACTGGTCTCCCTAAGCTTTCCTTGGTTCTAGGCTGGTTTTCTGGAAGCAATAATTAATCCATATATGGACACATACAGGAAAGCCACGCCCAGCTCATCTCCCGGTTTTAGGATTCCGCAGAGTTTCACGGCCTGTTGTGGTCGTCCTGCCTCTCTGCCAGGAAGTTCAGGAAGTTCAGGAAGTCGGTCACCGCCCCAGCCCTCCCTCCCTCTCTCCGCCTCGTCCATTGTTGGGCAACAGTCTACTGTCTCACCGAAACGGCCCAAACCGAAACTCTCATATCATTGTTGAAGATTCCTTTGAGCGCCCGTCGGACTCACTTTTGGAAAACTTTTTTTTTTTTTTTTTTTTTTTGAGAGGAAACACCGCAACTTTTCCTGCCAGTAGCCGAGGGTACAACTAAAGGAAGTCTGCGAGGTGAGGAAACTTTTGAGGCGAGGAATTCCGCACTTCTCATTCCTCCATTTTGAACTTTTAAAGCCGAGTTAGCGTCTCGGGGCTTGCTGTCTGTGCGTCGTGCGGATAGTTTGTGGATAACTCCCGTTTGGACGGCCTCCGGTGGGATTACGGCATTCCCGGCCGTTTGTTGTTGCTCGGCTAGCGTTAGCGCTAGCTGCGGGAACGTCGTGTTTGAAACGCTGGAAGTTTTTTTGACGCCACAAATCGGCACAAATCAGCCAAAATACAACACATCCGGCAGACACGATCACACTTTTCTGTTAAAGTCTCTCCAAGAGCACTTTTCGTGTTGTAGCTGCACCGCCAATTCCAATAAGTTTAATTGTTTCGGCCACAACAGGTGTATGTCACAGCCACTTAAAGCTACAGTTAACAAACGTCGACGACGTCCGCTGGTGCAACGTTTTATTTCACACGATTATCAAACAACTACCCTTGATGGTATGTACTCATTCTGGCAGTTTTTTTTCTCTTCTCTCTTTTCGGGTTGGTCCCGATTCGGTGGGGTTTGAAATGCCACACCCCGTGTGGTGAAGGTAAATGCAGTTCAGCCTTTTCTGCTCGACCGTTTTGAAACGATTCCCACTTCTGGTTTAAAAAACAACCGCCGCTTACTGTAGTTTTACTGGCAAAACGCGGCTTCAGAGAAAAGACTGCTACACGTCTCTTCGTACGAACTCTAGAAATGTATGTGATTTTTAAAACCAGATGCAGCTATTCAGCCAGAAAGTTGGCCCGGTCGTTTTAAAACTCTTGAATTGAAGAAGAGCTGCGTTGGTATTGTAAGATAAGAGGAAGCTGGATTTGATAGTCTGCACCCTTTTTTTTTTTAAACCGCTTTCCAATCCAGTTTAAACTTTTCTTAAAAACCAACAAATGACATGTTTATCCAACTGAAATGCAAGCATCCTGTCAGGGGTTTTGTTATACCACCCACTGGTCAGCACCCACACGCTTTACTATCATGTTAAATATTTCAGCGTTTTTGATATTGTAGGTTAACAGCTAGACATGTTATTGTCCTCCATATTACAGCCGACCAACTTTTCTGTTGAATCCCGTCAGCCCTTAGGGCCTGCTGATTATCCTTGCCTGCTCTGTGTTTGATAGATAATCAATGGAGTCGCTGTCACCGCCTGAAAAGAAAAATCGAAATTGGGCCACAGTGTCACTGTGTGCCGACTTTGGCAGTCATCCTCTAAAGGGAAAGGCTGCTGGCTCCAGCAAAGACTTCAGTATTTTGATTATTGCTCAAACTTTTGTAGGCTAATCAAAAAATCTTCAAGGACACTCTATATAGAAAGTGGAAGTCCAGATGCTCTGACTTTTTTTTCCTCCCATGGCTCAGCACAAGTCTATTCCAGTACAGTTACGCTTTTCCTCTGGCTCTAATAGGGGTTTGGCTGGCTGTAAAGGGTCACTGAAGAAGTCAGTAAGCTGAAAAATACCACCTAGTGTAGACAATTAATATATATGATGCCGTATTTTACAGGAATCTGTATTTTCTTTTTGTACCATATTTTTTTGGGAGGGTCGTGCGGACACATGACGGTCAGTTGCAGAGAAACGGTCTATAAAAACTTTGGGAATTGCAGGAAACGGTCATAATTGGCTCACTAATGGATCACGCTAAATTGAAGTGTGAGTACATTAAGATCAGATATTTTGATGCCCACAGATTTCTTTGGAGAAAAAAAAAAGGTAATTATGTAAAACGAACCACTCAACCTCAGAATGCATCATACACGGAGAAGTTCCTTCCTGCTTGTCTTTTATGGTAATTTCTGCAGTGAAAGAGAACAAAGCACATGTTAGGGCAGCACTAAAGCTCCGGATCCGTCTGGTGCTGGGTATCGCCTTTTGACAGGCCTTGCCTTGGATGTTTATAGTCAAGCTGTGCCTATTTCTGCTTTGTAATGTCAGGGCTCTTTAGATGACATGAGGGATCAGTATGTAACAATAACCTAATATGAAATGTTTTCACATTTGAATAATAATATAGTTCAGGTCAAAGTACCTGTGATTTAACAGAAACTTTAGTCCAGCTGCTCAAAACCTTAGTGCTCTTTATCTGACTGTGTGACGTCGTCTGTGATTATTTTGATGTGGAGCAGGTAACTGAGATGTGATCTCAAGTGGCCTCTCAAAACCCATGTGGGGTGCATTTTAATGCCAGGTGTGAGCACACATGCTTGGAGCTATGTACTAGTGATTGGATCTCACAGGACACCTAGTGACACCAGCTCTGAACCGCTTCTCTGATGGGTTTCCAGTTTACTCTTCTTGAACAGTATTAAGATTATAGCTTTCATGAGACCAGCAGTTTTGGCCAGTGGATATTAACTTAAATATAGTATTGCATTAAGATTACAGAGTGACTCTGACACAGCACAGTGGTTCCACCGGTGCTAGTTTCAGAGTGGAGTGTCGAGGTTGGATAAAACAGTGCTCTTTATCAGGCTTATAAAGCTTCAGCCTTGTTAAATGAAGCAGCTGTGTGAGTGTGTGTGTGTGTGGGGGGTTACTGCTGAAAGCCAGTGATGCAATATATTTTTGTTATCTTTTACATTTTAATTACTGTCAATTTAAAAAAATTAATTTAAGTTGCAGTTTTTATTCCAATTTGAGTATTTTTAAATAATACACCATACTATAGGCTTTGTCGTTTTAAAAGAGAGAAACAAAACCCCACCAATATTTGCTGTTCAAGTCTTCATCTCATCCAGGATTTGTTAAGTGAAATCCTGGGAATGTCTCAAGAAACTTGCTAATGAGAGTTAATGTTAACTATTTTAGTCATTAATTTTATCTCAACACTTAAGTGTCTTAAATGTTTTAAAATTAAAGGTACATTGAATCAGTTTGTCTCTGAATTTAAGCACGGTCTCTAACTCAGCTCGTTAGAATAAGGTGATGAAAAATTGTAACAATACAGACTATGATATATCCAGTCATGTGAAAGTGTGTTTAATTTGAACAGAAATATCGAATGTATCATCATTTGTGATTTGTTTGTTCTGTCATAAAATTCTATTACAGGCTGTGATTCAGAACGAGACATTTTGATATTTTATCTATACACGCAATCTCTTGAATCTGTCTCTTGCTCCAACCCCAGGGAGCAACTTATCAACATAACATTAATAGTTTTGCTGCTGAAGTCCTTTTAGTGCAGTTTCAGACTTTTTTTTTGGGAGCATCTCTTTGTGCACTAAAAGCTCGTACAGATGTGCATTGAATGTAAAATTTTCTTTTTTTAATATAGTCATTTGTTTAGACATTTTTTTTAACTTAACCATTCTCTTTCTTTTTTTTTTTTTTTTTTTTTACCATAGAAAATCAGGCACAATGACGAGCATCAACACAGCTAACATCAACTTTAAATGGGACCCAAAAAGTCTAGAGATACGTACTCTGGCTGTGGAGAGACTGCTGGAGCCCCTTGTTACCCAGGTAATGCCACCACATTGTCCTCTCCAATTCTTACGTTTTTAAATGGCGTAATAGAGAAGGGCCTAACTTGTTGCAAAGCGTTTGGCAGTAAAGTCACATAAATGATAAAATATGGTTAATCTTATTGATGAAGGGCTCTGCACCTGATATATTGTTGAAAATTACAACTGCAATAAGCTGCTGATGAAGAAAACAAGTTTGTATCCATATAGTCCATGTGAAATTATAACTGAAATGCATGTTTATGTTAAAATCCCTCCCATAGGTCACAACCTTGGTCAATTCCAGCAACAAAGGTCCGTCTAACAAGAAGAAGGGACGCTCTAAGAAGGCTCATGTTTTGGCTGCATCCGTTGAGACTGCTACGCAGAACTTCCTTGAGAAAGGAGAAAAGATTGCAAAGGAAAGTCAGTTCCTAAAGGATGAGCTGACTGCTGCAGTGGAGGATGTCCGTAAGCAAGGTATATTAAAGAAACATATCGCTACAGTGTGTCATTCCTACCTTGTAGAGAGTGCTTCTTAAGATGGGATAGATGATAAATAAATCATGAGGTTTGTACATATCATCTCCCTCAGTAGAAAGCCTTTTTAAATAAGTATAGTTGGAGATCGACTCCTGTTTGCCTTGAGATTTGTAGGGATCCTATTTATAGACGTTTATTAATGCATGCAGACAATTCACCTTCATTTCTTGGTAGACGCAGACAAGCTTATCTGTGTGGTAAAGATTTAACATTGATTTCTCTGTAAGGAGTTGTATGATTAACATCAAAGGTTTCCATTTCCACTGTTGCCAGCATTGTGGTAATCGTGTTAGAATTAAAACTATCCCTGTCCTGATACTGTTGAAACCCAGAGTCCTCCACAGACTTAAGCAGTGGCAGACCTTTTGAGACCCAGACGAAGAATACGTCGCTACAAAAGAAGACAAAAGAAAAGGTGGCAAAAGTCAGGCTTTTTCAGTTGTTCGATTTTAACCACAACTGTCTGACGATGTCAGAAGTCATCAAATCATCATACATTTGCAATCTGTCCATGTGTGAATTGTAATGGCGTGAATATTCCTGCTTGCCTGTAAAAGTTTATCCGCTGGGTTGGATAGTGGAGTACCAACTAATTCTGTGTTGAGATTGATGCACAGGCTTCGACTGCCGTCTCTTCTTTCTACTCAAAATGCTTCCCTTTTTATTCATTGGCACATATATCAAAACAGCTCAGTGCAAGAAGGGTTGCATGAATAAATTGTTAGCAGCTGTTTCCGATTACAAATTTATTTAAATTGCAATATCCACCTGCCTTTCGGGAGTCTGCCCACACACATTCTTCTTCCAAGTTAATTTCATGACTCAACTCTCAAGACAGAAGTCCACCATCAGATCACCGGAGAATGAAATTGAGATTTCTCATGATTGCATGTCATCGAACAACTACACGAGCCACTCTGACTTACTCATGAATTCACTGTATATTTAGACACACTAGCAGACCATTGAGAGCAGGGAGCTGTAGTGTGGGGTGGGTGGCTTTCATCGTTCTCAGATATGACATCTCCCCAGATGCCCAGCGAGTTCGATGTCCTCGTCTCTGAGTAGTTGGGAGGTAGAAGCCATGTCGTTACATAGCATGTGCAGTGCTCTGTGCCCAGGAATGTGATTGTATTTGGGGTAAGCTGTCACTAGGTTGGAATTTGGAGACTGTTAGCTGGTGGCTAGGTCTGGCTGTCAGCTCTGTTGTGCTGCTCTGTGGAGCGTGTCTAGACTGATAATACAGTCATTGAGTACGTTTATACCTCCACCATTGCTGTAGAATCAGGAAGCATTTACCACCCAGCTGTGGCTTACCAACTGTTAAAATTGAGGAAGAAAAAAAGACAGCATGCAATGCTTTTAACTAACTAGTCTACCAGTGACTTTATTTTTCCCTCCAACTGCTTATAAATTGAGATATATATATATATATATATATATATATATATATATATATATATATATATATATATATATATATATATATATATATATATATATATATATATATATATATATATATATATATATATATATATATATATATAATTTTTTTTTTTTTTTTTTTTTTTTTAAATAAATCACAGAATTCAGTGCACATCTCTTACTGTGTTAAGCATTGTCTTTAGCCAGCTTTTTCTGTGCACTCCTGTCCTTGCTCTCTGCATCTTGCCCTTCCTGACCGTGTCTTTGTTGTCCTGCTGTTTGGAAGGCTTATTGTGTGATATACATTTTAATCATTTCATCATGCACGTTCTGGGGTGCAAGGGAGCATTGGATAGATGGAAGTTTATTAAAGAAGCACTGATCACTATCTGCCCCCTGAAAATGGCCTTATTGATTTTCTTCACAGGGGGGAATAACAGCCTGGGGGTACTAAATCTGTTTGAGATCTGTGTAGCCGATTATTTGCACAAATTGTTTTTAGCTTGAGCTGTCAGAGTGAAATGGGGGAAATCTGCATGAGATGTTGATTCTTAGGCTTTTTTTTACCTTTTTTTTTTTTACCTTTTTTTTTTTTTTTTTTTTTTTTCTTGAACAGTGTATTTGTAGTATAAATTGTTTTAAATAATGCCTAGTTTAAAATGTGTCACAGTTTAATACAATAGTGTCATAAAACTGAATCAGGAACCTATATAGCTTTATTATAATGATCATTTGTTGTCCTTTTTTTAATAGTAATTTGTTTAACTTCACTATTGGCATGTTTAACACTTGCGTCCAGATGCATCAGATTTTTGAGCTTTTAATAGTAAAACTGTGCACAAAGGCAGAAAGGTGCATACCTATTATTTCTACTAGATTTATAAAGCCCTGCATATGTTTTGTTGCCATATATAAATTTTAGTCATTGAATGCATATACACAAGCTTGACTTTCACTCTCCTGTTTTTGCATATAGCATTTGCATTTAAAATGCTTTTTGCAACGTAAAATTTTGAAGTGCAAATTCATTTTGAAAATGGCAGGCTTATTTGTTTCATCAAGGCTACAAAGATGTCATGTCAGTACCAGTAAATCAGGTTGTGAAACTTTCCAGGTCAGGAAATGCACCATATGCACAACCCTTTTTGATTACAAGGTGTGAAGTAAAGTGATAAAAAGTGAGAAAGCCTTTGTTGTAGTTTTGACCTTCTTTTTGGTGCTGAGATGACCTTAGGGAAGCAGAAGCACTGTCTGACATGTTGATCCAGCCAGGCGGGGAAAAATGCATCAAACTGCTGCCTGTCCTTCACATTCTTTAAAATATCAAAGACTTATGATCCAGTAAGCATGTTGTGGACCAATTTCAAGCATGCCATTCCCTCATCTAGATTACTATATGCCAACATTACTAAACGTATCAGATAAAGGCCATCATTTGAAATGGAAGAACAAGTCTGTTTTACTTTAGTTTTCATTTCAAGTTTTAGTTCAGGTGTTCTTACTGAAACAAGATCTGAAATGTGTGCCAGTAGGGCTGAAACAAGGACTACCAGAACTCCATCTGGGACTAGTGGTTGCTCGGCCCACTACCCGTGGGGGGTCGGATGTTTTTCAGTCAGGGAAGCCCATCGGCATTGCAGCCTAATTTACCGTGGGTCCCAGCAGACACGTGCTTGTAAAGATCCTGAAACGATCAACTGCTGGCTTCCCTTGCTCCGTAAGCCGATGCTGCCAGCGAACGCTTGCAAAGGAACCCCGTGTTTCAAATGTTTCGGTGCTGACATCAGAAGTGCCTGCTATGTTTACCTGACGCATGTTTAGCACAAGCTGTCTGCCGCTCATCTACGCATCCTAGAGGTCAGAATGTTGCCGCTTGTTTGAAATATATTGGGCTACGGCATTTGTTACTTTTGTTATTCCTTTTTCAGGTGACTCGATGAGGCTGGCTTCCGGTGAATTTGCAGAAGACCCCTGCTCCTCTGTGAAGAGGGGCAATATGGTTCGTGCTGCCAGGGCTCTCCTTTCAGCTGTCACACACCTGCTGGTCCTGGCAGACATGTCTGATGTGTACAAGCTTCTACTGCAGCTGAAACTGGTGAGATGCGTTTTCTTTCTTCTTATTTACACACATTTTCTTTGACTTGATAAACTTGAGTGTTTCCATGCGATGGCTCCTTAAATGCCTGATGAGGTTTCATTTATTTAACCACCACCAACTACTTCTACTGCTGACTTTTAGAGCAACAAAGGAGAATTGTGACTCCATGCATTTAGAACAACGATGATACATAGAAGTAAATACTAACGGATACAAATACCCCATTTCCAGCACTGTCGGGGTATTTCTAATGCTGGAATTGGAACAACGGCGATAACTTCAGAAAATATTTTTATTTACAAAAATTAAAGGTAGGGTCAGTATACAAAGGTACATTTATTTTCTTTGAGATTTCAGATTTGGTCAACAGCACTGAATTATTTTAAGAGGTTGAGAAATTAACATTTTTTAATCAGATAAAAAATAATTTGTTTAATTTAACTGGGGATTCACAATTGACAAAATTTTACCTAATAAATTCATTTACATAGAGCTGTGAAGATCTGCTCCTAAAACCATCACATGTAGGTTTTACTTAAGTATTTAGTAGCGTTCCTGTCCATGTGACTGAGAAAGATACTGAAAAGGTCACCTACAGCTCAGAGACCTGACCACCACATGCATTTCTAGTCTTTTTAACATGGCTATTACTTGGGTGACCTTTGACTAATGTTTGTCATCAACCTGGCTAGTTTGTGGCAGTCCATGGGCATCTTTAGATTAGAGCCCTGTTACGTTCCCTGGCGTAAGAACCTGTGTTTAATGTGTGGTGGGCAGTGTATATGCAAGCTGTATTATTGTCTCCCCAGTGCCTGAACCGGAGTTAAGGGGGAGGAACAGGGATTAGGAGGCATTATCAAGTGGTACTGCAACACGACGGCTCCGCTGTCTGTCTGGCTGGCTGGCCTCGCTGGCTTCACCAACTTTAGAAGAGCTGGCTGATAGCACAGGCGCCGGATCCATGCTTCCATAAATGGCAACGGGATTTGCGGACGGCCCTCCTCAGTCTTCCTCTGCCACTCCTGCCCTTATGGTCGTTGACCACATAGAACTTTTTTCTTGTTCTGCTCTTAAATTTGTTGGTGGCCTGAATTTCGATTCTCACAAAACCACTCTATGCAGACAGTTGCTCCAACAATCGACCATCTTTCGCAGTTCCAGCAATATGGTGATTTATGGCTTCTTTGGCTCTGCAGCTGAAGAGCTCACAGACCCTTCGCCATCCTTTGTCAACCTATTTACATCAGACCAGGCCTGTGTTTAAGTGTACCTTTGGAGGCAGGTTATTGAGGAGGCCAGCTCGACACCCAAGCCAGCATCAGTTCGTGTGAAATGGACTTATGTCATGCTAAATTGTGGTAATAAACACAGGGAATCCGGCTATATAAAAGGGACTTTTCTGTGTCTTTTGCTGTGTTTCCAGTCAGTCTCTTTAACTGTATAAAGTATGTGACAACAGAACTAAACATATTTACCCCAGTTCGTCAAAGGGGGAGGTGTACGTTTCAGATTTGAAGTTGATGTTTAGTTTATTTCAACAATACTTTAACCTCTGAAGAGAAATTGCGTAATAAAAAACCTGTGAGTAATTAAGTCTTTAAAGAGTCACTGTAATATGCTGTTGCTGTGGGCAGGAAGGATCGGCAGCGCTCTGTGTTGCAGCACATCTGAACGAGCTTCTGACTCTGATGCTCTGTTGTATAATCGCTGTGTTTTCACGAAAATGCCAAATGTGGTAAATAATGGTTTTTGTTTTTTTCACCTGTTCTATTAATTATTTAACTTTATCCATCTCCCTGCCTCAGGTGGAGGAGAATCTGGTCAAAGTGCGCAATGCAGGAACAGACCAAGAGTTGGGAATCCAGTATAAGGCCTTGAAGCCAGAGGTGGACAAGCTGAACATCATGGCTGCCAAGAGACAGCAGGTAATGTACATTCAGCAATAGTCAGATTTAAAAGAGGGCTGAGGTAGACGATAGAGGTTAATGGGTCCCTAATGGTTAATGGAGCCTTTCTTCACCTCCATGACAATGTGTTTAGAGGTTTCTTTCCAGTTGCAGGCTTAATTCAGACACTGTTTTGGTGAAGCATGGAAGTTTTGATGCCATAAAATGCTTAAATAATGCAGCTGTATCATGTCAAAAAGTTAAGGCAGTGATGCTTATCGGCTTTGTGGTTCAAAGCACTTGAGCAACATCTTTGCAAAATCAAAGCCCAGAAAATTCCCAGATTCCATGTTGACCTCTCTATAGATGGTGAAGTGGTTGTGGAGTTTGAATTAAATGAAGGATCACAGATTTTGTGTGAAAATGACTTTTACTTGCACTTGCAGTTCTTTTCCTTAATGGCAAATGAGTTTATCTAAAGTGAATACAGGAAGTAATGGAGCTTATAGATGGGAGGCATTGAGTGGAGGGAAAAAAGCCCTGGAAATGTTCCATTAGGAAGGGATGGCTTTAGTTTGAACATGCACATGCAAGTGTTTCTCCCCCTTCTTTCTCTAACGCCATAAATCTATGCCAGTAATCACTATCTGCTCTGCTCCTTCATATGAAGATATATGCTGAGGTCTGAAGGGTAACACATTAAATTGCAAAGACACTTTTTATAATGACCTGATTATTAATGTGTTGTTACCGCAGGGGACAGAAATAAATCTGGGTCATCATAACAAACTCTTAGTCTTTTCATAGGGGCATGAAGGGTCCACTTAAAATTAAAAGTACACCACCCCTGTGAGTATCGAAACTTCCATCAGTTTATTGGTGTTCCCATCCTTTTCATTAATTCCTGCTAGGAGCTAAAGGATGTTCATCATAAAGACCAAATGGCTGCTGCGCGTGGAGTGCTACAAAGGAACATCCCCATGCTGTACACGGCATCCCGCGCCTGCCTGCAGCACCCTGACGTGGCAGCCTACAAGGCCAACCGTGACCTGATCTACAAGCAGCTGCAGCACGCAGTGTCTGGAATCTCCAATGCGGCCCAGGCCGCAACCACTGAAGACCCGGCACTCGGTCAGCCAGCAGGGGGTGGAGAGCTGGCTTATGCCCTCAACAATTTTGATGTGAGTCAAACAAGAGATTTAGAAGTCATGGTTTACTGCCCTTTTCCATGTGTTCCCTTCAAAAATTTCAGTTTTGAGGATGTTTTAAAACTAACAGAATCAAAAATGGTTCAGAAAGATAATTATGTGAAGTTTTTTTTTTTTTTTTTTTTTTTGCTTTTAAGAAGTAACTGAATCATAAACCAATCAAAAACCCTGGAGGTTCATAACTCAAGGTGGAAACTGGGACGAGATATGTTGACAATGTGGGACATGGCTTTGGGGTACACTGAGTGTGCTCTTGAGTCATACTACTTCAATCCTTAATTTGCTTCTGTATTACGTGGAGAGGAATATTACTGTGATCCTCATACAGGGACTTATATTGACTTGCATTTAAAATACTTGTTTTAAATATAGTTTCTTTTGCATGAATGAAAACCTAACCTATATCAACTTCAAGCTCCTATTATGCTTCTGCTATTTGTGAAGAATTTTACTGAAGAATATTGTGCATGCATAATTGTTGACAGTTTTTTGTGCACTTTGGAAAAGACGTACATATTAATCAACATTTAATTTAAATATAGGCACTGGTTAACATCAGTATTAGTTTTGTTGCCGTTTAGCATTGGAAACAACCCTAATCCTCTTCAGCCCTTTCCAGGTCACAGCGAAAAATACTGTTGATGCTCTAAACTGATATTATCCTAAAAGGTCTTTTCATTTTATGTGTTTTGCAGCCTGATATCAAACAACCCTGACTCGGTTATAGTTGGAGTCTATTCATAGTTCAGAGATGTATGTGAAACATGTGACTACTCCAACAAAATGTCAAAATAACAGGTTATTATCCTCATGCTGCCTGAGGTGAAAAATACAAAGATGATTAAATGATCAACTTTAAATGCATCTTATTTATACATTTGTTTATATACCAATTCAATATATTTGGCAGGTCCGCAATGACAAAAAGGAGCAGAGGTTTCATTGTCTCCTCTATTGCACTGAATGCATCACGTATCTCTAGTTAATCTGTTTGGTAAATGTCTAAACAACTGATCAGCAGGTTGACGTGTTCCTGCTGTGACGGTGTTTATTCATATAATGGATGGAGGCATGCTTCTTTTTCATATGCCTATGCCCATATGATGCAGGGGTTTTAATTGCTCATAGTTTCTGCCTACTTTTGCACTGTTGTAACAGTGTGTTTGTGGTTTTTCCTATTCAAAATTTTACCTTTTTGTAATGTGAGTGATTCAATGACAATATCAGGCATGTTGTATATTTTCTTGGAGTTTGCCAGTCATACCTTACGGCCAAATCAAACCATATTGTGGCTCTGTCCGGGCCTTTAAAAAATGTGGATTTGTCTGACTGGGCTGTGGTGAGGGATGTTTCTGAGTTGGTGCAATTTAAAAGTGTAAACTTTCTTTTAAGTAGAAAATGAAAGCTTTCCAATGATGTGCTGTATATGATATGTTATATCAAGTTTTGGAAAGCAATTGTAGATATTTGGGCCTTAGTCTCAAGAAAAAAATACACCCAATATGTTTTTGGTTCTGTTTTGCAGTTTTCATTGCTTTCTGTATTGCTCACGGCAGAGTTCTGCCCCAAAGATGTTAACAAAGATGCACACCTGAGCTCACAGGTGACGCTGCCATCAGCAGACTGTCTGCACGTCGGAAAATATGTCAACATAATAATCAATTTATGCAATTGGTTGACAACTACTTATGTCGTCAATTGCAGTCCAAGTGATTGACTTCATGACAAACTTTTTCCTCAAACCTCTTTAATCCACCTTTTCTAAATGTCCGTAATGTTAACAGCAGAACTTTTATCATCGACTTTATAACATCTGATTGGCTCGTGTATTTTTACCGAAACCTGGTTTGATTTGTGCTGACAGTGTTATTTCTAAATATGAGTCGGCCTTGTCTTTTTTTTTTTTTTATGCTGATAATCTATTAACAATTTTAACTCAACAGTAAAACAGATCTTAGATAATATCCCACCTGTTACATATGAATTATGTTCTGGTAAACCAAAAATGCCTAGTAAGAATATGAAATAAGAGAGCACTGAAATAAACACCACAGATTTAAACAAAAATAGAGCTGTAGCACCAAGTTGACCATCATATCTGGAAAAGACCGGCTTAGTAAATCTAACGGAGAGATAAAAAAATCTAGACAGCTTTATTTTTCTAAAATAATTTTAGAAAATTTAAACAAAATCTGTTTACTTACTTTTACTACTTTACTAATTACTAATAAACTTGTTATTCTGCTGATATCAATTCCTGTTGAATTCCATTGAAATGTAATAAATTATTATAGATACAATTGTAGCCTACTTGATAAATGAGTGTAACCTAATTTCTTTGACCCAGCACCATATTACTAGTGCTTTTTCAGACTTCACTGAGATTCAGTCTCACTAGTTTACAGTACACGATGCGGTACAGCAGATCAATTCTCTTTACTTGATGTGCACTAAAGTGTTTGACAGAGGATGGCCTTTATTGATGATGCCACCTTACAATCTTGAATCTTTCCTTGTCCCAAACATGCTGCAGAAATACTGATCCTAACTTTGAAAAGGTTGTTTACCAACAGTTAAATCAGTTTCTGTCAAGTAACAGTCTGTTTGACGTTTAAGAGTGTAGTTTTAGAGCTAACCACACAGAATTGAAACTGCCCTAATTAGTTGTTAGGGTCCTAAAATTAGCACAGACAACCATAAAGGCTCTTTTCTAGTACTCCTTAACTTGAGTACAGTGTTCAACTAAACTTAACTTTATTGTCCCCAAAGGGCAGTTGGTTGTGCAACAAGACATCAAAAACAGATAAACATGAGATAAAGGACAAAAAAAACATAAAGTGGAGTTATGGTTCAATACTTTAGGCAATGCAGTTCTAATTTATTATCTAGAATACTGTGTTATGGTCTTAGCGACACTGTTTTTTCTTAGTTTTCTTAGATCTTAGGGAAAGTTCCTTCTTTGTGTCCATTCGAGTGCAAGTTGGTTACGGTTGGCGTTTTCCTGTGGTGTCCCTCAGGGTGCGGTTTTAGGTCCTCTCTTGTTCAGTCTTTACATGCTTCTTCTGTGGTCCATAATACAGCTGTATGTATCAGTATGGTTCAAGCTCAATTTTTAGGGGATTGCATCTATTACTAAACTTCAAAAGCAGACAATGAATAAATTCCAGCCTCTTAAAAATGCTCCAACTTAAGTTTTAGCCAAGTTCAAAATATCTGAACACAGTACTTATCGTCTGTCATCGCTTCACTCACTTCTGGAAAAATGTTTTTAAAATTATTCTCACTTTTTTATATATTTTAATGATCAAACTCTTTATTTCTAACATGCACACTGAATACATACCAGAGAGATCTGTAGGATCATCAACCAGGGACTATACTAAGGATCAACTTGAAGTCAGCTCGTGCTGCCTTCAGCCACTGTAGTCCTACTGTTTGAAACTTCCTACCACATTATTCTCTTTAAAAAAAAGAAAAAAAAAGAAACCTAAAAGCATTAATTTCACGTTTTTGCCTAAGACTATACATGTAATTGTTTTTGATGTTTTAATTGTCATGCCCAACAAATTTCTGTTACCAATATCCTCTTATAGCGATATAAGCATATTAAATTTGCTCTTATTGCATTAATGTGGTGTACAAAAAAACACTTGTTGTCTACTACAGATATTATGCAGCACCAACGTATTAACAAAAGATGGCAACAGTTCAATCTACATTGCATTAATTACTTTTTACATGTCAGGATAAATTCTTATCCTAGAAAAACCTGGCTATATCCAAAATATTCACCTTTCTTCATTAGCAAACAAGCCAACCCCACACCGCCTGCGCGCTCTCTCTGTTTGGTCGCCTATGTCTCTCTTGTGTGCCTGTTGCCATAGAGATGTGACACGCACACAGAGGAGGTCAGATGAGATGGAATAGAGGGTTTTGACAGGTTGTGGAATAAACCACAACTCTAATCGCTTCTTTTTAATTTACGTTTTTAACAAGGCATCCACATAATTGCAGATTTTGTTTGTAGCACAGAATTTTTGCCTTTCTTTAGCTGTTACAAGGATGATGGTGATACCTTGGTTTTTGCAGTGATTAACCAGCATGACAAAACGTAGTACAAAAAGTAAGGAAGTGTGTGTTCAGTAGATGATTTCTTTGTTGTAACAATGCTTCGTGGCAATACACTTATATCGTTAAGTTTATTTCCCTTTTTAAATGGTTTCACATGTGTAAGGAACATACATTTCTGGGATGAACAGCAGGGCTGAGTATCGGGGTTGTGCCCATGAAAAATTTGCCAAAACTTCTCTGCTAATGCCAAACAACTTTTGACTTGTTTTTGGTGGATTGGATGATTGAAGTTTTGAAGAAACAACACACATTGACAATTAACAATTTATCTATTTAACAAACGGGAGCCTGAGTAGCGTGTTGAATAACAATACACAACCACAACAGCCTGGTGTCTTCTCATGCGTTTCAGCAGCCTGGTCACACACCGCTGTGGGATGGCATCCTATTCTTCAACCAGTGTTTGTTGCACATCAGCCAATGTGGTTGTCTGTCACTCTTGCACAAACGGCACGCCCAAGCTGATCCCACAAGTGTTCAATGGGGTTGGGGTCAGGACTGCTGGCGGGCCGTTCCATCTTCTCCACTCCCAAATTCTGAAGGTAGTTGATAAATCTGCCTTGTGGGGGTGAGTGTTCTTAGAGGATAGATTGCATTGTGTTCTCCACGTCTTCTCCACATAGAATCTGGACTCATGGCTGAACTTAACGTTTGCCCACATGTTCAGGTTCCAGTACACGTGTTGCCAACCCAAACATCTCTGACTGTGAAGGGCAGTCATAGCAGGTCTCCTAGCAGCCTCTGAGAAGATTCTGCAATTTTTCATGGGCACAACCCACATACTCCACTCTGCTGCTCGTCCCACAAATGCATGTCCTTTACAACTGTGTCACCATTTAAGAGGGAAATAAACAGGCTTTCCACTGGTATAAGATTTATTGCCAACAAGCATTGTTACAACAAAGAAATAATCTACCAAACACACATTTCCTGTTGCTTCTCTTCTGGTCTTCTTAGTTAAGTAAAGGCAGTGAAATAAAATGTTTTTTTTTTTTTATATATATATTTTTAGTGGGAAGAATTTAATAGTGTTTAGATATAGTAATTTAAAATACTGGTGCATACTATTCTTTTTTTTTTTTTTTTTTGTTAATTCAGGACTCTTCTGTTCCTTGTACTAACAAATCACTCCATGTTATAAATTATAGGTTTCATTAAAAACAGGGCTTTAATTTCAGCACAAATTTGTTTTGGTTGCTCATAATTTCGAAGGATCCTTTGCATTCATAATTTATCCTGTGGGAAATTACCACACAAAATTACAGCACTATCATTAATAATAGAAAATGGTGTGCAAAGCTGAACAAATGGAAGACGCGTCAATAGAGCAGAAAGCATAAATAAGATTTATTTCAAGGCACACTCTTGGTTTGTTCAGATAAATGGTTAACTGCTGTGCCATGCAAAGGATAGCGGAGGGTATCGCTAAATAAAATATTAAGACTGGCCGCACAAGAAGAGATGATCACTAAGAGAGGAAAGGGAGTGTGACAACAAAGTACAGCACCGATTATAGTTCCAGGAGAAAGAGAAACCCTGAGGTTGTTGGAAGAGGACAAACTGCAATCTAAGAATAGAATTTAGACATGTAATTGAAGTCATAAGTACCAGTGAATTGACCCTATATAATGGGAATTTAAGCTGTTTTTCTTTGACATTCACAGCCCAGATATTATCAGATGTTTTTAAATTTTGCATTTATTTCGGTTTTATCTCGTGCTTGCTATGAGTAAAGGACGTTGAACAGGCCTGGCCGTCAGTGCTCATATGTTGAGTGCGCTGACCTTTTGGCTACCTGGTTGTCCTTTACATTGAATTTAATAAATGCTGAATAAGATAAGAACTACTGTACCTAAGTAACAACAAAAAGCATAAATTCAGTTCCCCCCATTCATCCTTCATTTCTCTCAAGACTTGAATAAGGAGCAATCAGTTATAGCATAACTAAAAAAAAAATGTATTTATGTTTTATTAATGTGTGGTTCTATCCTTTCCTTGTAGAAACAAATCATTGTGGACCCTCTGGCATTCAGTGAGGAACGCTTCCGTCCTTCGCTGGAGGAGCGCCTGGAGAGCATTATCAGTGGTGCTGCCCTCATGGCTGACTCTTCATGCACACGTGATGACCGCAGGGAGCGCATCGTGGCTGAATGCAATTCTGTGCGCCAGGCTCTTCAGGACCTTCTATCAGAGTATATGGGCAATGTAAGTGTTTTTAATTTTCCTTTCTTTTTGTCTGTTGCCATACCACCACTTCTTACTCTTCATTATTGCTACCTTGTTGCATACTTTTGGTTTTGTAATACTACTTTCCTATTTTAATGTATTATTTACATTGATTATGATAAATGGAATGCCTTAATTTCCTCCTTATTCAAATTTTTACACCGATTGCAATATTTTTGCTGCTCCTCGTTGTTTCTGCTACTCACTACGCACAATCTGGGTTTGAGCTGCCGCATTTATTTCAGTTGCACTCGTCAAGAAAACTGTTATTCAAAATGATAGAATATCTCCATCTTTATGCTTAAAGCAGAGTAGGTGAGAAGTAGAGAAGAGTGACTTTTTTTTTGTCCTGAAAGTATGGTTTGTTTAAAGGTTGTTTTTTTTCCCCATTTTTCAGAATTTTTTTTTTTTTGTGTGTAACGCCAGTTACTCACCATGTAGTCCAGTGAGTGTTCCACCCAAGCATTATATGAGAGGGGAAAAATTATTGTTTAGGAAAGGGAACTGCAAGAATGCTTGAACATTAAGGTTCATTATAGAGCTAGTCTTTAATATAGAAGCTGTGAAATGCATGCAAACTCTTATCGTATGATGCTTCACCACTGATACATACTTCAAGTTTTATCTATGCTTACAGTAGGTTCTGTTATATCCATCCCATATATTTGCCATAACCAAATGATTGTTTTATGTATTAGATTATAGATGTAGAGTTGATGGAAAAGGAAAGACAATAAAGGTTAATGCATGAAAAAACAAACGAATAGATGAACAACTAGAGATTCACTGTATCCCTGTTCAGACTAGTACATCTTTTATTCCGAAAAGAAAAGCTGACTTAACAGGTGTTAAGCAGAAATCTGTCAAACGTTGACATTGTCAAATGGCCAGCATTGGTCTAAAAGGTTTTTGTTTCTTCTTTTTGTTCTTTCATCCCAGATTGAAAATTATGCAATATTAAGGGGATTCATTTAACAAGACAGGAACTTGTCTATTGAGCCAGTGAAGTGTAAAGGTTTTGATTGGAGGGGGGTATTAAATGTTGCCCTAACACTGCCACATATTGTAACCTCAATTATTCTATATTCCCATGACAGTGTGTCATGGCATATGTCGAATGTAACAGTTCCTGCCAGTTTGTATTAATAATGCATCCCTTGTTCCCAGCATCTGTCAGGGTTTTGTCTGGTATCACAGTGATGCTTGCTTTGACATGTACATCAACTGACATTTAAGTTCCTTCGACTTGATGTGATACATGATCATTTTCACCTTCATGAAAAGAACATACCTGCGACGGGACAATGTCTTTTGACCTCCTTTTTATGTGTATAGCTCAGAGCAATCTTCCTACATGGCGCTTTTTGAACAATTTGACTTTTTGCAGAATCCTATTTCCAAATTTCCTCCGTTGTGGTCTTGGTCTTCCAGTTTTGTTCTGTTCTTTTATTTACAGTTCACCATTTGTCTGACTTTTTCCTTTCTTTGTCTTGAGCATATAAATTGTAGCAAAATTTTGCTTTCTTTCTTTTTTTTTTTTTGTCCATTTCTTTTTGTCTTAGGTCAAATTTTATAAATGCTACCCTTCCTATTGGCATTCTTTTTGAAACACAAACTAAGCACACACTTACACTCACTAACAAACTTTTAATTCATACATTCCTATGACTGATAATTTGTGGATTACCACTTCGCAACTAGAACTTGGGAGCTAGCATTAATGAACAGCTGTAGATTACATCTCATCACGCAGCGAACTGAGAAAACCTGCCTCTTTGTTTTTAAATCTGCTTTACATCTTCTTGAATATTTTGAAGCTATTGCAAATCTTGCGTCTTCTTAACACGGTAACACAGCCTGGCTTGACACAAGAAAATCGTTGAGCCAGGCCGGCTCGAAGCTTAAATGTGCTAATACCCCCCAGTCTCAATGCCCTTAAGGAAAAATCAATGTTGCTCCCACTGTCAGGCTGATGGCTACTTATCTGATCAGCCCTTGTTGTTGCGTCATTGAGTAAATGTCACACCCACATTTCTTTCTCAAGGCGGGATATCCGTAGTGTGTGGCCCGCAAAAGAATACATGAGACTAAACAAATATGATTGTTTTTGTGCAACTGGTGTATCAGTGTTTTTGTGTCTCCTGAGGTAACAGCTAATGTAGTCTGAGGATGGGACTTCACGCAAGATAATTAAGCTTAAAGTCACAGATGCAAGCAAACGCATTCTAGTTCAGACTTTAACACAGAATTTAATATTTATGCTGGCTGGCTGGCTCATAATGCAGTTGGGTGAAGATCTGTGCTTCAGTCACTGACTGTACTAAAACAGTACAAAACTGCATGTACTAATAGCCACTTTGAACGTGAGCCTTGTGTGATAATAAATGACTTGGCGTGCCAGTATAGGACTCAACAAGTTCAAGAACAAAGCCCATGGTTTGGCCCGAGTCATATATGCAGAGTCGAACGGTAAAACATTATGAAGCACAAAGTGCGTGGGCAGGGAAAAATGCAGTTCTGAAAAAGCATAAATCATAACAAAAAATGAGGAATGTTCTTTGTTCTGAGATTCAGTTATCCACTGGGGAACACTGGCATTTTCAGGCTAGCCTAAATCACCTTCACTAGTGTTCCAGAGAGCTGATTTACTTTTTAAGATCACTAAAGTGCTTAGATGTGAACTCACTGTTTCTAGTAGTGGACTAAGTTGCCAACATGGTTGAAGTCTGCAATTTACGCTCGTCGTTGGCGTGACTTGACAGCTCAGTGGCTAGATCAGTTCAGTGTGAGCGTACTTGGTTATGGGAAGCGTCTGGTATGTTGATCCTTTTTATAATGTGGATATGCTAAATTGTGCTGTGCTTACTAAGAATTTTTGAGTTCATTTTAGTTGGAAAATGCCGCTTTATAGTGAAGACAAGTGTGCAGCCCTTGTCAGAGTATCAACTCCACTGATAAATGGCACCAATTTAAAAATAAGTGCACAATTCAGTTTGGGAATATTACCTGCATTTCATATGATTTGTGCTTGAAGAGATTTATAAATCACTAGACATGGTGGGTTGCTCGTAAATTGTAAAAATTATGCATGTCAGGGAAGTTGGGACTGACAGAGGACTGGAGCGATCTGTTTTTTTTTTTTTTTTTCTCTTTCTTTTTTTGAACCCATATTCTTGAAACCAACAAGATAACAAAGATGCAAAAACTATTAGAGGATGGGTTTCAAGCAGCCCATTTTTATTAATTTATCTATTAGTTTATCTAATTAAAATGCAAACACACAATGCCGTGTAGAGGAGAAAAGATTTACTGTGCCCAAGGCCTCTAAGTATATTTACAGCCTTCATAAAACATTGCTCTGTCAGTAACTGCTCATCAAGGAACATTTCTCAAATCTGGCCCTTGATCTTTTGCTAGTGAATTCTGGCCTTTTTAATCAGCTGTATTGGCTGTACATGTGCTTTCTTTTTAACATGTCTTCAGGTTTTAGTTCTGGGTGGGTTCATTGTTTTCATTGTTTTGGGAGATTTTTTTTTCAAATATTGACAATACTTTGCCTGCACCATCCCAATTTCTTTTTTTTTTTTTTTTTTTTAAAGCTTTGTTTGGATTAAATTAAAAATGAGATTTAGAAAACAAGATGTATTGCATAATTTCATGTGTAGCCATGATGGTTTGCAGTCCTCAGGTGAAGCGAATTATCCTTCTTTTTTTTTAAGTAGAAAAATGGAAAAGTGGTGGGCTGTATTTCTATAGCACTTTTCATTCTTGTTAACCACTCAGTGCTTTATACTAATGAGCCTTATTCACCCAGTCTCGCACAAGCTTATATACATTTTCTTTGCCTACACAGTCTTGAATTCTAGACAGTTATATTCTCACCGTTCACATAGTCACCTAAAGATAAACTAAAAGACACTTCAGCGTGTGGACTGGGAGGCTGGAGATCAAACCACTGACCATCTGACTGATGCAGGACCACTATCTGCTGAGATACAGCTGCTCTGTGCTATGACTGTAGTGCAGATAAAACGTTTACTGATCAACAAGCCTAAGTGTGTAATGTGATTTGCAACCCCCCTCCCCCCACTATTATTGGTGTGCTTTAAAAAGCTAAGGCATTTTGGCATGCTAATATGAAAAGTTCTTGTGATGTATCATATTAATATGGGAAGAAATGTGACCTTTTTTGAAGGACTTTTGGGGTGTCCCAGTCTTGATGGACTCACTGAAGATGGCTAACACCGAGCATGCACTTCAATAATGCTAAAGTGACCAATGATTGACTGCTGCTGCTGAAGCAAGCGATATCATGGATGTCCTATCTAATAAAAGGCTTAAGTCTCAGCGAGGACCTCAATAAGGGACATTTTTGCTGAAAATAAAGCTAACCACCAAGATATTTTGGGTCATTGATATTTTGAATTGGCCAGGTTTAATGTTGTTGGTTTGTTACTGTTGCTGTCATTTAAACTCAGAACATGACAAATGGTCATGTGAAAAAGAATAAACACCAATAATGTACCCTCACTCTCAGGTTTTACACTTGGGGAAACGATGATAAAAAAAAAAAAAAAATCTTGTTTTTATCGGGTCTTTTGTCATCTCAAATGTGCATGATTGTGACCGTGTTGGTATTAAATGAGCATTCACAAGGGCAGCGTGCAGAGTTGGTGTGCACGTTACACCCTTCCTGTAGAAGCAGGAGGGAAAGGAGCAGCCAGGTGCTGCTTATCAACTGCATTTGATTACCTGATCATGCGCAAGTGAGGTCACTTCAATAGGAGCAGATGTTTGTTGGCGGTGTGCTGGTCAGGTTTGTGTAAACGCAAAGTCAATTTGGTGTCGTCATTCACCAGAGAAAACTGCTGTTTTCAAATGGGAAACGGACAAGTTACCAATGTTGAATTGAAGTCTCAACAAAATCAACCCAGTGGGATGTGGCTTTGTCTTTACCAGTTTCAGCTGGCACTTTAAACTTTTGTTACAGCAGTATTGAAACAAAAAAAAAAAAGCCAAACTGAAGTAGTAATTCTTTTAAGGGCAGTCAGGAAGAACCCACCTTTCTCTGAAAAAACATGGAAATGAAGAGGTGTGGGGGCGGCTGACCAGACAAGAGTTATTCTCCTCCAGGCTGTTTTGTTTGAGTCATATCAAAATATTTGATACATTTCATTTGTTTTACTGTAAACCAAAACTTACATTTATACAATTAAAACAATTATATCTAGTTTAAAATGGAATCTGCTTTTAAATTTTGTTAGAACAAAAATGTTATGTCCATCTAATATACTGCTAACATTAAACTTGAATATTCAACAGAATTAAACATCTGACATCCTAAATCTTGTACAAGGTTTAAAAATCTGATTTAATTATCTAATCAGTTTAATTATTCAATATATTATGAATTGTTGGGTTACTTTCTTCTGTCTTGGGCATGATTTGTGCACAAATCAAGTCCACAAAGAAAGTTGTAGAAGAAACAAAAAAGGAAAATTCAAAGCATGATCTTGCGAGCTTGCAATTTAAAATGGGCATTAGTAACCATCGTATTTTACCTAGTACATTTTTCACTATTTAATAAAAAGAAAAGTAAAATCAGACACGAGTAGCTTTGAACATAATTTTTCTTTTTACCAGTAACAGTTTAAATTAATACATTTTGATTTCTCAAAGCACAGCACCAGTTTGTATTAAAAGGGTTAGTTCTGTGCAAGAAAGTCTTATTTTTTTACTTAAGTCAATTTGATAATCAAACTATTTTGTTCATTAGCATTAGTAGAATTTGAAAAATTGGAATACAAATAGGACTCTTTTCTGTCTTTTTGTGATTTAAATTCTTTAAAGAAAAAATAATATATACACGCACACACACTATATGGCCAAAATTATTCTCTCACCTGCCTTGATTCACATATGAACTTAAATGACATCCCATTCCTAATCCATAGGGTTCAATTTGACGTTGGTCCACCTGTTGCGGCTATAACAATTTCAACTCTCCTGGGAAGGCTGCCCACAAGATTTAGGAGTGTGTTTATGGGAATTTTTGACCATTCTTCTAGAAGCACATTTGTATGGTCACACTATTGTTGAATGAGAAGACCTTGTTCTCAGTCTCCACTCTAATTCATCCCAAAGGTGTTCTGTTGGGTTGAAGTCAGGACTCTGGTGTGGATGAACTTGACTGGCCTGCACAGACTCATCCAGGTCTTTATGGACCTGCTTTGTGAACTGGTGCACAGTCATGTTGGAAGAGGAGGCCAGCTCCAAACTATTCCCACAGTTGGGAGCATGGAATTGTCCAAAATGTCTTGGTGAAGCATTCAGAGTTCCTTTCACTGGAACTAAGGGGCCAAGCCCAGCTCCTGAAAAACAACCCCACACCATAAACCCCCCTCCACCAAACTTTTACACTTGGCACAATGCAGTCAGACAAGTACCGTTGTCCTGGCAACCGCCAAACCCAGACTCCTCCATCAGATTTCCAGATGGAGAAGCGCCATTTGTCACTCCAGAGAACGCTTCTCCACTGCTCTAGAGTCCAGTGACGGCATGCTTTATACACTGCATCAGACACTTTGCATTGCACTTAGTGATGTTTGGCTTGGACGCAGCTGCTCAGCCATGAAAACCCCTTCCATGAAGCTCTCTGCACACTGTTCTTGAGCTAATCTGAAGGTCACATGAAGTTTGGAGGTCTGTAGCGACTGACTCTGCAGAAAGTTGGCGACCCCTTCGCACTATGCACCTCATCTGCTGATCCCGCTCCGTCAGTTTACGTGGCCTATAACTTCATGGCTGAGTTGCTGTCATTGCCAAACAATTCCATGTTCTTATAACACAGCTGAAAGATGACTTGAAATATTTAGGAGCGACGACATTTTACGACTGGATTTGTAGCACAGGTGACATCCTATCACAGTTCCACGCTGGGATTGGAACGCCTGATTCATTTTTTTATATATATATATATATATATATATATATATATATATAATATGAACAACACTAATAAATGTAATGTTGCATTTGATGGTTGTTTGTCCATGGCCATTTATAAGCTAAACATGTATATACTGAACCAAAATGAAATGAAAGACCAAACAAAGTTGTCATTATTCTTCACTTTGCAAACACTTTGTAAATTATAACCATTTTATTTAAAAAATATATGTTTTTAGGGGACAATGTTTTTTTTTTTTTCTTTTTCTTTCTTTTTTAGTTTGGCACATCTTATCCACTATACAGATATGAAATTGTACATATTACAATACAAAAGGAAAATGGAAAGAGAAAAGCATTCATTTTGCACAAAGAGGATGGGTAAGAGAATAGGGGTTGATTCACGTTTTTTTTTTTTTTCTCTTTTCTTTTTTTTTTCCCTTTTTTTCTTTTTTTGGCATGGCATGGGTAAGGGCTAAAAGATGACAAGAAGAAACAAACATTTTACAAAGTGCAAAGGGATGCATAATTCTACAAATTTTGTGGATTTCAGTCTCTTCGTACATCTGTAGTCTTAAACAGTGAAATTTCATGATTGATGGCACTGTCTTCGAGTTCAATATACATCCTCATTCTTTATTGGAAACAAGGTCTCTCAATGTTTGCTAAATTGCCACAGAACAAAAAAAAAAAGCAACTCAGTTTGAACATGCACGACAGATTATAAGGGCAGTAGTAAAAGCAGGGCGAGGCTGGAGGAAATTTAAAATAATAAAGTGGAGATGTTTGGCTTTGGAAATATCGGTGTATGCATTGTTGCCCACTGATCTCAAACATGGAGTGTAACAGTTTTTGGTTTACATATGAACTTTGTTCTCATAGGTGGTGTTTAGGATCTGCAGAGACACACTGACACACAAGCATTCATGTAGAACTTTGAAGCCAAATTTTGACTAGCTCCATGAATAGACAAAGCCACAAATGGCAGACTTGTTTCCTTCTGTCAGGGGTGTTTAGTCAAACTAATTCTTATCAACTCAGAATCACATCTGTTGCTTAAACTTTCTATGCCATCAGAAGGATCTCAAAATCTTAATAGCTGATTTTGAGGTGCATGACCAAAAGTTGGGGTGGGAAGAAAATGTTGGAATCGTAAATAATCAAGTCAAAGACTTGAGGCAAAGCTTTTGACTTAATTTCTTTTCACTAGGAATTACACAAGAAATCTTCAGTGCCATTAAATAGCTCACAGGCTGAAGATTGGAGCTGCTGTATGGTTGGGTTTTATATATAGCCCACGGTGTTGTCATTCACTTATTTCATATTTTTTTTTCTTTACAGTTCTTCACTTGCCTATTAGGTTGCTTTAACATTTATTGCCCTATAGCTATACACCCTCTCCATTGTATTAATTCCTCTCAAGCCCATTCACGTTCACCCTGCCCCCACGACCGAACTGAACAAAAAGATGTGCGAAGCTGCAGCAGCACCTTCAGTCTGATGCTAATGCACATCCACTCCCGCCTGCATACAAATGTTTCTTGACCTAAGCCTGCTGTTTGCTTATCACTGGATCTCCGATTGCACTCAAGAGTATTGACTGCAGTATAGCTCAACACTCTTTATTCCAAACCCAACATCTAGTATGTTGTTCACTCTCTAAATACGTTTTTTTTTTTTTTCAGACATTACATGACAGTTTCACATAAAACAGTGCTTTAACATAAAATGTTTAGTTGCTTGGAGGATGATTATACTAAGTATTTCAGAGCAATGGAAGCGCTAAATGTTGCGGGATCACTGATGCGGGTGACAGAATATTAGATTCCTTTTGCTTTTCCTTAATTGGTTCAATCTTGAGCCTGTCGAACCTGATTAGTGTTTAAGTAGTGAAGAGTATAGATTACAGAGAGAGGTTTTTATTTTCAGAATAAAAATTTCTGTCTGACCTTTTGGTTATTATTATTCTTTTAAAATGTCAGTCACACGTCACCTGAATTTGTCTGTATATTGATTCTCGTATGCTAAGAGGGCAAATTCACGTAACAAAGTTAAGTTGATTAAAAATATTATGGTCACGGCTTGAATGGCAGTTGGGAAATGGGTAATCCATATACAGATCATTGTACATTAAAGGTGTAATCATTTTTGTTGTGTGTCAGTTGTGTACTTGACATCCATGAATTCTTGCTTAATGGTTTAAATAGGAATTTAACCACATCTGAACAGTGCATTGTGTTCCACAGACTAAAAACTCATAGTGGTGATTGGCCTTTTTTGGGCATGAATTCAAACATTCATTGCCTTGTTTCAGCTGCAAATCAGCATTTAATTTCCAAGCCAATGTCTGGTTAGTTTCCCAATTAATATAATTGAACATTTAAAATGTGCATTTATCAAAAGAAATGTTTTACTGCATTTCTACAGACAATTGAAAGGAATCCAATTTTCTAAAAAAGAGGCACGTTTTTATTTATTTATGATTTTTAAATCTGGTAGACTTTTTTTTTTTTTTTTTTTTTTGACTCATTTGGTCAAAGTAATGTTTAATGCGTATGAAATGGAATTTCAGTATTTTCTCCGCAAGAAAATATTTAGCTATGGTAATAACCTGTAATTATACAGCTATAATTTAGAGTTTGGGTTTAATATCTGCGCTTTAATGTATAATTCTCCCAAAGCAATCAAGCTGTAAAACGGAACACTGACGTTTTCTCAAATTCATGGCCCTAGTGTTTGAGATATTAGCTTACAGTGTTTCTGGTGCAGTTAAAAACATGATTTAAAATATTTATCTTGTGGAAGAAATATAACAATTCACATCTCCTCAGTTGATGTACTTTGTTAGCTGAGGGCCATTTGGCAAAGTAGTTAAACTGTGCTGCAGAATATAGACAATGTAGAGACAAATCTCACAGTTTAAAATGTTTTTTTTTTTTTTGTTTTTTTGTTTTTTTTTGATTGCCCCAGGTTGATATGAACAACCTTGCGTTCATAGAAAAATAAATTTGTGACTATCTCTACATCATCCCGTAACTGTTCAACCTATCCTTGTAGCATTCAACATTTATCACATATTCTCAAATCTCTCTTGTAGAAATTATGCTTTTTACATAAACTGGAAAAAGAAAATCAAAAAAGTAAACCCTGTTTCATCTGAAATGGCCAAATGACAAATCATATGGTCTAGGAATAAATAAGAGTTCATACTTCGCACTCTTTGTAAGGCAGTTGCTGACACTTGCACTGCCCATAGCCATTGATGATCACAAGTGCCCCTTCTTCATGGCTGGGCTCATACTCATTATAGGGTACCTGTGTGGCAAGGTCTGCCATTGGCTGTCGCTGCTGGGTCCTCATCTGTCTGCGGTTTTGAATAGCCGAACAGTGGCGTATCCGCCTCAATGTGGGAGGGCAGCACTTCCGTGAGATATACACAACAAAAATGATGAAAAAGAATGAAAATAGAAGGGCCATAGTTCCAATGATAACCCTTTGAGTCATGACGGTGTTGTCCATAGCTAAGAAGTCATCTGTTACAGCTGGCTCTTCCACCAAAGCAGTAGTTGCTTGAGCAGTGCGTGGTGTTTGTGTTGTGGTTGTTGTGGTAATGACTGTGGTAAAGCTTCCAAAATCCTCTGCATAGTCCTGTGTGGGGGTTGGCTGCATAATTCCAAAGAAGGAGCTTGTGATCTCTGCAGCTGTTGTAGCCTCTGTGGTTGTACTAATGGTCTGAATGACTGGTGCGGAAAGATTCTGGCAAAGCTGGAATCCATACACAGCATCAAGTATCTCCTCACCTTGGGCATATTCAGGACTATGACAGAGAATGGAATGTTCCCACCTTCCTTTAAAGGTGCTAAGCCAACTGGCCAGCGAGCAAATCCGTTTGGTACATTCCCAGAGGTTGCTAGACAACCCAATTGTACCTAAAGATTGCCACATATCCAAAACTTGGGGTTCCAGACTGCTCAGTTTGTTGTTGTCCAGCAGCAAAATTTTCAAATTTGGCAGCGTTTGAAATACATCAGGAGTCAGGACACGGATTTCATTCCCTGTGAGGTCTAGCTTCTCTAAAGTAGTCCAGGTCCATTCCATGCCACATGTTACATTGCTGATTTTATTCCATTGCAGATACAGAAACTGGAGGGCAACAAGGCGAGGGAAATGGGCCAAGTTAATCTTGGTCAGCTGATTGTGTTCCAAGTGGAGCTCTTTAAGCTTAATGAGCCCAGCAAATCCATTTCGGGCCAGGCTCCGTAGTCGGTTGTTGCTTAGGCCCAGATATTCCAGACTGCGGCAGTCCCAGAATGCCCGAACAGGTGTGGTGCGAAGCAAATTGGAGCGGAGGTGAAGTATCTGGAGCTTCCTAAGTCCATGAAAAAGTTCTGGTTCCAATGAAGTCATCTGATTGAAGGACAGGTCCAATATCTGAAGATTGATGAGGTGGATAAAGGTTGTGTTGGGCAACTTGGTGATACGATTGGAGCTCAGATTGAGGTCCTTCAGTTTATAGAGCCCTTGAAAGGCATCCTCTTGTACCGTGGTAATCTGGTTATGGTCTAGATGTAGCCATGTTAGCTGGCTGAAACCATAGAATTGATCAGGGCTGAGCTCAGTAATGCTATTGTGGCGTAGTGACAACCCCAGGGCACCCTTGTCCACACCGTCTGGTGGTGCTTTAAGCCCCTGGGTGTCGCAGTAGAACTGCAGGTCCTCACAGCGGCATTTTTGAGGGCAGGTTGTGCATGATGCAGGAGACAGCAAGCACGCAAGGAGCATGCTGATCACACTCAGAGCCACTGGTGCAGGTCCCACCAATGGCCACCTTGAATGGAAACCTAGGGGGGAGGTTTAAGGACAGGAAAATAAACTGTGGGGCGGGAAAGGTAATCTCTGCAAAGCACTTAAAACTAGTTTATAGTGTGATGTTGGTTTATGCTCTTTCTTTCCCAAACATGCAGTAAATGAGACATTTTACATCGACACCGTTCACATTGCAACTGACATTGTTAAACATTTCATTATGAGTTAAATTAACATATCAGTTGGTCTTCTAGGAATTAATTACATGCATAGCCTGGACTTTCTGTCCTCCTTTTTTTTTTTTTTTTTTTTTTTTTTTTTTACTAGTTACGTAGAGCTTGTATTGTTTAGAATGTGTGCTAATGCAGTTAGTAACAAGGAGCAGATTCACATTCAAACTCGTCATTCGTTTGAGTTACTGCTGGATTTTTTTAATGATACGCTTGAAGAATCATTTTATGGTTAGTTTTTTTTTTTTTTTTTTTTTAATAATTTTAGCAATTCACTGTGAAATAAACAAAAAAGAATTTGAAAGAAATATCTTCCCAATTCATGTGATGGTGAAAGGGGAAAATGAGGGGCTGCAGTAAATGGACAAGGCAAAAGAGCTTTTAGTCTTCAAGCTCCCTCACTCTTACTTGTATTCCTTATTCATCTGTAGACCTGCCATATAAAGGGCTAACTTACCCATTCTTTTGTGCACATCGGAGGCTGCATTCAACTGTCCTTTCCCGCAGACTCTTGTAGCAACCAGATGGAAGAAAAATCCAAAGGGAAAAAGCCCTTTCGAGTAAGCACAAAAGGAATCAGCCTCTTTGGAAATAAAGCAATTCTGAACCCACCCAATTGAAACAAAATGTAATATTCCATGTCCCAGGATGACGTATATTCCTGTTGTTGTGTCCAAGTACATTAAAATCCAAGCTTAAATATAATGTTGAATGTTTTTTTTTCTTTTTGTCTTCAACTCACAAATCCTTGAAACCAGAATATATTCTTTAAGTTGATCACTTGCATCCAGAGCGACTCCAGTGAACAGACACCCCCCCACCCCAGATTTTTTTTTTCTTCCTTTTTAAAAAAAAATCCTTTTTTCCCTCTGCAATGATGAAAGCTTAGATGGTTAATTGGAGATCAATTGTTTCTGTGTAATGATAGTGGTCATCCATCCCTAACTTGTTGATGGCAGCCAAAGATCCAGCTTCCGACGCCGGCTCAGTCTCAGCATCGCCTCTGCAGAGCTGTGAGAGGAGCCCTCGTCTGCGCTGAGACGCAGAGAGAAAAAAGCAGAGCAGGGAAGCAGGGATGTTATTCTGTGCTTTTTGTTGCAGCCACTCTCTGCTACAGAGTGGTGGCAGCCTGGCGTCGATCATCGCTGCTATTTCTCTCTCTCTCTCTCTCTCTCGCTCCCCCTCTCTCCCACACACACACAGCTTCTCACTCTCTTACTCAGTCACTTGCTCTCTGCCTCATGCACCCAAGTCTTCCTCCAGCTCCCTCTTGCACACCCCTTCCCTCACACTGGCTCGTCACCATCAGAATATTGATATCTTGAATATGTTGCAGCAGCTTGGTGTGGAAATTAACCACAGCTGTAAATCTCAGCCTTGCCTTGCTGTTGTTCTATAAGCACTATAAACGAATGCATAGGAGAGACGGAAATTGAATGAAGAACCAAAATCTCACAACAGAGCAAAGTCTGCTGTTTAACTTGTGGCTCCGACAGCAAGACGTGCAACTTGTGCTCCATTGCGTTATCACTGTACAGGATCAAACAGACTTGCCATGTTTGGTTTGTGATGCTTAAATTTTATAAAATGGCCAGGTTTTTAAAATGGTATGTTTTGTTTAAAAAATGATACCAGAGAGATTACATAAATCAAAACATTTTTTTGTTTTTAGTAAATGGGTTTGATTTGGGGTTTTAAGGTTTTTTGTGGGTTTTTTTTCAGTGTCATTAGTGTCTAATACTGTAGTAATTTATACAAATGTATGTAATGGGGATGGTGGTTTTGAAGCACCAATATATTTCTAACCTTTGGCACTTGGCCGCTGACACCCAGTGTTTACAGCCGATCTTTTAAACAAGTTTACAGGCGTATAAAGCCTGCCACAACCATCCATGCTAAATGCATATATATTAATTTGATTACAGTGCTATTACTTGATATGGATTTAAAAATCTAGTTACATTTTTTTTCAAGTATCAACTGCAAACAATAGAATCAATTATTATATGCCTTTTGATCAATAAATAGTGGTGATTACGGCTAAGCTGACTTGCAGAAGCATTTATTTTGATAATTTCTAGTAATTTCCAGTAATCTATTACACCCATCTGGCAGTGACTTTATACTTAATCAGTAAAGTACATTTGGCTTAACTGGAATGGAAAGGAGTATTATAGCAAATGAGGATCATTATCAAGGTAGAGTTTGGGCTTTGTTTATGCCATTGGGACTGTTTTTTTTTATGCCTGATGCGCATCAATTATCCTTCACAAACATGCGCCAGTGACTTACCGTGAAGTCCCTTACACTCAATATGCTTAGTACTGTTGTTCTTGGTGTATATTGCTATAGATTACACATCCCACTTTGATACCATTACTCAAATTGTCAGAAAACATGTATTTTGAGTTTTGTAATTTGATGCTTGCATTGTTTATTCCTATAAATTTGAGTAGTGCTGCTTTTTGAGATGAATAGACTCCTGAGTGTCATAAAAGATATGGCAGGAAAAAAGGCTTTTAAACCAGGCACCAGAAGAGCTTCGGGTCGCTCCAGTGCAGTGTTTTCCAACCCTACTCCTCGTGGCACACTGCCCTGCATGTTTTAGATGTTTCCCTTCTCAGACACACCTGATTGGATCGCCATCAGCTTGTCCTCAAGGTCTAGACAAGTCAATGGCCTGCTAATTTGAGCCAGGTATGTTAGAGCAGAGCAACAAAACATGCAAGGGCAGTGTGTGCAAGGAACAGGGTTGAGAAATGTGGCTCTAGCAGGCGGGAAATAAAAAAAAAATTAAGGAAAAAAAAAAAAAAAGAGCAATATAGGCTAAGAATGGATGAAATGGGACTGAAAAATTGGAGGCAGAGCAGACAAAACCTCACCGCAACAGCAATCAGTCAACGCAAGATCACAATGGATTTGTTCTCCGTGGCCCCTAACTACATGCACAAACCTCCGCAATGGGCAAAGGGCAGTGGAGGAAAAGGGAGGTCAATGCCACCTCCATCCGTGCTGCTCTGTTGCAGTTGATTTCCACATTACAAGGCGACTGAACAGCCTGAAGTCCAGCTGGTTCTATGCGTTTTCCTCTGCTTCCCTTTCATGTCAATTTGATGGTCCTTCTTTTTTTCCCTCTGTCCACCATCAGTGTCTTTCCTTCTGTCATATTTTTTTTTTATTCCATCCCTCCATCTTAACTAAAAGTTTAGCATTCCTCAAGTTATGCTTGAGGGGTTTTGCAGAACGTGTCTGAGCATTTCTGTTCTGTCAGTGGTGTGCGGTGGTTAGGGCTCCAACATGCCTACCGCTTCATTGTTGCTGCACTTTTTACCATAACTACTGCCTATAGTTTAGGAATATCTCATAATTTCAGCAGTTAATCATTTGTCTGTAATTGTGATACTTTGATGTTCAGAAAAAAAGGTGCAGGGAGGGCATTGAAATTCTTTTTTGCTTTTCACAAGCCCCCAGTTGAAGTCACACAGCCTATTTTTATACACGAACAACCTTTAGCCGTTTGAAATAGCTGTTGATGCATTAAAATACATGATTCATTACTATATATATTTTTTTTTTTTTTTGTATTGGAAATTTCCATGTCCACTTTTCAGGCACTACATCCACATCCACCTCAGATATTTAGATCTGTGAAAATGCTGACCATAACCTTTGATGTTTGACTGAGAGAGCGATTATTTTAGGCATGCTGCCGTGGTTGTGAGCTTGTTGGGTGTTCCTAATCATGATCAGTGGGCTTTTGCTCAGCAGCAGTGTTTGGAAGTCACCTCTATCAGGGTCCCTTTCAGACATGCACCACTTTCAATTAAACTGATTTCATGTCAAAATGAGCATCCTGATGTGTTTCTGTAACTAGTTGAAACAGCCGTCTTATTTAGGGCACCAAGTTATATTTGCGAATCCCTTTCAGCAAGGCCACGTGTATGAAAACAGATGCATAAATTATAGCAGGCGTCATCAGGAAAAGTGAGAATTTTGTCTTTTTTTTTTACTTCTTTTGTGCTGATGACATCTGTGTTTGCGACACATGTATTCCACCCCTTCACTGAAAAGCCCAGCTCAGACCAGCTCAGACCTGGTGTTAGAACACTAAGATCACTACATCAGTGCTTCGAATATTGCATAAAGTGTTTCATGAACACAGAAGTGATGTTTGCTTGCACTATGAGTCATCTACTTATATTTGTTTATAGTTGACTTCTTGTACAAGATGTTTATAACACTTTGGTTCTCTTTTTTTTGTTTTAATGCTGCATTAAGATGCTTGTCTGTATTACAGGTTGTGTAATGGTTTAAATATGCCGTGTAAAGAGTTGTGGTTTAAGGGAGAGGGCCAAGATGCCCAAATTGAAAGCCAAATGTCCACCTAACAAGCAAGTATTCAGGTCCAGCCCAAGGTGAATCATACAAATACAATGGCTTTTAAACATTTTTTGCACGGATCTGTCTTGACATTTACATGCAGGATCTGTTTGCAGAGTTGTACAACTATATCAGCCAAGTGTCTGATTCACAGGCATGCTTTCCTTTTAAAGCCGAGACTTGTGTACTTTTGATGCTACTTGGTGTTCTGGAAATGCAAAGGCAAAATGTGAGGCTAAAGTTGATGCGCTGCTGCTGCATCTTTTGAGTCAACAACAGAGGTAATCACAAAGCCAAATTGCTATGTGCATGTACGTATGTTTAAGGGCAAGCTGGAACAACAGAAAACGGAGATCTTGTGTTTGGTCACCACTTGGCTCATCCCATGCAGCAGGCTTGTACACGGCACATGCCATTGAGCTGCATCTGTGAATAATGAGAGGGGAAGTGGTGGGCTTAATGTGTGTCTGTGTGTGTGTGTTTTTTTTTTTTTTTTTTTTTTCTTTCTGCACCAATGTGGCAGTTCACTGTAAAACTCACCGTTTCCTCTCTTTGCTTATGTTTCAGGCTGGTAGAAAAGACAAAAGCGATGCTCTGAATACAGCCATCGACAGGATGACAAAGAAGACAAGAGACCTTCGCAGACAGGTTTTGTAAAAGCTTTAATTATCCATAGCCTTAGTGTTATGATGATGATGATTATGGTGTTTCTCATGTACTTGGTGAGAAAGTGTATTTTGTAGTCAGGGTAACAAGACATTCAGCACTATGCCATGTATTATTTTAACAGTCTTTTAATTTTTAATTTGCAGTTGCGTAAAGCTGTGATGGACCATGTCTCTGACTCTTTCCTGGAGACCAACGTTCCCCTCCTGGTTCTGATTGAAGCTGCCAAGAATGGCAACGAGAAAGAAGTGAAGGAATACGCGCAGGTGTTCCGCGAACATGCCAACAAGTTGATTGAGGTAAAGTGACATTTTCATTAATACCTGAACATCTGAGAAATTTAGTTTGCTGTTACATCACGGAGTGTTAGTTGTTTTTATACAGGGATTCGAGCAAAAGACATCATTCACAGTTATAAATTCCTCTTTAGTTTTGAAGATGGTGAAAGATGCTGTATTCAGTCCGGAGGCTACCATGGAAGCCCAGTGGGTGGAAATCATGTGACGAAGCAATGTTCAGATTTTAAAAAATATATATTAAATTTATGCACAAAGTACATAGTTACCAAATCTATTTTGCAAAGGCCCAGGCTCCAGTTGCTGAGGCGTTTTACATAAGGAGTCTAGCCCGTTCAACTGTCTTGTCCCACTTCTCACCATCCTCCAACCCTACACATTTAATCGTCTTTTAAAGAGATTTCACATATTTCCCTCATCATCTTGATACAAAAATGTGCTTAATTTGGTCTCCTCAGTCCCCGATTGTCACTAATTTAAACAAAGGCACTCTGGATTTGTTTCACCACTGGCTCTCCTTTCACTATCCAGCCATCAGACTTTGTGACATCGTTGCGTTCTCTTTTTGTGACTCTTTACAGAACTATCTGTTATAGTTCTGTCATTGAAGTATCCTAATACAGCAAAACAGAATTTCATCAAAATGAAAATGAGGCAACATTTAACCCTCACGCCACAGTGGCAGTCTCCGTGACCCTTAGTGCACTGTGAAGGTTAAAATATTTTCTGTAATGGCTTTTTCTATGTTGTGTCTTTCCTGTGTCAGAGGACCATTTTCTGACATTTTAAAAGTGACCTCTTCTCATGGGTAAATAAGCATGAGTACAGCTAGATCAGTGAGTCCAGTCAGGGCAGGGCAGCATACTCATTTGCCACAGAATCTGTTGAAGCATTGCAGGAAAACACGCCCACGCGGGGGAGTAGACCCTTAAGTAGCTCCCGAAGGCCTCGGTGTCAGATATGGCAGTAGGGCTTTGGTGGACTTGGCTGTGCTGATTTACCTCTTCTGCAACCACATTTAGATGCACTACTCTAAAATAAAAGGTAACCTAACATTAGTAAAATGAATAATACTTGTAGTAACTTAACTGTTTTTAATTTTTGGTCTTTGCACATGGTAGACTTGGATAGATTCTGAATCACTATTTGCGTTGTATTTTATTTGAAGAGATCATCATAAATTTTGATTGAAATCAAGACCCACGTCTGGGCTGGACTCGGCCTGGCATGACTAAACTCAGGACTGGCTAGATTTAGTATCTCAGATTTACATTATTTTGGTCACTTTAACTTGTGGCAGATGAGTTTGAGTTGTCGCCATGTGTTCATTTGGTAAAACCATTGCTTGATTTATTCATTCAGAAAAGAAAGAAACGTGTTCGTATTAGTAGTTAGTATTATCGGTTTTATCGATACTATTTTGCTCGACAAGAAAACCGTGGTAGGTTTTGTTGGGATTAACTTTTTTCGAACAAGCTAATGTAATTGTCAAAGATTGTTGTTTCTTTTTTTTTTTTTGTTGGGGGAAACTTTTCGATGGGGAAGGCCAACAAAAAGATTTGGCAGAGAAATTTACAAAAACAATTCACATTTGATTCGACGTGTTTAAGTTAAGCATGATGCCGTATATGATGAATAGGTGTTGAGCTGTGATGTAAGTTGTTAGGGGTTAGACTCGGCCAAACACTAATTTGTAAGTACATTTTGTCACATTATGAGTGAAATGTGAGGTTTGCTCCTTTATCACTTAAAGAATGAACATACTGTAAATGCAGCGTGTTCTGTAGCAGAAGCAAAGATCCACCAATTTCAGGCTCTGAATGGGTTGACTTGTGGAAGTGGAGGCTGCCCAAAGGCAAATAACCTATTAGTTCACACACATTTGAGAGCCTTATTACGACTGACCCATATTCAGAACATAAAGGAGGAAAAAAGGAAGAGGGTTGGATTTTACATACACTGAGCTTTAAGGTGCTCATCCAAGCAATGTGATGGTAGTGACATTAACTCGGAAGTTATGTTATATTGTACAAAAACTGAAGTTTCTATTGATGCAAATTCTACATTGACCATGATCTTGAGTGTGAAAAACTACTAGAGATGCACCATATGAGGATACAGAAATACTTCAACTGAAAAGCAATCAATAATATATATTACAGGTACATTTGTACCTGCATAGTGTTGAAACTATGATCCTCATGTCCTCGGCATTTCTGATCATTTAGTCATCACATCCATCATATTTTTGCAAAGACTTGCAAAGATGGCATTTCTAGTAAGTCTGCACACTTAGTAAGAAAAGTGGTGTAGTAAAAGGCCTGCAGTTTAAAGTTTTATATATATATATATATATATATATATATATATATATATATATATATATGGCTTTACAGCCTGCAAAAGCTGTTATTGTAACAGTGTGGAAATAGAATTCAAATAGCTTCTGTTAGGTAATTAAGTGCATACATTCAGTAAAGATTCACTCCCCTGATAGCTGAAATGGTTTGTCACAGCATTGCAAGTGGAACAGCGTTGGCTAAGTTGGGGGAGGAATTTCCTTCTTTAGCTCCTTCCACTATCTCTTTATGCTGAAAGGGCTGCGTTCCCAGTGGCTTTCTGTGTTAGTAAAAGCTTGTGTGAAAGATCATGAATACAGGTCTCTCCATAAAGTGCCAGTTTGTCTTTATGCAAGCACTCTTGCCCCTCCTCATGGATTACTTAGTGTTCACCCTGTGGTCTCTGCATGTGTTTGAATAGTGATGTAGGGTATGTTTATATCAATATTTCAGTGCTTCACCAGTGCAGTTGAATGAGTACTTCTCATCAGAAAAATTGCTCAAGAATTTATAGGTGCAGGCGGGCATCCTGTAGAATTGAGGAGCCTGAAGGAGCCGAAGATCTTTCATAATCTGATTCAGTGTACCACTCTAGCAGCAACAGCATCTCACTACCAGCAATCATGAGTCATTTTTTTCTTTTGCTTCTTGAATTCTTGCATGTCTTTTTCTTTTAGTCTCTCCTGATGTCTATTGGGTGAGGGTGGGGGTTCTACTAGTTTTGCTCTTTTGCCCTATGGCAAAAGTAGTAGGCTTAAAAAAAAAAAAAAACATGGTTTCCTTTATTATTTTTACTAAGACATAATTTGATGATAAATAATAAACATGTGTTAAAGCAAGTGCCCAAGCACCCAGTAAAGAGAGATGCATATGTATGCTCATGATGATGAGAAAAATCTAAAAGAAAATCCAGTGTACCAAGGTGGTTGGACAACACCATTTTTGAGTTTATGTTGTTACTTCACTGAAGCAAACCTCACTTCCTAATACTCCCCCCACCGGCCTGGACGGTACACATTAGGCATGACCTCACCAACCACTAGGTTGGCTCTCATGCACCCATCGCCATGGGACGCTGTAAATCGGGACTTATCAAATCTTACGTTTTCCACTATTCCAGTCAAATTCTTTTTGCTCTTTAGCAAGAAGATTTTGCAAAAGAGCACAAGGTTTTGTTTTTCTTGATTAGTCTCACTGACAAGTATTTCAGTCGTCTTGTCAGATGTCACCAAATATCAAAGAGGGCTCTGATTGTGAGCGTTCCAGTTTTTTATTTTCTGATCACGTTTCTACCCTGAAGATGATGGACCACCAATATCCTTACATATTTTAGCAATTTATCAAACAAATGTTTTTACCCAGTTTTAGTAGTTTCAGCAATAATGTAATAATAAGCAGTAATTTTGTCTTCTTGGTGCATTCCTATTATTTTAGCCCCACCTGAAACACAGTAATAGCCTTTCCATGACCGCAGGCTGTTTCTTTAGATATGATTGTTTAGGAAATAAGATGCTCCTTGCTGCATAAGTAAGGGTTAAACGGCTTGTTGCTTTTTGAAATATCATAATCACTGAAGTACTTTTCCAACAGCAGGCTCTTTCATATTTGCCAAATTAATTCCAAGTGGTGCCTTTTGGGCCAGGCAGTGTAGTTCCCGTGACAGTTCAGCCTTTATTTGATTTCTATTTTAAAAGTAGAGATTTTTCAGCACATTTTGGCGCATTATTCTATTTCAGCTTTGTTGACAGCACATTAACGTAAATGTGACATAAATGTATGGGGATTATAAGTAGATGTTTTAATGTAGCAGAGTGCAGTTCTATTTAGAAATAATTGTGAGTTTGGTATGTTGGTATGTGAAATTATACTTTAAGCATCGCTGTGGTGATACAGCTGACTGATGCACAATACAAGCAAGATTTACTGGCCTCTCCAGTTTGCATCCTGCTGCTCATTTGTTGTAAGTGTCCAGAACATTGGTCTCTCGAGGAGTGTGGTGTCCTGCCAGTCCAGTGATGTAGTCACTGAGATTTGGTGAAATTTAGTTTTTCTGGAAGCAAATGCCAAACTCCTACTTCTTTAACAGCTTAGGTTTTGTTTCTCTCTTTTCTGCCCCCCCTCTGTGCCATCATTCAGCGTGATTTTTAGCAGCTTTATGAATTAATCCACAGCAGTGAGTTTGTATTCCACAGTTATGAGCTGTATTGCACAGCTGCTTCATTTCTGATGAGGAATCACTAAACCATGTTTAATTATATATCTTGGTATTGCTTCTCCCGATAATATTGGCTCAAAATAGATTTGTGTGTGTTCTCTTTTCAGGTGGCCAACTTGGCATGCTCCATTTCCAACAATGAAGAGGGAGTAAAGCTGGTCCGCATGGCAGCATCTCAACTGGAAACCCTGTGCCCCCAGGTAACTAGCTGTTTTGTCTATGCAGGATGCTGACTGTGCTCGTCTTTGAGAGCTCTCACCATTGTCTCGTGAAGCCGGATTGAAAGTCTATAATACAAAAATGTTTATTGCCCTGCTCGAAGGAAAATCATGGCTCCTGCAATTGTTTTTTTTAAAAACATTTATTATTTTGCAAGTTACACTATCTGATTGCCAAATCTTAATTAACAAAATTGTCAAAATAAAGTCAGTGAAAAATTAAGCATAATTTTAATATCTGGCCTATTTCTCAATCTTCATTGTGTACAGAGACATTTTTGGAGTTTTGTTTTGTATGCAAAACTTTTTTTTTTATTTTATTTTTTTTTAAGCGCAAAGTAGTTGCCACACACCCATCTATTATTTTCCATCCATTACAGAAGCTCAAATCTCCAAATTTTAAAGTTAAAATACAGTCTTTTGTATGTAAACTGAAAATGGGTTTAGTTTTACAGTTAACTGAATTTAATGGAACATTACAGATCCAGAAAACAAACCCACTTCAAATCTTCTACATACATGTTTACATGTTAACTTCATCAATTCCTTTTCTTTAGTACCACTTTAATATTCTCTGGTATTTTATTCCTGAAAACGGCTCATAGTTTTGGTCGTTTGTGTCTTGTCACTCTAAAGCAATAATTTGTCTATATAGAATCTGAACGATGAGGTGGGGGCTTTGTGCAATGAGCCTATGCAAATGTTGTGGCTTAGGGCTATGGTGTAATTGGGCTTTAATGGTTGTAATTTGACAATTATAGGTGATTAATGCAGCACTGGCCCTTGCTGCCAAGCCCAACAGTAAGGTGGCCCAAGACAATATGGATTTGTTCAAGGATCAGTGGGAGAAGCAGGTCCGTGTCCTCACTGATGCTGTTGATGACATAACATCGATTGATGACTTCCTTAGTGTGTCTGGTAAGTAGTGTTAATTTGCTTGACATGTCCATGCAAGAGAAAATGCTTTGTGATGCTGGAGTGTCCTAGCCTTTTAATGCTCTGCACCGTTTAAAACCTAAGAAGGTAAAGCAGCTCCACACAATCTTAAGTGTTAACCTGCTATGACAAGTGCAATATTCTTAAGGCCGATTGAGCACAGTAACATCAGTAGAAATGCATCTAAAATTAACATCATTCATGTCTGGCAAAGCACACAGTTTGTCGAGCATTGCCTTAAAGAGTTCTCATTAAGCAGTAAGTTGAATGACTTTGCTTACCTCCAGCCAAGGACAGATTGTAATTTACACAGTGGACATTTGCATTTATAGACTTCCCATTAATAAGCTTTCCGAAAAATGCCCTCAGCCCTTCCGAGCTTCAGAGAGGCCCCTTCAAATTAGAGTTGTTCTGATATCAATACCAGTATTGGAAATACTTGCCTCTACTGCCGAAAATGACATCTGTATTAGTGAGCATGTACATCTATTCACCATTTGATACCATGTAATTTTCATTTGCTGGATTCTTGTTGCACGGATCTTTGTTGCTCTAAAACATCAGAGCAGGCTGTTAGTTAAACAAAATAGCCCTAAAACCTCCTGTTTCGAGTCACTGACCGCAGAGGCACATAAGTTGTTGGACAGAGCTAGTTATCTGGCATTGGCATTATGGTTTGAGGCTGGTAATTTCCACCAGGAAAACTGTGACATGCTCATTATACAAGATTGCAATCTCCAGAGGCTGCAAAAATGTAGCTAATAAAATTACACAAGCAAACTTTTACTAAGCATTAAGGAGACATCACATGAAAAAGCACAAGTTTATCAGGCCAAAGGGAAAGAACGACAAACCACAGGAGCAAAGTCTGGTGATTAAGAAGAGAGAGAAATTGTTTTATTTGCTAAAGAAAAATGAAAAAATTTAATTAACACTGGCGTCTCCATATCTGTTCATACTCAAATCACAGGTATGAAAATTGCTATTTTAAGGGGAAAAAATGGTATCAAAACATTTCTATTTTAATTTCAGAACGATTTAAACACAAAATGTAAACTGGATCCTCTCTGACACAAATCCTGTTTGCCAATTTGTAACACGGCAATAGAGTGAACGTGTGACCAGGCAAGACTTCTAAATACCAGTCCATCAATGCTGACTGCCTTCAGACTCATTTGTACCAAATGAAATAAGAGGCCTGTTCTTTATTCTTAGTAGGTCTTGACTGGATGCCTTTTTTACCTGCATTTTTGCATTCCCAAACCCATATATAAAATGTTGATGAGCTGCAGGACTTGTCGGCCAGCTGTTGGCCCATATGGAGTTTATCGTAGATGACCGTGTCTAGTACAGGGTCACGAATCTGCCAAGAAATTCTCAGCGCAAGCAGCCAGCAGTTCCCTGATTTCGTCGTCCACTTCCCTCCCATCTCCTTTTTCCAAATGTACAGAATTCTGTCGTAAAAACACCACAGTCGGGGCTTTAATACAGTACGACCCAGATCCCCAAGGCCCACTGACCTGCATGCTTCTCTGCTCTAACCCACCTGGCTCAAATTTGTGGACCAATGATAGACTTGTGTAGACTTTGATGCCAAGCTGATGGTGATCAGATCATTTGAATCAGGTGTGTTGAAGTAGGGAAGCGTCAAAATATACGCAGGACAATGGGCCCCGAGGACCAGAGTTGAAAAACACTGCTTTAATGGACGGTGGTGCTTTTGCATGTCACTGATATGTCATGGAAAGACTGTGACCACTTATGTAACCTCACCATCCGGTCACCTGAACACCTGAACCATCTGCTTTGCTTTAAACTAAAGTCATTCGAATGGGATTGCTGCTTGTTATATGGAAGAAACCTGTGGTTGTTTTGTTTCTAAATGTTTTAATGTTTTAAATTGTCATTGTGTATATACTAGCTATGCACTTAATCATGTTCTATAGTAGATTGTGAACCCTTTTTTTGGGAGGAAGAAAGTTTTTAAGGTTTTCTGCAACACATGTAGTCGCGCGTTAGTATACATATATATAACACTTTTTTTTTGTCTGCAGAGAATCACATCCTCGAGGATGTAAATAAGTGCGTCATCGCTCTGCAAGAGAAGGATGTGGATGGTTTGGATCGCACTGCTGGAGCTATTCGTGGCCGAGCTGCTAGAGTCGTTCATGTGGTCACTTCTGAAATGGACAATTATGAACCTGGTATCTACACAGAGAAGGTTTTGGAGGCCACTAAGCTCCTCACTGACACAGGTATTACAAAATCAGTGTTGAACTGCTTATGCTCATATTTTGATGGATTACATTACATAAAACAAGAAGTTTATCAGCCTCCAAGGATGTCAGGCTGTTGCTTTGTGAGATCAGAGAAGTTAGTCAAAAATCCCTGTCAGCGTGGCTGATCAACATACCTGAGTCTTAGTTTTATGTTAATTGATTCTAGATTGTGAAGTCGGTAGCGGATCGTAGCTCAACCTATAACCCTGGAAGAGGATCATTAATAACACTGTTGTCTTTTTGTAGTATAAATTCACTCTAGATTCGTGAAGGATCTGGGTATATTAAAAGAGAAAATCTGGCTCCATTCATCACATTCACCATTTGTTAAATTATGTGAAACCATCTATCATGATTAGTGTTGCACTCAATTTACACTAAATGTTAGATCACCGTCTATCTACCAAAGCCTCACTGAAATGCCAATTTTTTTGTTTTATATAAAAAATTTTTCATGACTTTAAAAAAAAAAAAGTTTCTTTTACATCATTTCAAGTTTAAAAATTGTTTTAAATGTTGTTGGTATTTAGGACAGCAAATATTTTTGACATTGGTTTGCAAAATGCACAACTGTGTTGAAATAAACACAAATTTGTGCTCCAAGCAAGGATTTTCAACCCAAAAGGCCTTGGCACAACCTGACTATATACCTGTGAGCAACATTAACCGGCGTGTCTGGGGTCTTCAGGTGGGAGTAAAGCTGGAATCTTTTTCCAGTCGTTCCACGCTGAGTCGTCCACATTGTGTGATTCCAGCCTCTGACTTTGCAGATATCATCTTCACAGCTCTGTGTTCAGTGGACAGATGGAATTGAATATTTTAACCTAACTTGAATCACAGAAGTCATTTTGTCCAAATAATGTGGTATATCATTAGCTAGACTGCGAGTATGAAATGTTACATGACAGAACGATTTTTCGGTTGTCAGATTTAGAAGTGGCTCAACCCTCTTGAGTGGGCACATTAACAGTCAGAAATCTATGCAGATTGTTATCCGAGATTTCAAATGAGGCTGAGCAACTTACTCAGATTTTCTCATGAACTTTTCACACTAAAATGTATGTGATTCAAGTTAAATTAGATTAGGAACTGATTGTATATCTGTCTATTTTATGAATTTGAATGAGTTCTTGTTCAGTCTGCAGTACTGTTCTTTCTCCCTTTCATTTTTTTTTTTAATTCAGCAAAGAATAATAGTAAACAAGTTGGAGTTGAAAGCTGCAAATCTTAGTTAATTGGCTGAAAGCAAAATGTTTATCTTAGTGGGGATATCATTATATTTGGCACAAAAGGGGGAATAAAAACAATCAAATTGAGAGATGGTAGACGGTAGAAGCTTCGTGTTCGACCAGCAGTTTTCACATAAAACATTGGCAACATGCAGGTTGTAAATGTTGTGTAAGCTCAGCACTAAATCCTCTTTGTTGACAAATCTGCTCCCTCCCTCAATATTTGCATGCTGACATCTATTCTTCACCCAAGAGGAAGCAGCTTAAACCTAAAAAAAAATGAATTTGAAATATCATTAATAAATATTTCTAGAAGAAGCCTCTAGAGTTCTTCTCCAATTGTTACTGGGGCAAAGTACATGCCTGGTGGGATAACTTTGTGATGCTTTCTGTTGGAAAACTCATGTTTCTAAATCAAATCTTTTCTTTTGAGCATTTTCCCTCATATTTTACATGCAGCCATTTTAAGGCAGTTAGCTATAAAATGTGCAAAAAGTACTTGTCTTTAGTCAGTTTTTTTTTTGTCCTAGAGGTAGAAGCTGGATAGTTTTATGTAGGACGTTCTCTTGTAAATGTTGATTATGAGTAATGCTTCTCAAACGTCTGCTCTTCTGTTCCCTTGTTGCATGTGTAGGGTGAGTTTTCATTGACATGTTTTTCTTTTCCAGTTTTCCTTTAACATTTGTCTCTCCCTTCCTCAGTCATGCCACGCTTCACAGAGCAGGTGGAGTCTGCAGTGGAGGCCTTGAGTGCAAACCCCACACAACCTGTGGATGAGAATGAGTTCATTGATGCATCCCGACTGGTATATGATGGAATTCGTGACATACGCAAGGCTGTTCTTATGATCAGGGTAAGTTGCACCAATTACTTTTATTTTTTTTTGTTTTCGTCCACTTCTGTTAGCAGAGCTTTTCATGTAAAATTTAGAACCTTTCAGTCATTAACGATGAAATCCAGTTAAGTATCTCATCATAATTAATAGGATCTGCAGCATAGCGGATGAGGCCATTGTGTGTCTAGTGGCTTCTAACCTGGATTCTGGTTTTAGTTGTACATGCAAAACTTTCCATACAATTTTAAAGTCGGTGATTAACATGTTCCAGGCAGTAGTTGTCCCAGCTGACAAGACGTGCAACTAGTGTAACATCCTCAGTTGTGGGTGGATTAATGGCTTTTTGCTTGAATAGAACCTTAACAGATATGGTAGTCAGTAGTCATTGAAGCATTACCTTATTGACAGATAGCGAGCTGACACCAAATCCCACTGCAGCTGTAAAGAGAGAAATGGATTTATTCAGTCTTTTACTACCACTTGAACTGCTGCCAACTTTGACGTATGAAAGAGCAAAAGATTTTCTTAACTTGTGTGTAACAAAGTAATGTATTTAATACTTCTTTTTTACTAATTGGTCGGATTATGCGTTCCTCTATTTTCAACAAATTCAAACCTTTTGAACTGACTTCATTAGTACTGATCATGTGTTTAGTGTTGTGCTCCAACTGTGATTCATTAATAATGCTGCTCAGATGTGGACGAAACCCAAATGAAAGACCAACCATTATATGGTTTTCATTTGCATAATAATAAGCTGCTGATTTAAGATTGAGGTTTTAATTAACATTCTCTAGTTGTACTGCAAGCCTGAAAACTACATTCAATTTCTATCAGACCCAGCTCCAGTCATATCATCCAGATTAAGCTATTAACATCGGGCCTGTGGGGTTGGCTGAACATGGAGGAAAAGTTGGTGTGTGTGTGTGTGTGTGTGTGTGTGTGTGTGTGTGTGTGTGTGTGTGTGTGTGTTCAAACTAACAGTGGATTAGTGAAAAACCTTGCTTATTCAGTTATCCATCAGATCCATTGTGCGATTAACTGTCAGCTGGAGACACAATGTGATGAGGCACAACTCAAACTTCATCCATTAACCAAAAAGCAAAAAAAATAAATAAATAAACCAACAAATAATTCCCATGAGTGAGCCGGGATTTCACAATCAGGTTAGAGAGATGATCGTCACAGCTTTGGTTGTGATTATTCAGCCGGAAGTGGCTTAGTTTTTTTTTATCCTTGTAGTTTTAGTCTTTCCAGCAGCATCTACACAACAGTGGTCTTGGCGTACCCTCGTATGCTGTTTGTTACCAAGTTGCAAGTATCGTAGAGAAATATTTTACTGACTGGACTTTTTCAAAGGCATAGTTTATTTTTGAAACTGGTATGTGTAGCTCTCAGTCTAAAGAAACAGGAAATGCTTTAATTCAGCTTCAACGTGATGATTCGATGCATGTGAGTGGACTAAACCTCTTTAAAAAAAAAAAATCTCACACCCTGCTACTGCTTTTGGAGGGCCGAGCCCACTAATTTAACTCTAAGGTGTTCTTTCTGAATGTGTCCAACATGCTGAGGTGGGCGTAACGTTGGACCTGCCTCTGTTCATCACCGACTATGATGAACAGAGGCTCCCTTGATTGTGTTGAGTCTGAAACGCAGCAGCGTGTTGACCGTGCATGGTAACTTGCATAAGTCATTTAGGAATGTATCGCAAACAAATAATCCCCACAGTTTATCAGAGCGCTCATTCAGAAATGTAACAAATTTGGAAAAAGGGGATGAAAGGAAGCTGGAATGACAACAAAACCGAGGGACTGCTGGCTGTTCGTACCGAGGAAGAAATGTCCCTGCAGTTTAGTGACGCTGATGCAGTCATCTTCTAGGCTGTGAAATGGTTGAAATGCTCTGTGGAGGCGCCTCCAGAAGCCAAGTCACAAGTGATACATAAATGGAAATCACTCTGAGGAGAAGAAGAAAAAAAAAAAGAAATCTCGATTAGTGTTCATCCTCACTTCTGTAGCAGAAGGTGGAGAGCTTCATATGGAACAAAGGCTGGCGGGACATTCGCTGCAGGAGGAGCCTACGACTCACAGGACCTGCACCACAGGATTTCCAGGCGGTTCCACTGATTATCATCAGAAAAAACGGCTTCTGTCTCAGGCTCTCTAGAATGAGCAGGTGGGATGGCAGCAGGCAGCAGAACTGGACACATTTTGACATGTGCACTTCTGTATCAATCAAGACTTGCCAGCTCATCCAAATTGCTCACAGTCCCACAGCTTTGTGAGCTGTTTGGGTATATAATTAATACTAAAATGACGGGTTACAGGAGCAGGCAGCCAGTGAAGACGAGGCTAGATGTTCTTGAATGTCCCCTACAGCATGAATGCGTTTTAATTTTGCTGGTGTTACTTTAATGGTGTTTTTTGAGTTTGTCTGAATGTTTGCACTTTCTCACTCCTGCTGTGTTGTTACCGTGTTAAACAGGGTTTGTCTGAGAGCAGTACACCTTACACACGTCCTAGTCCTGAGTCAAAATAGACAAGTGTGTGACTGGGGCTTTTCAAGAAAGAGGTGTCTTTAAACCTTTAAATAGTGTATAGACAGTCTGTGTTGGAAGTGCCTAGGATATTTGACAGGGGGGCTGGAGCCTCTTTCCACCTTACAGCATCATCAGAGAATATCCCTCCCAGGCATGAAGCTGACTCCAAGTCTGGGAGCTCCTGACAGTTGGATACAGAGGGTACCTGGCATTCCCCCATTTGTGATTTGTGCAGTGCGTCAGATCCCAAGGTGATTTTGCTGGATCTGTCCTCTTTAAAGAGGGACAAACGCACGTCCTGTTCAGCGCAGGGAGGTTGTGAGAAGAATCCCACAAAAAGACCGGTTTTTACAACGAAATACAGTCTGCTTGATTTCTTTAACATTATATCACTTCAGCTTTATTGTTTTGTACATCTTACTTTAAATACCTGATCTGATCGTGATCTTTATTCACAGGTTATTGACACTGGTAAAATGAAATACAACGTGTATGTGTGGTGATTCACGCACATTAAGTTCAGTTGCAGCTCTAGAGGAGTGGTGAAAGGCTGTATTGGAGCTTTACCATACGCTTTTTTAAATCTGTATCAATACTATAGTACATTTATTTATTATATCCACTGATTAGGAGTCATGCCCCTCTCGTTTTCACATTGACCTCCTCGTGAGCCGTTGAACCACTCCTAGGTCTTTCTGCCACTAAGTGAACAGACTGATTTGGAGAGTCAGCTGCAACATTTACTCTTGAGTGCCCCCATTATTCTGATCATTACGATAATGCTAATGACATAACGCCTCTCTTTCTGGGCTTGAAGTAGAGAAGCCCAGCTTGAGTGACTCTAAAGCACTCAAGCTTCATTTTTTTGCTAGATAGTTTTTTTGTTTTTTTTTGTTATAAAAGCTGGTAAAGGGTTCTTGTGGATAAAATAAAAAAACAGTTTAGAAGTTGGTAACGGTTAAAGCCACCAAGCATTCCCCCTGTGCTGTAAGCTGTATGTGCCTGTTATTATTATATAATCTAACAGGTAATTGTTCTGCTTTTATAATAGTCTTCCATTGAGTGCCCTCCATGAGCCGTCATTTCACAGCCACAGCAGGTGGTAACTTCCCCCAGTGAACAGCATCACCTCGGACAAAAGACAATCCCGGGAGACATAAAACTGTGTGTTGAGTCCATGTTCTCTTGAGAACAAGAGCATTTCCACATTTTATGAAGAAGTATGAGATTGCTTGGAGAACCTTAGCTATTTTTAGGTGTGAGAGCTCCAAATCCGGTATCGTAGGGAGGAGTTGAGACATTTGGGTCAGCACAAGTAGATGCTCCAGTATGATGAGCTGTCCACGTCATCCTCACTGTACCTATATCAACCTACTACACTTTCCAGTCAGATTTATGTTTTGCACCTAAGCATAACCTATTGAGATGAGGTTTCTTTTGAGTATTGTTTATGAAAAACAAAACGTGTTGGTCATGGTTTGTTCTGCATTAAGTAGCAAAATGCAGCCGTTCCTCATATAGCAGCAACAGATGGGCTTCTGAAGTGCTTTGCCCCCAGTGTGGTTCATACCAGCACATACCTTTAACTTCCCCCCTCCAAATGCACAGGCAGCATGTTACACTTGATTTACAAATTCATTTGGATTTTACAGTTTCTCCATTTAAGCTGTGGGGTAGGAGATATTTATCTGATGTTTCCCAGCCTGGCAGTGCCAACACATTCCTCATAAATATCAAGTAGATCAATTATTTAAAAGTGCTCACTATGTTTTGGCGTGACTGTATTATTTTATGTTTCCCACTTAATTAAAAACAGTTTTTTCCCTATATTATTCAGCTTTATTTGTTGTTCCCCTTCCCTCTACTCTGGCTCTCTGTCACTGTTTGATCTCGATTGTTCTGTTGTCCCTTCACAGACTCCAGAAGAACTGGATGACTCTGACTTTGAGACTGAAGACTTTGATGTGCGCAGCAGGACCAGTGTGCAGACAGAAGATGACCAACTTATAGCTGGTCAAAGTGCACGTGTAAGTTGAACATTGCTCTCAATACTATTTATTAGCATTACTGAGTTGGGATGGGTGTTAGGATCGTGTAGTTCCATCACATTACTCATATCTGTATCAATATTAATGCTGCTTATCCATATAAATACCCTTAGTCTCTTACTTCTCTCTAATTTAAAACAAAGCAAATGCACTGCATGTAAATATGTGCAAGGTTTCAAAAGTGATAAAATACTCTATCCAGATTGATGTTTGAGGAGTATAAGAGAAGTGCTAGTTTTGCAGCCCTGTTGCATCAATATGACAAGATGTGGACGCGTGTTTAGGTCAGCAAAGCTCAGCTGCACAGAACACGTAGCTGCAGCAGCTAAAGCGCTCTCCACATTAGTGTCGTGTTTGTAGCATTTCATCAGCATCGTCTCTGCAAAATGCATTAAACAACCTTTTATGCATTTTGCTGCGTTTAGATTTCACTTAATGGAGTCAGCCCACACTTCAGTGAGCATAGTCGTGGCTGGAACGAATGTTAACAAATTTATTGGTCAAAGGAAATCAGCTGGTGCCAGCATAATTAGTGAGTGAGTACAATGAATCTAGGTTATTTAAAAATAGTAGTACTGCTTGTCCAGGAGCACATCAGTACTTGTACTGTGCCTGTACCAGTTTAATGTGGGTTTTGGACGGCCCTTCTCCTGAGTGTTGGCTCATCCATCCAGAGTCAGTGTTGTTTTGACCTAAGCTTGACCTGTTAAAGAATAAACAAAGGAAGTTCAATTTTATTAATGTCATTTAACAGCCACGAAGTCTGTAGTAAAAGGCATTAATACTTTCTGAGAAAGGAGTTGTTAAAACAAAAAAAACGAAAATACATGAACATGAGTGTGCCCTTTTTATTTTTTTCAAATAGATTTTCCATTTTCTGAAAACAAGAACAAAAATGAGTTTGAATATTGTTCCCGGGCCGTAGAACCTGAGCACATCTTTTTGCCACGTTTGTCAGTACTACTCGATTACATTTGTCACTGCAAGGTACAACATGGTGTCTTGCAATTCAAGTCAAATGCAAATTGAGTTAAAAATACTTTGTATTAATCTCCAAAGAGAAATGAATTAATTCTCTATATTCTTAAAACCACTTTAACAAGAATGCAGTTTAAGAAAACTGGAGTCATAAATTGATCATCTTAGCGTTTCATTTGTTTAAGAAAAACGTTTTTGGGGTCATTTTCAGCAGGTTTGTATTCCTGGGTTAATGCTGTTTCAGCTTTATTTCAAACTTCCTGTGGATGCGTTATGAACAGCTAAAAATAAAAGTTCTTCTCATGTAGCTTTGCAAACAATTGTAACTTTGTGGATCTATATATATCTATTTACATTAACCTGAAATGGTTGAGTTTGTCTGGATTAAAACTCCATCTTCCAGTTAATCTGTGAGCTTGTGATTCTGTTGGATCATTAGGTTAAGAGCTCAGTGACTCACTGAACATCTGTTGACACATGACAGGTTTGACATTTAATGTTAATAAAAGAGGTGAGAGACGTTTGACTACAGCTGTGAATGTCCTTTTGTCAGATTTTTGGTCATTGTGTCGTATAATTCTCAACTAGACACGCCAACGCTGCCATCGCGTATGTGATCGTTCAGCAGACCACATTAGATTTAGTTCAAACTGAATTTTAAAAGTATAAATATTTAATTTAGCATACCGGGTAGCAATTGTAAGTAATTAAAGTATATAATAATAACGTGCGTACAGAAAGCCTTCATGGCACAGTGATCCTTCAGTACATTTCTGTGCCATTTATTTTGATCACTGAAGATTACCTGTGTTGTTTAAAGGGCCCTTTTCATCTTTGTGCTGCAGCTTTATACAAGCTTAGGGGACTCTAGAGAGACAATCCTATTTACCAGTAATGGAATTAACACTCTGGCAATGATATTTGATTCCCTACTGTTGAGTGTCTGCTAACCTCAACCTGACAAGCTCATTCACTGAATGTCTAATTGGCCGTTTAGAGGCTGCCCTTTAACTGTCCGCTCCAAGAGGCTGCATGGGCATGGTGGCACACGTGTGCACGTGACGTCAACTACTGCTAAACAAATGCTCTACTAACAGTCGTCTTCAGAGGTACATGGTTCAGACATCCAACTTGTTAGTCAGTGGGCCCAAATAGCATTTTGAATATATTTGGACAAAAAAGTACAAACGATGAAACGGTTGGTTAGGTTTTCCATCGTAGATCAATATTATTAAAGTTTTTTGTTTTTTTTTTAGTGTATTTTGATGACTAAAACTTACTGTTAGTCACAGTCCTAATGAATGTATGGATATAAGTGAAACATTTGGAAAATCGTCAAAAATTAATAAGATATGCACATTAATACAGTCCACCATTAAAGTAACATCAGGCCGCCTGCCAAGAAGACTTGCGGGCCTCGGAAAAGCAAGAGCAATGCCAAGGTGTACTTTACTAACTCTCTACATTTGCTGTAATTTTTCCTTCAGGCTATCATGGCCCAGCTGCCCCAGGAGCAGAAGGCAAAGATTGCAGAGCAGGTGGCTAGCTTCCAGGAAGAGAAGAGCAAGCTGGATGCGGAAGTGTCCAAGTGGGATGACAGCGGAAATGACATCATTGTGTTGGCTAAGCAGATGTGCATGATCATGATGGAGATGACAGACTTCACCAGGTGAGTGTGGGCTGTATAGTTTTGGATCACAGTTTGGCAAATTAATACGATTTTGTACATATATTTGTTCTGTCTTAAATGGGAATGCAGGAACTGCGGGGAAAATGGGTAAAATGGGTTTTTTATTGTCTCATTTATTTTTTATTTTGGGGTTTTAATAAGTGATTTGGCATGTAAAATGTTAAATCAAATTAAAACAATTTTTTTTAATAAATCACGATTTTCATTGATATATTGCATCAAAGGTCTTGTAAATGTGTCCTCCTCAATATTTCAGAAGTTTTCCACTCGAACTGAAATCTGAGCAAGAAAATGTCTTTCACAGAATACACAGGATTACTGTAAGCCTTTGTCCCATACAATCATCCCATGAGCCTACATTTGTTTCCTATATTTGCACATTGCTTCACATGGAGTTTAACAATACTATTTATGCACCAGAGCTTTTCATTATACTTAAGAAGTAGGGTAGGTGGGATTTCTTCTTTATTATTTTTCTATCTTCTGTAATCTCTATATGCACAACCATAAGCAGAGCATCAAATCTTCTTTTCTCAGGGTTCATGAATAAGATGTGTGTGCATTGTAAAAATTTAAATGGGCTGTCTCCCTCAACAGAGCTGCTAGAGGCCACATTCACACTTATGAGTGGATTGTTGAGGCAATAAAGATGGATCCAACTAATCAGATATTTATTCATTGGATAGGCACTCCGTTGTCAGTTTGGGGATTCGGATATAATGCGGTCGTATCCGAGTCACATATCAGTCTTGTACTGTTCTTTTGTGGGCGACAGCTACCTGAATTTTTAAAGCCGGTTATCATTACCAGAGCCTCCTTCTGATTTTCTAGGTTTTTGAGGCAGTTAGAGTTGGTTGACATCAAGTGTGTCAGCTATTGCTGAATATTCCACCTTTTTACAAACCTCTTAGGCTGATTTTTGCCAATAAGTACCAGGTTGGTAATGCTCATGAAAGTAATTGAAAACTGTGAACTCTGACTCATGTTTAGGATGCCAACAGTGATAACTCATTCATCAGGCAAGTCACTGGACAAATATACATTTGTTTCACCTTTGAATGTTTACACTATATTAGGAATTTTATGACATGTCTGTCTCTGCATTGTTGTGAAGCTCATATGGGATATGCAAGAGGGCATTTTGAGTGCTCCTATGACTGCTCTTCATACATTTTCAAGTGAATAATTCTAGACATTTTTATTAACCGACTCTGAGTCACATCCCGCAATGACGGAATGCCATCTCTTTATCCTCGTATGCTGAATGGGTCAAAGATCCCGTCTCGCTGACTAAAATAGTGGAAAGCCATTACAGAGTTTGAAATGTGAACACAGTCGGTGATCTGAATGAGTTTTTTTTTTTTCTCTCATTCTTACAAAGGACTAAAGAGAATTGTGCAACCTTTTACTGTATAATAGACATGTAAATGGGTAGGTTACTGATTGCAATGACTTCTTTATATTGTACAAAAGCTGCATCTCCCCCAGTTGTACTCATCCAAGGAACCCCCCCCCCCCCCCCCCCCCCCCCCCCCCCCCCTCGTATATAAGTTAAGGGGGAAACATTTTCTTATTTTTCCAACAACCATTGCAAGCTGCAACCATTATTTTATACAGAAATAATTTATTCCAGAGAAAGTATATAAATATATTTCTTGCCATTTAAAGGAATTTGGAAGAAAAAAAAAGTAAATAATAAAAGTTTGTTAGGTAACAGCAAATATTCCGGTTTGGTACATTTGTCTGCCAGCATACATGTCTGTACGTCATGTTTTCTCCCTCATATCCAGTGATGGCATACGGAAGGTCAGTGGTTGACTAATTCAGTTGCCGTGCACATTATTGTCCTCTCAACCTTGAGCTGGCATAAAACTCAGGGAAGGTTAATGTGTGTGAGGTAATTGATCTGGGCCTGGCATATCTGCAGCGACTGAGAGGGTCATGTAGACTCCAGCATCACTTTTTGCTTTTATAGCAGCTCTTATGACACATGAAACATATTCGGAAGCCCCCTGTCACATTTCTGTGCTGTTCTGTATTGGGCTTATACACATCTGCAGGCCTGCAGCTGGCATGGAGCACAAACTGCAAAACCTCTTCTCGCTATATAAATCTGTTAAAAACTCTGATCAATGATCCCAGCTATTACTTGGCTTTGTCAGTAAATTAAAAATAAAGATCCTTTAAAGAAAAAAAAAAAGAAAAAAAACACCTTGGGTTATACCTAAGTTTGAGACATCATTGTTGGGTATAAACCAAAGCTTGCTGTATTCATTGCTCTTTTAAAAAAAAAAAATTAAAAAAAATCTAATTACATCATTATGTTGTAAGCTGTAATTTGGCTTTTATACACACACACACACGTGTGTGTGTGTGTGTGTGTATATATATGCATATATATGTATATACATACATATACACACACACACACACACACGTGTGTGTGTCCCCAAAGCCATCAACATTCTCCAGCGTTTTCTCCAGAGGATGACCTGTCTCATGAGAACGTTCTGGATGTGCTCTGATGCATGGCCTTTTACACCAGGGCCCTGACTTGCTTTACATCGGAGTCGCAGAGGGGGCGCAGGGAAGGGAAGGCTTGGAGATGAGAGGGGAGGGAAGAGGAAGTGAGAGGACAGAACACTAAATTCCATCTGTTCTGGGTTGGATGGCTTTTTTTTTTTTTTTTTTTTTTTTTTTTTTAAGCCCGGAGAGAAGAGCTTTGAATCCAATCTGTGCCTCTTGCCAACTGTGTCCTAGAGTCCCTTGAGGGGGGGTGGAAAAATGGCAAATAGCTGACGAGCTTTACAGTGGATCAGGTCAGGCCTGGACTGACCTGTGTATGGATGGACTCTGTGGCTCAGCAGGGGTCAAAGATTGACTTGTGTTACTCGGTCAAAGAGGGTTTAAATTGAATTTGACTTCTCTTGCTTCAGTTTTCTCTTTTCCTCATCTCTGAACCTGGTCTACAAGTACCCAAACGTGTCTTTAATTTAGATAGAACATGTGCATACCTGTGTGTGATGGGTTTTTTTTATTCTTGTTTTCTGCGGTTTGTCTTTGAACCTGGCAGTGATTTGGTTCAGTTTCAAAAACACTAGTGCATCATTTCAGAATAAATGTTGTGTTGGTAAAATGCCTCAAATTAGCTTAACAGACTTTTTCATATCTTGTGAGGCCTGATGGCAATGCAACAGAGCGACTATCGTAACTCTGTAAATACCGAATCCAGCAACGTTCCCATCTGCATTTAATGGATTATTAAACATTTTCAGCTCTGACTGAACAATGTCGTGACAGTGTGTGTTAGTGTTTTGCGTGTGGAATCATCTGTGCAACAACATATACTTTTATGTCTCCGGTGTTTCTCTGAAGTATTCCCATGGTTCATCACATGTTCCCGTTTCTGGCTGAAAAACAACCTACCAAAACAAACAGGCGCTTCATGTCTAGGGTTTGCTCCTTCAAATAGAATGGGTATGCAGCAGAGAACAAGCTGTGACTGATCTTTCCATGCTTTCTCTTCAGGGGGAAAGGGCCTCTGAAGAATACATCTGATGTCATCAGCGCTGCCAAGAAAATTGCTGAGGCAGGATCAAGAATGGACAAGCTGGGCCGCACCATCGCAGACAATGTAAGTGATAAACTTTTATGCCCAAGGAGTGTCGTAAACTAGACTTTGGTGCTACCAACGTTCGACTTATTTAAGCTTTAGTGGAACAAAAAAAGGTGATTGTGTTGAGGTAAACGAGGATGAATATTTATAGGAAGGTCCTAGCAATCATTTTTTATAATCTGTTGCATTTTAATGAAGGCTGAAATAAAAAATAAATCCTGTTTGAAGAATTGTTCAAATAGTATTTGATCCATCCATCAGCTTTGAGAACCTCCATTTAAAGGTTTAAGTAAATGCGTACAAGCTGACTCTTTTCTTACGGAAACCCTCCCTGTTTGTTCTTGTGCTAAACTCAGCTCATTACCTTTAAATGATACCGTGCTGCAGCTGCTTTCTTACATCTCTGCAGCTGCTCTCACATATATTTCTTACATATATTTCTTACATCTCTTCAAAGATCTCTAAGTTTTAGACTGAAGCTAAATGTCTTTCCTTGGCCCCACTTCTCCATTTTGAATGCTGGTACATATTATAAACTTACCTTTTCTTTTGGTGATCAAATAATACTATATACTAGTACTATATATATATATATATATATATATATATATATATATATATATATATATATATATATATATATATATATATATATATATATATATATATATATATATATATATATATATATATATATATATATACACACATACATACTAGTATCTAGCCATCCGTATTTCTTTTTTTTTTTTTTTTTTTTTTGGTGGTGGTGATGGTTTGTTTTCAGTCCATCCCTCCACAACTATCGGGTTCATCATCTCTATCTGTAACTGGTGCTGGAGACTGGCCTTTGACATTAGGAAACATGTGCTCAGTTATCCATGGTCTCATTATTTATTTAAATTCTTGCATTAAACGATTACTAAGAGACACTTTACATGATGCATCTTCAAACTTATTCATGCACTATTTCATAAGCAGACGTATTGCTACTGTTTCTGCATTATTTATAAACTTGGATTCAGTTAAACCTGGGCTTTTAAATGCCAGGTTTGTGGTTGACAAAGGAAGACTGCCCTCTGTACAGGCTGGACAAAAGAGGAGGGGGGGAAAGAATTTAATCTATTATTGACATTTGTTGTACCTGCTGAAGCATTACTCAGAAAGGCTGTATTATGCTATAATGGTGCCGTTTGATTTATTCATTCTGAGCAACTTTGGCTCAGTCTTTTCTGTGTGTGTGCACGTGTCTCACCACAAAAGGAGGGTATGTACAAGGGGTTCTGTACAGCTGAACTCAGACGAGACTGTACTGTGGTGCAGGAAGTGTTAAGTCACCTGACACCATAATGAAGTAACTTGAAGCCTCTGTTGAAATTCGTCCAATATTCCTCCTCAATTTTAAGATGGGTGGAAGAAAACTTCACCCCAGCAACAGGAGGCTAATTTTAGCAGCCTTTCCCTGCAGTTTTATTAAATGTGTGTTGAAATAACCCCGACTGATCAAGTTGCTTCGTTCTGCTTGGTGAGGTGTTTATGTACATTGGTAAAAGATATATGTAGTCTCCGTCGTAAATCCAAACAAAAGCAAACATTATGCTTTTTTACAACATGCGTGGTGCTAACAGAAGGCAGGGATTCACTTTATCCGTTGGAAATTACAGACTCCCAAAGGACTGTATAAAAAGTCGGTTGACTCACGTGTGCATGTAATTAAGTGTTTAAGTGCACCGTTTTAGATTGTGTGTTGTGGAATCACAGGACTGGATTAAAAATAATAAGTCATATTGGTAACAATAAGAAGTAGAAATAAATCTGGAGCTGAAAACAATCACATATGTTATCTGGCTGAGAGTTCCAACTAAAAACTTGATGTGCATGGACGTTTAGTGATCGAAAGTATATAATTGATAAAAGAGCGAGCCATTTCTTTTGTATGTACTTGTACTAGTTTAAATGAAAAAAAGTCATGCTGCATTAAGATTGAACGTTTCTTCTCACAAATTTCAGAAGGTAGCAGGCGTTTCCCAACTTTCTTGCTGAGGCCCACGCAAGGTCGTCGATTATTCTTTCAAATAATGAAAACATCTGTATGTAGCTTTCAGCAGAATTCTCTCCCTTGTCATCTGATGTGATGAGCTGCTGGACTCTTACATAACCTGCACATCTGACTTTATTTAAGGAGCTTTCAGATTCCTAATTTCACAGACCCACATCTATTTTTTTTTTTTTTTCTTTACCTGTACTGACCTAATTGCATTTGAATCATCTTAATGGAGAATAAGCCATCCTGGAAAGTTACTTTTATATGCCTCACTGCAGCTTTTGAAGATGCATATTCACGCTGCGTTAAAGATAGAGGATTAATCAAAATGGTGTTTATCGCCTAAGGAAAACAGATGGGATATTCTGCAGGTGTGCAAATGTGTGTAGTTGTCAGTTGGCTGGCATTGCCTCTGTGTGGGCGCATGTGTATGGATGTTAAATTTAGGTGACTATTTTACCCTTTATCTGCAACTATTTGTAGGTTCTTGTTTCTCAATCCTTTTTTTCCTACACGTGTAGTTTTGTGTGAACAAGTATGCGCGCACAGTTTTAGCATGTCTGGGTTTGAAGCACTCAAAGTATAAATAAATGAAGAGCTTCAGCTGTTGAAACAGACATTCTTAGCCAAGATTGAAGACCCCTTCAGCCTATGAACCCATCCAGCTGCGCGCGTGTGTGTAAATCAAAGCAATCCACTACTAGATCAGGCAACATCCAGATCACAGATGACGAGTTGTCATTATGGAGAAGGGAGAATGATGGAGTTGTAGAAATGCAGGGTGTTGCATTTGTGTGGATAGAGGTACGGCTCTCCTGAGGTGAATCCATTAAGAATAATTAGCCTTTTAATTTGCAGCATAATTGCCAGTGTTCTTTTTTTTTTGTTTGTTTTTTTTTTGTTCTCCCAGTTTTATTTGTATTGGCATTTTATATTGTTGGCCATACCTGGAACAAAGCAGCAGATACCACAGGCCCATTTGCACCGAGCGTGGAGCATTGAGAGGGTCGACATAGTCTTGCAGCAGTAGTTGAGTGAATCACTACGAGGATGCGCTCATACTGCCAGTCAGAGGGGCAGAGGCAGTGCTGGCACTGCTCATTAACCTAGGCATATTAATCACTTGCGCGCTGTGCCTCAGGCCTGCAGGGTCTGAGGGTCTGCTCCCTTTTATATGAAACACATTGGCAGATGGTTCCTGACTGATAGCACAACATCTTACTCCACGTTTTAATTTGTAAGACACAGTAGTAACGTGCTTTGATACAGAAGTGTTTTTTTTTTTTTTTCAGGTGGACTAGTTTGGGGGGTGGGGGGGTTGTAAAACAGTTAAGTATATGTAATAGAGCCTTATTAAAATTTAAAGCAACGAGTGTAGTGCAGAGATGAGCTGCAGGATTTAGGTCATTGCTGTACAAAGGTCTGCACTGCAGTTTATTAAGAATTTATGACCCTTCTCTGCAGGACACCTTATAAGAATTCAGTCTGAGTGGGCTGGTAAACAAATAATGCTGCATAATTGAGATTTATAAGGAAAATGTATTAGTCACTATATAGCCCATATATTCCCGCTGTTTTCTTTTTTTTCTATTTGAAAAAGCCGCATGTACACACACAAAGACGAGCACATAAAAGGGTTGAGTTTTCAGAGAATGGTGGGTCTCGCTGTGTCTGTTCAAGCTTCATTCCCATGATGCATACAGAAAATGCATAGTGTACTTTTCCAGTTTGCATTCAGTCAGTATAGGTTTATAGTGTTCTGTGAGCTCTGTTGCTGGTCACAGTCTAATCCCAGGTCTGGCCCAGACACTCCAAAGCAGACAGCTTGTAAATTACCTACTGCAGCAGAGAAGTAAAATCGCCCACAAATTCTCAGCTCAGCAGATCAAGGGTCAGCCCTCAGCTAACTGCAGTTCAGCTGAAGCAAGTAAAAACCCTCTCTCTGTTTTTCTTTTTTTTTTTTTTTTTTTTTTTTTTTGCAACCTGCACCCACCCCCCCACCCCATTGATTTTTATTAAGGCATGTGTCCGTGGTAATTGCTTTTGGGTTAATCTTGGCTGGAAGCGTGGGTTTTATAATCAAATAACTAAAACCACATTGAGAAATTGCCTTGAAGGTCTTCGGCTGTGGACATTGGTGTGATGCTGTAGCAGACGAGTGTTCTACTTGTTTTAGCATGATTACAGATTAGTTTTTCTGTCATAACAGGACCCCGTGTACGCCTCATCACCATTGTGATTGACGTGATCTAGTCCAAATGTGGACTGTCTGTTTCTTTTTTTTTTTTTTTTTTTTTAATCTGTGATTGATATCATTAGCTCATGGCAGATTGATTCATCATCTCCCCAATAGTAAGAGTATCAGAACCAGGCTTGGTTCTCTCTCTCTCTCTCTCTCTCTCTCTCTCTATTTATATATTTATATATATATATATATTTATATATTTATATATATTTATATATTTATATATTTATTACTTTTATCATTTATCAAGTCATTTATCGCCCTCTCTCACCCGTCTTTCTAAGTGATGATCTTGTTGGTGTCCATAAATGTTGATTTTCCTCCCCTCATCTCCTCAAGATAGCACATTTCCACATTTATTTAAACCGTAAATGGCGTGTGTTTCTTGGTTCTAAGTTCATATTTATCTGCGGAAAAACTACAATGTGCCATCTCGGGAAGTTTTGTGACAAAGCACATTTTAAGAACCACAGTTGGACTAGCTAGCTATAATAAGCTCTCGGCTCCAACGAGCTGAGCTTGTCGATGAAGCAGCAGCACTCATGCCTCATCTGTTACTACAGCAACAGGCGATGGCTTGTTTTCCACCTCATCTAGCCTCTTTTGCACCTCATTGCAGCACAGCTGAGCTTCACCTTGATCCCAACAATGACCGGTTTGGTGCGCTGTTTTTCTCTGTCGCATGTAATGTTCACAAATAATGTATCCATTATGAAATGTCATGATCTGTGGAACAGGAGGGCATGTTACTATAAAAAACATTTATTCACAGAACTGAATTAGTGACACAGATCTGAGGTCGCCACCTTCAAGCGGTTGATTATATAGATCTTCTTCTGGCTGTGCGTGCGTGCGTGTGCGCGGGGCATTTTTTTTTTTTTTTTTTTTTTAAATGCTTCTACTTTACAACTTTTTAAATGCAGAATAAGCATGTAGAAAATACCTTTTAACTTCAACATTGTGTTTTGGCATCACAGCTGAGCAGAGTTGATAGAATGAGATGTGTTGCAAATCCTAACACAAATGTCACCGCAAACATTGATAAACACAAAATAATACCCAACCTGCTACGTGACACGCAGTTTTGTTGTTTGGTTTCACGGTACAATCAACACGTTATGTCCTGAAACCGCATGATCATAGGGCCATAGCTTATTGCCCAGACTTAAAAAGGGGGATTATTTGACCAATTCTTGGACATGCTCTATATTGCCAAAAGTATTCGCTCACCCATCCAAATAATGGGAATCAGGTGTTCCGATCACTTCCATGACCACAGGTGTATAATATCAAGCACCTCAGCATGCAGACTGTTTTTACATCTATTTGTGAAAGAACAGGTCGCTCTCAGGAGCTCAGTGAATTCCAGCGTGGAACTGTGATATGATGCCACCTGTGCAACAAATCCAGTCGTGATGTTTCCTGGCTCCTAAATATTCCACAGTCAACTGTCAGCTGTATTATAAGAACATGGAAGTGTTTGGGAACGACAGCCACAAAGTCTTAGGCCACATAAACTGACGGATCGGGGTCAGCGGATGCTGAGGCGCATAGTGCGAAGAGGTCGCCAACTTTCTGCAGTGGATCGCTACAGACCTCCAAACTTCATGGTATCTTCAGATTAACTGTAAACCTTGTGGACAGCCTTCTCAGAAGAGTTGAAGCTGTTGTAGCTGCAAAGGCTGGACCGATGTGATATTGAACTGTATGGATTAGGAATGGGATGTCACCTAAGTTCAAGACAGATGAGCCAAAACTTTTGGCCATATAGTGTATCTAAAATATATTGTTGCTTTTACTGGCATTTGGTTTAAAAAGAACAGGAGAAAAAAGGTTATCTTGGTTTCCTGTGATAGGAATAATCTTTGTATGTATTAACCTAAACGTTTAAACACTGATGAGCAAATATGATCTTGATTTCCTGTTTCCTCAGATGCTTCCCCACCTTTGACTTTTCCCTGTCAGTCTCCATCACCTGCCTCATGTCACGCGCGCCTGTGCACAAAGCTCGTGCTGCATGTTCAAGTCCATAAGCCAAGGGTGTCTTAGTGTTTATGACTAATAGTTTGCATTTTTTTATGCCTTAAAAGTGTTTACATATTAATTTTCACGTGCAATAATTATTCTAACCACCTCACTGAACTTGACTCGCATGTGACCGCGGCCGACCGCTCAGTTTGGATCAGCCCACCCGTCGCTGGTCCTTACGTACTGATACGGGGAGGCAGACGTCAGGCTACGGCAAAGGGGTCAGCATCAGGTCCTCGGCCAGGGCATCAATTCGATGCGGAAGTGTAAACTGCTAAGAACGTTACCTGGATCATGAGTCCGACGAGACCTGGGAAAAAACTGAAACTTGACTGGTTCAAAGAGGCGTAGAACTGTGAAGCGTGTGACCATTTTTGTGCATAGCTTCTGCTGGAGAAAATGACCGCCCCGTCTACTGAATAAAACAAAAACGCACACTTTACTAGGATCTGACAGTAGGACTTGTAAAAGGAACTGACTGAATAACAAACACGACAAAACACTTCTTGGGTCCACTGCCCATGCCACTGCCCAACAGGTTGATGGCAGTAGTGCGTTAGGATGCTGCCTTGTCAGTAAATATTGGAAATTGGCATTTCCTCTGGGTGATGCGTCCAGAAAGGTCAGTGCTGGCTGGCGGCGGCTCGGAGGCGCTGCCTGGCTCTACTCCGTGTAATGGAATTCAGGGGAACTGCATGACATTTGCAATGATGAGACCTGACCATACTGTTCATCATTTATTTCAAATATTTTACTTTACACATAGGACCATGAGAGAGTTTTGTTCAACATTTTGCTCTCTTGTCGTTGTTGTTGTTTTTTCCCCCTTGGGTGGGAATGTTGAACATTTTTGCTTATTGTTAAACCTCTTTTTAACAGCTCAGGCTGAAGAGCTACAAATTTGCAACGTGATTGGATTGGATAAGTCACGTTGCTAAACTCATGATAGACTATATATTGGAAAATCATAAAGAACTGGTACACGGCCCAATTTATTGTAACTAACTTGATCCCGACGCAGTGAGGAAGCAGAACTCCCTGACGTTCCTGCCTGCGCGTCTTCCTTCTTGTTTAAGAAATGGTGACTCACCTTTTTCTTCTTTATTTACCTTAAAACAATCCAATGCACCCATTTCTCCTTTACCATCTCTAACTGGCCACACAAGCCAATGGGATATAAATAGGACACTGAAGGACACTTTACAGTAGCACTTAGATCATTTAAAAGTAAAAACAGGCAGTGAAGGTAGCTGGGAGATACTGTTGCCTCTAAACAATAAAATTATGACCAAACCGTGTCAAACACACGTGCAAACTTAGTTTGCCTCACCGAAAACAATCCAAGGTGTTCTCCCTTCCGTCTTCGGAGCAGCTTAAGTATTCACATGTCACCGTCGCAGCAGACTTGCAGAGTTTCCTGAGTGCCGAGGGAAGCCAGCAGCTGAGCTGAGTTTAAGCACAAGTGATGCTTTCACAGTGCCCTGCTCTCCACCGTCTGAATACTTCCCCAAGCCCTCATTAGCATGGCTGCTGCATTCAGCCTCATCCAAGATCTTTGCAATTTCACGTGTGTCTCTGTGCACGCACGCTTTGATGCGCTTGCTGTCTCTGTTTGACTTTAACACCCCTTCCAACATCACTTGAATCCTCCTGTCTGCATTCTTTTTTTTCCCCAAGTTGGATTTCCCTGATTTACTCCTCCACACTCTTCGCCCTCTGGCTCACTTTTTCACTCGTCTTTTCTCCTGATTCTTCTCTTGGTTGTTTTGTTGCTTTTAGCCGTTGTGTTTTCCCCACATCCCTGTCCAGCAGCCATGTGTTGGTCCGGTACTGTAAGATGATCCTCGTCTTTGTCTCTCGTCTACCTCAACTCCTCTTGTACATCTGTCTTTAACCCCTTGACATCCCCGTTTTCATTCAAAACCAAAGCTTTGCAGTTTTCTTTAAAAATAAGAAAATGTGGCTATTTTTCATATTCAAGCCACTGAAAGAGAAAACGGTTGGTATTCTGGTTTTATTGGATGTGCATGCATATATCTATATTTAAAATATAAAAATTGAGCATCACCTCCTACATCTCTCCTTATCTACTTCTGCTATTCATTGTGTGACTTGGAGCATTTTAATAAGTATCTGGTTTTGTGACCTTCCGTCCTTATCATATTTCGAGATATTTGAATGTGTTGAAAGAATGTGAAGATTGTATTTTTGGTGTCTTTTCACTGCTACAGAGGGCCTTCTTTATGTAAACTGTGTCTGCAGTTGTACTGGGAGGGCGACTTTTTAAATTCATGCATTCATGCATGAATTCATGCATTCATGCATGGCTGTATATCTGGGAGTGAGTTTGCTGCATCCAGTGGAGCTTTCTGTTATCCCACTAGGGATACTGATACGCTCAGTAGGATTAGATGCATCAAGTCTTATTTAGTTCAAAGTGTCCAAACATTCATGATCTCTGTTTGTTCGTCCAGCCTTTGCATAGAGAAAATGACTGTTTGTCACCTACATACGCAGCTGTAATAGCTGTTACTAAAAAGTGGAAAAATGTTCTGATGCTCCCTGTTTATTTGCACACTTGTTAAAAGACAGACTGCTCCATTTTTCTCTGGAGACACACAAACACTCATTGATGCCCAGATTTGACTGTACTGATCCCCTCTGCTTCATTCCTGTGGAGATTCCATCAATTAAAAGATTGGCTGCTGTTAAGTTGCTTTCACCTTTTCCCTGTACGCTGTGGTAACAGCCTCCAAAGGAAGCACCCACCCCCTCTCCACCTCCTCTCCTCAGACAGCCAAGCGCCTGAAAATAGTGGCGTTTTCAGCCAGCTTGCTCACTCACATGGTCACTCACAGTTCTTTATATATTGTGTTTAGTGGGTGATGTGGAAAGCTGTCAGCCGCTGTTTTGTAGCAGTCAGTCTGTTGATCATTGCTGATGAACCATTTGTGACTGAGGTCACTCTGATCTGATGTAACGCGTCAGAGCCTCCATGAAAGTGTTTACATCCTTCAGTTGATGAGCAGCTGAGAGGAGGATTGTGGCCTAATTACTGTGTTGGCAGGAGGCTCGTTCAGCAAACCAGGAATAGTATTGGAAAGTAGTGTTCCAGTTCTAATGTCATTCAATTGTAATCAAATAAAATGACTCAAAGATATTGGAAGTGCTAAAAATGCATTTCTGGGGCCATTTGGTCTTCTGCTTTCCAGGGAATTATATGATTATTTAGGGACTTTCTTGTAATTAATGGAATCTCCCACACAGGAGTGAGTTTTGTGTTCGTAGCTGTATTTTGGAAATGTGAGTTTAACGACGAACAAGTCGCTCTGTGAACTTGATATCCGACCTGTGGTGTGTTCACGAGTCCCTGTCATAAAAGACAATCCACTCATTACATTGCTCTCCAAGCGTGTACTTGTACGTGACATGTATCCGTTGTTAAAGCAGAGGCGTGAGCATCCGTGACTTCCACAGGAAACCATGTCTTGGGTTTTTTTTTTCTTTTGTTTTGTTGTTTTCCCCCTCCAGCACACGAACATCAATTCAGCTCTATGACCCTCTCCATTGCTGAGGTGCAAACACTTCGACCCCCATTCCAGCATTTATTTTCCAAACACAAGGGTGAAGCACAACATTCCCACCACGAGCGGTCCGTGTTAAAAGGGCTGCTGAAGCCAATCGGAGTGTTTCTGCAGCTGTAGCTGTTCATCCGCGTTGTCAGACCCACACATGCATTACTGGCAGACGGGAGGATTTTAAAACCATTCATCAGTGATGATTTAGAAAAAAGAAAACTCCATTTCTACTTGCGTGTATTGTTTCCAGGAAGACTTCACACTGAATTATTTCAACCACCCGGTGATTGACAGCAGTGTTGGACTTGCAGTTGAATCGTGTGGGAAGTGATGTTTTTTATTTGTGAAAATGAGATGGGTTGTGTGTTGGTCATTTTGACTCCAGTTGTGTATCTACTGGGGATCTTCATCTCATTTGTGATCTTGATAAAATGTGACATCACTTGACAGAAATATTTTAGTTCATGCAAGTTAACGCAGCAAAGACGGAATCAATGTATCTGCTTGAAATATGAAGTGTTTTAACAAACGTGATGCTCGTGTATGAAGAGGTGCCGGTTGTTGATATGTACACATCGTTTGTTTTCCAGTGTCCCGACTCCACCTGTAAGCAGGACCTGCTCGCCTACCTGCAGAGAATCGCCTTGTACTGCCACCAGCTCAACATCTGCAGCAAAGTCAAGGCGGAAGTTCAAAACCTGGGAGGAGAGCTGGTCGTTTCAGGGGTATGTCCTTTTCCTTCTTAGATGTGGCATATTGTTCGAAACCATCTTTACATAAGCTAAAGTCCTGCGTCTCTAAAAATGATATTTAAAAAAAAACGTATTTAAAGGTGCAGTTGATGAAGGTACTTTAGTTTATCAGGAAACGATGTTCTCCTGGGGAAAAAAGCGTAGTTTGACTCCGTTATTCATACGCACTCACCGTCGACAATAAAATGTGTAATATGTCAAGGCCCGCAGAAACTGAAGAGCAGTAGAAACTGAAAAGAGCAAGATTTAGTGGCAGCAAATTAACTGTTTATAATGCAGCTTCAAAGATGGTGAAGTCCTAAATAAATGAAAAGCAGATGAACTTTTAACTGGTGTAAATATTGCAGGTTTAAAGGAAGTCAAACATTAATAGTGTGTGTTTTAAAGCTTTCTGTGCAAGTGTTGAATTTTGCTGAGGTAATTAACGTAAACGGCCGTGTTTTGTTTCTTGTGAATTCTCCACAGGATACCTTAAATTCCTGGATTAAAAAAGGACTAAATTAATAGAATACACTGGTTGTTCTCTAAAGTATTATTTATTGTTGCCCAAATAAATTAAAAATAGGAGACCTTGAAGACTTTGGCTGTTGGTTGTGATAAGAGATTAGTTCTTTGCACAGCAATTTAGTTTGCGTTTTAAATTGAAAGCAGACAATCAAATGAAAGCGTTTTTGTGAGATATTTCCCCAGCTTCTTACTATCAACAGCACTGTTTAGCTCCCATTTCCACACACTTCTTTAAGCATTAATTAACCACTTGCTTACCAAATAATTAAAAATAATTAAAATATGTGACACCAGCATGCAGGAAATAATGAATGTTCTGCCTCCTTTGTGAAGAGTGGAAACAAGTGTATTCCTTGGACACTTCTCAAGTGTTGCTAATGTCTCTGGGGTTATTTAAGTGTGCATATTAAATTAGTGTGACCTTTTTACATATTTTGAAATTCTACACACCCATTTGTTTCCCAGACAAGGAGCTGGTCATTAATTCTGCAGTATACAGAGTTAAGATTTGATTTTCTCCAGAAAACCTTAGAGGGAACGTGATGCTCAAAGTGGGGTCATTTACAAACAACTGGCTCTGTTTTCAGTTTGAGACCAGGCTAACCTCGTCTTCTCTCTTTCCCCGTCTCCTGTGGAATCAGTTGGACAGCGCCATGTCTCTGATTCAAGCTGCAAAGAACCTGATGAACGCTGTGGTGTCCACCGTCAAGGCCTCCTACGTTGCTTCCACCAAGTACCAGAAGAACAAAGGCATGGAGGCCCTCAATATGCCAGCGGTCTCATGGAAAATGAAAGCTCCCGAGAAGAAGCCTCTGGTTAAGAGAGAGAAGCAGGACGACGGGCAGGCCAGAGTCAAGAGATCCTCCCACAAGAAGCACGTCAGCCCGGTGCAGGCTCTGAGCGAATTCAAAGCCATGGATAGCATCTAGACACACTCCGCCGTGGTTTCAAGAGCAATGAGTTTAGAATAGACTGAGCTCGTCCCCCCGTCGTCTGTCTGTCCAGAGGCGGGCTTTGTGCTCCTTTATATTCCTACACTTCTTCATTCCTCTTGCGTACATTTGGATTTGCTGTAATCTGCAACAGTCTCTTGTAGAAAATGCAGAGAGAGAGAAATCAACTGGATCAACAGGATTCTTTTCTGTCGTATATGGGAGGAAATACTGGATTTAATAGATATAGATGGCTTTTGATTGTTTCCCATTCTAACCAGTTTTTAAAGTAAAACGATTGTTTTATTTTGGCGAACCATTTCCTACAGATACAAACTATGCAAAATGTCTTTTCTTTTTTTAATAAATAAAACAATAACTAGTTCTTCCTGAAGTGCAGGGCAGATTATAGTTTTGGTTCATTCTTGACAAGCCAGTGTGAAATCGCTTCCATGTGCAACTGCCTTTAAAAACTTTATAAGTTTCAACAGACTTTAATATTAGTTTCAGTTCTGTACTGATTTTGCATTTGGGCTGTTAAATGTCTTCTTTTTTTTTTTGTAAATTTACCATTTAAAGTCACGTTTCCTTGTTTACGCTCACCAAACCAAAGGTGAGACTCTTTGTTTTGCAACTAGTGTATTTGCTCAAAAACGACATAAAAGGCGCACACATCATCAAGGTTAGACGCTTTGTAAATTGGTCCAAACTCCCGTGGGTCGGGGAGAACCCAGATTGCGTGTCGGTACTATCCAAAACGTCAATGAGACCAAACACCTCCACATTCTGAATGCGCCTGATTGAGGGGATCAATACGCGTTTCTCTTTGCAGCCGAGTTTGGCAACGACTTCTGCTTGCTTACTTACCGTTTGCATTTCTTTGCCCTTGACTTTGAACATTAATTAAGTTTGTTTTTTTTTAATATATATTAGTCTTTATAAATCCCAGAAAAACTTACATTTTGGAGCTTTAAAAGTTAATGGTTTCATTGTCTTTTCTTTTTTTTTTTTTTTTTTTCTTTTTAAATGCAATTGACAAAGACCAGTGAGATGCGTTTATCTCCGTTTTCCAGTCATGAATAGTGGTACCCGCTCTACACGGATGTACAGGAAAGCTTCCTGCTTGTTGGATCGGGACATGAAACTTTGTTGTGCACATGTAACATCTGTGAACCCAAGCAGGATGGGCGTGGATGCTTATGTCAGAGTATTCTCAGTATTTTTCCGTGCACCCCCCGTTTTTTTTTTTTTTTTTTTTTTAATTTCTTTGCTGTACTGTTTGATTTAAATCTCTTGTGATATCAAGCTACTTTGCTGTGGACTTTTTTTTTTTGTTTTTTAATTGAGAGCTGACTTATTAGTGCACACTTGTATTCATTTGCCTGATTTACAGTATATCTTAAATAAACAATTAAATTCAGTCCACTCTCCTGAGTTTTTCTTTTTTTAATTGTATATAAAAGTTGACTGGAAATTGTTGCCACTCTCTCGTGGCAATGCTTTTTTCTTTTTTTTCTTTCTTGTATTTCCTTTATTACCAGATTCATTCTTATGCATTATATCTAGAATATGAAAGCCCTCGAGTAAGGTATACCAGCGGGGCATAATTACGTTTTATACTCTTATATTGACTTGAGGGTTAAGTTCATTATGTTGTTCATACATGCTGCCGGGTTGCTCCTCTTCTGTGGGTTAACAAGTTATTTACATCTTTCAAAATGCATCGTTTGAAGGTGGTGATCTTTGAACAACATTTCACTAAGATTCAGAGGAGATGCTCTAATATATTTTTAAACAAAATGCATTTTTGAGTGATGCCCAATTACACATTGGTCAGTCCTTGTAGGGAAACCCCCATTTTTAAACCCTATAATTCCCAGATGTGTAATATTTGATGCATTTCTATATCACTCCACAATCTGAAAAAAGTTTTATACATACTTAAAATTATAAAAGAGCAAAACATAAATGTACCCAATTTATTCATAAGAGGAAGTAATTAGAAACTGTTGAAGGCAAAGCAGCGGAAGTACAGTGAAAGTTTCTGCTGCTTCTAATGTTTTGACCTGGTTAAATATGATTACTTTCTAAAGTGCGTCCAGTGTAAGTAAGTTTATCCTAAAAGATTAGGAAAACTAAACGTTAAACATGATGGAGAATGGACCCAATATGTGTCCAAGGTGAGATGGTCAGAACACGTCATTCATCTTCATAAACTGGGATGAAAATCTGTAGTTAAAATGGGAGAAGCAGCTTACAGAATGTAATTTAATGAGCGTTTCCTGCTCTGGTTTCCACACAATGTGGACAAATCATTCAACATTTATTTTTGGCCACACGTTCCAAAAGCTGGAGGATAATAAATCATTGATTTAAGAACATGGCAACGCAGCATTTCAGATATGCATGTACTCTGTTAATCCCTGTGGAAAAACTACTTTTCTACAGTGGCATCGGATATTTTCTTCTATACAGTAGGTGTCCAATAGGTTTATTTTATTTTTTGCAGATTAAGTTTACAGTTTTTTTTGCACAATAGCTTATCTGTGACGGTGAAAACATGTCAATCCATGCTACTTAGTGACTGAGCTGAGCTAAGAAATAAGTGTCTAATTTAGAATTCAGGAAGACCTCACAACTGGAACGACACGAAACATTACAGGACATGCCGAGAGGTCCGATGTCCATGTTGTAGCAGAGCATGATACCCATTCTCCCTCCTCCGCAATAGTTGCACCTTGTTTGTGTGTTTGAGTGCCAGATTGGACCCGTCTTTACTTCTATAAATTCGTGGCATAGATTCAACAAGGTGTTGGAAACATTCCTCAGAGATCTTGGCCCACGTCGACATGATAGCAAGACACTGCTGCTGCTGGTCTGGAAGCTATCCAAGTACGGTGATCTTGTAGTTTTATTCAAGAAACCGGTTTGAGATTATTTCAGATTAGTGACATATCCTGCTGGAAGTAACTGTCAGAGGACCGAGGTCATAAAGGGATGAGCAGCAGCATCAGCATCAGCAGCAGCAGCAGCAGCAGCAACGCCCATGTAGGCTGTGGAATCTAAACGATGCTCAGTTGTTACTAAAGGGTCTACATTAACTCAAAAATAAAAAGTAAAAAATGGAAATGCCCTGTATATTTTTCTAAAATCCAGTTATTTGTTTAATAACCAAACAGTTAACTATTTTCAATAACAAAGGGAGTAAATTATTTATTATTTATTCCAACTTTTTCACTTCTTCTTTTGCAGGCGGGGTTGCACAACTACAACTGCATAAGGACCTGCTTACTAATATCCACATTCATTATTGTATATAGAATTTCAAAATATAACTCTTCCGCCTCATCTCAAAGCATACCCTCACTTACAATTATGAGAAATCTTATTAAGAGTAAATCTGCTCCCTGCAGTGTTAATACAGCCGGGGTAGTTTTAATTAGACTGCCTGTAGGAAGAAGCCGTAAAGTTTGAATGCTACAGTTTCACACATCACATAATAGTAATAATAAATCTCACATCTATTTCAGTAAGTGATGAAGTTGCCTTGGGCATGGGCTGGCAGAGTTGCAGTATATGTAGAAAAAAAAAATAACAATAAAAAACATCTAGGTAGATCCAAGCCAATGTAATTGGACAATAAAAAATTCTGTCTTGACAGCCAAATAATGTTGGGGTCTGTTAAGCAGAAAGTGGGGTCATAAGAGGCAAAGTTCAGGTGAAGCAAATCTCTTTAACTAGGTCTAAGTTTTATTATGTGTTGCAGTAAGTTGTACCATTGAAAGCTGACACAATAACGCAATATAGTTGTTTAAAATGGCATTACTCGTCCCGGTCCTGCTCTGTGGGCGGATTTGCCTCGGGTGGAGCTGTCCAGTCTCATGTGGTGCTGATTACCATTCAGGAAATGATTGTAAGCGAACCCTTGAAGACATTCTCTAAGGAAGATTGACATCAGTTCCTGACACTTAGCTGTTTTTTTTTTTCCTCCAGTTTGTCTCCAGCAAACTCATTAACACAAGCTGGGATGAACATTTTCTGATCAAACAATAGCTAGATTAAATAGGGAAAATAAGCAGGAGTCACTCTGACACCATGTTTGGTTAATGCCACTAAATAGTGGTTATCATCACAGCGGTTGGTATTAGTTGTCTGGCTATTTAGTTACTTAACCTGAGCCATGTAATCACTGATAAGTGATCTTCTCTTTGTTTTAGGGCAATGCAACAACATATGCATGATATGATGCACCATTGTCATAATAGCGGGTAGAGTGTTTAAAATATAGAATTTTCCCATCAATTATCTGAAAGGGTCTGTTTTTTTTTTGTGTTTTTTAATACTGGTATGCAGCATGTACATGAGATGCAATATTCATCTAAACGCTAGAGGTGCTAGGGTAGGTTGATGAATAGATCATCTCTGTTGCCAAGACTTTCTGCTCTGCTGTCGTTACAGGCTTGCTGTGTGTGGTATTGAGTTGAACAAGGGGGGTTACGTTGTACAAGAGCAGTACACCTCTTCCAACCCTGCCAGAGACCAGGATTCATGATGTGCTTCAGCACAGAAGGAGGCCATCATACCAGCTGGTCTCTGAGGGTGCTTATTGTGAATGCACCCTCAGAGACCAGCTGGGTGTCTGAGAATAGGATCATGTTGTATGTGACCATCCATCAGCTATCAGTCATGTAGTGTGTACAGCACAAGTCTTGGGACGACAAGGCCGTGAGTTGAGTGGTCTAAACAGCACAGCAATGTCCTGACCTCTGAGAAATGTAGTTTTCTTTCTCCTCTGTTTCTCTTTCCCTTCTTCAGCTCAATCCTCAGTTATTAATAAGAAGTATCCCATAAGCATAATTGTGCTCCATTGTTCTAGTAGTTTGTCGTCCTGGTCTCTTTTTCTCTTCTGTACATGTTTGCAGACCAGATCCTCAGGAACTGCTTGCTGACCTGCAGTCCCACCCTCTGACCACCCATTTATATAGTCTCTCTGTATTTATATTTATATAGTCTCTCTGTAGATCACCAACTAACCAAATATACATAAAACTCTTAGTTCTGCTGCTGACAGATAGTTATACTTGTGTATCTTGTCTTTTGTACCTTTGATGATGTGTCTGTGTCTCTCCTCTCTCTGTTCTTCATTATCTTTTTGATCTCCCTTTTCCTGCTCTACCCGGCTGGCCTTCGGCAGGAGGGTCCCCCCTTTATGATCCAGGTCCTGCTCAGGGCTTCTTTTTTCTTGCCACTGTTTGGCTTAAGGTTTTTCTCCCACTAGGGGAGTTTTTTCCTGCCGTTGTTTATGTAATAATTACTCGGGGGTCATGTTCTGGGTCTCTGGAAAGCGCCTAGAGACAACTTGTGTTGTAATAGACGCTATATAAATAAAATTGAATCGAAAAGCCTGAAAGACTCCATGTAGTACACAGCAATAGAAGAAGAAAAAAATCCATAAGTTGAGCAATTTTGTGAAAACGGGACAAAAAAGCGGAGGTTTTGATGTGCAAATGTTCCAAAGTAATGACATGTGATGCAACATAGTAACACAAGGCATGACACATCTGTACATATACAATCTGGCGTACCTGTTAACCCGTTTCAGTTCTCCTACTCCACCTCACGCTGAAGCCAGGACCTGCCACAGTTGTCCCTGGGCATACGTGTCTCTGAAAGTAAGGCTTTTCAGGAGAGACCAGAAGTGTTGACAGTTAATAACAGGATGGATTTCCCTTTGATGTGAAACAGGGGACCAGGCGCTTTCAAGGCCTTGTAAGGTAAAACAATACTGTGTGCTTGTGTGCAGCTTTTGAATGCAGAAATGATGCAGAGGTGACAACACGGTGTAGATCCTCGCATCACAGGCCCAGCTGTTACCGCACTCTATTTGTGTTGTGTGGTATCACTCAAGCCGCTGTCATCATATGACATGTTTGAATGAAGTTTTATCAATCACAGAGGTTACGTATGACAGTTTAATCAATATGGTAAGCTTTTCCTGAGATGCACGTTATTTCAAAACTGGAGGACTCAGACTGGGGAAAGAAGGAGAGCGGAGTGAAGAGAGCGTTCTCGTGTCAAATAATTTGCTACAAAGTAGCCGAGCTGTAGATAGTCAGAGGAATAAAGGGGCTCTGAAGTTTTAGCCCTGAACCAGATGGGAGAGAACTGGCTGCAAAGACGGGCTGCTGGGGCATCGGGCTCACTGTGGGTGTTTCAGCTCTCTTATCTGGAGTGCATAAATGTTAAATACAAGCACTTGAAAAGGAACCGTGAACCACAGCATACACATGCCTGAGTGCAATCATGTCAAATGAGGTAGTCCTTACTAAAATGTCAGGAGCTTTACACACGAGCTGAGGATCCAAAGAATCCAGCAGGACTTTCAGGGAGGCTGTCAGTCATCCTGGACTTCTGATAGTCCCCATCGCCTCTAGACACACAGAGAAAAGCTCTCTGATCCGATGGCGCGCCGCTTTGTAGCAAATTATTTGACATGAGAAGGATTCAGATGTAGAATATGAAACCGTATGAGTTATTGAACTGTCATCTGTTTGTTCAGATGGCCCATTTAACAAACGGCAGACAATTAAAGGTCACTGAGCAAAGTCAAAACTTAGGAATAAATGGGATGCATTTAATCCATTTTTCAAGGTCTTCCATCAGTTGTCCTGAACTCACGAGTTTAACCTTCATTAATAATGACACACTCGCATTAATAACAATTTTTGTCTGGGATAATTTGATTCCAGTCGTCCCCTTGAAGCCGCAGCCTCAGGATGAGAGGTGGGGATTTGGGGTTTTTAAATTACCTAAGGGCCAGCAGGAAACATAATACACGTCACACGTTACGGCACTGCGTTCTGGCCTGCCATGTCAAGGTTGTAGCTTAGTAACCTACTTATCACTTGCAATGTCAGCATTCTCCTTTTGGGGATTTCATTTAGCTTTTGTTCATCAAAGTGTAATTAGTGATGTAGCGCGGGGCGTTCAGTCTCCTCAGCACTAATCTGATATATATTCTTATCGTGACTGTTGGGTCTTGTTACAGGCATACATCTGTGCGTGCTGAGCCACATTAGAGAGGGAGACAAGATCAACATCATAAGCAGCTACTCATCCTCTAAGGAGAGACCTTAATTTCAACTTTTGAATCAAGTGCTACATATTGTGTATAGTATGCATATATATATATGTGTATGTGTATGTGTGTGTGTGTGTACATATATATATATATATATATATATATATATATATATATATATATATATATATATATATATATATATATATATATATATATATAACAGTAAAGTCTTTGTAGGTGAATAAGAAGTGTTTTGTGAAGTGTTTTGTAGATCCCAAACAAGGTTAAAACGGCAATAATAGGCTAAAGAAGATGTACCTTTTCACAACACAGCTTGTAAAAGCCAGATCTATACACCGTACATCCTAAAATCACCTCCTCCTAATGCGAGTCAGACTCGGCGTATTTAATCTCCTGGTTGTTGGTCTAAACGCGCCGTAGACGTGCGTGCTGCGCAATCCACTGAAATGTTGGCAGCATGAGAGAGAGAGAGCACTATCTTTTTATTTGAAGTCACTTTTACAATCGACTCCCGAGGAATGACATAATGGCAGGGGGAAAAAGAAAAGTAATAGGATCAGCAGTGGCACAGACATAGATAATTATGTTAAAAACTCCATTCACAACAAAGAGCTTTGGAAAGAAAGAAAAAAAAAAACAGCTTAATACAGTAAGCCGTGCAGTGAAGGCTCCCGTCAGTGTGTTTCAAATAAATGGCTGTGGTGAACATGTGTGTGCTGTCTGGGGCAATTTGCGTGATGTAATTAGATGTAAAATGCTTTTTTGTTGGCTCGTTAATTGACTTTGGGCTGCACTGATTTGTGGCGATCCGGTTCTTCCCCATGGCATAGTCTTGTCTTTAGTCAAGGCCAGTGGATTATTTGCAAACACCTAAATCCAGTGAGCTGATCTGGACTTCAGTGAGCTCTCCAACCCTGCCTTGTATGGAGGTAATTAACCTATTATAACCTCCTGAAAGTACTGCTTTAAATATATATTCCTTCCTTTTGGTCTCAAGAGTCCCTCAGACAAACTCTTAGTTAAAATAGATCCTGGCAGCTATTTAAACCGACCCCGATATAAAACTTTTAGCTGAACACCTTTGCATAAGTTAATCCAGCCGAGTCATTCGGTGTTGCTGACTAGCAATCATTTCATATGTATTCCAGGTACCAGCTTGAGCCCGCGCTGTATTTTAAAGGGGGACATCTCAGGGCTGCAACCCAAGCGTGATTTATATCTTCTTAAGTCATCATTTACAGTCAGATCCACGGAGCCGAGGATCTGGACAAGCACAGCTAAAGAAGAGGAAAAAGAAAAAGAGCTGTGTCACATTCCCAATTTGCAGTCAAAATTTGGATCTAAGGTGCGGCGGTCGGGGTGAAGCCAGTCAGGCGCAGAGAGCGAGAGAGGGCTGACAGGCTCAGCATTGGTACGCAAGCCCGTGTCTCATCCTTAAACCAATTTCCTTCCTCTGCTCTCTGGGGAGTGGTCTGATTTGCACTGTTTCCTTTCTCTGAGTAAGTGTTTATCCTGCTTCTAGAATTAGATCTCGCTCCCAGCTGCGGCATTAATCAAATGGCCAGACATATTCTCTGCATTTGAAGATTGAGGGAACATGTCCTACATGTCTCCCTCCGTGCTAACAGGCCGTGACCCGACGCGTTTATGTGTTCAGTAAGCAACTCACACGCGCTGTACGCAGATTTGACTGGTTAAAGAGGATTCCAGCCGGCTCTTAACGGGAGCTAAAGTGGGTCTTATTTGGATTTATTGTGTGGAGAAATACCATTTGTGTTTTTCCACGTGACCGCGCAGAGAAACAGATAAATACGGCCTCTGTATTGTTCAAAAACCGTTTAAGAAGAGTTTTGCCTGATGTTTAATGGTGTTTTTTTGTTTTTTTTTTGACCTTGAAACGTTCAAAAGATGGCAAAAAAGCTTTAATTAAAAAGTCTCATTTGAGGAGGAGAGAGCCTTGTATGGCACAACAGAGTAACTCAGGAGAGAAACCGTGGATCTCAGGGGCCTGGTTGGCCATACTCACTCACTTTGTGAAAGTTTGATCTCACAAAATGTGCCTGGGAACCCTCTTATCCATAGCCGTTACTACCGGTACAAAGCATACCAAGCCAACCCCAATGGCGCGAGGGCGGGCTTCATGCAATGACTGACGGCAGTCATTCTGCTACATGCCACTTTGGAAATGTTTTGTTTGTACTTGGTTGTTATTTCACATCCTGCTTCATTTCTCTGATTTGTTATATGTCTGTAACGATCTCCGGAGACAGTTTCTTCTCTGTCTGTTGGTACCATCATCTGGAAATCAAGTCAAATTCAGAGAAACCAGAGTACTTCCTGGCACCAAAGAGGAAAACAAAAGGAAGGCCAGCCAGGCTGGGATCTCTTAGGTCATGGTTGCTGCATGTCTGTGTGTGTGTGTGTGTGTGTGTGTGTGTGTGTGTGTGTGTGTGTGTGTACGTGCACGTTTCTCTAATTTATCGCGCAGCGTCGACAGAAATCTACTAAAACCATTTCATATACCCTACATATGGGCTTGAAATCCTGTAATCGAAAACCTGCTCTTTTTCATTAATGGCTTTTATAGGTAAAATTAGTGATGATCTTTGAATGCATTCAGAAATTTGCAGCTCATTTGGTCGTGAATTAGTTCAACGACAAACTTGTGTTTGCTCAGAGGCAATGAGTTGCCTGTGAAACAAAGGGCCACACAGCGGGGCTTCCCCCCTCTGCCTGCCTTTAACTTCGACTTTCAGGCAGTCTGATGCAGAACATCACGCAGATGAAAAGACCAGCATGCCGTGTAGTTATTACTATACCACAGGGGATAGCAGCATTGTGATCTCCCTTTGAAGGAGATGATTTACCAGTCGAACAGGCCCCTTTGTCGCCATGGTTACCTGCGAACGTTGTGACATTCAGCCAGGAATATGCATGACGTCCAATTTATTAGCGGTTGTTTTAATGGAGTAAGAATTAGGAGTCACGGGCTGGGATATCAAGATATAAATCACTAATCGGTCTGTTGGCTTCCCTCTGATGCCGTGTATCGCTGGTGTTGCATGTTAAGCATCATAAGTGAAACCTGCTGAAACAACTACGGTTCAGCAACAAAGCATGCAGCTCATTTTTCACTTATTAATCACCAACAGTTCTCGGATGTATATGCAGTAAAAATGGTCCCTTTTGCACCGGTGGATTTTTTTTTTTTTTCTAATTCTGTTTGTTTGCTCGCTAAGAAAGCTTCCCCGAATAACTGTATATGCAGCCCTGAGCTGTGCTGGAATGTATTATCTGCATACAAATGTAAAGAGCTAAGGCAGCCCTCAGGTGCAGAACTAACAAATTAAATTTCATTGTGGTATTTAATGAAAAAAAAAAAAAAAAAAAACAACCCAAAGGTCCCACAGAATTGAATGAGTTGAGCAGGAAATCTGTGACATGTGGACAAGAATTACGTGAAGGTAACTACTGCAAGCTGGATTGCGACACAGCTCAGACAAGTCATTTCTGCCTCGGTGTCAAGCGGCGGTGCGACTCAGCAGCGATGAATTGGCAACCAGAACAACTGTCTTTGATGAATAATTCTGTTTCAGACATTTTCTTCATTTTATCATAGTAAAAGTTCAGAGATCTTCTGAGCTGTTTTTAACACTGTGAACAAAAATGCCAAGATGAAAAAGTGTGCTGGCCTGTCCCTGAAGTGCTTCCAGATTTGATTTTAGTGATCTTTTTTTGTTTTTTAAAGTCACAAATTCAGCTAATTTAAGAAAAAAGTCAACTGCTCAGGGTAATGATATTCAGAATGATCCTTTATGATTTGGCATTTATGACCTTTTTGGGTAATTTGACAGACTTTAAAGAGGAGTTTCTTTATGTCAGTCCTGTTTCCTTGAATCACTGGTGATGTTTACATCCACAACAATTTTCAAATATAAACCTAGAAACACCCTTATTTTGAATAAGAAAACTGCATTTCCAGATTACCTAAACTCAAGTGAGTTTGGGCAAAGTACCACAGCGATATAGTACAGCAGGTCTATTTTCATGTTTGTCTGAATAGGCAGGTTTATATGGGGGAATCAGCTGGCTCCGGTTTTATTTGACCCATGTTAAAATGTCTAACTTCACCACAGAGAACAGAGTCTGGATCAAAAATGGTTTTGGTTGCCACAGCTACCGTAACATGACAGATATTATGAAACATATACTGTACATCTGTTCTTGTGACATAAGCTGTGACAAAGTTAAAAACCCCAAAGAAGGTGAAACCCTGTCACTTTGTCCAGGGTCACCTAGCTTTGGAAATATGTCATTCTACGAGCCAACTTTAATCCAAAAATGGGTAAAAGTAATAGTTTGGATTAACCTATGATGAATGTTACCTTCAATTCATTGTGATGAAATCTGTCGGTTATAGCAATACTTTCTACCAAAATAGCATCTGAAATGAAGTGAAAACTCCTGGACTTCCAACGGAGCTCCATTAGAGATACCCCTGGACACGGCTGCTAGCTGGATGATCACATCTCCGGGCCAACCCGGAACCTGCCTCCACAGTCTGTTAAAACAAAGTGCCACAGAAAGTGGAGCACAGTGGTACTACGGTTTTGCAGAGCGGTGCAACTGTTTTGCAGAGCGGTGCAACTGTTTTGCAGAGCGGTACAGGGGTTTTACAGAGCGGTGCAGCGCTTTTGCAGAGCGGTGCAGCGGTTTTGCAGAGCGGTACTGGGGTTTTGCAGAGCGGTACTGGGGTTTTGCAGAGCGGTACTGGGGTTTTGCAGAGCGGTACTGGGGTTTTGCAGAGCGGTACTGGGGTTTTGCAGAGCGGTGCAGTGGTTTTGCAGAGCGGTACAGGGGTTTTGCAGAGCGGTACAGCGGTTTTGCAGAGCGGTGCAGCGGTTTTGCAGAGCGGTGCAGCGGTTTTGCAGAGCGGTACAGCGGTTTTGCAGAGCGGTGCAGCGGTTTTGCAGAGCGGTACAGCGGTTTTGCAGCCATTTGGCCCTTTGGTCTCAGTTGGAGAGGCTCAAAACTGTATCCCTTCCACAGCTGGACTGAAAACTGTGTGTTTACCTGAAGATCACGATCAGAGAGTCTTAGACGTGTTCCTCAACATGTCTCCATCTTTCTAGAATTATACAATATATAAAGGTGGGGTCAAATAAAAGGAGCTTTTTCACTTTCTAAACTGAATCTCTCCTCGTACGCTTCTAAAACTCTGAATCCTTGACCTGTAGCCCCCACGGGTCGATGTAACGTTGATGTACGAGTCAGAGCTCACTGGCGGTGTTTCATTTTGAAAATTCACCGGGTTCTCTAGATCACTCCGGCGTCCCGCCAGCTCAACCTGTTTGAACTGTTGTAGCTCCATCACTGTTTCCACAGGAGCAGAGCGGACGATTGCTTCTGTGACACTTTTAAACCGCTCGGCGGTACTTTCTTCTGAGACAACTGTCACAGCAGTTCTGCACCCTCTGGGGCTACAGTTTAGTACAGATTACTGTACAACAAGCCATTAAAAAAATAAAATAAAACAAATAAGACCAATAATGTTCTATTATGTCTTTACTCAGAGCTTATAAGTCCAGTTCACTGCATGTGCTAAACATCTGTTTGACACTGCAGGCTGCATCTGTCACTAATAAAACCACACCCCTAATCGCGCATTAATCGGTGGTTAAATGTAATTACAACTAATGAGGAACATAAAAATTCACCTCCTGCATGGTTATGTATGTGAAATCTACAGCATATCATAAAAATACACTGTGGTGATATTAGTTTTGCAACATTTCCTGACTTACACGTGCACAGTGCACAACAAGAGGGCAGCAGAAATAAAGAAGAATCCGTTTTCTTAGCAATGTGTTCATGGTTGGACGGTGTAAACGGTGTAAACTCTGCAATGACACTGTGAGTCTTTTAAATGCACTTTACTGTGCAACATGTAAATGAGGATAAAATCACTTTAACTAGGATATTGTCTTCTTTAGCGTAAGGTCAATAGTAGGAACATTGCGGTACATGATAAAGTAGCCAATAAGGCATTTGGCACACCTTCCCTTCATGTCAGAAATGATCGTCTGTGTCAATGGGATATTTGGCAAGCTGACCGCAAATTCAAATGTATGCCAAATGTCTAACCATTCAGCTAAAGTGAAAGTCAAGTTTAATAAGTCTTAGAAAGGTAAAAGCAAAGCAACACATCAGCCCGGGGGGAATCCTAAAATGATCACAATGACTTGGTTACTTGAACAGAAGCCTTTGGCATCAGGGTGTAAACACACGCGATTCTCATGTTCACCTCGTTCAGCTGAACGCCATTACTAGTCCTTTCATGCTGGGAAAAGTTTCCCACTCGTTGTGCATTGGTTGTGCATTCAACAGCATCTCAGAGGATCACGCAGGTGCGTTAAGAATGAATTATTTCCATGAAGGACCTGTTTAACCTTCAGACAAAAAGCTACGCATGCACAAAGATGGCTAAGCCGCCTTTACTTACAAACCGTTTAGAAGTCATTTAGACTAATGTACTGCAAAGACCAGAGCTATTCTTATTCTGCTGTCAGTTCCCATATTACCGCTGTCATGTATGTTGTAATGTTTGTTAGCCTGCAGTGACACCGCCGAGTGTGTGTGTGTGTGTGTGGGGGGGGGGGGGGGGGGGGGGGGGGGAGCTGGTGTGGAGACAGGCGCATAAACGCCACTGAACTGAACTGAGCCCGAAATGCATCGAGCGAGTCAGCCTTCCATTGTAATGAGCCGCTCTGTGGGCTGACTTAATTAAAAGTGATCTTAAATAATTTCTCCGTGGTTGTGGTGCCATGAACTAAGCTCAGCCTTACACAGCGACCTGGTACTCCTCTGCACGCCTGATTTCAGCCATCATGCACACTTGAGCAGTTATAGTTATTACAGAGAGTAGTTTGCAGAGAAAACAAGCCATAACAATACATTGAGATTTTTTTTTTTTTTTTTTTTTAACCCATTTCAGTGGTAATCCAGTGCAGGATGAATGATTGCATGTCTGTCTGCTAATGCAGTGCACAAAGCATCTCAAACTGAGGCTCTGCGTTGGACTGGAGCGTCAGGAGTGTCTGCTCTGTTGCTTTGATTGTTCCATGTTTCTGGAGGAAGTTTTATATTAAAAATAGAAGGAAGAAGTATCATTAAATTTCTCCAAGGATGAGTGCACTTGTCATGCAGACACAAACGCAGTCTTTTCCTGATTTTCCTTGACAGTGACTCTGTCCCAAAGAAACACGTTAAAGATGATGTCATAAGTTACAACATGACTCAGCCTCAGTTGAGCGCCTTTGCACTTGTTGATGGATGACGCCGCAGACGCATCTGAAATTCAAAGGCAACCAGTAGGATTTTTAAGCATTATGCATATAACGATATTAAGCCTGTCTATCATGCAAAAAGATCAATAAATCCATTCAGGGCCTTCCCTCGTAGCAATTCAGTGAATTATGTTTCAATTTGAACTGGAAAAACATGACTAAGAAACATTTGATATTAAGAGATGTTGCAATTACTGTATCAAATAAAAGAAGTTGTCGCTTGAGAATCGTAAAAACATTAACAAATATCCCTTAACGCGCTGCCTGGTTCAAAATGTATTCTTTATCTTGTCATATCCCCAGTCGGCCGGCTCCCAATCAGCCCCCGCTCCACCCAGAAGCCAGCAGAACAGCAGATTGCTGACAATGCAGCCGCAGTCACACTGCTTTTATAATAGCATACATCATGCCTTAAATGCTTCGGGGAGACACTCAAACATCTGCGTGTGGGTAATTTCTGTTGCCCTATAGATTCTGCTCAGACAGAGTGTAAAGTAATAGGTGTGAAGGAAAATCAAGAGCACGCACTGTCTGTGGAGGCAGCAGCGGTTGTCTGTGAGTGTGTGGCATCTGCAGAGGACTCCTGGCTCTGCTTTTGCCCCAGGCTGTGCAACTAAGTTGAAGGGCTCCAGTAAGGAGCATGCTTCGCAAAGTGCCTGTATGTAAATGCTACAAAAGCATCCTCAGTGGCCCCGTGAACACACGATAAAGACACAGACGCAAATCTGCCTTAAACGATTCCAAAGCCAACCGCTTGTCATAAATATTAGGCAGATTTTAGGAACAGGGTCACACCTATGTGAGAGTGTGAACAAATGGTTGAGTTCCCCTTTGAACACATTTACTTTTTAACCATCTGGTTTCATCTGTTTTAAATGGTCTTTTATTAAGTTGTGTGAGAGGGCTTTTGGAAGACCTTGTTTAGTAGCAGTTGGCCGCGGCCAGCCAGTGGCCACCTGAACCGCACTGGTGCTCAGTGTGACAGCTGCACTGGCAGCCGTCATTGCACATCATATCTGATGCTGTGCAGAACTCACTGGTTAATTGACCTGCAATAACTCCGGCCAGCAGCTCATCTTTGATTCTGTGTACGGTCGAACAAGTCGAATGCTGAAAAGCTGGCTTTGTTTCTATTTATAAATAATGCCGCACACTTTTTATTTCCTAATATTCTTCCGTTTATCAAACGTGTTCTGTGTAATCGTGATATAATGTATCCCACCTTGACTGTTGATGGTTGGCATGACAACCCTGATACTAGAATTAACCAGCATCTCACTTGATGGTGAGACCAGAGTAAAAATGTCTCGCTGCACTGAGGATTGGTGGCCCCCTCACTGTATCGCTGCTTTATGAAGAATTGGCCATTTCAAATTTTTTTCCCACCAGACTTCTTGCTCACAGTTTAGTGCTTGCACATATCTGGTTACATGCACAGGCAGCAGATGCGAAGCGTTAAGTCCCAGTCCTGCAGAAACACAACGTGCATTTTCAGATGCTGCATTATAGAAACTTGGTCCGCTGTGAATAAGCTCATCATTTAAATGAACAATATCATTTTTGTTACTACCCTCTGCAGAGGATGAATTCAAGCAGGCGGCAAGTTAATGAAGGAGTTAAATCACCGGCAGACGAAACTTAAAAAACAAACTTCTGGCCAATTTGCCTCCCCACCGGGGTGTTATCTGAGGCTTTGCACCGCGATGCCTCTGGCAGTTTGCTCTTGTACTGCTCAGTTTTGAAGTCTGCACGCCAACCCCCTGTGACCTGGAAGTGGTTGATCTTACTCTTTTTTAGCCTTCCAGTAGCAAACTGACATTGACACATTAGTAGCTGCTGGCAGAATTAGATAGATAAATACAAAGAACACTCCAACCTCAGAGTCTGTGTCTAACTTATCGATTGGGTCACGCGCCAGTGGATCTCCATTTGCCTCTACACAAGTACACTGCTTTTCTTGGGGATGACCCTGAGGCCTGCTAGATACAGACAAAACCACCTCAAATATCATAGCTCATGTTGCTTATTTGTCAGGAGTAAAGAAATGCATTGAAATATCTGCGAATGCTTAATGAGATTTATTCCTCATCTGCTGAGCTTACACAGAGAGAGTTTTGTTAACCGGTAATCACATGACAGGGCACAATTTCAAGTTGCTTTTTTGCTGCAGCTTTGCTGCCAAAGCCCAGTAGTGTTTAAACGGGATCATAGCAGAGCCGGGAATGATGGATGTTTGGAGCTGCAGTTTCAATGTGTGGTTATTATGTAGCTCTGGCTTGAAAAGTCCTGAGGGATATCAGTTCTCACATGCCATTAAGTGAAATGTAATGTTATAGAGTTTATTCCTCCTAAAATGAAAAGCATGTGTTAAGGAGGATGTAACCTAAGAAATGACAATCTGTCTTCATATAAATGACGCGCCTCAAGACTGTCACATTCGTGACAAAGTGTCGGGCAGAGAAGCGGAGAGCTTTGAGGGAGACTTGCCAAATCAGTGCTGAATGACTCATCTGTAAATTTACCTGCCACTGTGTGTCGAACAGACATGTCCTCTTTTCAGAGGACTGAACTCAGAGTCTTTGCAACATCACAAAACACAAAGTGCATCTTTCAACCATTTGTGATGCTGTTGCATCACATCGTTTTTTTTTTTTTTTTTTAAATCTCTGCTAAATATAAAAACTCTGTGAAGAGAGCAGTGTTTTCGCAGCTCAAAGCACAAACCCCTGCATCTGATCTGGCAGAAAAACTCACGGTTTTTTCACACGTTTAAAGCCTCTGGACTCCTCATCTGCATTTATATAAGCAGCCATGAAGCTGGTTTCTGGTCTTTTTTGCTCCCTTCTTCCTTGGACAGTCTTGAAGAACAGGAAAAGAATTGAGATGCTGGCAAAGGCCACTTACTCAACGGCGGCAGCAGCTGCATAAACAATGCTTTATTTCACATCCTCTTAATGTTTATTCACTGGCTCCCAATCGTACACTGATAGTGCTGAGTCACACCCTTATGCACACACTAATTATTCTGTGCCATAGCAACTGTAACTTAGCAATTGCAAAACCTCTTCTGTTTGAGATATGTTGCAAAAAATCCCATTATTTTTCTGTTTACCCTTTTAAAGTCAGTTAAGGTTGAAGTAAAACAAGAGGCTGTTATCTGGCGATGAATGTCTGTGCTGCCATCCTTCCTTGAACTCTCAAAATCCCTTTTGTGATATGTTGATTTAAGGTCTTCAAAGAAGGGAAGTCATTAAAATTGACTTGAACGAGTTGTAACTTCATGCAATATAAAAAGAGTACATTGCTTCATTAAGGTGTAGGCTATTAAAGTTTAATAAGTGACATCCAGAGTTTCTGCTGTCCTTTCTGCACAACCATGCAGCAGCGCCAGGAGCAAAAGCCCCTATGAATTCTGGGCTCTCTGACAACTAGTGACATTCTCTCTCTTTCTGATGATCATTTTATGACACTTTGACACACAAAACTGGGATTAGACAGCATATGACATGCACATCTAGCGTGGCAATTTATTCCTGAGTCATGATAGGTGAATACCAATTTCTTTCTATCAATACAAGATTGTGCTCTGCAAATATTTATGTGTCAGTTCCAGGACCAGGACACGGTACTGACACAAAGCTAAAGTGTAATTTGCTGTCATAGTTTGTGAATAATTTACACAATCCAATGTATTTTAACACACTATAGTACACAAACTGCTTTTTACACTAGTGCATCAATTTACTTCATGCTCTAGTCCGTTTGAAGTTTATTTTACTGTTACATAATATTCAAAACAGACAGAACTCACTACAGAAATCTATAGCAATGTTTAAGGCACTATTATGTATTCAAATGTTTGTGCTCTTTATATTCCATATACTTATACTCCTTGTACCTTCATCTGACCTAAACCCCATATTCTGGGCTCCAGAGGTTTGGTAGAAGATTAAAATAACGACTATGGGTCAGTGGACGCAGACCACCCGTACCGGGCTGCAATGTTTGGCACCCTCTAAGGAGAAAAAACAAAGGACGCATATTTTAACCACCGCCGGCAAGACTGAGGTTGGATATGGTGATTGATATCGATGCTGACTGCATCGGTTTTAAAGCCAGCCCCTAGTGGCCAGTTGAGGAACTGCAATTTTCTTGGACGATACCTGTGTGTTTCTCGTTGAGACCAGCCGCTGGGAAGACGGGGCGGACACTACCTTGAATTCATTTTGAGACATTATTCTATATATTTTGTCTCAATTAGACTCAGTTAAACCATTTCCCAATCTTTCATGCAAATAAAAACAACTTCATTGTGGCAAAGTGTGCTGGCTCATTCATACCATCTCACTTAGACACAGTCAACCACTTGTGCCACCGTTGTTGGCCAGATTGCAACTGCGTTGGCAGACTCCCTTTGTCTTGTCATCACTTTAATTTAATGTGCTGCCACACAGCTGAGGTCTTTGCCGTGTTTTCTTCCTTTAAGCAGCCGATGTGAACCGAGGCATCACTGCAGATGACCTTCACAGCGGCGAGTGAGTGATTGAGAGCAACGTTACATACAAATGTATTTTCTTTTATGGCTGGTAAAGGTACTGCTGTAGATTTGACTTGTATGATGCAATGAAGTAATAGAAATGTTGCACAAAATGGTTTTAATTGTGTTTAATGGGAGGGAAACAATGACAGCCTTGAACTTGTTTCCCCCTGTTAATTATGATATACTATCCATCCCTTTCACCCACAAGGCACCAAGAAGAAAAATTGAAGTAGTGGATGCGAAATAAAAAAGTGAAGACCGTAACTCGGTCAGTTCTAATGAGCTCATGTGGGATAACATGCAAAAGTGCATCCATAAACTTTGTAGATGTATTTTTCCACTTGTTTGTTTAATGGTCCGTTTTTGGGGAGTCGAACTGACATCTTCTCTTCTTGCCATGAGCTGGGCACCTGCCCCCGTCCTCAGGTGGACCAGGACCAGATTCAGCCTCCCCCCAAAGAGCTTTCCTAAGAACTGCAGAAGCTCCTGTCCCCTTTCTTTCGTCCATCAATTACTTACACTCTCACATAAACACACGGACACAAGTACAGTCACACAGTCTAGATTTGTGTGTGTTTTATGTGTTTATTTATCATTAAAACGTTACTTCTTATAAGTTTAAAGATTTTCCAGTGTTCCTGCTGGTTACTGGGCAACAATAAAACAGCGTAACTGTGTTGGTCATGAAGAGAGACAAAACCTTCTTTTAAACAGTACAATTACAACAATTACAGCATTATTACCAATTGTGGAAACTCTGTGCAGCTTCTTTTACAATTTTATACTATTAAGTCTTGTAAGATTAATAATGCTGCTCTCACTGGTACTGGTTTTATATTTTAACTTACTGTGTGTCGTACCCGCGTTGCCCTTTCGCCTTTTTATTTTTACATTTGAATTTGAAAATGAAGCAAAACCACATTAATTCCTTCATTTAAATGAGCTTTTTAAAACGATGACGCAAGGCTTCATTACTCATTCTTTGCTGTACCTACTTAAATGTCAGCTGTCAACTTCAGATGTACATATTTTTAGCTGGAGACATTAGCTGTGAGTCTCTATTGTCAGGTAAAGGCCCCGCAACGGGAACTTTCAGGAACTTCTGTGGAGCCAAATCACGTCCTCACCATTATTCAGGTACTTACAGTGTCCTCCAAGAAACTGCTGCTACAGTTCTCTTCCTCCCTTTCTTTCTTTTTTATTTTCTTCCTGAGACAAAAACTTGTGCAGTTTTGACGAAGAAGTATCTGTTTTTGGGGTTGGGCTGGAATGAGTAACTGCTGGAGTTGAACTGTAAATACCACAAAACACCGCTCGGATATAAAAGTCTACTGTTTTTAAGAGGAAAATATTTACACTCTTTAACTGAGTTGATGATTTAAAGGAAAGAGTTTCATATCCTATGTAAAGTTACTAGTTCAAATACTTTTCTTAACTTTCAGTTATTCAATTTTCAAGTAACATAAACAAACAACACAACAACCAACCAAAATACTTACCAAAGACCCAAATATGTTTCTTTTAAATGACCTTTTGTCACATTATGGATTTATGGAACTAATGGAAAAGTGTGCAATGCTTTGTTAAACTTAATCTCACACAGAAGTGCAGCTGAAATTCTCCCAGGTCTGGTCATTTCAGTGTTGAAAAGACATAATACAGAGTACTATTCAAAGTTCTACATTTTTAAAATGTGCAAGTTTATTTTCAGTAATTGAATCAATTATTGTAACTGTTTTTTTTCTTGAGCTCACAGATTATTTTCTGAATAAATCAACTGAAGACAAAAGCAATCACAAAGTAAGTTAGAAGAACAGTTTATATCTGTTAATTTCTTCAATCAGTCTTGTTTATATGAAAAACACCAAAGTAGCAAAAAAAAAAAAAAAGATCACTGTTCTTTACTAAACAAACTTTATGTTTGTTTTTTTTTTTTTCACGTGAACGCTTCAACAATTAAGCATGACATAATTCCTTCTGAGCTTCAGCGCATATTGTTAAAGGGTCACATGTTAACATTTTTGAGAATTTCAAAGGTTCAAAATGTACTTAAACTGTCATATTCCCAGATTTCAGGTTGCCTAGCTTTTTTTTTAAGAGGTACGTAGTTGATTAGGCAGCCAATAAAACGTTTGAAAGATCAGTCATACCAGCGATGTTAAAAGAGCAGCGATTTAAAAATTTTTTTTTTTTTTTATTTCCAATACAAACTTCTGCTTTTGCAAGCAGTATTTGCAACATCCAAGCTCAGATCCACCCAGCCCATGCGTCTATCCCCAGGGTAAGCCCTGCTCCTGCTGAGGTGTGATTCAGTTCAGAAAGAAGCATCCTCCAATTGTCTCTGTTGCCATGGCACCTGACTGGCAGTAAAGTGCCTGACTGGCTAAGGACGGTAACCAATAAGAGTAGAATGAGGGAGGCAGAGGTCAAACGGGGTTCTCACAAGAGCACACAGAAAATGGAAGATTTCGTCTTACAGGTTTTGGTGACAGTTGATCAACGTGTATAGCGATCAAAACTGCATGATATGGGACCTTCAACTTTTTTACCAGTTTTTACCAGTTCAAAATACATAAACAAAAGCAGAATCCGAGAAACTAGTATTGTACCCTTACTTGAGTTTGTTTTTCAACTTTTCCAATTTGAAAGCCAAATGTAAGAATCTAGATTTTTTTTCCAGGGGGGTCGTTTGTGGTTGTTTCGTGTAGGACTACTAATGAAGCAGGAGAGCGGTTTTCACTTAGACCTCAGGCAGTTACGTGGTGCACCTCAAATAATGGTACTGCTGACACCATCTCAAATAAGCAATAACAAGTAATAAAAAAGTAAACAGGTACAAAATCCTCTGTGTGAGCACATCCTCATGCTTTATGGCTCAGAGCATCACCTTCTCTGCCTCAGTTGCCGAGCTTCCTCTAGTTGAAAATCCCTGAAATTTCCACCCTATTTTCCTTCACTGACTGTCTTATCTTGTTTGTTGCCATCCAATCTCAGAGCTCGGCTGTGCCGTATATAGTCCACGCTCGCAAACACAAAAGCACACAATCTCACACACAATTCTTCTCTTCCCCCCCTTGCCTCAGGGTTTGGTTTGATTCATGCCCTTTGTCAAAGTTTGAGTTGGTCTCAAAGAAATAATACTGTGACTTCCCTGGCAGTGTGGTGCCTTCCTTAATTGGTGTCTTTTCTTGCATGTACATCACATTTGCCCTTGTTCACCAGAAATCACACATCAAAGGATGTTAAAACTCCCCTCCTGCAGTATCATCTTGGAGTTCACATCGCTGAGGTTCTGATAAGCGATACACATCAAAAAGTTTGAGAAATGGAAAAGGATAAGAAAAACAACAAATTGGATTCACCCGGCTTTATACTGTATTTAACGTCGACTACGCTCAGCGTTAAATCGCTCATCATTTCAAAAATTATCGCTAAAACCCGTTATATAAAACACACCCAATGCAATTACTTTGCTTAAATAGATACATAAAAAAAAAAACAATAGCTGCACGCTTTTATTGAACATTTGAATGGGATATGAGAGTTTAATGCAGAGCCATGTTCAAAAGGTTTAGAGTCTGTTTCGTATCTAAATAGCCGCATCCCTGATTTTTTCCAATGTGACTGAACACAGGAGTAGTAAACGTTGGCAGGAGATTCACCTGTCGCCCGTTAGTCCACTGGAAACCAGCTGGCTGATAGCGGCGGACTGATCCCCCTAAACTGCGAGCTGGGAAACGACAACAACGTAGAGAGTTTTACATGAGGGTAAACCGTTCCCCAGCTGCTCCCATCAGTGTTGGGGAATCCACGTCTCAAACGGGATGGTTGAATTCGAGCTGGGATATTTTCCCCGTCAGCGGCCGTGTTTTTATCCACTCAGATGTGAAATTGCTGTTGTATTTGGCAGATCGGCGTGGGTTCATGTACTCTCCGAGCCCTCGCCTTCTTTTCGCTTTGCACCTCCCTGGCTATGACGAGCAGGCGGCGCCACACATGGTGTTCTGGTTTCACGGTGGCCACTTTGGCGTTGACAAAAAGATTTGTGAGGGTGCTCGTGTGGAGGAATGTGTTCTAATGCAGGAACACGGCCGCTAAATGCTTTGATGGATCTTCCCAAATGGTCATAATTTCACCGCGGCCATGCTGGCTCATTTACTGGTTCTTCTAAATGAGGACAGCAGTGAAGGTTTTCCCCCCATGGTCAGAGTGACAGAAGTGGCTGTTAAATAGCTGGTTTGTTTTATGGGGAAGGGGGGGGGGGGGGGGGGGGGCAGAGAGCCATTAAAACAGCCCTGCACCTGCCCACCCTGCACTGCACATCTCACTCCAACGCCCAGGTCGCAATCGCTTGGTCACCAACCTCATCTGTGCATTGATCGCTCAGTTTTAGATTCCCCTTCATCTATGAATAATATAGCCATCTGCACCGTGTACAGCCTCCACACCCTCCACACCCTCCACACCCTCCACACCCCACATCATAGTTTTTTTACTCTGCTTTTCCCCTCCCCGGACCCTCTCTGTGGTAGAGGCTTCAATCAGCTCTTCCACCCAGTCAACTCTAAATCTGAAATCTTCCTAAACTTATCACATGACCGTTGTCATTCACTCACTGAGACCATGTCAAATAGGCCACAGCTGATGCCCAACTCCTCAAGAGGTGTAATTAAGTGTTGAATCCCTTCCCTTGTATTTTCCGCCAAACATTGCCCAAGCAACACTTTCTGCCTGAGCCGCTGCCTCATTATCAATGCTTGGTTGCATGTCTTGCCCAGTGTACTGTAGATGCTTACAATAGCGTTCTGGGAGAGCTGTGAGTGGTGAGATTTCCATTCTGATGCACATTTCTCTCTGCTTGTCTCCGGAGAGAGGCGGGGGATTGCCTGGGCTCCCCTGAGGTTGGACACCGAGTCTGCAGCTTGAGAACAGATAACATATACGATGAAAATTTTTATTTCTTCACCTATTTTCCACCCATTCATCCTCCCTTCCATGCATCCATCCCACTGCCTAATCCTGCACGGGGCCGGAGCCTCTGCCAGCTGTCATCGTCCAAGAGGCGGAGTACAGCTTGCGAGCCCATCCGTTTGTTTTTTAATTATGTAAAATCCCAAACTGCTTCTGTGTCCCCACGTGTTTATTTGTCATTTTGCTGCATGTTGCAAATAACTGCAAGTGGAAACGCTGTCATTCATGACATGTGGTCATGTGCACCGTGTTGTCAACCTTACTTGAAAAATGAGATTCTATCTGATGCTGAAATGAGTTTTTCGTCTTGCCCTTGCACCGCTTCACATTAGGAATGTGAAAATCTGACATGGCTGCTCGGAGATGTTGCAGTTTTCCTGTCATAAAAGTCACAGTGTGGCTTTTTTTTTTTTTTTTTTTTTTTTTTTTTTCAAAGCCCCTGGTAAAACTAAATACCAGAGTTTTATTTCCTCTGAGGGCCGCTGCTGGTTTTCCCGTTTAATCTGCTTCTTAGATGACGTTTCCCAAGCCAAAGAACTGTGTGAATATTGCACCAGAAGGCTGGATTTATCCTTTAATCGTTTCCTTCATTGCAGTATCACTTGAAATAGGCCATTTCCCATTATGTGGCTTTGCTGTTCGGATTTGGGCCCTTTCTAATGAAATGTGAAATCTTAAGGAAGAAAAAAAAGGAAACACTTTGTGAGTGAACTTGTGAAATGAAGTTGTTTATAGCATCAAGTATGGATGGTTTCAAATTTCAGTCACATTTGGATAACGTGTCACGAAAAGTGTCTGAATTCCCTGCGCTGGACACAGTGTGACCTGAGCAATTATTTCTAATCTCATGCCATTTTCTCTGTTCGTGTCACTAGTGCAACATTTCATCCTATTTTATTTTTGCTCCCGACTGTAACTCTGTGGGAACACTGCAGAGCAAGCCAGTAATTGTTCTGTTGAGTTTTTCGAAGGCACATGTGGCTAAATGGCTGTTTATTGACTGTGCTTCTGTCCGTCCAGGAAACACCAACAGGAAGACTCAGCTGAAAATGCTGCAGCTGCTTTCTAACATCCAAAGCCGAGGACGAATCTGACCCCTGCTGATGAAGCGTTTGACATCCGTGATTTCATGACTTCAGCCGAAGCAATGGACTTGATCGTTGACGTTCAGAACGCCGTATTCATGCTGGTGATGGCTCTCTCTGTTCGGATGTGGCGGGTACACACCTGCCTGCTCTGCGATGGTTGTGACACCGACATCTGTGCATGTATACAAACAGCATCATTTTGAGCAGCTGTATCCAGTCAGCGGCTGGCTGACAAGGACTAAATAGATAATTAACTAAGTGTGAAAACCAAACTTCTTTTACTTTCAGGTGATGTAAAGCGCCATTAGCTTTACAGAAGTCACAAACAGAATCAGATTATTTTGGAGTTTTTCAGAATCTTACACCAGATCAGTTTCTTTTTCTGGTACTGGTTTAATATCAGTCTGTTCAGAAGATGTCTTTAGTTTGATCTGAAATTTACAAAAAACTCATTTGTTTAGAATATTTGTTGTCCCTGCCAGTGATTGTATTCCTCCTTAATCCACAGCTGTATCCGGGCCTTTTCCAGTCTCTTTTATGTTTTTTAATGCATTGGACAAGACAAAGAAGATCTCGGCACATGTGAATGTAAGGTGCCTGCCTCGGTTTTACGAAACACTCTCCGGACTCGGGAAGGGGAATCAGCGTGACCCCCACCAAAAGACAGGTCGCACACAAGCAATACTTGGGATACGAGTCTGGAAGGAGGAATCCCACTGGAATAAACAAACGGCCTCCTCCAAGCACAGCGGGAAAACAAAGACAGAGACAGAGAGTCATAAATTAACCAAAGTGCCCCTTTTGTAGGCCAGATAGTAGCTCTTACCCCAATCATGACAACCAGAGGACAGACAGATGAGGATCCTGATCAGCGCACGCACGCACGCACGCACGCACGTATGCACGCACGCACGCACGCACGCACCCACGCACGCACGCACACAATAACAACAACAAAATTCAAAGTGAGACATGAAAGAGACTGAGGGGGAGGTTGTAACTGCCGGATAAATTGTGTTTCACAGCGTAAAAGCTTCTAAAACTAATTGAGCGTTTCAAATTCAGGCCTAACTCTGTCTTTATTTCAGGTGATATGGACATCACATTCAACCTTTAGTTCTTTCTTAAAATTTCTTTTATTAAGGCTCATGATATTGAAGTCACATAATGCACTCATGCTGGTATTTGGTTCTTTTGGTTCTCAGACGTAGTTGTGGACTATAAACGGCTCACTCCTGTATCTTAGTGTGATCAAACATCAGTATTAACACAGCAATCAGCAGCTATTAACTAGATGTGGATTTGCATTAGGAATAGATCATTTAAATGATCAGGCAATGTCAAAATTCACAAATGAAGACAGGAGGTTCTTGCCCACATTACATGTTTAAGAAATGCAAAAACATGCACGGATGGACCCTTTTAAGTGGCGGCGCAGCTTCTAGTTACAGAATAATTGCCATAGCACAAAGAGATGAGAAAACATCTTCAAGGTCAGGTTTCAGGAGCAGCTTGACGTAATGCTTTCACAGATATTTCATCTTGCTTTACTGGATCACTGAATGGTAGGTGTGCACCGGTATCAACTGTATCTGTGTGGTCTGAGCTTGTTAAGTGGCCGAGTAATCGTCAGGGGCTTCATGCTCCAGAGAGCCTCTCTGTAATCTATACTCCATTGTTGCACTTCAAGAAATTAGGGCCAGGAGGGAGCGACAGGAGAATTGATAAATTTTAGTTTAGCTCAAAGGATTGTCTCTCCCATGCCTTCAAAAAGCCGTGTCCCGGGAGGCAGAGTTCTGAGAAAAAAAAAAGGAGCTATGAAACACTGCAGAGCCAGTGGGTTTTTATTGGCTATTCCCTGAAAGAAATATTATTCTATTGTAATGAATGCATGCACAACTGCGAACTGGCACACCGCGTGACCGTCTTACAGATTATGCACCCATCTGACGCCTGTGACAAACATTTCAATCTCTCTAAAAATGATTGTGCTTGTTGCTTTCGGTATGACTTTCTGTAGTCATCACCTCAAGGTATAGTTGGAAAAAAAAAAAAAAAATAGATAAATGCGGCACCTGAAAGCCAGAAATTGCCTGAACAGAAACTGATAGAAACATCAACTCTGATGACACGCGTTGCACTCACAGTCATAAAGACGATGTGTATTTGTCAAAGGCAAGAGAAAAACTGCAGCGCTGCGCAGTGACTGTGACCACATCAAACCTACATGTTCTGTCCTCAGAAGCTTCACGGTTCATCCTCTTCCATCGTATCCCAACCAGTGGATTACATAGATCCAGTATAAGATCAATCATTTCGCTTTAAACTGAGCAATGATCTTATTTTTGAAGTACTGAGGGACAAGAGAGAGGGGGGGGCATGGACACTACAAAATGCAATTTTATGATTCCTCTTGTCACATCGAGTTGTTTTGTCAATTTGGTGCTAACGCTGCTGCCTTGGGGGCCTCAGCACGGAGACGTGTCAAGAGTAGTGAGTAGTGTAGTGCACCAGCCCCAGTTGCCTTGACCACTGGAGCATGTAAGAGTCACATCTCTTTTGCAATGTGATGCCTAAAAGGTCAAGGATGCATAAAAAAAGCAGTTCAAACAATTGAATAAACTTGTTATAAATACACGACTGCCTCATGAAGTACTATCGTGGGGTCTAATCAAAACTTCCAGAATCAGGGAAAGTCTTCTTTTAGTTACGACGGAGATTAATGTTGCTGTGCTTCAGCATTTTCCAATTGCGGTGGCTCGCTTGGAAACAAGTGCGAGGCTGACAGAGGGTGAAAAAGCGAAAAGTACTGCGTTTGCATTTTGTTCAAGAAGTTGTGTTACACGACCGCGTGGGGATTTTATGACAGACACATAAAATCCAACCAATTGTAGCAAGTTGTACTGTACAGCATAGTGATCAAGAGGCTGACTACGATAGAGAAAAGGGTTTTCTGCTAAAGTGGAAAAAAATTCCCAATACATCAGAAATGTTGGAAATGTGATGGATCCTTTCACTTCGTGCAGGTTCGTCAGACTAAAGTGATTTAACCGTTGAACAAACATAATTACAGTCAGTCCAAAGGGGTTGTTGAACTTCCAACTTCAGTGTTTAACACAGAAAGACAGTCATCTGCATAGATCCAATATAATATCCCCACCCATCCTTTCATTAGCTTCGAAGGATGTTTAAATAAAACGCATCCGTTTTTTTATTGCACGTTTGGCACGCGGGCGTGTTGTGCAGCCGTGTTATCACAGCCGGCCGGAATAAAGATTCAAGATCTCCTCATCACGCCAAACAAGGTGACCAAACACTCTGCACCCATTTCGGTGGCTTGCACAAAACAAACACACCCTCAAGGAGGTTACTATCCATCCCAGCCAATGTTCAGTTGAGATAAACTTCAAAGTTTGGTCTAGTTCAGGGTTGTTCTGTGTTTTTTGTCTGCATATGAGGCAATCAGAGATCCACATTTCTTACAGTCACATATGTGTCCAGCGTTTTCTTACACAATATATACATTACATCAGTCGCACCTTCCCAACTTACCACCTTTCAAACGCACACAGCTTGGGACCAACCCCGGACAGCGACATGCAAACTTCAACACAAGTACAGTTAACTACAAGATAGCAGCTGCTTGCAGAAGGGGTTTAATGTTCCTTCACACATTAATGACAACCCCCATGGGGATTTGTGACTGACCAACAAACACCACAACACCCTGACTGCCTTTAAGCCATTTTCCTTGTAGCATTAGTCAAATCAACTGGGTCTCCAGACCTCCTCCAGCTGCAGTATCATTCAAACCTTCTTCTTCTGTAAGCTTTATTGATGGCGGACGTTCCCATTTAGTGCATCCGTGCCTGTGTGGACATGCTGTCCTAGTCAGCTTTAATCTGACAGTTGCTTTTGAATAAGGACCGCCCATAAACTTGCTGAACTTTGGCCGCAGCACGCTGTGACAAATAGACGTGCGGTCAGCGGATGCGATGCATTCATCCAGGCATGAAATGCATGATGCAGGAAAAGCTGATATCCCGTGTGTGATGCAAGTCTGTGGTGACACCTTCTGTCCCCACATGATGACTACCTGATTGCAGATTGACACATTCAGGGCACTCTTCTTCTTCTCGCTGTCAGAACTACTGTCGGCACCTGTTTTGGTTTGCATGGGACAGATGCATGTTGTTTGATGGTCACATAGATACCGCATACAAACCAGGAGCTCCCCGCCTGCCAACAACAAAATGACACATTTGACGTTTTGAATACTGCCTGTTTTGCTCTTTACGCCACTCGACTGACTAGAGTGCAGCACATTTGATGTGAAAGTGCAATAGTTAATCTACTGCAGGACTTTCCCGCCCTTCAGGTCTAGAAGGACAGCTATCTGAACTGTCTTTTTGGTGTGGAGTTTAGATGATCTCCATGTGCTTGTGCTGCATTTCTCTCACCGTCCAGAAACATGCATTAATTAGTGAGTCCACAGTAAATTGTTCAGTTTGTGCCCTGATGAGAGTGGAGCAGTTAATAGAAAATTGATGAATGGCTTGGAAAATGCAGTTATAATCGAAATAAAATAATAAAACGCAGCTTTAATTTGTAATGTTCTTTAAGATTCACTGCATTTGTTTTAGCTGCATTTTTATTATATATCCTTCATTTTCCTGTTTGGGGTTGTTAATGCTGCACAGAGTTTCTTATACACCTGCATAACAAACGTTTTACCCTGTTTGGGAGTTTTCTACCTTTAAATTATAATTTTTTTTTTTTTATTCCCCATGGCAATCTGATATTGATCAGTCTGGCCAATCAAGACTTTGACAAGGCTCTCGTTTCATCTGACCATGACAGCTCTGAACACCTGTCTTCAGCTATCTTTTTGGTCCCATCTTGACAATCCAACTTGTGAAACGTGTTCAGCAGTGGTGTTTCATTATTCTTTACTGTGGCTGTGAGTCAGAGCTACACGATTTCCAACCACATCTGGTCACTTCAGGTAGGTTGTGGAACCAGAGACTCCCTTTTGCATTCAACCACTGCCTGAAGTCTAAAGCCCACGAATGTCACCAAATTCTGAGATTCCTCTTTGGAGATGCTTTGCCAGATCTTCACAGGAGCAGCATCCTTGGGTCCTGCCTAATGATGTCCCTCTTCACGTGCACTGACGTCTCCCTGGACGACATATCGGTAGCTCGAGTTAAGCTGCTGCCAAATGCCAATATACCTCACATCAGCTTGCCTTGAAGATTTTCAGTCAATGGTCCAAATATTTTTGAGAAACCCCAAAAATTGAAGGCTATTTGCTTCTAATGTCTTCCTCAACGAAATATGCCAAACTTTTGTGAAACACCTTAAACTAAAGTGGAAAGTCTATACTTTGATCACATCTTGACTATTTTAAAAGGGCAAATCCAAAAACCTCAGTGTCCAAATACGCCTGGACCCGACTGTAGCTGCGAGGAGACAGTGTTAACCATCACAGCACCTTGATGCCTCTTTCAGAGAACTGTTCAAACCAATTCAATAATACTTTACTAACCCCTGAAGGGAAATTATATAGTTCCTTTAAAGACTCTGCGAGTCAGTCAGGGTTACAAAGTCTTTGCAGAAGGTGATAACTGCGGGCAGCAATGATCTCCTGCAGCCGTCTGTATTGTAGAGAACTGGAAGACGTCTCTGACTGAACACGCTCTATTTAAAATAGCATAAACTTTTTCTTTTTTTTTTCAAAATTGTGATTGACGACTCATCATTCATCAGTAGCAGCCAATGTCTGTCACTAGGTTTACTTTTGTTATCAGATATACATAAATTAGATGGAAAGTACCGCCTGAACTGGTTTTCACTCTAATATTGTCAAAGATGGCTGAGAACAGACAGTCTACACAGCTTTTAATGTGTTTTATTAATTTGTATTCACAAAAAATAGGACACAATTAATGGTTTAACGATGCAATCAGGGGTTATAAAAGGAAAAAAAATGGTTCGAGGATAACTCGGCTCAACATGTGAAACCATCAAATGTTTTCTAAAAGGACAAATGAGCACACAAGTGTCTTGTCAAGGTACATAAAGTGACGATAATGAGTCTGGTAATTACTGTGGAATGTCAATTTGTCAGCATGTTGCCATGCAAAATGTTACTAGTCACAGATTTTTGTCCTAATGTCTTTTCAAGAGGAAAAATGAAAAGGAAAATGTAAAGAGACTTACAACGCCGCCATCTCATGTAATTATATAACCCTTTCATCTAATGCCTTTGTAGCCTTTGAGCGACAACAAAAACCCCCAATAACCTGCTGCGAATGATGATGACACTCCGATTAGTCACAAGGATCTGACAGCAAAGAGTAAGAATTCCACTTCATGTTAAACATGTGAAAATACTTCATTGAAGTTCAGCAGAAAACGCAAGTTCCACCATATGTTCACTGGCATTTATATTTTAAATTCAAAGGATGGCAGCGGTTAATCAAGCTATTCTTTCTGAAGCCATTCATCAGACAAAGCCAGTCACCCAGTCAGTTTCATTTATAAATTTCACATTTAGAATCAATATGCAGCGCTGAAACTTTCATATATCATTACTGTAAATAATATATAAAGTAGTTTAAACAGTAGCTCGGCAGCTCAGGAAAACTTAAAGGCCTTCGTGCTTATGTGTACTGAAAAGAAAAGCCTTACGTATATTGATAATGAGACAGTAATAAACAAAGATGTGGAAACCAGCACACAGTTTAGGCTGCGTCTCATTTCACCTAAATGAGCTCTGCTAATAAAAGAACTAAATTAAAGGCTGGCAATAACTGACTTGCTGTTTAATTTATCCAATTTTCTCCACAATGAAAAGAGGTGGGATGATTGCGCCTGAGCTGAAACCCGGTCCCACCCCGGGCCGCGGTGGAACCGGAGGGCAATGGGATGGTAGCCGCCCGCCAAGACACCGTATCTGCTCTTTCTGTGAGTGTGTGATGTGCAATCTAAAAGGTTTAACTAGTACAAGAATGTATTTCAAAGGTGATGCATCTGTCTCTCCCTGATCATTTTTTATTTGTTTTCCTGTTTTTTTTTTTTTTTAACCTTTTCCTCACTATGTGAAGGAAATGTGGCCACAGCCAATCAACGTGATGAAGATGGTTAGTGCAGCGGCTGAACCTGCGGCACTGTGATGTCCGCGTCCCAGGTCTGAAGCGACAAAGTGGATTCAGCAGCAGACACAGAACAGGTTTCCATTTCACGCCTACCATGACACTTTAACCTTATTTCAAATTTCCCAGATCAACATTACTTTTTATCTCCATATTGGTGGCGGCTCAACAAACACGCAGGAAGAGTTCAATACAGAGGAGAAATAATCTTCTTAGAAGTGGCGGGAGAGAAGCGTCAGCCTTCATCCTCTCTTTGCTCTGTGGAGGTGTCTGTGGCCTTGACAACAGCATTACATGCTCACCAGGCAGGCGGTATGACACCCCGCTCCTCCGCCTACCCCGAACACAAACACACACCACCACACAACGCATATCCCACAGGGCTTATCGTCAGAGCCGCTATCGTTCCTGAAGCCCTTAGAGAATCTAATCATTGTATTGTGTGGAAACTTAGTGCGGTTTGCTGAGCTGTGCTGTTTGATGGCACTCTTGTCTGCACAGGCCGCATGTCACATGCCAACATTTCAATTCAAACCGAATCGAGTCAAATGAGGAACACATCGTTCTGCCTCAGACGTGCACAGATAATATGAAATTGTCTACAATTTCTTTTTTTTTTTTTTTGAATAGAATCACTGCTTGTGAGGCTCTGACTGTAAATGGGCCGCTGGATGATTGCTGTCTCCCAGAGCAGACGTCCTCCGGTGCATGAGTATTTGTACAACAGCAGGAGGGGCCTTGCATCCCCAGAGGGGAGGAAAAGCTTAACTATGCCTACAGACTGCAGCCCTCTGGGAGGCAGACAGGCCGGGGATCCTCACAGGGGAGCAATGTTCGGGGGGTCACGTCCCCTGCAGACACGCTTTTGTTCCACAACTGTTTCTATGAGGATGATACTTTATATCCCATCCATCTCTTGCTAACACTGTCCCTTATGCACTTTTTGCACACTAAAATCCCTGCTTCTCGGCGATGGGGACATTTCAGCAGTTAATTATTACGTTCGCTCATGCATTCTTCCTGCCCTGCCTCGAGATCTATCTTTTCAACAGCTCAAGTTCAAGAGTGAGCCTTTCTTTTTTTTTTTTTTTTTTTTTTTTTTTTTTTACAGTTTGAAATAAATGAGACTTCATTGTGACTCAACATTCAGTTGAACAATTTGTGAACATGTCATTAACTGCCTATTGTATCTGCAGACGTGTAAAGAGGAAACCTTGATGTTTAATATCCAGTTTAGATTTTATTTTTAATTTGAAATAAAAGTCCTCCCTTTTGACATACATGTGCAGAGTCAACACCGGAAATTAAATGTTCTTTATCTTTTGACCTGACAGTGCTCCACCTTACAGCTGAATAAAGCCTCTAAGGGATATTCAGATATCGGCAGCAGTAATATTTCTTCAGAAACGTCGTGTTCACTGTCACTTTGAGCTTCTCATCTTGCCACCCATGCAAGCAAAGAAGGAGAAGGGTAGAGAAGTAAACGGCCTACCCCCGATGAGAAGAAAACGGGCCTGTGCTGCCAGCTGTGAAAGTATTTCTAACTTTGGTTCAATCTTGTTTTCTTCCCAATGGATCCGAAGCCATCTCTGTCAGGAGGGAGCACAATCAGACTAAGAAGTCTTCAGCCTTTTTGTAACTCTGCCTGCTTCTGAGCTGACGTCCCCGGCATTCATCAGTTCGATTGCTCTGCGTTTTAACTCGCTGTTCTTAAACTGTTATCATCTGCTTTCAGACATATTTGGTGTACCTGTTTCACTCACTGCTGCTTTCTGACCACAGGAAATCACTCTATTGCGCCAGAGAGTCCCCACTGGGATATATCCACTTCTTCTTTTAAACATAAGAGGATTTTTTTTCTATCTTCAAAGGATATTAATTTGAAATTCAAATTCTGCAGACATATTTCACAGCCTGCAATAAAGTGCTCGCCTCAAAATATTCTATTGAAAATAAGTAACTACAGAGAGGATGTTTATTTAATATCTTCAGACACCTCATTTAGCTGTGGTGAGGAATGAGAGATGTGCAGGACAATTCAGCTTATGCAGTCTTGCCAGCATTTCCAGCTGTTAGCAGCTATGGAAGTTTTCCTTGATGCCATCCTATGGAGCATTAGCAGGAATTAAACCCGGTCTGCAGGATGTAATAGTGCCATACCATAAGGAGAATGAAACACATGGTGCTCCTTTCTTAAATGGCTTAAAGCAGCTGTCTCTGGCTTTCAGGGGAACAGCTTTTAATTACACAACTTCTAATACTCACCTCTAGTTTGCCCCCTCCCTCTTGTCCCATGACGGCTGGGGTCAGTTAAAGCTCCTGTAGTGACCCTGAATGGATTGACGTGCATGTGGAAAACAGATGGATTGCATTTTCATAAATAAAGACTTTGTTGTGGATTTTTTATTTATTTTTTATTTTTTTGTCTGAAGGAGGGGGATTCTGTAGCTATGATAATCCAGTTAAATGATATAAAAATAGTCTGATTTCAAAAAAGCTAATTAGTTTGCATCTGCAATAATAACAGTTGAGTGTGCTTTGGTCCACAGTCAACAAGAATAACATGGTTCAAACTGTACTGCCGTTCCTGACAGCGTCAGGAACCGATTTTACACACCACCGGACGCCATAATTTAAGACTGCATTATGTTAGAGTGAAATCCAGAAGGATAGAAAAGATGACTGACTGCAGTCCTTTGATGGATAACTGCTGCCCGCAAGATTTGTCATAGAAGAGCTTCAACACCTCCTTGATGTGTGTCAGACCTGCAGGTGAAAGCATCTTGGCCAGAAACTTGAAGAACGGAAGGCATTTTTTACCTACAGGTCCCATTTCTACCTGAGCCACCCGTTTCTGGACTTTAACAATGAAAAGCCCTGCTGCCATCAGTTTTCACATGGATTTACACCTGCGCTCCTGATTTAGATAATTTGAATCTATTAAATGGACATTAACATTTGTTATTGCTCCCATAAATACGACCAGGAGGGACTGACGTCCTCTTCCATGAAAGCTCGGGAGTGGTGGTGGGAGGTGGGGGGGTTCATTATTTCCTATTAGCATGATCACATTTGCGGTGCTGGTGGTGGCATAAGAGACCCAAATTATAGTGATGGAACTAAAAAACCTGGTGAAAACACATGCAGGCACAGCCCAGGATCTTTTCTGCAGTAGGCAGCTTTAAACCACAGCTTGTGGCTCCATTGGTGTTTGACTCTGTACTGACGCACTGTAGGCAGGAGCTCACGTACAGCTCTTGTGATGTTCTCTTCAAGTTTGAGTCTTATTTTCTCTCTCATCACTCTTATTTCCATGTGTGCAAACACAGCAAACACCAGTGCAGCACAATCTCTGTTGGTGTCTTCACTTTGTTTGTTCTTCTCTTTTACTTTTTTCTTCTTTTTCTCATCTCTTCTTTGATCCTTCTGGTTCCACAAACAAGCGCCAACCATCTAACATCCAGATGAAACCCAGAAGTAAGATTTTTTTGTTGGGGCCGTTGGAGGCTGGCAGCAAAAAGGGGTCAACCTCTATTGACTCTTAAGTTAAAATGCTAAAGGCAGCAGTAAGTTTTGATTTCACCATCAAATCAACATGTAAAAATCGATATTCGTCTGCCGTAAATGCCTGCTGGCATGTCTGCAGTTATTTCAGTGGGGCTCAGCTGACGGAGCTGTTAGCCACAGCTAACTTTCATTCATATATGTCGGGTGTATTCCCGTCAGCTTCCTGGGTATCATGGCAGAATGCAGCATGAAGAAAAAGAGGCCTCAAAACCGCTCTTCAGAACTCAATGGGTCATGTGACTAATGCTTAGTCCATAGTTTTTACAGTCTAACGGTGACTGCCACCAAGTGATATGGAGTTTTAATTTCCTAACTCAGTGGATCTTACCGGGTCCGACACTGCAATGGAGATGCAGCAGCTTAAAGGACCAAGGAGGATTTAAAGAAGTTAAAGATCCAGTTTCTTGGGTTCCACCCTGGACTCATGTGGTTAGTGCTAACCACGGCACTTACCATATGTCTTTAACCAGTAGTAAAATTAAATATGAGTTTATAACAGCCAAAGCGTTTCTTAAAAATAAAAACAACAACAACAGACATGCACCCCAGAGGTGCAGTCAATGCTTCACCTGAGGTGCAACCCAGCAGTAACTAGAAATGCGTCCACGTTTCTAGTTACTGCTGGGTTCAGTTTTAAACCACAACAACTTTATTACATTTAGGGAACGCTCATATCTTTATTAAAACTTCAAAGGAAACATTTTTAATGTATGCTAGTGCGGGGGATTGCCTATAAGATTTGGGTTTCTCTCCACTTATCTGTGATCTGAACAGATGATGATGGCTGACTGAGTTTCCTGGAAGGAGGATGTCACTTACTTGCAGAGCCAGTCAAAGCTCAAGTGGAGCCCTGGGCAAACCCCATCACCGGGCCCCATGAAATTCATGAACTTCATCTGTATTCACACTTAATTCCATTAATATGCATTAAACCCGCAGACTATTTAAAGGATAAACAAATAAATAAGAAAAAGTGTATTTTCATCATAGCACAGAATTTTAAGTCAAGTTCCGGTCGGTACCTCTCAGCCACTCTGTTATTGTCTATGCCTGATTGCTGGAGAAGAGTCTGGCTGATAGTTGATCCTTAAATTCAGGAGGGACAATGTGGAGCTCCGTCCTGGCTGTGGAATGATGAATTGGCTCTACCCTTGTTAGGATCCCTGAGGCACTGTGGGAGTTAGCCTAATCAGTCCAGATGTGCTTTGTGGACTTGGAGAGCATTAAACTTCAGGGTATTTTGTTGTGGTAGCTCTGGGACTGAAACTGTGTCTGTTGCTGTGAGTCATTCTGTCCCTACATAAACAGAGCATGAGTTTGGTCCACATTGCAGGTAGTAAGTTCGATTAATTCCAGGTAGGACTTGGACTCCATCATGGCTGCTCTTCTCCACAGACTCTGTTCATAAATTCATCTACAGACTGCCAAGGGGTGGAGGGGATCCAGATCAGTGGTGTCAGGACTTCATCTCTGCTTTTTGCAGGTTCATTTGGGGACATCAAGTGGGCATCTTCAGCTGTCACTGCAATGTTTTATGACTGAGTGGGAGTCGGCAGGAATGACAGTCAGCATCTCCAAATCTGAGACCTTGGTTCTTGGTTGGGTCAGGAGTGAGGTTCTGCCTCAAGGGGAGGAGTTTAAGTATCACAAGGTCTTGCTCGTGCGGGAACAACGGCTCAGGAGATCAGTGCAGTGTCTCTAGTAGGGACTAGTCTGTTGTGGGGAAGAGTTTTGAGCCAAAGGAGAAGATTCTGTTTACTAGTCAGTCTAGTCTTACCCGACTTTGCCTTAGAAATTGGGTGAAAAGCATAGTCGTACTGAAAGTACATGAAGAGTCATACTGAAGGGACATGAAGAGTCGTACTGAGGGGACATGAAGAGTCGTACTGAAGGGACATGAAGAGTCGTACTGAAGGGACATGAAGTGTCGTACTGAAGGGACATGAAGAGTCGTACTGAGGGGACATGAAGAGTCGTACTGAAGGGACATGAAGTGTCGTACTGAGGGGACATGAAGAGTCGTACTGAAGGGACATGAAGAGTCGTACTGAAGGGACATGAAGAGTCGTACTGAAGGGACATGAAGAGTCGTACTGAGGGGACATGAAGAGTCGCTGCTCCTCCACTACGAGAGGAGCCAGCTGGAGAGAGGGAGGTCTGGGCCTCTTTTCTTAGGCCAGACCAAACCCAGACTTGATAAAGTTAATGAATGATTGGCTCTTAATTAAATCTTTCTTTCCTTCCTTTCTTTAAGACACATTCTTTATATTTAGAAATACTTACCAAAGTATACCTTAAATATACCATTACATATTAGACCAATGCTTGTGTGGGACAAAAATATTAAAAAAGAAATGAATCAATATCACAACTTCTTTCATTCAAATGTACAATTAAATACATTTCACAGAAATGTAAATCATTGTTGTGAAACTGAATTAGGACAGTTAAGCAAATAACTGTTTTCATTTACTCTAGACTGTATACTATCATTTATAGAAAAGACATAACAGCACAAACTTTACACAAACTCTTAAAAAAAGAAAAAGAATAAGAAGCTGCAGGTTTGCTAGCAGTCTATTTTACTTGACATTTTATCAAATATAGCTGCAGGTCAGAGTTTTTTTTTTTTTGCATGAAAAAGCATTTTCTGTTTATTTTTTTTTTCTGTAGGATTTTGTACAGGCAGCAGCACGGTGGCTTAGTGGTTAGCACTGTTGCCTCACAGCAAGAAGGTTCCCGGTTCAATTCCCGACCCGGTGGGTCTTTCTGTGTGGAGTTTGCATGTTCTCCCCGTGCTTGCGTGGGTTTACTCCGGGTACTCCGGCTTCCTCCCACAGTCCAAAAACATGCAGTGTAGGTTCATTGATCTTTCTAAATTCTCCCTAGGTGTGCATGTGAGTGTGATTGGTTGTTTGTATGTGGCCCTGGATAGACTGGCGACCTGTCCAGGGTGTACCCCTGCCTTTCGCCTGATATGCGTCGGGATAGGCTCCGACAGACCCCCGTGACCCGGAAACGGATAAAGCGGGTATAGATAATGGATGGATGGATTTTGTACAGAAATAACATTAAATAAAAAAGAACACTTATGTGGGATGTAAATAGACAAGTAGAGAGAAAAACAACAATATGCAGAGATACAGTTTTGTAGAAGAGAAATTTTATGAATTGTAAAAGGGAAAAAAAATAGACAAATTCTGGTCGATTTAATAAAATATACGTCCTTTAATTTTTCCATGATTAATGATAATGACCATTTGCATTTTGCAGTCTGTTATGTAATGTGATTATTTCCATCACAGATATGGAATAGACAACATAGTGCCAGTCTTCCCGGGTTGGGATATTTACATTGAACCTTTTTTTTTGTATTAGCTTTCCAGGTAGCTATACTCAAAATCCCAACCAGTATTTTGTGTCTTTATCTGTGTCCAATGAGTAAATATAACCAAACAGCAGTTCATCCCAGTTGAAAACCATCTGTACCATTACGATTTTCTATCTCTGAATAGATTATATACCAGAAGTTTGTAATCTGTTGGCATGAACAAAACAGATGGAAATGGTTCACTGACTGAGTTCCACAGCTTTCCCAACAGTTGGAAGATACTGAATAATGTCCACTTTGTATTGGAGTGATAATGAAACTTACAGAGACTCTTCTATCCAAAGCACCTCTAAGAATTTGACCTGGTGATCCTCCACTGAAATGCACCCAGCCTCCTTCACACCTCTCCTGATTTCACTGTTCTTGGCTCTACTTCCCAGCTATATTTAATATAATCTGTATTTGTATTTCTGACCTCTTTAAGACTTTTATATAGTCTAGATAATAATTTTAGACCCAAATCAGCTTCGTATATCGTTAGCGTAGGCATTTCAAAAACATTTATGTCTTTTGGCAAAAAAAAACTCTGCCAAAAATGTGATGTCGAATTTGTAAAAATCTAAAACAAAAGTAATTATTTTTAAGATGAAATAATCTCTGCATTAACTGGAAGTGTCTCATTGTTCCCTTGTGTATGTACGTGCAGAATAAAGTCAAGCCTTGATCTAGACAGTTTTTATCACTAGAGTCTATTTTATTTGGCATAGAGTCTAGGTCATAAGGAGCCCATCTAAATATTTTAACTGCTTTATACCAGTGTTGTTTTTTCAATATACCATAACCAAAGTTTTAAAGGCAGATTGATCCACTGGTTATCTAACTTAATCTGTTTCGTAATGAGTCTTTTGTCACCAAGGCAAGCTTGGATAGGACACTCATCAGAGGTGCCTGCCTTCATTTCTTTCCACTTGGCTTGATAATCACTGTTACACCAGCATCCTACAGTTCTAAATTTGGCTGCTGTATAATATTCCTTCAAACAAGGCAGGGCAGGACTACCTTTATCTTTTTCTAACTGGAGGGTTTTAATTCTCATTTTTTGTCTTTTGCTATGCCAAATAAATGTAGAAATTAATTTATCCCACTCATTAAATTATTTATTGGTTATAACGTTGGGACAATTTGAAACAGATAATGCAACCTAGGTAAAATATTCATTTGAACTATGTCAACATGTGATTCTAAATTTAGGATTAGTATCAAATCCCACCTTCTAATGTCCTTACTGATAGTTTGACACATTAGTTTAAAATTTTAGCTCTTTTAGAATGTTGATCCAATGTTTTCCAGACCTCAATTTATCTAAGTTTTAAAAGGTAGGGCATGGCTAGGTTTGTAATTAAAACTAAGTATTTGTGTTTAGAGATAGAGATTTAGAGATATTTTTAGAGATATTAATCTTATTCCCAGAAACTAAACTAAATTTCCCCAAGTAAGACAGAGGAGTGAAGCAAGATTTGTCTGGTTTCAATAAATAAGGACATCATCTGCAAAAAATGAAATCCTATGTTCTTTGCCATATGTGCCATATATTTTTATTTCAAGAAATGTTTTATTGTGTTTTCTGAAAAATACAAAAGAAAAACAAATAGCAGGGTTACGCTGTATCATTGTACATAGACAAAAGGTAACAGTCTAGTTTGGAAAACATGTTTTCCCACCCACCCAGCCCCCCGCCTCAACATGCTGTCCAATCTGGACAGCTAGGCTGGAGGAAAAAGTGGGTCCAGAAGGCACGGCAGCGAATATCGGCCACCCGGTAGTAATGCCGGAAGTGAGGCAACTTCATACCATAGTTTTTTTGTCGCTTCATTCCAGGATGGTGGTATAATTCCATCCATCCATTATCTATCTCCGGGTCCGGGTCAGTCAGAGCCTATCCCAACGCATAAAGGTAGGGGTACACTCTGGACAGGTCCCCAGTTCATCGCAGGGCCACATAGAAAGACAGACAAACATGCACACTCACATTCACACCACGAGCAATTTAGTTTGATCAATTAACCTACCCTGCATGTTTTTAGACTGTGGGAGGAAGCCGGAGGGAACCCACACAAGCACGGGGAGAACATGCAAACTCCACACAGAAAGACCCACCGGGCCAGGAATCGAACCAGGAACCTTTTTGCTGCAAAGCAACAGCGCTAACCACTAATCCACCTATTTCCTGTTTATAAATTATTATTGAGTGTGTATATTGTTGTAACCAAAATCTCCATATACCACTCTGGAAGGAAACCGTCAGGTCCCGGTGCTTTGATTGGCTTCAAATTTGAAATGGCTTTTTTGATTTCGAGTTCAGTTATTTCCGAGGTCAGACATGAAATTTGGTATTCACTTACTTTAGGCATATTTATCGTAACCAAACAAGTGCTCCTTAAATTTGAATCTTGTGAATTGAATTCTCTAGTATTACAAACAAAAGTATTTGTTTTAGGATATTTTATTTTGTGGATTGCAATTTTTAATTGTTGTTTTTTCATTTTATAAGCCAGTAATTTATATGATTTACCCCGTGCTTCATAATATTGGTGCCATAAAAATATCATTTTTTTCTTTATTTCACTTGCATGTATAAAAAATTTATTTATATTTTTAAAGATTTTACTCATAAGTAATATAACGAGTGTCTTCCAAAATCTTTAACTCAGCTCTCTGCAGCTTTGTTAACTGTTTCTGTTTCAGATTTGAGCTGTAGCCAATTATCTATCCTCTTATGACTGCTTTTAGTGCGTCCCATAAAATTGTAAGACAAACACTCATAGGATGTAGAATACTTGTGTTTAACCTCCAAAGGGCATCACTTTTTTGTTCCTCAAGTAATACTTCAAAATATACTGGGGAGCGATCCGACAAGTCCATTACTCCTATCTTACAGTTAACTACTGTATGTAAATCTTTTTGAAATAATAAAAAATAATCAAGTCATGAAGAGACAGAGTGTGAATGAAATTAAAAACAAAACATATAATCTCCTCTCGCTGAGCTTAAATCTCTCCAAATATCCAAGAGTCCACAAATCTTTAACATTACCTTCACATTTTTGTTTTCTTTTTAAGCCAGAGTTTGTGGATTGGATGTATATAATGAAGAATTAAGTCTGGTGTTCAAATCTCCTCCCAAAATGAAAAAGCACTTTCAAATATATTGGTACCATGATTTAATTTCCCTCCATATTCTCATTCGTTGTGATTTACTGCGTCCAAATCATTCCCTGAAAATCTATCGGTGCATCCAAAATGCTGCAGCCAGACTCACATTTCTCCCGTTTTAGCTTCTCTACACTGTAAAATTCAGAATTTAAAATCCTTCTTATCACATAAATAACCACTAATGACGGGGCTCCGTCTCGTTTGTTCCCCACATAAACTCTGCTCTCAGACTCGTTTGTGCTTGTCAGAGTTTCAGGTCTGAAGCAGAGATTCTAGTTCCCTCTCAAGGCTTCCAACATACGTTTTGAAAGACTTTGTTAGACTACTACTACTATGTAAGTCTTGTTGTATTTTTTTAAATGCATTTTTGATACTTTCTGTATTTATTTATTTAGCCTTTTTGCTTTTATTGCTATGTGAATTGCTCCAAACGTCTTTCCTGTGTTGAATCTTTTAGTCTTATACATTTAGGTTCACAGCAGGATCCTTTCCCGATCCTCCTTTTGCTCTGGAAAACACTTTGAGCCGAAAATCGCCATATAAATAATGCCGAGTGCATCCTCTGCGGGTTTAAAGTAATAACCAATAAGTGTGTGAGTGTTTTGTGCCTGATAACCCTTTAACCTTTAAGCCTTAAGATCAGGCAACTCTAATGAAGCACATATTGGCAGCTCAGTGTAAACCACATTGATCACATGGAGCTGTAAGTAAGTCACAAAGATAGCCGCTCCTTAGGAAGATTGGAAGTTTTATTTCCTGTAAGCCCCCTGACACTCGGCAGAAAACTACTTTCTTGTAATTCCTCTTAGTGTCTGACATATTTCATATTACCAATGAGCCAATTTTAATTTTACAGTTTGATTTGTTATCGACTAAGTCCCTACCATAAAATATAACAAGATAGCAAAGCACATTTGCTCAATTACTTCATACTCGTAGGATCCATAAAAAGATTGCCTTGACTGTTCACATTTATACTGAATGGTCCATTGCAGTTAACAGACTCAGGTTTAATGTAAAGCATTTTGTTCTCTTTGTGGACTTTAATTCTAATCCTACAAGTCCAGGGAATCATTTATTGCTTGAAATAACAGCTGAAATGGGGCAACTGTTTAGTAATTTATTTTTAAAAGATTATTTCATTCAATTTTAAAGCTCAATTACACTTCTTAGTCTACTGTGATTTAAACTGCAAACTGTGATGAGCATGTCTGTGCTTGGCGGAGTGACAAAAGCGCGAGCACAAATTTTCACCGATGAAGAAACAGATTGTGATTTAAGGCTGTGAAGAATTCATTTACTGTGTCGAACAAATAAACCCCTAAGTAATTGTCTTCTTTCTGGTAAAGTTGATATTTTGCTGCTACAGTGCAGCAAAAACAAAGTTAAAAAGCAGAAAAAGAAAAACAAAAGACATTATAACAGCTCGTTGGTAACACGGCATATAAAACAGCAAAAACGTCAAGTGGAAAATCAAAGTGAAGAGCAACATAATTACATTTGAGGAAGAGGAACCGAGCAAGAAAACAAAAAATCAAAAACGGGATGCAATAAGGAACAAACGTCTACTGCAGACGTTTGCGTGTTCACTGAATTAATGCTTCTTTCATTCATCTGTCTTATGGTTTGCTCCTTAATATTCAACAGAAGCACCATCAGAGCAGGGACCGCTGAACAATAAAAATAAATAATCTTCCTGGGTATAAAAGCTTTTACTTTTTTCTCTCACTATTACTGTACTTATCAGGCTCACAACTAAATATCTTCATTCTTTATTTTTTTTGTTGCAAAGTGGAATAAACGGCAGCAGCTGGGCAACATTTGACCCTGTCTACGGTGCTGGCTGTCCACCAAAATGTTTATCGCATGATGCTGAAGATAAAGAAAGTGAAAGTGCTCATCAGAGACTTCGGCTGACATCTTTTTATTAATTATCACATAATGCACAGATTGCACCCCGCAGGACGGTTACGGGTCTCCTGAAGTGGTGCCACTTCAGTCCATCCATCTATCCATTTCTTATACTTTATCCTCTTTGGGGTTATTGGGAGGCTGCAAACTATCCCAGCTGTCATTGGGCAAAACGTTCATCATGAATTGTTTGTCAGTCTATCAAATCAAACCTCTCGTCTTTGCATTGGCACGAGAAGAGTTAAATAGAAATACATTAATAAATGCAGAAAGATGACAAATAAAGAATCAATACAGAATTTGAAAATGAACAAAGAACAATGCAACATGAGTCTAAAATTCAATACACAGTAATACTAAGACAAAGGACAGTGGGATAAAAGTGGGAGAAAATAAAAGGCAATAAACAAAAAACAATTATCGAAGACAGTATTTGACATAAAAATAAAATCTAGTGAGCAAATAGGTGGATTGAAAAGTTAGACATTTCCACCCTAACAGATACCATTTTCCCACGTTGTTGCACAGATTAACAATCGATTAAAAGTTAGATTTAATCAGCCCAGGAATGCATGCTGGAGATATTTATTTAGATCAGAACACCCAGGCATTTAAGTAACATTTTAACACCGCCAAATGTACCTGGTACCCATGAATGATAGCATCCATGAATGAGTCAGGAGAAAACCTCTTTTCTCCAAAACAACTTTAACAACCTTAAGGGCAATAACAGTAAAAAGATGAGGCCAAATTGCAGATATTATTTGGTGTAATGCAAGGCAGCACTTCTGTCAAAACCAAACGCGGCTGGTGGTGGACGACTGATGATCTGAGCTATTCTTGCAGCCACAGGATCCGGGCACTTTACAATCATGCAGTCAGCCATGAAATACTCTGTTTCCTAAACCACTGTGGAGTCAAATCAGGTCATCTGTTCAACAGGTAAAAACACAAAAACGTACTACGACATAATCCTGAAATAATTCAAATTAAAGTGTTGCAGTGGCCCTTTGAAGTCCAGACCGGAGATACTGTGACCGCTGTGCAGGAACCAGTCCCTGCACATTTTAATGAACTAAAGCAACGTTGTGAAAAAGGGTGGGTTCAAATTCCCTTCCCGATATTCGAAGAGACTGATAACATCATGTAAAAAATATTATTTTAGGTTATTGCTAACCCAGGTGGGTTTGCAAGCTTTTGATTCATGATGTGTACTTGATTTTATTTATTTATTTCCCCCCCCACACACCACTTCTGCATTTTGGCTTCAGGTTTGTTAAATGAAACAATGACTATCTCTGCAAACAAATCCAGAAACAGCTTAAAAAAAGATATGGACACACACACACACACGCACGCACGCACACACACACACGCACGCACACACACACACACACACACACACACACACACACACACACACACACACACACACACACACACACACACACACACATGGCTCCAGGTGAGTTATTTGTAAGACCTGCATGCTAACCAGAACTCCCAGACTGAGCACCGGCTTATAATTTATACATTTTCTCAAAATTGCTTGGCATATTTGATGATTTGGGAGATCTACAGCCTGAAGCTATGAAATATTAAATTATAACCTGAATTTTTATGATAAAAACCAGCAGAAAAAAAAAATGTAAATGAAACAGTATTTTATTTTATACATAATACAACCTGCAACAAGTACTCTTGAAATCTCCACATAGTCCTCATAGATCTATAGCATATAGCTATTTTTATTATTATTATTATTATTTTATGAAAACATCTTGACAAGTCACATTAGGAACTATAATTGAGCTGTTGAAATTCAAGATTCCTGTTTATGTCCATGATGGTTCACTGTCGCGCTGGATTAACGAAGGACACCTGAAGAGCAGGATTTTATTTAACAGAAGTCACTAAATCTGTTGTGAAAAATGATTGTTCGTTTGTTATGAGATCCGTGATCTGAAATAATCCACAGCTAACGAGATTGGTTTTCAGCAGGTTACAATCATTCAAATGTTGCAGTTCCTTCAGTCCCACATGACACATGTTCAGTAGCTGCAGAGCAGCTGCGTCATAATGCAAAAAAACAACAAAATCACAAGGGCACGTTTAGTTTTTAGTAACGACGATTCATGCAGTCTCCTCAAAGCTTGGGTTCAGGAGCTGATCCGTGTTTTTAGAGCTGTTTCACCACATTCCTGTTTCACCGTCAGATTTAACATACGTTACACCAGGAACAGATGCCACGCCACACTATAAGAATGGACCATGAATTTTTAATTTGACTTAATTAGAGCTGCTAAAGTATCAGCACCAAAGTGTGCTGAGTTTGTCTAACATGAAAGGGATCATGAAGGCAACAGAATGATCCTGTAAGAGTGTTATTGTTACTGGATTATACTATTATTATGCAGAAGAAAGGTTTATAGGTTTATGGTGGGAGAAATGGGAGGTACATTTTGTATTTGGAATTTTACTTTCAAGAAGATTATGTAAAAATGATCAGGTGGAAATTCACTAAGCTTGGTGCAGACGTGGAACAAGAGGCTGAAGGAAGAAGCCGTTAACATTCTCCCCGTATCTGCAAGTATGACCTCCTCATTTTGGCTTGAAGATGTCCCAAAATAATGACCATAGATCATGCATCGAAGAGGGCTGCAACACTAAACTGCAATTTGCCTTCTACAAAATGCGCTCAAACAGATCAACGACAAAACCTGTAGCAGCGGGAAGTCAATACCCTGCTCATGTGACAGGCTTTCATACTTTTCTTCGACCTTATTATACTGTCAGCCGCTGGTATTTTGTACGATTTTAAAATGCCTAAATGCCTTGTGCCTCTACAAAGGTGGTAACAGCTTGCACTGCTGTGACTCCACAGAGCTACTTCTCACGGCTAAAGGTGGTATCATTTGAGACAGTGTCACTTTGACCTGCTGTGGATTGTACTTTTTGACAGACAGGGATGAGACAGAAGCAAAGTTTTAAGAAGCACTTACTGACATCAAGAAGTACACCAGGAGACACAATGAGATCAACACATCAAACTGAAAAACAACCAGCTGCATTTTCCGCCGTCCCTGCGACAGTAAGAGCATAGACATGACCAAGATCACACGAAATACATAAAAGCAGCTTCATAAACAAAGACATACAAGCTGATATAACTTAGATTATTAGATATTATTCAATAACACATGCCCAATTTAATTATGCACAGCAGTATTAAAAAAAGAAAAGCACTGATGTACATTACAGATGCAGAAGATGTCAAATCTTGAGTCTTCGCATCTGTGAGTAGTTTACAGTACTTTAATCCTAGACAACCATAATCTTTCCACCTTTACTTTTTGGGAAGTATGTGTAGACGATAGTGACCGTGTGTGTGTACTTTTAGTCGGCTCAAACAATAAACTCAGTTAACGAGACGATACTGTTGGCTCTGCATACATCAGAAATACCAGCATGTTGTTATTCTTCCTAAAGATGATTTCACACAGCCATTATCCTTAATCCTATCTTTTCTACTATGGCAGTCCTTTTAAATCCACTGCCTGCTTTGAGGGGAAACAATGAAACACTGAAACGACATGTAAAACATTAGGGATGTGTTTTTTAAAAGTCACTAGATGCTAATATGGATGAAACACGATTTGCCTGTCCGTGAACCTCCATCTAGAATGCAGTCTTACAGTGGGATGACAGAAGATGCAATCAGTGTTGCAATTAGCAGGATGAAGTCATCCACTTGTGTTCTTGACCCGGTTCCAGCCGGCCTGATTAAAGTCAGCTTCCAGTACCTCTCCCAGGAAACAACTATTATCGTAAAGTGTTCCCTGACTTCAAGTCTTTACCCCCAAAGCTTTCAGAATAGTTATGATAATACTTCTATAATCCTCTTATTCCTGGTGCAGTTTTTGGAAAATATTTTCAGAACTGCATATCCACCTGTATACAGATGGCACATTAGAAAAGCATTTGCAAAAATAAATAAATGATAAAAGTGCATATGTTTTATTTTTAGTTTCTCCTCTCAGTCTTGCCACTGATATTTACTAAGAAAATTATGCCATTATTGTTTTCAGGTTTAATAGAATTCTTTTTATTTGTTTATTTAGTGCATGCATATTGATTTCCACCAGAATTCAGTTACATGTCCTGTTAAAATACCGTGGATATCATCTGTTTCTACTGCTCCTGGAGAAGAAAAAAAAGTATGTGCAAAGACTTCTTGCAGCTTAATAATTCCCAACCAGAAGTAATTAAAATGATCTCCTGCAGCCCTAACAATAACAGTACAAAGAGTCTCTCCTTTTGTCTGGCCGTCTCATCTAACACTAGAAAAGAAGCACGCAACTGGGAGGCTATTTTTATCTCAGTCTCATTTTCTGGTTTTCAGGTGACTTGAGAGCAACAGTAGTGCTTTGAAACAGATCAACTCCTCACTTTGAAATCTCTCGATCATGACTGACCTGATCTTTCTTAGAAATGACGACAGCACACGTGGGAAACGTTTGTGCTCTTCTTCCATACTTCATTATTGCATCTAATGACTGAATGTGAAGCACTGCAGCAGGGCATTTAACTCAAGCATGCATTGAACCTGACTGCTGCTTCAAATCTGATGGAAAGGCATTACTAGTGGTTTCTAAAAGTCCACGTGTCACTGAAGGTGCCACAGTGATCCCACTGGGACCTAGTCCTTCAAGCACCCCCCACCTCCCCTCCGCCAGTCTCCTTGCATAGACTTTCATGTCATCTCGGGCAGAAAAATAGGAACGCTCCTTCACAGCATTTTTGACCTCAACATCCAGACAACACGTAGTCACGTAGTCCGATAGTTTGCTGCAATGTCTGCAACAACGACTGATTTTCAACATTTATCAGCTCCAACTTATGTCAAATATACTTTATTTGCGTCGTTGCCAGGTCTGAGCCACAAACATAAAATAAACAAAAGGAAACTCGACACTGCGAGCATAAAAAGAGCCTACACTCCCTTCTAGTGGTTGGGGGGTGTAATTACAGAGTGATGCAAACAATAATGCAGACATGTAAATGCCAGAGATGGTACAGGGTCTGTGCACATCAAGCTTTAGAGAGGCTTTAGGCCTATTTTAGATTAAACAAGGGACTCCTTTCTGAGGGTCCTCAGAGCTTTCTTTCCCTGATGGGAATATTTCTGTCCAACAAGTATGGCTCGGAGTAGACGACCATGGTGAAAACAAGTTTCTCTTCCATTTTCCCAGTTTCCAGGTGTGACAACTTTTACCAGCGTAATTGGTTTCCTGAATATAAGTGACAATGACACCAACAGAAACTTAATGAAACTTTATACAAGTTCTGAAACACAAACTTGGTCTGGGTCCAGCTCTTGTGTTCTTGGCAAGCGCATGCAGCCACATACGCTGTCTCCTCACTGGGAAGAAAAGAAATAAAAGAAAGTGACTGTGAAAGACAGAAACACAGAATGTGTATTATCTGGTATGAATGACATCTAAACAACCATCTGCGGTTGATTAAATTGGAGAACTTATTGATGGATTTTTGAAAAAAAAAACAAACAAAAAAAAACTTTTCTAGCACATTGTGTTTGTTCACCAGCAGTTGTAAGTGTTAATTTTATACAAGACTGCTGCAAACTGCAGCTGCAAATAAAGAATAGCGGCTGAAGGAAAACAGCGACATGCACAATGATTTAAAGGATGCGTGAAAGCTCTTAAATGCTGGTGAGAGATACTTTATCCACCTTAATGTTAAAAAAAATGAATTTTATACAGCGTTGATTCCAAATAAATGGTTGGTTCAGCTTTTCGATCTGGTCAAAAATTAATAGCAATGGGTTACAAGGTCCTGCAATAAAAAAATGAAAATGCAGCATTGATGATGTCATAGCAAAGTAGTTATAAATGTATAGTTATAAATGCACGGCACTGTGTGCGTTTGATCGCCCCTATTATGTACATATATACTACGAGATCCATCATGCCACAATGCATCAGTTCAATTTGTCTTCTGAGATGAAAAGTGCTAAACTTTGCTTCTTTCAAGATAAAGGTGTCATCCTCACTCCAACAATCTCCTGGATTTTAAGCTTCTTATTACTGGCTGGCATGAATACAGCAACCCATGGTTTATGAGATTGAAACATTTTTGGCTCACGCTGAATTTAATCTTTTAGTCCCGGCAAAAATGTTTCTCTCTCAGCTGTTTCGGTTTTGCATTCATGCCAGAGTCACTAATAGTCATCAGAAATCTGAGGCGGTTGCAACCCGTTCCCTAAAATCTGCAAGTTCATAGATGTAGGGTCCAAAAATGGAGACAGATAAATTGATTAACGTTTTGGGGCGAGATCCTGATTCAGAAAAGATTTCCTGGAGGGACAAATAAATAAGTGAAAACATGAAAAGAAAAGTGACAATTTTTTATTGCATCGAGCAGATTATCAACTGAATGAAGAGATGATGATGAATAGGAGGTATTGTGATTACCTCTTTTTGTGAATGCCCCCCCCCCCCCCCCCACACACACACACACAGCCAATAAATGTGTAATTCACAGCACTGGCATGTGTGCTCTACATTTCCCAAACTACGTTTCGTTGTGATACCCATTCAAATTAGCTTTGAATTCTACTGATCGTCAGACTCATTAGAATGTGTTTATATTGCAATCAATTTCTCCATGGCTCAGTAGAAAGACTGCCTCATGGTCACAGTTGTGTACAGCCAATATTCCAGCCCTCTGAAGTTAGAACAGCCTCCTTATTAGAAAACAGTTCTGCACAAGCCCTGACACATAATTTACTTTCACTTGTCACTTGGCTGAGTACTTAGTAATACAGTATGTTATGTAGTCCATGTTAGTTTGCCATTGAAATTTAATGGCTGGTCCATTGAGAGCCCTCTGCACTTTTAGCTACAATATGAAATAAAAACCACTTGATAGATTTATATTTGTAGTGCAAATAATAAATCTAAAGCAGAGATATAATTCAATAAATCTGGATTACATTAAGAGAAATGCAACTAGGAGATTCAATTTAGGACTTATGAGGCTTGAATTATGAAAGACGATTACTGTCTCCCTTCTGCCAGGACTGTGCGAGGACTGAAATTGGTGGAAGTGTTTTATCAAAACCATCTGACAGTTAATATAAGTCTCTTTTGTAAATAAACAGCACTTAAGATAACCATTAGAGCAGATGAGCATTTTGGGGAAATAATAGATTGCTTTAAAGTCTTTAGGCCAATTGAGGTCAGCGTCGTGGTTTTTTTCTTTCATCAGCTTTACAACTGGATAACAGTTGCAGCTGTTCTGAAGCGATTAGCTCGACACATCATGTGGTGTGTACAAACTGCTACCAGGCTTACAGCTGAGCCACAAGTAAAAGGCCAGATCCTCCTGATGGGATTCTAAGATTAATTTTTTTTTTTTCTGTCTTTATTATTATTAGTAGTATTATTATTATTTTAATTTCCCCTTCTGTCTTTTAGGATGTAAGTGAAAAGTAAAGTATCTCTCCTTTAAAAGTCTCAATGGAAAAGGATTTGCATTGTATTATTCAAATTGCAGTTAAGTGCATAATATGCTCTAATTACAGAGTACAGTTCTGAGTGTGTTTTGAATTCATGCATTTCATTTTTCGAGCAGACTAATGCAGGATGAATCACATTTGATGAATAATGGAAGGTGGTTATTCTACAGATGTAAAATAGATGTGAGTCTTTTTGCCTTTCACAAGAAGAGCGAGGGGTAAATGCATGTGTATAGGCATTTGTGCATCTGTCTCTGCACGTTTGTCAGGCTGCACGTGGGCTGCGGCCTGTCTGTCTGAGCCGCTGCTACTGTCATTTGTAAATGCATTTTCAGGACTTGTTCAAACAGACAACCGATGGGCATTATTTATCTATGAGCCATTGAAGAGGGTACTTGAACTGAAAGGAAAAAAAATCTACCTTTCAGTGAACTTTGGTCTTAATTGCCTTGATATGGTAATTGCTGCTCATTTGGTATGCTAAGCAGTGAAAGATAAATGCCAAGGATAATGATTTCTGGCGTGCTTTGTCTGTCTGCATGTGTGGCAGGCTCTCTGTGATGTTGACATAACCACATTTACAGGTGCAGTGACTGAAATGTGCACTGTCATATTAGTGACAGGGGATTAATATAACTGCATAACTGATGTGGATCCCGTCTGTGTTAGTGAGTCAGATATGGCTTGCATCGCTTACTATATATACATCAGGCCTGGGTAAGAAATACATGAGGGTCTACATTAGTTGAGGCATATAGTTTAGTTCAGCTGAATGATGAAATACTGCATCGGCTGCTCAGACACACAACCGTGCACAGTGTCGGTTCGGCAATATCACACGGAGGGATTTGGCATCTGAAAAGTTCTCTGAGCAACATTGAATTTCATTAAGAATTTGATTTCCTCTCTCAGAGCAATCGCCATGTCAACAGACGGCCCTGCTGGAGCACTCTGCTGGCGGAGCAGCAAATCTTAAACTGCCCACATGAGCTGATGCCCCAACACTTAGTGCTGTATTAATTATCAGATTATTATGTTTGCATCGTGTTTTAAGCACAGCTGCATGTCAGAGCAGCACAGAGCGTTTGTTTTCATCTCCAACCCGCTGTGGAGGGAGTCGGGTCACACCGCTGTGAGCTCACATGAGGATGATACACTCGAGATGAAACAAACCAGACCTTTGCTAAGGATTCATGAGAGAAAATTAAAAAAAAAAAAAGAAAAAAAAAGAAGAGCTGTAAGTGCAACGGAGTTGACGTGTTTTCTCTTATCCAGCCTTCTCAACATTTTCTGTGGTAACGTCAAGACCAAGTGAAGCAATTTTAGATAAAAGAGCCCTTTCTTTTGTTGCAGTAGATGTTTTGACTCAGGAAATGTGTGAAAACAATGCCATTGTTTACAAGAATTTACACTAAACTTTTAAAGGCAAAACATCTTTGGAAGGTGACAAAATTTTAAATATAAATGTGCAACAACGCGTGTGTTTGTGCGATGCTTTTAGCTTGCCACTTCCACAGCCCTCATGGTTTTTCCCATTTGCATATCAAAGGGACTTCACAGCCATTGCTGTAAGCTCCATGCTACTGCAGAGAATGACATCATTCAAAAAGTTATACATCCCCGATTAAAGCCCACAAAGACAGGCTCTCTGCTGCTCTCAAATATTGCCAGGAATATGAGAGTCATTCGGAGTAATGGCTTCCTAAAAGTCCCCTTACATCAGCGTGAGTGTGATGGGGGATGAGTGGCGAGCCACCAGGATGCTGCAGCGAGGTTTTCACAGCACAACGGGAATCTCCTTCTATTCAATGGGAGTGCGACCCACGCGCAAATTCCAACTGTGGCTCTACAAGCGGAGATCATCGTCGCACATATTCGCAAAGTGCGCGCACACACCTACGCACGCGCTCACTTAACTCTTAATTATCATGGATGCTCCGGTCATCAATTATTAAACACACTCTAGGCGTTGCTAATGGTATTTTTGGAGTGGAAGCTTTATCTAATGTAAGAAGGTAGATGTCTACTTTTGGAGGCTGTGTAATAATTCATTGTGACCCTACAGGCAGTTTAAAGGCTGTCTGTATTTAAATCAACTGCAATGTCTCAACAAGTTTTCGGGGGTTTTGTCTGGCCCTAATTTTGCATTTACTTAGATTGCAATTACTTTCTTTCTGGCAAGCGAGACCCTTTTTTAAAACTGTAAGGCAAACACATCAACCCGGCGCTGGCGTATCTGTGTAGCGGAGGAACTAATCTGCACCTCGCGTCGTATTACAAGTTGATTTCATCAGTGCTTTTGCTATTTTCCTTATTACTAAAGGAAAATCAAGATATTCTGTTTGATGAGCTGGATAAATCATTGAACAGACAGAATTCAGCATTTGGACAGATAATACATGACTCATTTTAATAATAGCGGTTTGATTGACAGAGTGTGGCGTGGCAGCAGATGGATGAGGCTAACAGAGGCATTTTAAAGAAAGAATATCTATTAGATTTTGCAGCTAGACATTGTGTCCAGTGGTTGAAAACAAAATAAAACACCCTAATGTCACGCCTCTGTGACAAGGCTTGAAATTCACTTCTCAGCTTTAAAACAAATGCCTTCAATTTGGGACAATTCAAGCATCACCAAAATGAGACATTGCACTGCGTGAATCGGAGCTACTGTAATTCAGAGGGAGAACAAGAGCGAGTGAAGAAATCAGCGCTGTTGCTTGTCAGCTTCTCAGTAATGGAAAATGTATTTAAAATGGGGTCGACTGGATCTCATTTTACGAATCATTAATAATAAATTGGTGCCATCAATCCTAATGATGACGGGTCCTCTATTATTAGGCCATAATTTGGGAAACTTCTTTTTGTTGCCTGGATCAATTAATTCCCCTTTTTCCCACTGCATGAAACACCTGTTTAGTTTTAGGGGGGAAAAAAAAAAATGTGTTGCAGAAAGAAATGCACCTGTGGGCTTGCGGGATGTCTCGATCTATAACCTCTTTAACCTCTTTTTGTTGTTGCCTGTGACTGAAGATGCCGAGGGGCAGCAGAACGAGAGCTCATAAGCTGCTCAAGGCGGCGGTCAGTAACTGTACAGGAGAGGAACAAAGCTGAACCTACTGTGGCTGAATTACAGAGCCATGACTGTACACTCCAGCTATGTGACTGCACAAACAGGAGCGATTATTTGTGCTGCCAAGGGCATTGTGGTTGGAGGATCATGAATATGTCCTTGAACCATGTCCATCGCTCACACTCACTCCCACAGACCTGGATCGGTACTTAGCTACGTCTGACAGCTCGACAGAAGCAATGGCCATGAGCTCTCCTCTTCATTTTGCATTTATTAACAATAAAAATGCCAACGGGCGGATAAGCGATTGGTACGGTTAAGACGGCAGCAACCTGAAGCTGACGTCAGGCGAGTACGAACTGTCTTTTTTTTTTTACTCTCTTACGTTCTTAAAGTTAAAATTACCTACGTTTCTCTGTAGGGACCCTTTTCACGCTATCACATAGGAAGAGGGACATTTCTGAGTCCCATCAAAAGTTTAAAATGAACATTTATCCCTCTATGGTAACGTTAAAGCCTAATATGCTGTAGATTGTGACACGTCCAACTGGCAGGAAGCCCCAAGGCCGCCACCGGAGAAAGCCGGGGCCTCTTTGGGTTGCTGTTCATGCGACTTAAATAAAAATAAGCAGAAGTTAATTAATGTGGTTAGATTTCAGAATAATAATAACTAAACAAATGTGCGCCCTTACAATAATATAAAAAGGTTAACAAATTTATTGGTACATAAAACCCCAAAGATTCTTTCATTGCTTGAGAGAGAGTTGTAGATAAGAGGAAAAGACACTAATATTTTCCTTTTTATTCTGTATATGCAGAGCAAAACAAACTAAAAAAATCCCAGACTTCAACATGATCTCCAAACACCTTAAAATTTCTCTTTTAGTGGACTGTAATGTCAAAATGAAGCTTCATAGTGCTTCCAGGTTGATCCTGACCTAAAGCCCATTAAAAGCCTTTGAGAAGAGCTGAACTATACTGCTGCAAGTCGACAATTAAAGCAATCCTGTAATCTTGCAATTAGGGTGAACAATATCAGCTACCACAGATCTCCTAATGCAGGCATTGCTCACTTTGTCCGTTATCCAAATGCATTAGCTCTTGCTACAGTCCTAATTGGCATCCTCCAGAAAATGTAAAGAGCAAAGTTCTTCTATGGGATCTAATTGTATGTGCATTTCTAATAAATGGTTGGAGTTTTAGCCCCAGACTCAAACTGTGTCTTTGATATTAAAGTCTTCTAACGTGCCCTTTGGCCAGCTGCTCATCTTTTTCATCGGATCAGTATCTTGACCTTACTCTTACATTTCTTTCTGACAGGAATGTTTTAGGAACGTATGCTGCGCGCCGACTTCAGAGAGCGTTGTCTCTGAAAGCGGTAGAACAGCCTGGCCTTTGTCTCATTTTTTATTAACACTCTCTTGCTCACAGGACAGAAATCTTTGAAATGAATATTGCTACTTTCAACATTAAGCTTGATGAAAGATTATGCTTTGTTGCTGTTCGGGCAGGTTATCTACACTCGAGAGGTCCTGAACAGGTCACTCAAGATACCGCGTGTCACACACCAAACTCTGCTGCAAGAGACATGTCTTGAATTATTCATAGTGGCTTCAACAGGGAAACCTTCAGGCAACCTGATCAAACTAGTTCCTCACATTTGATTCGAATGAACAAAGTTGCCCTACCTAGAAAAGAGAAACCCACCTGCCCTACAAACAGTGAATTCCAGTTAGTGTTTTCACATATTAATACATATGTTTTAACTTTTGGCTTGTGTAAATAAGCTCTTTTTCAAACTTTTGAACAGTTCCAACAAATTGTATCAACCAAATATTGTCTATTGTTGGCTGAATTACTTGTATTAACAACAATGAAGTAGCTCTCTGGACGGTAGGATCAGTTGGTCTTTCAATTGCTTTGGTCCATATCGAGGAAGCGGCTTGAATACCGAGCATGAACGATTGGAAAATCCACTAATCTATGGCCTTTTATCAACCCTCAAAGTCTCTGCTAGTGCAGCCACGAGAGTTGAGAGGGTTTATAAGCTCTTATACCATTAAAATGTTGAGCGACCCCGGCCACCATGGCCAGGCCTTATGTCGCCTTGAAGACAGCTGAGAGGATCGGCAGGTGGATCTGGCTCCGGTGGAATGACCCTCGCTACAGCATAGCATTTGTCAACTCCCACCTTGTTGGTTTTGGGTACAGCTAGAGCACACGGCAGACCTAAAGCCTCATCGCCCTCTACCTAGGTGCCCTTGAGGAGGGTGTATACTGGTGAGAGGCCAAAACACCTGATGATGATGTAGTGGTGTACCACTGATGCTTCGCCGTGTGTCCAGCAGTCCTGAATTACTAGAAAGTATCACAGTACACCTTGTGAAAGTGCTCACGGTTATTTGAATGCATTTTCCTGTCGTTGTGTTTTGCCTTACAATGAACTTGACTGACGTGTTTTTTTTTTTACCAGCACTGTGCAATCTTAGGATCATATTTTCAAATACCAATACTTCATGATTCATAGAAAAGTTTTACAAAATATCTATAACCTTTTTTTTTTTTTTTTTATAACACACAATATGCTACACTTTTGAATTGCCTGGGTAATGAGAGACAGCTGCTTACTAGTTAAACAGATGTGCGGCAGTGTGTCATGGCACAATCAAAATGAGCCCAATCATTTTCATATTTATCTGTTTTGAAAGCTATTTTCCATTCCCATTAGTCAGAGCCCCAGGAACCCAGAGGTGTTGGTGCTTTTGAAATGTTTGTCAGAATAAAGGCTTTTACCTCTATTCATCTGTTCCCCATGGCAAATTAATGTTTTCTGGCATGGAATAAGTTCTTGAGAGCTAATAGGAGAGTTCCGTAATCCACCAAGGATGTGCTGCTTACTGGAATGCTGTGATGCATACCAAATAGGCACTTCATAACAGGAAATATATGCTTAAATGTGTTATTTTTTTAAAGACATTTTATGAAAGCATCTTTCATCCCGAGGAAGACTCTCCGCCTGACGCTGCTGATCGTAAGGACACAAAGTGAGTGTAGCCTCTCCTCGTGCTTGCCTTGTCATGCCACTGCTCAACTCATATGCCAGATCTACTGCCGCGGGCAGCAAATGAGTCACATCTGCATGCATTCAACCAGGTCTCACAACCAGGTCTCACTGGAACAACCACAGCCTGCAGGCTGCAGGCGATTGATGACCATTCCTGAAAAATCCATCTATCAATATTGGTAACAGATAACACAGAATTCACGTTAAAATCAATAATTACAAAGATTTTTTGTCGCCTAAGCTTGGGCTCAGCTCTCAGTATTTCACTCCACGTGCCTCCACAACTCTGTGCGGCCAAATGTGGTATTCCAAGACTTAATACCATCACTTGAAAAGTTACATGTCTGTTTAAATATTTATTTTAGAGAATTTAATTAAGCAAGCAAGCAGTACATCGCATGAACAATATAGTTCTTACAAACTTGTACTCAGGCGTTCTGTATTAATTTTTTTTCTCCTGTCAAAACAGTTGTCTGCCTGCTCCACAGCACGCTTCACAAAAAAAAAGCATCAGTGCAACATTGTTTTTTAAATGTGGCATGTTATCTATGTTAGGAACCAAAGCAGACTTGGGTGTCCTGGTATGTTTTTGCATTAATCTGTCAACCTGTGGTATGTCTGTTCACGAGGGAGGCCTCGTAAGATGGAAGTGTTGCTATTTGCAAACATTAGCCTCTCAGGCAGAGCAGTCTTATCTGAATGATGTCAACGCTTCTCAGTGATGTGGTGCAGTCTGCATGAAGGCTGAGCTGTGGAAGCACGTGAAAAAAAAAAAGTCTTATTGTCTGATGTGTCTTACGCCTGACAAACAAACAAACAAACAAACCACAGACAGCTGCACGAACTGCACTTAGTGAGCAGCCGTTCGGGCTGAGCAGGCAGAAGTCATACGGAAATGAAGGGCACCCCAGGTAAGAGGCGGGGTCCGACATTTCCTCAACTGCATTGGCTAAGATTAAGACAAACAAGACTGGTTCCCTCACAACTACAAGCCCAGTTGTGACATTTGCATGCATTTAGATAATTGTAAGTGACAGCAAGCATGTCCTGGCCTTTACTTAGCAATAAGATGAAGCTTTTTTCAGCTTGAAATATTCAAGTCTTGTTGGACAGAGTGTTGCGCCATTCCCCCAGACTTTTTAACAACATCTTATCCGATGCAAGCTGCTCACTTCTCAGAGGAGATTACAGTCTAACACTTACTAGATATATTTTTAATATCTGACTGATCTGACCCTGACAACATTGCTTATTTGCACTGAATTTGATGCTGATACACACATATATATATATATATATATATATATATATATATATATATATATATATATATATATATATATATATATATATGTGTAATTCAGCTTTGGCAATCAAAGATAATCATCGTTTTCCAGTAAAGTCGTACAGTCATGTGGCTGTAAATACCCAGTGGATTTAATCCTGTGCTCTTTAGCTGAGGGACAAACTGAAACAGGATGTAAATGTACTGTAGATACAATATGTCCATCATCACATGCAGATCAGACTCATGTATGCGTTTAAGTTAAAGGAACAAAGATGTCATTTCTGTCATCAGTTTCACTTTAATTTGTCTTCTAGCGCTGATGGTTACGTGTAGCTACCATCCACAAAAAAAAAAAAAAAAAAAAAAATGGCCAAAGTCACTTTGGACTCCCATCCAGGTCATCTCTTGCAACAGCTTATACACCTTTGTTTCATTTTTCTCAGCAGGTGCTCCTGATCTATTGTTGTTGCTGTTCTCTCATCTTTCCTGTCCTTTCAACCCCCAACTGGTCGAGTCAAATATTCGTGCTTCCTGTGTCTGGCTCTGCCAGAGGTCGCTTCCTGTTAATTCAGTTCAATTCCATTCGAAATATGTTATTAATTCCTGAAGGGAAATTTATTGTTGCAGTAGTCATGATTTCAGTCTCTTCAGAGATTCATTATGGAGGTTTATTGCTGTGGGCAGGAAGGATCTCCTGTAGGAGGCCTGTGTTGCAGCGGATCTGAAGGACTCTCTGCTGCTGAATCACTGTGTTGTAAAGAGGATGCTCAGGGTTGTTGATGATCTTCTTCAGTTTATCAAGTATCATTTGCACAGTCATCTCCAGAGGCTCCAGAACAGTCCCCAGAATAGAGCCAGCCTTCTTTATCAGTTTGTTCAGTTTCTTTCAGTTTCTTGCTGGACACGCTGAAGGACGTAAGCTTCCTCAAGAAGTGATGTCTGCTCTGTTCTTGCTTAAGAACAGTGCACACAAGCCGGTACTCAAGGGTACTGCACGTTTTAGATGTTTCCCTGCTTCAATACAACCCTGACAGACATGGCTGTGTCATTAACATAGTTGTGTAGACCTTTATGGCATGCTGATGATGACCAGTGATTAGAATAAGCTGTGTTGATGCAGGGAAACATCTAAAACGTGCAGTAGACTGGCCCTCAAGAACCTGCTTGTATGCATCATTGCTTATAAGTTGCATCAGTCTTGCATCTCCTGTCCAGTCTGTTGTCAAGGTGGTCACCAAGGTATTTATACACCTCCACCACCTCCATTTCTCCTCACATGACAAAAAAAACACCAAAACAATTTGACTTAATCCTGGCTCTCCTAAAATCCACAATCATCTTCTTTGTCTTGTTCACATTCAAGATGAGATGATCGCTCCCACAACATTTCACGGTCCACCAGCTGTGTGTACTCTGTCTCTTGTTCATTACTGATACACCCCACAAATGCAGAGCCATCTGAATATTTCTGCAGATGACAAGACTCTGACTCGTACTGGAAGTCTGACGTGTATGGCATGAAAACTAATGGTGAGAGTACAATACCCTGTGGTGCTCCTGTGCTGCTAACCCCTTGGTCTGCTTTGTCCAGATGACTGCATGTTCAGTGAAGCAGGTGTATGATGGTGACTTCAACTCCAACCCCACAAGCAATCTTCAGTTCATGTGGGCAAAAAAAAGTCCATCCATCCATCCATCCATCCATCCATCCATCCATCCATCCATCCATCCATCCATCCATCCATCCATCCATCCATCCATCCATCCATCCATCCATCCATCCATCCATCCATCCATCCATTTTCTATACCCATTTTATCCTTCGCAGGGTCATGGAGGTCTGCCGGAGCCTATCCCGACTCATAACAGGCAAAAGGCAGGGCTACACCCTGGACAGGTCGCCAGTCTATCACAAGGCCACATACAATGAAAAACAACCATGCACACTCACATCTAAGGGGCAATTTAGAAGTATCAATCAACCTAGTATGCATTTTTTTGGACTGTGGGAGGAAGCCGGAGTACCCGGAGGGAACCCACACAAGTACAGGGAGAACATGCAAACTCTGCACACCCGGGAATTGAATCAGAAACCTTCTTACTGTGAGCAACAATGCTAACCAAGCCACCATGCCGCCCCAAATAAAAGTCTCTCCAGGGTTTTTATGATGTGACATGTAAAGTCTACAGGTCAGTAGTCATTAGAAGAAGATGGATGAGCTCTTTTTGGTACTGAAACAAAGTGGAATGTCTTCCACAGCACTGGACGGCATCACTGTTAACGGGAAGTTTTTCCTGTCCACAGTCACCTGGTGCTTGCTCAGGACAGGGGACTGTGTCAAAGAAATGTTTTCATGCAATCTGTTGGTTTTCTTAGCAAATCAGTTATTATTATTGTTGTTTTATTGGCATTGTATCAATTGTACTAATTTGATATGAGTTGAACTGTATTGTTTAAGTAGGTTGACATGACATTTGTCATGATTTGGCACTATGTAAATAATGAATTGAACTGACCTGATTTGAACTGCATAAGGCTTTACGGAACTACAGCTCAAATCACGAACAAAAAATAATAATAATGATGATTATAATAATAAATTGTATTTATAAGTCCCTTTTGTGACACTCAAGATTACTGTACAGATAAACGCAGAATGCACTATAAGAAAATTAACTGTAGAGACTGTTGAGATGAAATAATATTAATAGTAATAAATAATAAATAGGTAATAAAAAACAATGATGATTAATAGACAAGTATGAGCAATAGTCCAACTAGGTCACAAAGATACAGTGGGCATCAAAGTAGATGCAACTAACAAACCAAAGAAAATAATGATGGAAGAAAAAAACAATAAACTTACTGAACAGGAGATCAAACAAGAGTGAATCTTGGACAGTGCTGTAAAAGTGACTTAACCTCTACATCTAGAAGGGGATCATCTGAGGTAAAAATTGCGAAAGCTCCATAGTGCTAATTCCATCCCAGAATAGTAACACAAAATCAAAGATGTTGGAATATTATTTTTTCCTTAAACCATATGTCTAAGAAGCAAGTCTCCCTGATAATTACACATCTCCCTTTTTTGTATAGTATTTGGTATATTTCCTTTTTTTCCTTCTTCATTTTGCACTTCATTTCTAGTCCAGTAAAGTTTTCGTTTTTAATACTGCTTAACGTAATCCGTCAGTGTTCTTGCATGTTTTTTTTTCCAACTCCTGATCCATCTACTATGACACAACACAGATAACACAGTTATGTCTGGATTTTCTTATTTTCATTCCTCTTAAAATGCACTTAGAAGAGATTTGTGATCAAATTAAAGAACGTCAGGGGCTTCACTAATTGTCAGCATGCAGTGCTCACGTTTCAGTCCAGGTTGTGCTTTCAACTGCATTACAATAGAAAGAGTCCAAAAATGACATTTTATTCCCAGTGATGTTTTGGACAATTAAAACGGGCATACTTGAAGAGTGAAGTGCACAATTTAGAAACGCCACCAACAGCACAGTCATTCATGTGGTTGTACAACGGTTGTTCAAAATGGTAGAGGATGATGGGGATGGAGTTAGAACAAAAAAACTAATTTGCAAGTTAATAGTGCCTAATCAGTTTGTGGCATTAGTGGCTGCTATAACAAAAGGATATGGGCAGAGGGATTTAGACAAAGAAGGTTTAGAGCTGAGGAAAAGGCCAAAACCCAGATGTGATGACATTAGAGGAAGTTTAACTTTATGATGGCTGAAGGAGAACAACTATGGACTCTGAAGCCGGTAATGAAGATAAACATGCTTAAATATGCAACAGCTGAATTATCAAACAACTGAGTCAGGCTTAGATGCAAATGCGCACGCACACTCTTCACCTGATCAACCATCCTGTGACACGCTCCTGCTCGTGTTCAGACTTAAATGTATTACGATGCGTGTGTAGGCATTTGCAGGATTATTTTTTATTTGGATTTTTTTAAAGCTCTTTTCACCATTCATGCTTAGTAAGCATTTCAGAAATTGGAGATTTAAAACCTGTAGCTAATATCTGACTGACTTCCCAACTTGTTTGGGATGTAGACTAAACTTTTGGCTCTTTTACTTTATGAGAATTTGGTTTGTAATGAGCTAGACCTCCAAAAAAGCAATATCAATAGGACTGGGATGCTCTTATTCAAACATGTGGATCAATCATGACTCCCAGGAGTAGGCAGAGTGTTCTGCAGCAAACATCAGTGGCATACATTACTCTGTTACATCACATCATGCATACCCACAGAAAAGTGGAAGAGTTAAGGATTTTTCTGTTTACATGTTTACCAAAGGCATCTTGCCCCTGAAACAGGGTAAAAACAAGTAAAAATTTAGCTGTAGAATTTAAAAAATCTTGGGCTTCAAATAGCATTTTATTTACTGTTTCTTGCTTTGAAACATGATTGTTATTTCCCAGATGTCTTGTAATGCAGATTTGGATTTCATGAATGTAGTGGCTTTATTCGACTAGAACACAGTCTGCAGCATATCAGCAAAGCAGATTTTAAATGACATAATGGTCAGTTGGCTGCTGTAGTTTGTGCTTAATTCAGGTAACATGATTGCAGTGATGATGAAAATACAACCCTTGTTCTAGAAAGGCTGAAGCAGTAAAATACACATTAAAAACAGAATGCAATGATTCGCAATTCTCATAAACTCATATTTTAATCAGATGCTTTTACAATGAAGCCAAGTTTTTCTACCGGAAGCAGTGTGAGTCTTGGTGTTGTCTTACTGAAATGTACATAGCCTTCCCTGAAAGAGACGTCTGGATGAGAGCGTACAGTATGCTGCTCTAAATCCTGTGTATATCTTTCCACATTTGCAAGGTGCTCAATCCATAATTTACCCCCTATACCATTAGAGATGTAGGCTGTTAAACTGAATGCTCATAACTTCCCCTCTTTAGCCGAGAGAATGCAGTCTTCATGGTTTCCGAAAATAAATTTCAAATTTAGATTCATCTGACAACAAGTTTTCTACATTGGCTCCCTCCATTAAAAAAAAAAAAAAAAAAAAAAAAAAAGAAGCTTTGGCTCAGAGATGATAGCGGCGTATCTGAACCACAGTCACATATGGCTTCTATGCATGAAAGAGCTTCAACCTGTAATTGTAGATGGTACAGTGAATTGTGTTCTTATAAAGTAATTTCCAGAAGTGTTCCTGAGCCCGTGCAATGATTTCCATTGCAGAATCGTGCCAATTTTAATAAAGTGCTGCCTGAGGGCCCGAAGATCACAGGCATCCAGTGTTGATTTTTGGCCTTGTTCCCTGGACACAGAGATTTCTCCAGATTCTCAGAATCCTTTGATGAATATTATGTACTGTAGATGATTATATTCAATATCTTCGCAATTTTACACTGAGGAATATTACTCTGAAATTGATTCACAATTTGTAGACTCAGCTTTTTGCAGATTGGTGAGCCCATCTATACTTCTGAGAGACTGCCTCGCTAAGATGCTCTTTTCAATACCCATCCTGTCGCTGGCCTGTCGCCAGTCAGTGTTATTACTAGTAATATGTGTTTCTTTTCGCAGGTGTTTCTTTTTGGTACAACTTGCTTTTCCAGGCTTTTGTTGCCCAAGTCCCAAACATGTAAAACATTGGATGTGTTATCCTGTGAATAAAATATAATTATTTTTTCTATTTTTTCTTCATTTTTAACAGTGTCTCGAGTTTTTAGGAATAGGTGTTGTATTTTATAGATCTAAACTTTCGCATGACATATTTTCATTGGAGCTCAGTGAGTAGGTCTGGAGAAAGCAGGTAAACTACAGTGTTGGTTCTGAACTGAGGCATCAAACAGATGGTGTTCAGCAGAATTTGCAGTAATTTTTCTTTATAGCATCCAAGAACCAATTGCTGCCACCGTAGCACCATGGACAGCGAGTGCAGATGGCGGTTCTGACTGTTTATTGATTCTAGGCTAGAGACCAGGTGAGACTGCTGCGGCAGGTTATGGTTGACCGGGCGCTGACTCACAAATGCCACTTGCGACTGTTCTGTAGTCACATACAAATGTTCAAGTTGAGACAGTAAGTTATATCACATGCAGCAGACCAACTCTGCACATCAAAGCTGGGCACCTTTGTAAAACTTTTTTGGCAGCACTAGTGTCAATCAAAAGGATACCTGATCTTTGTTGCCTTTGAGTTTGAACATCACCGCAGAAGGCTTCTGCCAAGGTCATGAGGAATTTGACGCGCTACATCTCACATTTTATAAACGCCACACGATTGAGTCTTGTGTGATTAATATTCTATCAGGTACCAGTCTGGTCTTTGTTAAGGATGTCTACATGTGAGCTCAAGCTCTTATGAATGATGGTATTAAAAAGTAATGTACTTGATTTTTACGTTACCCAATGGTTACGCACAGCATGTGTTTTAGCACGCAGAGTAGGGAGTCTCTCTATGTATTCTTTTTTCTTTTTTGCGTTATGCTCTGTTCCCCTCAGAATAACACTCTTTCACATATTGTTATTGCCTGTTGGACAGAATGAGTCTGTGACACAATATGTTCGGTACCTTTTCTGAACTATCATGTTGTAAATGGGTCCCAGACCTTCCAAATAACAGGCATATCAAGAGAATTTTACACAACGCTCTGACTCAGTCTGCTTAACATGTCACTGGCACAGCATCACTTCAGATGTTTGAGATGTTTGCCATGACAACAGTGCAGAGGATACAGTATGACACATCTTTGAAAGACTGGGGAGTAAAATAGACCTCTATGTGTTATCTTCCTGTTGCTTTCTGCTTTATGTAACAAACATCTATAATGGCCATTATTCCTTTTGCACAATTCAAACTGCTTTGTAGAGTTGATATTATTATTCTGTATCATGTGTCTGCAGACATCCAGAGACCATTAAAGGTTGTTCCCTGGCTGGGTGTAACATAATGCACCAAACCAACTGATCAAGTCGCAGGCTGGAAATTAAACCTTTAGCAAAGGGATGTGATGACGATAAATGGATTCCCCCTGTTGTGCTCCAAAATCGTTACTGTGCTGCATGTGTTGTTTGTGACTAACGCACTTTGTTGGCCTAATTATGGGAAATAAACCCAAGATGTCTGGTGTAAAAACCTGCCATTACTCATGAAAGTTCTCTCTTAAAATCCTCTGACTCAACTTAGATCACAGATTAAAATAATAACAATACTGAGCTATTTCAGCTGGCTACTGTTCTGCCATAATCATTAAATCAATTTAACAAAACCAGCTATGATAATAAAGACATTTATTAACATAATCAATGCATGAATTGGAATCTTTTCTGTGTTTAGATCCTTGTATTTTGTAACCTAAGTTATATAAATTTTGTCTTTCTATTGTGACCTTTTAAAAAGTTAGATTTAATGACTGTTGTTCGTGACTGTATGCAATCTGTATGCTCCAAAGTCAAGATATCTACTTGGTGTAGGATTTTGTGGTGTTAGTATAAAGCTTTCTCACACCATAGACCCATGTGCTATCTTCTACAGCAGCTGAAAAATAAAAAATAATTATAGTGATAGGAGAAGAGAAAATAAAGCCCCTGGTCAAACAACTTGACGCCAAAGCATCCAGCACTAGTAATGGCCAATGGCCATGCCTCAGCTTGGACTGGCTCAATATTTACACAGCTGTGTGGGGTCTGGGGCACGTCGGTGCAGGTCGGCCTCAGTGTGGGTCACCAAACACAAATTAGCACAATCTGATTTTACTCAGGAGCTTGTGGGAGGACTCGCACAAGCAGGGCAAAACCCGAACACAGCTCTTGTTTTAAAAAGGTAAATCAAGTCTGCAACAGCACACAAAAAAGCACTAAAGATTAACCATATACTGTACAAAGAAAACTGTGCAAATCTTCTGTGATGTCATCGGTAGGTTTCTGATTTTGAAGTCCAATTGTATTAGCTCTGGTCATTACCAACTTGGCAGCAGCTGGAGCTGTCCTACCTCCAAAAATGGACAAATGGGCAGAACTAATAAGCCTGGCTGATGGTTGGGATGCACTCACCTTACCTCAGATACCACACACCAGCTCTTTAGCGTAGCTTAACTCATGCTATGACGCCTTTTAATTTTATCTTACATATATTCTGATTCAGTCCTTCCATCTATTTTAACATGGGGGTCAGTGAAAAGAGATTCACTTCGGAAGCCCTCTGCTTATGGTCATCTGATCATCAGATACATGCATGGAAATTAATAATGATTAAAAAAAATCTTGACATCAATTTTCTCTGTCAAATGCAATAAAACTAAAGTAGAATCACAGTGGGACCAATTTTCAGCCTGTGAGTTTAATAAGAGCAGTCCACGGTACTTCAGTGTGGAAATATGAAATGACAGTCCAGTGTGTGTATATATATGTGTATATATATATATATATATATATATATATATATATATATATATATATATATGTATATATATATATATATATATATATATATATATATACATACATATATATACACTATATTGCCAAAAGTATTCGCTCACCCATCCAAATAATCGGAATCAGGTGTTCCGATCACTTCCATGGCCACAGGTGTATAAAATCAAGCGCCTGGGCATGCAGACTGTTTCTACAACTATTTGTGAAAGAATGAGTCACTCTCAGGAGCTGACTGAATTCCAGTGTGGAACTGTGATATGATGCCACCTGTCCAACTCAAGAGCTCAAGAACAGTGCACAGAGAGCTTCATGGATGGGTTTCCATGGCCGAGCAGCTGAAGAATCGGATGCAGTGTATAAAGCAGCAGCCACTGGACTCTAGAGGAGTGGAGAAGAGTTCTCTGGAGTGATGAATGGCACTTCTCCATCTGGTAATCTGATGGATGAGTCTGGGTTTGGCCGTTGCCAGGACAACAGTACTTGTCTGACTGCACTGTGCCAAGTGTAAAGTTTGGTGGAGGGGGGATTATGGTGTGGGGTTGTATTTCAGGAGCTGGGCTTTGCCCCTTAGTTCCAGTGACAGGAACTCTGAATGCTTCACCAAGAAATTTTTGGACAATTCCATGCTCCCAATTGTGGGAACAGTTTGGAGCTGGCCCCTTCCTCATCCGACATGACTGTGCAGCGGTGCACAAAGCCGGTCCATAAAGACCTGGATGACAGACTCTGGTGTGAATGGAATAATGGTCAAAAATTCACAAAAACACATTCCTAAACTTTTTGGACAGCCTTCCCAGAAGAGTTGAAGCTGTTATAGCTGCAAAGGATCGACCGATGTCATATTAAACCCTATGGATTAGGAACGGGATGTCACTTAAGTTCATATGCGAGAGAAGGCAGGTGAGCAAAGTCTTTTGGCTATATAGTGTATAAAGGGGTCATTAACTTTCTGTTGTATTATCTGTTCTAATACCTTTTTTTGTATTTTAAATTCTTTTGTAATTTTCCTATTTGAAATGAATGCTGTGTGAAGAGAGAACCCACAAAATTCATTTGTCATTGACAATATATGTTAGATTGCATCTACAGAATATCAGCAAAGTTAATGAGTCGGCAACATTTTAAGAAAAATGTTTTGTGACTGAAAGGCAAGAGGAGAAAATGGATCGCTTCTTCGCATGGAGAAAAATGCAACAAATTCAACTAACTACTTGAAAAAAGGGGGGGTGGGGGTTGACTATCCATTGACATCAAAATATATAGCGTCTTGTGACTTCAGCTGTAGAGGATAAGTCAACACCTCGTAGCAGAAGTGCATCTCCTGTCAGTCGAGGTTTGGGAATGCCAACATTTTGCAGGCAAGTTACTTTCTGGTGGAGCTTAATGTGAAGCAGAAAAAGATGTACACAATAGAGGACACACTCCTCCTGGCCTTAAAGTAAATAAATAAAAAAAATGCAAGGGGGGTGGGGGGTAACACACCATATTCGGTGCTGTTCGCAAACGTGTCATGAAAAGTGCATGAATTTGATAATGAAACCAAAAGAAAATTGTAAGACCTGGCAGATGGCTTTGAAACAGTGCTCCATGAACATGTCTCCACTGCTATCAGCTGCACTACAGGCAGCCACTTCAAACACTGAAACAAAGGGTTGAGCACTATTTTCCATGTTTGGATGACATCAAGGACTCGGTGGATCTGAGAACCTTTCAATCATGAATTCTCAACAACAAAAAAAAATGAATACGTAAATTACCTTCAGAGGAAGTCAGAAGTTCTGGATGGACTGTGGGTACCTTCACTGTTTCACTGCATCTTTTTCAAAAGAGCTGGAGATCTTATGGGGAAGCCTGTTTGCTTGATAGAAACAGCTCATCCCATCTGCAGCTACATCCACTTTGTATAAGTTACAGTCTTTACTCCCCTTTATGAATGACAACAGGAGGATATTTCTCTCTTTTGAACAGCACAGTAAATCCTTAGTGCTGCTCTTTGTTCTTATTTTTCTGTCCATGTTATTATCTGTAATATAATATATATTTGTATGTAATATTCTATATCCAATACATGACCCAAATGCTGGTTTGTTGTTACTTTGAAGTATTTTAAATATAGTTTACTATATCATAAATAAAGAATTTGATACACATGTTATGAGCGCTGTTTTGCATAATTTTGAGTAAAAACGTGCCCGTATAGAAGTTTTTGTGGGTCTTCCAGATGTCAATTTGACCTCCACCGATTTTGTTTATAGCTATTTGTTTATTACATTATAAAGTGATTAGATGGCTTCCCTGAGAACACTTTAATTTGTGACTCCTAATAACATCTGAGTATCATTTATTTTACAACATACTATTCAGACTGCTAGTCAGCCACTTGGGGCTGCTCATTTTTGATGCATGTTTTATGGCTTATTTGTTGTTGTTTTTTTTTAATTTGAAATGCTTGACAGTTTTGTCTCTCCTACTAATGACAAGCCATTGCCATAACATTTTAGTTAACAAAAACAGGATAAAAACCTTGACAAAGCCAGTCTGAGAGCTCTTTATGAACCCCCCGTTCATTTATAGTCTGACGCTGCCTTCTGTTTAATTTTCTCTGTCTCACTCTTTATCTCAGTCATGCTCCTCCTGCTGGAAGCTTAACATTAAAGAAGACACCGGATACAATGCCTTTTATCAGGTCATTAATCTACGGTTATGTGTGCTGTGTGTACCTACAGCCCTCCCAACAATTAAATGCTTTAATTGTGTCTTTGACTCTATAATAGCCGATTATCTATTCAGTGAAAATTGTGACTGAACAGCACTTCCTGGGAGGGGCATCCGAGGCAGCAGCTTGCAGAAATACCAGATAATTTGCCCTGTCAGTGTCATCATTTCCCAGACTATATGTTGTCGCTTCAACACCAATCGTAAGTCACACACCTCAATTCACCTGTCAAGAGCAACTGTCCGAGGTCACGGACAGCTACTTCTACAAATGATGTGACCTGTAGCTTCTGTTTCACACTCGGGAGTCCGTTTCCTGCGTCGGGCAGTAACACAGATATTGCAGTTACTTGAATGTCAGGAGTAATATTACTGTTACCATGAAATGAAATAACGTGTTACAGCATTGTTTTTTTTTTACCTATTTTTGCAGGAAGGCATGAAAGTGAGTCGACGTGATGCAGCTCCTAGTGTAAAGAAGACAGAAGCACTCACATTCACTGGTTGAAAATATTCCCATTCCTTCGGTTTTGTTGGGAAGAAAGATGACAGGGTTATTATTGTCAAATATAACTTTTTTATTTTTTTATTTTTGTACATGTAGCAAGACTCTTTTTAGGACAACATTTCCACAAATGTTGGATCCACAAACGAAATAAAAAAAGCTACGGTGCATAAATGCATCAGAGGGAAATTTAACAGATCCATTGATTTTATGGGGTTTCTGATCAAGTGACGGCACCTCGACTGATAATGGATCATAGATGGCATAAGTGGATCAGCCTGCTGATTATGACCTGTATAAACACATTTTAACCTCTGGGTGACTGCAATATTGGAGTAGGACTGAAATATTACAATAACAACAACTTAGTGAATTTTAATCATCTTTTGCATGCAAAAGGGCCAAATGTACATCCAAGATTTGCTGCAGGAGTGGCACAGAGTTTGGTCTTAAGCTTTTTATGTCTTCACTATTAACCGCACAAAAAAGCTGTTAATATTTAAAAACTGCAGCTATAAAGAACTCTTCTCATGATTAAAAAAATGTTATTACAGAATCATTATAGCCAGTTTGTCTGTCCTTTTCTGTGCACTACAGCTTGTCATAAGTTTTTATTAATGATGATGTTTGCAACTATTTCATTTCCTTATGCAGTAACCACATATAAAATTAATGCACCTGTGTTTATGAAAGCCTTGGTGAAGTTTTATTTCCCTGTTTTGCCTGCCAAAACATTCTCCAAACTGATCAGGAATCCAAACACTAAAGAATATGCTTCAAGCATACTGCCTCAGGTCTGATAAAGACTGGGACGAGGCTGCTTTTTGCTGCATGGGGGGGATGGTGCAGGAATTGTTTGGTTTTAGTCCAGCTCACATTGTTTTTACCCATGGCTTACATGGCCCTGTGAAATTGCTGAGGGAAAAGTGGATGCGTGATAAACCTCAAAATCTCCTTGATTCTGTCAGTGATTTTTGCTTTAAACTCTATTGGACCTTTGAGTTGGCAAAGATGAAATCTCGCTGTGGCTCAAATGTGAAAACTACACAGTTTGAGCCAGGAGATGAAGCTTTGTTTTTTTCTGTCCATACCTAATGCCAGTTTGCAGGTGTGTTACAACAAGTAATTTCAATTCGGCAGCAGTGGCTGACAGTTTGGGATCTCAGTGCCACTGCTGTCACAGAGGCACATTCAGGTCTGACGTTTGAGAGAAAAGGAGACAATTATCCAATTGCATGTGATGCAACGGTAAGTAACAAACTATAACAAACAACATTTCGAAATGAGTAACAAGTAAAGTAATAATGCATAACATAAAAATTGTGTTTTGTGGTGTTTTTGTCACCTTTTGGTCACTCGGTGAAGCGCCACAGTTATGATCGTTTATGATCGTTTATATACCTTGGCCAGTCACACCCATTTACGTCATGAAAACTCTCTTATGTGGCGTGGAGCATTGCTAATATCACCTTGAATCAATACATTTCATCCATTAACCAGACAGACTCCACTCCATGCTAGTTGGCATGTCTTTTGGTGATACTAGTCTGTTTATAGCTCTGCCTGCATCATGTGCTTCATCTAGCTGATTGGTTGTATGCCTGTTACATAGCGGTTCTTTAAAATTTGTTGGTAACCCGCTGCCCCTGGAAATCAAAATCAAATTTAGAGGAACCAGACTACTTCTTTGGATCAAAGAGGAAAACTGGCCAGACTACATTTATTATCTCTTGTAGCGCTTACGAATAGTTGGAAAGGTTTTATTCTGCAAGTGTTAAAACCAGTTGTTGTGGAATAAAAAACACGGAGCAGATGTTCAACTCTTCTCCTCTCTGAGCACTAAAGACTGTGAAAAATGCAAATGTGAACATCCATAATAACAAAGATCATGTATTATCAAAAACTCCAATTTCACAACCGCTGTCACCGTGAACAAACCTCAACAAAGTAGTGTATTTATTTTCCACACTCCAGAGGAATTATTCATTAAAACTACCCATGTGCACAGCAAAGAGAGAGGAAGGAAAGAAATATTTTAATATTCTTTTTCTGTTGTCACATTGCCATGATGGACACAAGGCTACGCTTATTAAAAGAAGCTGGGAGCAAACAACATAAAAGTAGGGCTCGGTTCCTGTGTAGCAATCCCCCAAATTATGTTGGGTGCATTTGTTTTTTTAGGATCTAATAACTCCTGTTGCAGGTGTAGAGGGGAAAACGGTTTCTCAGGGTAGAGACAGCGATGTTTATAAAATACAAAGTGTAACCAGGTCTTAAAATAAAGTCTTAAAATGGCAATCATTTTATTAAAGTTAACTGGCATCCTCAGATAAATAATTCAAGTTAATTCACAGTATAGCTCTATGCATTAAAAACAGTTACGTGTTAACAATGGATAAATATGCATTGGTTAAAAAGGTTGGTTTAAAATAAGCTATTTACAATAAAGTGACTAGGTGTATAAAGAATGGATAAATAAATATTCCCTCCTGAGAAACCATTAGCACTACATGTGCCATGCTGAGGACTTAGCCAATCAATGAGCTCCAAAGCCCGGGTGGTCGAGTCTCTCTTTTCACTCCTGATTAGTTATTTCGTGACCAAGACAGAAACATACAGCTGCATCGTGCATACCGGATTGTGAATTTGACTGCCATCCGCGGGAGTAGTGCAATCAGTGGATGACTGCTGCCGATTAGGCGCTGACTCATTGACTCAACGGTCAGGTTTTTTCCCAGCTTCTGTCAGTGACGCTGATGAATCAGGAGTCACACCCAGGAAGATTCCCAGTGTGAACTGGGTGGCGAGCCAACGGAACCACGAGCATAAGTGGGCGCGCAGACTCACTTCCCCTCCCTCACGGATGGTGCTAACCAGCACTGACATCCTGACAGTGGAACTGATACCGATATTGATTCAAAAGAACAAAAAGGGCCCCAACGTGCAATAAATCTGATTTTGCATTGGGTTTTATTTTATTTCTATTTTTTTAAGAACACTCTTGCCGGCTTGTGTTACTTAATAATTTTTTTAAATTATTTTCAATATACTGTTCAACAAAGGTGTTTTCACGACAAATCCACTCATTGTTGTCTGTCGTTATTGAGGTTCAACCACTGGCTATTAAAGTCTTAGTATCTTCTGTTACTGGGTTACTCATCATAATAGATCATTGTTGCCTGTTGCTCTGTTATAATACTGTAATAAGGATTACAAAAGCATTAAGTATGCCTCATAACAAAGTGCAGAGTAACATCATAAAACTATACAGTCAATAATACACCTATAATGACATAGTCTGTTCCAGCTACAACAACAGTATCTTATCTATTTGTAGTGTTATAATGTTAAGTCTTTTCAGTCTTACATCACACATTTAGTGCACTGAATTTCTATACCATAAAAACAGGGACTCACTTGTATCAATTTATTATCTCTATAAGAAATGTATCTGACTGCATCATGTAGTTGGTTGTGTGTGCAGATGTGCATCAAAATAGTCTCAGCGGGCGAACTGCACGCTGCTGGTGGGCAAATATACCATGGAAGCTGGTCACACAATCATAACTTCCTATCCAAACAAATCTACTGTCAACATCTATTCCATATTTTTGTTGTCCGTGTCAGCTTTAGAGTATTTGTGTCCTGTCAACACACTAGAAAATGTGTGCTATGTATTGTAAACAAATATTGGAGTTGCATACCTGCAGAGATGGGTTTTGACCACCTTGCGTCATGGAGACCGACCTTGCTCAGTGTCAGAGGATGCTGATTATGCCGTTCAAAATTGGGTCTTGTTTTTACGCGCACAGGGAATCCAGTATTGCACACAAATGATCTGCAGTAATAGCAGGGTGTTACAAGTTGTGGCGGGGAGAGGAAGCATTTCTGCAACAAAGCCAGATGAAAATAAATGAGCTAATGGAGGAGGGAGAATTAAGCTGAAACTGCCATTATTCTCTGAGGTACTGCACAATGCACAGCATCTTACAATGTAAGAATAGAAGAGCGAAACAATCATAGGCAAAGCTGTTTATCTGTGATTCCCTTCAATCAGTAATCAGGCCCTGTTTTGTCAATTATTTGTCCCTGTTTGACAGGCTCGCAAGCCCATGAGATCCAACACAATACTGAGCTTCATAAAGTGAGGCGAATCCAGACTCTATAGGATTACTCACTCCCTTATAAACTTAAAATTCAACACCCTCCTGAGCGAATATTCCTTTTCTTTAGGATTTATTTTACAGATCCCAAAACGCCATTCCCTGCTTTGCTGAACCTGTAGAGATCGAATGGTGGAGCTCTCGTGTCAACAGAGCGTTAAGCTTTTCAGTGCGTGTTACCTCAGCTGATACTGTCAGAGGCAAAATCTGGAGGGTCATCAAAACCATGAGAGAGTGAATTAAACATGATCTAAAATTCATCTGATAATGGATCTCTGAGCGGGCGTTCAAGGGGATATTACTGATTACTAAATGTGTGCAAAAACCACCTGATCCACAGGGGCAGCCATGGCTCAGGTGTTTGAGCAGTCATCTTCTAATCGGAAGATCGGTGGCTTGATCCTGAGACCCTCCATCTTTAGTAGTATCCTTGGGCAAGACGCCAAATCCCCACATAGCCCCTGACATGCTCATCAAACTGAAACACAACAGAAAAAAAAAAGAGCAAAAGCTTGCATACAGAATGCAAAATGAAAGGATGAATAAGACACATTGCACAAACCGCGCAAAAGAATGCAAGATTTGGTTAAAGCATTTCCCACGCGGGAACATTCAACCCTTCTGGGTTACGTGAAAATATTGTGGTGAAGCTCAACTAATTTGACTAAATTTAAATCATGATTTGGGGAAAAAGTTCAACGACCTTTTTTAAATTCAAAAGTAAAAATTCCCCCCAAAATCCAACATTCACGTTTTTCCCTTCTGTTTTTTCCTTCATGTTTATACACCTTTTAATGTACATTGCTTTTGTTGTGAGGCGCTGGGACTAAAATAAGCAGCTTATGGGTTCGTTCCCATTACAGTCTGAATGCACATTAGCAGTGATGCTGTTTTGCTGGGCTGAGTTAAGGTGTTACCTAAAGATTTTCCTCCTAAAACTAGACAAATGGAGCGTTGAAGAAGACGTCAAAAAACCTATTTTGCTCAACATGAACCGGAGTATGTATAGAAAAACAACTTAAACGGATCAGTGGAATGAAAGCCAACATTCACAGTGTGAATGTTGGTGCTGCGAGACACCCCGGACTGCCTGTGGTGAACGCTGAATGTGCACCCACCTCCAGAACGGTAGAAGTCTCTCCATACATACATACAAATGCAGTGTGATGCAGGGGGGTCTTTGGTGCCAGAACCAGGGCCTCAAAATATCTTTTATTCTGAACCTAGACATTTTAGATGAGACAGTGGCTTTAACATATATTAACTGAATGAGAAACTGTTATACCCAACAACTGTTTTTTTGAAATCATGCAACATCTTTTACGCGAAGTACGATCTGATCTTAGCTGAAATGTAACAAATTGATTCTGCTTTAAAAGCAAAACCAGTAGCACGTACTTTACTTCACTTTTCACTTTTCAGCTCATTTAAGGAGAACACCATAGTTATTTATCAACAGCATTCCTTCTGCACAAATGTGAATTAAAAAAAACAAACAAACAAACAAACAAACACGGAAGCCTATAGAAACCTGACCACATGGTTTTGAGATAAAAAAAAACCAACTCAGTTCACTCAAAATTCCAGCAGGCTTTGCATTTCACACCTGGGCATGAAAAGCCAGGAGAGCGCTGATAAAACAGCGGAGGTCCCTGCTGATGCACAGTTATGAAGTCTGGCTAATAAACACCTCTGAACCCGGTTATTCTCAGACTCCCTTCGCAGGTATCTCAACCAATGGAGAAACTCACGACTCTCCCTTGGACTGCAGGGGTGCGAGCAGCACAAACTTTCTCTGGATGCAGGTGTAATTAGCCCCAGCAAACCCGGTTTAAAATGAGAAGATTTAATCTGACTACTTTGTCAATGCTGCAACTGTCCACTGCCCACAGAGAAAGAGAGCTGCTCGCTGCTATTAACCTATAAAAGTAAGAGGCTTTTGCATGTAGGGAGACAGCTTAGTCTAGCGTGTTTAACAGTTTTGTTGTTTTTTTTCCCATTGGGCTGCATGCACACGAGCCAAAATCTCGGTCCCATTACAACGACATTTATCAGCTGTTTCGTTGTTGCTGCAGTATCTTTTAACAACTCGAAGTATGATTTTGTTGATGCGTTCTCACAGATGGGTTCTTCATATGTTTTTCTTTTCATACACAATATAAACTGTATGCAGCAGCATTTACTGGTTTAAATGACCAGAGCGTGAACAGTAAAGGTGCTTTCAAACGCCACTCCGCTGTGTGGGAAACAACAGTCACGAGAGCTGTTGAGTTTGCTGGTGGTGAGTGAGAAAGTTTTCTTTTTGAGTTTATACTGCCAAGTATGCTAATTAGACATCAGAAATATTTCATTAAAGGCTTTGTGGTAATTCATTATAACAATTGTGTAATACATTTTTATAAAGGAGAAACCATTTGTCTTTATTTTGCACATGTGCGCGTTAACATTTCCTGGCTGTCAAGGTCAGTGCTCGGTCTTAGTCCTTCTTTGTTGCTCTACAGCGCCACACCTGGTCACAGGTAAACCAGCAGACACAAAAAAAACCTCTGATGCTTGACTCAAACTTCCCTAAATGGCTTTGTACTACAGGTCAGAAGAAAAATAATCATTATCTATTGTGGCAAAAGAGTATATAAATATACAACGAAGTGAAAAATGGAATTCAAAACTTAAAATTTTGAGCTTTAATGTTTTGGGTCTTGTGGCTCTGTAATACAATTAAGGGAAATACAGTGAAATCAATAGGATGTGATGAGTTATGCTGAATAGTAAAAGATTTCTGCCCTCCTGTCATGGTTATTGTCCGGGATGACATTCCCGTCTTCCACGAGATCAGTGAATGCTTTAACGAGTATGTAAATGTGTATAATATGTTACGATCTTTACGATCATCTCACCACCTGACCACCTATAGGAGATTTTGGTGACTGTTACTCTACATTCTCAACCCCCATCATTGAAGAGATTTTTATTGTCTCCCATAAAACAACATAATAAAACACCCACAACTGTCAAGAAATGCAATTATTTAGGTGAAAAAAACATTGCAAAAAGTCTGATTTTAAGATCTATTATTACTGAAGCAAAGAAACACAAATCTGCCCTATTTTTGCTTCCCTATTTAAATGTTTACATGACACCAGATAAAAAAACATGTTTCTCGTCTCTCTATAAGTGATTTCTTAATTTTAAATCACATCGCATGAGAAATCGCACAGCGGCATGAACACCTGCCTGGTTTCTATTTCGGTGCACTGTTTTGAGTGCGTGGTGTTTACATTCAATAGCGTATTCATTTTATGAGCGTTACACATTTCATGCAACGCATGGCGTTGTTTATGAACACGACAGGTGAGTCACATGTGAGACCTTCGTCCGAGGAGTGGAGGTCACTTCCAGAGCTAGCAGGCATGCGAGCTTTCTTCTCTTCTTCGTTTTGTGTTTTATATTTGTTTATGTGTGATTTTCACCCCATCAGAAAATATTTGCTATGTGCTGGAGCGACATATAAGGATTATGGCTTTGTGCCTCAGCCTGACAAGTGTGGGATACGTCCAATTGTATGAATAATTTGATGTTGAGAATGATAACATCTAATTAAATGAGTCAGTGGGAAGGTCTGCTTTCCTGAATTTGTTTGATTGTCAATTTTACCAGAGCCTATTATTTCACACTTACAGGGTATTTCCCTTTGATTTTAACGTATGTATAATGATAGGGTACAGTGGGAAGCTTATACACACTGTATGTGCCTGATAAATGTTCAGTCATATTTAGACAGTAGCACCATTTTCATAATTCCCTCTCTGTACACAGTCGCAGTGGAATAAAAAAGATAAGAGATCTGGAGCTGATTCCAAGCTTTGAAGCTGCATAAGGACATTGTTTATGGGAACTCAATGTATAGTTAGAAGAGGTTTGCTGCAGGCACAGTTTTTAGGCTGACAAGCAACACAAAGACCAGTCAGAGAACCAGCGAAAACCTCAGTTGTGGCCAAAAAAAAAATAAATAACTTGGCAAAATCTTTTAAAAAGAAGAAATGACAAGTCTTCAAATAATCAAAGGCCTGGAATATCAGCAAAATTGGATGCGATCTGTACATATTTTTTCCTTTTTTAATCTTTGTGAAGAAGTACCTCTTTAAAAAACATCTAGCTAAATCACATACTTGAGGAGACAAGTGTTACTGTCAAAGGCTACAGCCAAGAGAAGCAGTCATGAATGAAAATACTTTAGATTTACATGACAATGAAAATATCCAATAAAGCTCAAGAACAAAGGGGAGACTATATTTCACTAGAAAACATGCAAAACACAGTTTGGAGAAGAGGATTTTAAATGGCTGTAGGATGACTTTGCCCCTGACTCATGGGAAGAGAGGAGAGTGGTGAAGGCTTGATATGGAGTATGATCAAAACCCTTCAACATCATCTGTCACAAATGGCCGGTGTGGATTTGTTATAGCTGCTAGAGATGCCTACCGGTCCTCTATATAGTAATTTGATACATATCTAGTGTCACAAATCAGGGACGATGCATTTTTAAAAAGGGATAAATTGGTGGAAGAAAAAAGAAGAGAAGAGAAGGAGCAAAGATGCTGAAGAGTGCCGCTGAGTAAGATCAACATTGACTTCGTGTCATGAAAGCCAGACTGTGTAAGTGGCTGGTATAAGAATTATGTTTATTTCACTATATAAATAATATGAAAACGGTGCCAATGTCAGGTGAAAATCCAAAGACTGTAATGAAGGAGGCTACAAATGTTTCACGATAGTAACCCCCAATCCCCTGTGGTCTCTGCATGCATCTTAATTGATTGTCCATATTGGACCATGGTCTGTTCTCTCCAACCTACAAGCAATTCCAGGCCACCTCATAATTACTAAACATGGCAGTGATTCACTTTCTGTTTGGAAGAGAAATAAGAGCTATGAAACCATTCAGGGGCTGATAAATTGTTTGAATTGACTTCTTTCTTGTGTATTTTATCAACCCACGGATCTATGTACTAATATAATTAGAGCTTCAAAGGTAGAATTGTGCTCCCATTGGTATAAGATTATCTTTACACCCGAATGCCTGCAAGTGGAACTCAGTCATGGTGTTTATTGATAGTTTGACTGGCAGGATGAATTCTTAGGTGCACAAAGCTGTACTTTATATTCATATGGATGAAAACCTAAGGTTCTCCGCAGCACTGATAATCAAAATCAAAGTCAGTTACCTGATGTAAACACAAATCATTTAATGATGGTTAACGACACAAATAAGCTCATCAGTTACTGCATACATCTTTACAGCGTCCACTTTTTTTCCCCTTCCTGCTTTGGCTACAGATGTGCTGCATTCAGTCTGGTATAAACATTAAAACCCGTTTAGGATTGTACCTTGTTGATCTATTGTGAACGCCTCCCTTTTTTTACATCAACACATACAGTATGTATAAAGTTAGAACACAAGGGTTGACATAACATCAGCATTATGATAACATTAGTGTTAGTTAAGCCCGATGACCTGAAGACACCCTGAATAGGCGGAACATGTTTTATGGTACTGGCCCTCGTCTCAGTTTGCTGATTCAAACACTAGTTATTCACTCATAGCGCACGTTTGTGTATACAAGCAGGCAGGTTTCAAGTTTATTGTTTGGGGCAATCCCTCCAGTTCCTGGTCTGGATTTTGTTTTTATTGACTTGTGGATTACCTTTTCCTTTAACATCTCTGGGTTAGTCTTGATCTATAAGTCAGTAGAATAAGTTTTTCGTCCCTCTATTTGTGAGTCCTTCAATTAGGTCTGGCTTTAACTAAAAACCATTGCAGACAAAAAGTCCTTAAAAGTGCGGCGTATGATGACGTATATGGGATCCAGAGTTCAGGGAGTGAAGTGTTTAAACACTCACAGGTATAAAATCCTCACGCTTTTTTAATTCAGTGTTCTGGAGTCTAGAGGTGCTATGATGACGGATGTGTCGGGTTTAACTAAACTTGGCGGTATAACTTACTGTCTCACAATAATCATTACAGGCGAGAGGCAGGGGTCCACCCTGGACAGGTCGCCAGTCCATCACAGGGCACCTTCTGATTGTGCTAAAGAAAAATTAATGAGTGCTGAACGGGATTGTATTGTGAATGAGACAAACCAATCTCCGAAGAGATGTCTCTGATAAATAAGGTTAGCTGTTGTGTGTGAAGGCTTCACACCATCAAGCAGTCGGAGAGAAGAGGGCAAAAAGGAAATAAGTCTAGGTGAACTCAAACTCTTCCACCACCACGCTGTTTCACAGAAATGCGATTTCTCTCACCCTCGCCACGCACACTACACATTGGGAGTCATGAGATGGAAAAAGAAAAATACATTCTGTGCTTGCTCTACAGCCATGTCAATATGAGGGCAAGTAAGTGCTTAGAATTCCCCACCAACCAGATGAGATGGGAATGATGTAAGAGTTACAACTGCTGCAGTGAATCAGTGACAGAGCTGCAGACTGGAAGTAAAGAAAGATGGAAAACGGGAGAAAGACAGAAAACTGGAGAAAGACAAACTGACAGAAAGTGTTCAAAGATTCAGTTTGTTTGTAATGTGTGTCATCAACAGCCTGATTAACTATTTATATTATAATTTCAAAATTACGCTATTTAGAACAAAGAAAAAAATTAAACCATTAAATGCATTTAGTCTGAATCCACATCTCCTATTGGCTGTACGATGGGACGTGCAGTAATCAGACAGGTGCTACTGAATATTAGATCATACGTTTTAATCGATGGCTCTTTCCTCTATTGTATAGTTCAGTGTTGTCAAGAGAATAATCCACACAGATAAACAACAGAGTCTCACAGAAGCACAATGATGCACATTAGCCCGAGGTGACCGTTTGATAAAGGCCTGCTCTAGTGCAAAACTCATTAACAGTGCATGATGCTGTGCAGGAGAACATATGACGTCTATTTCAAGTTTTAATCTTTTCAGAGCAAAAGTGCGATGCATGAACCCAAACCCAGATTCTTTTCTGTGTTTTTTTTAAGCGTCATTTTCTTCAAATGTGTCAATTAAGACGTTACAATGAAACTGTTTGAATGGCATAGGCAGTCGGTTCAAAGCCACTTTCATTTAAAATAGATAATACAAACAACACTTTTGATGCCTGTAGGGACCATCACCCTTTATATTTTGAGCTTGCCTTCTCATTTGCAGCTGCTCTGGCTCAGCAGTTGTTGAACGATGTCCCAGGGGCTGTTTTTCAAAGTAAAAAGTAAGATTGAAGTACAATTAAATTGAACTCCAGACAGAGTAAAGTCTTTGGGAGGAAAAGGGAAACAAAAAGAGAATAAATAAAAATGCCACAATAAATGTTGAATGTTTGCTTTATACTGAGAGAAGTGCAACTTAGTGGGGTCGTAGTGTTTCCTCCACAGAGACCCATAAAGAGATTTGTCTCAGTGTCAAGTGGGCATTTGAACACATCCTGGTGTGCTTTTCCTTGTCAGACTAACCCAATAAATCCAAAAGCATCAGACTGAGTCAAATAACTTTGACTGACATTTTAAAAAAGGCTTGAAATTGCCTTCCATAAAGATTCACTGACCCTTCACTCATCTCGGCATGCTGACTTTGCAAGTAGATTTATCACAATCTTAATCAGGATTAGTGTAGCACATTGATTAATTACAGGCGATATTAAGATATTTATGCAACCAAGGATTTGTAAGGGTACTGCAGTTTGAACTTGTTAAACAACTCAGAATTACTCTAAGGTATTACAGAGAAAGTTGGCTTAAAGGATTTTTAAGTGCAAATTTAGCACAAGAGATAATTATAAAGCCATCTACAGTCACGTTAAGAAAAGAATTCATAAGAGACCGTTTTATAACAGAGTGCAAAATTATGATATTTCAATAGTTTTAATAGAGGGACTCAGTGAAGCAACCAGGTCAGGTATTCATGCATTCAAAATATAAAGCTGGACTGGGGTGTATGGTGCTACTTCTGGATTGTTCTGTAAAAACATAAATCTCTACTTTCTTTAAAATCCTTTTACACTCTAACAACCGAGTGCAACAAAGTAAAACAAACCACATATCCAGCTGCGGTTTATATGTTCCTTTCCCACACGTGCCACTGCGGTTTTCCCTTTCATCAAACCCGATCTCAAACCAGAGGATGTGATGGCTCCACTAGTCCACTGAGCGAATAACTGCAGTTTCACAAGACTGACTCAGAACTTGTACAATGGCCAGGTTTTCCTCTCTCATTTCCATAGAGACGCAGATTATGTCTTGCTCCATGATGACACTCAGCCTCAACCTGGGGGGTAAGTTACACTTTCAAATTCTCTGACTAACACGCTACTTCTTGAACATTTCATGCACGTATAACAAGATTTGTTTTTCTTTTAAAAACTTTTTTTTGGCCTTGAGTGGCCTTTTTGTTTTTAAACAGAGAGTAACAGGAAATAGAGCGGGAAGAAAGGGAGGTTTGAGACAGGGGTACGGTCATGACAAGGACCTCCAGCCTCCATACTTGGAATACTAACCTTACATTTTCACCCCTGAACTTGGAAAAATTAAAGTAAATGAAACCACAGCAGCAGCAGGAGATGATTTTAAGGTCTTAGATAAAAAGGATTCAACGTAATACGACTTGGCTGATTCAAGCAAGAGAGCTTTTGTAGCACAATTCAACCACAAGGTGATTCCAAGTGCTTCACATTAAAGCATCATCACATAGCAGAAAATAAAAACCATGATTAAAATTTTAAACAAAAAAGAATGAAAGAAAAAGAAAGATATGTAAAAACATTAGTTAAATATGATTGAGTTTTGAAACTTAAGCTTAAAAATAACAGTGCAGATTTTGAACTTTATTCATATGCACCTAAGAACAGGTGAGTCTTCAAACTGGATTTAAATAAACTGAGTGTTTCAGCTGATCTGAAGCTCTCTGGGAGTTTGTTCCAGACATGTGGAGCAGAGAAGCTGAACGCAGCTTCTCCACGTCTGGTTCTGACTCTGGGAACTGATAAAAAACCAGACCCAGATGACCTGAGAGGTCTGGAAGGTTGAAACTTGGTTACGTGGTCACTGATGTATTTTGGTCCTAAACCAATCAGAGCTTAATAGACCAGCATCAGAACTCCTATAAACGTTGATAAAAGTCTATCCTCCGATGGACAGGCAGCCAGTGTAAAGACCTGAGCTGGATTGAAGTGGTCCATTTTTTTGGGTGTAACTGAGGACTTGAGCACCAGAGTTCTGAATGAGCTGCAGTTGTCTACTGCCTACTAGAGATGAATGCATGGGCTAGTTTTTCCAGGTCCTGCTGAGACATCCTTGATATATTCTTATAGTCATAGTCACAAATTGTGGGCTGAGTCCATCACTAAACCAAGATTTCTGGCCTGGTTGCTGGTTTTTAGGTGTATAGATTGAAGCTCTTGGGTGACCTGTGTTCATTTGTCTTAGGGTCCAAAGACAATTACATCGGTTTTGTGGTTTTTTTTTTTTACTGAAGTTCTGGTACATCCAGTCATTAATCTCAATGAATTTACCAAGAGCCTGTACAGTGCTTCAGTCTCCTGGTGACATCTCTGCATAGCTGTGGTTACGTAATTTGTTCTTCTTTATAATCTGCGCCAGTGGGAGCATGTGGATGTTAAAGAGAAGAGGTCCCAGGATGGAACCTTGGGGAACTCCACATGTGATTCTTATCTGCTCAGATGCAAAGTGACACAAAGTATTTCCTGTTTTCTAAGTACATTTTGAACCAGTTTAGTACAGTTCTGGAAAGACCTGTCCATTTCTCCAGTCGTTTGAGTAATACATTATGGTCAACAGTATCAAATGCAGCACTGAGATCCAGCAAAACTAAGACTGACATTTTTGTACTGTCTGTATTCAAGCATTAAACACTTTTAAAAATAGTTTTATTTTTCAATTAGCTTATTTTAAAATAGAAGAGTTGAGACCGGCCTATAGTTGTTCAGTTGTGTCTTGTCAAAAATTTTCTTTTTCAGTTAAAGCTGTTTTCATTGGCTCTGGAAACACACCTGACATTAAAGACAAGCTCACAATTTGCAACAGCCCTGACTCCAAAATCTTTGAGAACTGGCTGTTGAACTGACGCACCAACTGCTTGTCTAATATTTTGGTTTTGTCTGTGAAAGAATTGGCAAAGTCGTTGAAGGTCATGGTGGATGAAAATCAGCTGCCACTGACACAGGAGGGTTTGTTAGCCCGTCAATTGGCCTCAGGACGGTTCAGTCAAAGAGCTAAGAAGGATCATCTTTTTCTGCCTACACCTGTTCATGTCAGGCTAATGGTGACAGAACTGGTGTACTCTTATTCTAGATTATGTTGGACTGTTGGCTAAATATTTAATGAGTAACATACTATTCTGAACTGTATTGAAGCAAGCAAACCTAACCATGCATATTAATTTCAAACCTAACTACTAAGTGTTATTTAACCACAAACAAATCGCAAGTGAGAGCCAAGTAGCACGGGGTGTGTGTTGAACTGTGTTTTCCATAATGCATGTGAGCAGTTCTCCGAGCACCACTCCATCCTCCACGTCTCTGTTCTTCCTTCCTGCGCACAAATGAACCATGTCAAACACATACGTTTGGGTCTTGAACGAACCTCCTTCCAGTTCTATGATTTTACAAATCAAGACAGACGAGATCATTTGGCCCTTACCAGGTTTGAAAATTATGTGAATGCAACGTCTCACAATAAAAGCACACGTTTTTTGTGTCTTTATTAATTTATATAAAACCAAAAATGAGAAAATAGTGTGTGAAAAACCAAGTACACCCTTACTACTCCTAGAAGAATTAATGTAAATAGCAGCCAAGTGATCAATCATCAGCAAGTGAAAACACTCCTATAAAAGCAGAGGATTTTGCTGCTTCCTAGTCTGGAGCATTCAGCTGTGTGTTAACACAACGCCAAGAAGGAAAGACATCTGCATTGATATTAAATAAACTAATGTTGCTGACCATCAATATGGTTTCAGCTCATGAGAGTACAGTTACTAAGAGACTGCAAAGGTTTGACTTGTTTTGAAGTGATGGCAGCAGAAAGCCTTTTTTCTCATAATAATAAAAATTAAAAAAAAGACTGCATGGTTTGGGTGTGGCGGACGTCATCTGAGCAAACCATAAAACCTCTGGAACAATGACCTTTTCACAAACCAAAGTGGAGGTGTTTGGCTGTGATTCACAGGGTTGATTCACAAACACCTCCATCCTCATACCAGCTGTCGAGCTCAGTCGTGCACGGTTCATAATTTAGGTTTATTCTGCAGCCACAGGACCTGGGCACCTTGCAGTCACTGAGTCGAACATGAACTTGTCTAAATACGAACATATGTCTGAGTCAAACATTTGGCCATCTGCCCATTTTTATGATGTTATCTGGGTCTTAAATCCCTGGGGAAGATATTAGGTCCAGTTTTGGCTAAAGCGAGGCTAAAACGGGGTGATACGACAAGATAATGATCTCAATCACACCAGGAAATCTAATTCAGAGTGTGTAAAAATGAAAAACAAAAACAAAACAAAAAAACAAACTAGGTGATACAATGGCCCAGTCTAAATACAGACCTCACCCAGACTGAAATTCTGTGGTAGGACCTGAAGGGAGTTGCGCCTAAAGGAAAGCAAATTGTAATGAACTGAAGTGATGTTACACAAAAGAGAGGGACGACATTCCTCCACAGGGATTCGAGACCCTGATAACATCATGCAGAAAATGATGACTCCAAGGTTTTTTCTGCTAAAGATGCTTCTACAGCCCAGTGAATCGAGGACGGCACAGACTTTCTCCCTCAACTCTTCTGCATAATGATTTAGTTTTGGATTAACAAATAAAACAAACAAAAACAGTGATGGTGGATGTGTGATAGTTTATCTGTGACTATATTTACATAGGAACAGACCATTTATTTATTGATTTTCATGATATGATACATTCAAACTTAAAGTGGATTAGAGGGTGCACTTTTTTTACTCTACATCTTCACATCATCAAGACTTTGTCTTTAGACTGAATTTCACAGACACGACTGACACATAGAGATGATGATGTTTTACATGCATTTCACAAGCTCTTTTTACCAGGCGCAAAGAGACCAGGTGACACAAAAATAGGTTTAAAATAAATGGATTTGGCAACAGGCAGTTAAAGATGAAAGACAATGAATAAAATGCATAATGTAAACAACGTTTGCCATTGCCCTTTATCTATCCCTTCAATCCCACCTCTCTATGTATCCGAACCCCCCCGATCCCCAGACATGTTCAGCTGCGCCTTCTTAACCTTTGCTTTAACGCAGGTCCATCACAGCAGTGTCCAACTCCCAGGTTAGGACGATGCTCTTTTAACCTTGCCACTATTTTCCGAACGGCTTCATTATTCCCAGCTTGTTGGCTGTATTACTGTGATTGTGTTTTATTTTCTGTTCAAACTGTGTTTAATTACAACGTGTGCTCTTTTTTCTCTATTATAAACAAATCACAACTAAGCTGTCCCTTCATACAGGACATAATTGCTCAGCAATTTTGTGATGCTACTGCTTTTCCATGTCTCACCTTCTCTATTCTGAGAAAGTTCCACGTCATCTTCTCTCCTGATATTTAAGGAGTAGACAGAAAGGCAACAAGGCTGATGGGAAATCTGGAGCCATATCTAAATTGTGTTGTCTGAATCCATTAGCTTTATCTGCCTTAATCCAGCATCTAAATCTGCTTGAATTCAGGGTGAAAGGAGTCTGCTGGAACCTATCCCAGATGTAATTAGCCAAAATGCAGGCGCACACCCTGGATAGGTCACCAGTCCATCACTGAGCCACACAGTGACAAACAACCACACACACTCACTCTTAGGGTCAATAACCTAACATGCATCCTTCTGGACTGTGGGAGGACGCCGAAGTACCCTGAGAAAACCCAAGAAAGCACAGGAAGAACACGAGGTCTCCAAACTGGAAGGCCCCGGAACGATCCTAGCTGTGAGGTAACAGTGCCAGCTCCTGCACCGCCGTGACGAAGTGTATCGTTGTATCTTTAATTGTTTGATTCACATGGAATTTGAAGTCAAATGAAGTTTTATCATGTTGACTTCTTCCTCTCACTTCCAACAAATCAAAGTTACCAGCCAGCTGCACATGAACTCCTCTGCAACTGTGTGCTACTTTTTTTTTTTTTGTATTTAAATTCACAAAGGAGGATGTAGACTGGAGTAACCTAGATATCCACTTGAGTGACCATCCCACCTTGTAAACCTTGCAGAAAGGTTACAAACACAGTTTCATGTTAAAACTACAACAGCAATAAGCATCGCTGGATAAACATAAATGCGTTTAATATCTTTTTATTAATTCCTAAGTCTTAACCACAGTGTACAAAAAGGACGGATGGAACTGCTACTGCATTTCAACGTTAGGTGAGAATTGTTGTTTTGATTAAAATAAGTCAGTGTGCTGTATGTAAAAAAAAAAAAAAAAGACTCAGCCATCATGTTTTTTATTCACCATAATCCCGATAAGACCCAGAATCAAGTTAATCTCATGGCTAGACAGGAAGCACCATGGAGTTTCTGTAGCCCCCAGGAAAAGCAAAATGGATCGTCGAAATCTATCCAGCCTAAAGAAACATCTGTAAGCAAATAAACAGGGCAGTTCTTTTAAAGGTCAGCTGCTTAACTCGGAAACAGAAATAAGACCAGGCTCTAATCCAGCAATCCAACATCTCCGCCTCCTACAGCAGTTCTGAACGAGCTGAACTATTCCAGCTGGACAGACGGTTTTGCCATCACTGCCCCATGCAGGGGGAATATTGTTTAACTGTGAGCCATCAGGAGTGAGAGGCAGAGGACGGTCCTATCGGCAACTGATTTACATCCCTAATGCATTTATTTCGTTTTTTTGTTTTTTTACAATGTATTTTTAACAGGTCTTTTTTTTTTTCCTCTGTACTATTTATGTCACATTTTTAAATAAATTCTAGCCTAAATAAAGTTTTCATTTTGTTTTCGTTGCATATTCGGATACTATAATTCACTTTATGAGTCTCGTGTGAATTTTAGGAATTATCTGGGAACAGTTGCAGTCTTCTTGTCAATTATTTTCTTTGATGTTAATCTTGTGCATCATCACATGGCAGCAAATGTGTCGTGGATGCTCCCCTTATTAAATAAGGTCACCCGCTGTAACAGCAGGTGTTAATAAAACCTTAGATGAGGCCAGCTCCCCGACACCATGCTTCCATCATGCTCCTTTCACACAGCATACATTAAATTATGCATGAAGCTGCGAAAGGTAAGGCACAATGATTTCTTTCTGGACTTTCATCCTAACAATGGGCCCAAAAAATGAATGCTTTTCATTATATTTTACAATGTGTAAGTACACCATCAAAAGTCGTATGTTTTGAGTCCATTTCTAGGAAGTGATTTTATCAGTGGTCATGAATAACACTGTGCTGCTTAGAAAAACCACATTTGTTGAGCATATTTTACTCATCATGTCCTTCTAAATGTCCATAAGGGCACATGCCCACAGCCACTGAGTATGTCCTGGTTCACTGAGTCTTTCACTTCATCATAATCTTTGTCTCATCAAATCACATCATAGTTATTTCCCCTATGATGTAACAATTTGTCATTGCAGTTTCAGTTGAGTGCGTTGTAAATGCCCTAACTCCACCTTATGTTTACTTTCTTATTATATCATGTGCAGTTTATGACAGAAGCTGCTGACAGTTTTTTAGAAAATATTGTTGAGGATTACATGTGTAATATCATTATCACCAATAATATTAATATAAAGTTCATCAATAAATTCTAATAACTGCCACATAAAATCTACCACACCAATTGTGACCACAAAGAGCTGAACACACTTTGTTTCTGTTAAATCCCAGTTGTGAAACGCGAACAGTTGTTCGAGTTCCAGCTGATACTCAGGGGCCAAACGGCACTCTGGTCAAGGTCAGGCTGTGTCAGAACAGGTTGTGTTTTACAAGGTAAAAGCACCTCCACTCCGGGACTCAGGAGTCCAAATGCTTGTATGCCCTCCCCGCCCGTAGCTGCTCACAAGGAGAGGTTTCATCTTGATTGTAAAAAGAGCCCCCCCCCCCTCTGATACCTGCTCCTGCTAAGTGGGCTCCTTAAAGACAGTATGGTTGTTGCACAAAAAGCAGTTCAACTCTTTGCCTTTCTCTTTGTTGTACATTTTATTAGAATCTACACATTTGGTTAGATTGTGTGAATCTTCTCTGTTAAAGGTAACCCCCCCCCCCCCCCTCCCCCAGCCTTTTTATGAGAAAGAAGGTTATGCAGTTAATTAATAAGTTTATATAAATTACTGAATCAAAATTGCTGTCAGCATGTCAGGATGTGAGATAATCTGTGAAAAAGAGGAACACAACAAAGCTTGTGTAGTTGGGGGGGTTCCCTCAAGTCTGTCTTTGTCCTTACCTAAGTTATCATGGCTGGATCTCCTACAGCCTTTCTTGCTTGGCAGAATAACACTTGTTAAGGGGAGAAGGCCCATCTCCATCTCCATCTCCATCTCCTGAACAAGAGCCTGGAGTTGAGGCTGTTGTGATGGACCACTCTGATAGATCCTTCTTCATTTGCTGGTGGGTTTTTATAACAGTGTCTAATCACGCGTACACGTGTAACGCTTGTAGACATGAGTACACACTGCTGCAATTAAGATAATCCTTGTTAATCCCACTTATGAGGCCTCTGGAAGACACCCAGGTGCACAAATATATGGAAAGTGACCGCAACACTTTCCATATATTCGTGCAACTGGACGTCCTCTACAGGAGTTCTAGAGGACTTTGGCATTTATCCTTTCATATCTTGCTTGTCATCTGGTGGCTGTATCATTATCTCTGACTGCACTTCTTCCAGTATTTTCCTCAAAGCTGCAGTTTGTTCTTTTATATATGTAAAAATCTAAGCCTTATATTTATTCATCCAAAACATTTCAATCTATTTTAAAACCTTCCTCAACTACAGCAGATATAGACTCTTAATAACATCTATGTGAATCATCTTCCTCCAAATGTGAGGCCTATTTGAGCATTTTTGCTCTTTGTATCTCACTTTCTGACAGACCCAGCATCAACTGGCCAGAACGTGCAGGTCATCGAGGTGATTATTTGTGGCTCTGTGATTCCAGACTTGAACTCAGAGTACATCTATTTTTTGACAGACTACTTTATCCTCATCCTGCAGTCACAAAGGACAATAGGTACCCCACCCAGAATGGTTTTACCCCAGTACAATTCTCTTAAAAAAGTTTGTCTGTATTTTTGGCTCAAAAAATAGTCTTACACTGCAGCAGTTAAGACGTATTCACATTTTCATTCTTAGATAATGTTTGAGAGTGGAACATTGCATTTATCTAACTTTACCAATATTCATAATAACTTGGCATTTACGCACCCAAAGCGAATCAGTGAAAAATGGAAATGTCAAACTAGTAGTTTTCAGAGCCTGGTCTCTGATGTCAATCACCATAAGACAAGTGGTTTTATAGAATTGTCACAATTCCTTCAACAAAGTGATTTGTATAAAAAAAAATTATCGATAAAAGAGATCAAATAGAATAAACAAGATGGGAGGGACATAGGCAGACATATAAGTGACGGACTAAGATAAATATTAATTTCCATATTACTGTATCACTGCCCCAAGATATTAAGCAAGAAACGTAGACAGGTATAATAATTACAAGGCTACAAAGTTGTTGCGTTATTAACAGACCAGTCGCTTTGAGTTAAACGCTAAAATGTTAACCGTGAAGAGCAAGATTCACGCCGCACAAAAATGGACTTTCATTGACCTCTGAAGTGGGAGAAATGAAAACAAGAATGAAAGATACACGTTTGATGGATATCAAGGGATGAATGAAAAGTGAAGAAGAACTTGAAGGAAAATCTATTCATCAGAAATTTATTATCAAAAATAAAAACGGGAGAACAGCAAACCTTTATTAGACAGGCTGGTAGTAGACATCAGCTCGCTTAGCAGCCCTTGTTCAACCGCCCTCAGAAACTGGAACGTGGATGGTTAGGTAAGTGGAGGGTGTAATACAGCAGATAAGCCAGCATGAGCAACAGTCAGCACTCAAGCGCTAAAGTGGTACACGCTGGTGACCACGGAGGAGAGGTGGCTAACTCTCTGTCAAAGAGACAAGTAGTGGAAGAGACCAAGCACACGCAGGAGACTTCAAATGCTGCAGATGTGAAAGAAAAGACAGGAAAACCGTCTCACCAGCAACTTTTTCTCCGTGTCAAGAGATAAAAGCAGTTATTCAGGTTGGTGTGAGATGTACATGTTAAAAAACATATTTGTGACAAAATTGATAATTAGTGGTCTGTTGCATCTAGAAAGATGCGAAGCTTGGCAGTCAACATAAAAACATAGTGCAAAACAAACAAAAAACCCTCGGCCTCTGGAAGAATTTGCAATCACCAAACACATCAAGAACAAATAAAAAATAGCAAAGTTGGATTTGAGGAAGAAATCAAAGTGTGTCTTGTCTGCGCTCTTTGCACTGTGCCTTAAGGAGTCCTGGAAAGGCAGAAAAAGCGGTGAGGTGTTCAGGTCCGGATTGTATCTCAGTTGAAGTAGTCTGGGCTGGCTGGTCTATTCATTTTAGACATGGCCGGATAAGCTTGTTGTTGTTGTTGTTTGTTAAAGTGGGGTAAAGGCCCACATGAAAAGCGTTTGGAAACCTCTGCCTGCATATTCATGTTTCAGCCTATCTACATATGGATCTCCTGAATACTACATCACTGGCTAAACCGCTCTACCTTGTAACATCTTATTTGTGTCTAGTTAGTTGGATTTAAAACTACCAAGGTGAAGCCTTTGAATGCCTTCCTGGATCTAAAACATGCAAAATAGCAAACATAGCAAATATTTCAGAGCCCACGGGTGTTCATGAGCTACACCGTGTACGAGAAGTGTTTAGTGACTGAAATACCATCCGTCTTATCTCACTGTGATTCGTCCCTGGTCATTTCTGAGGCCTTATACAGTCCCTTAAAGGAAACAAAGGGATAAGTGGCTGTAAAATCTAGTTATCAAACGTGGATGGTCTAAAAGTGTTAGAAGAAAATATCAACAGATTCACGGTTTACATGTCAGGGGCTTAGCTCTCCAGATCCTCGCCTTGCAATTACACAGCCAGTGACACAGGAAATACTTCACTGTATACATCAAGGACATCAAAGCCTTTCAAAACACAGACGGTGGAAAAGGAATTTGTGAGATTGTTCTGTGTAAATGCCGCTTCTGGCCAGAGCTGCCACAAAAACAGACACTACAGAGGTTCACTGTGACTAACGCCACTGCCTGAATGTCACATCTAAACTTTCAATTAGTATTTGATACTGTATCTGTTAAGATCCAGAGTAACGCTGCAGACTTTTTGAACTGTTAATCCGGTTTGGGGACAGGAGGCAGTGGATGCTCTCTTCACTCAGTGTCACCATTCGGAGATTGCAGCAAATGTGGGAGAGGAAAGTGTCAGGAACAGTTGAAAAAGGTAATTTATTAAAACAAAAAGTGCTGCAAGGCAAGAAAACAAAAAAAAATTAAAACCGAAAGGACTCAGAAACCCACATGGAGAACCAAACACGGAGAACCCAAGGAACCAAGGACAGAAAACCAACCGGAGATACAAAACAGTACAGACCAGCAGGGAGGAAGGGAAAGACAAGACAGGATATAGTCGCAGGACTGACAAGACACAGGTGCAAACAATCAGGGCAGATGGAAACATAGGAAGTCAAATTAACAACTAAACACAAGGACATATATTTTAAAAATAAAACAGAAACAGAAATAACTCCAAAATCATGACACAATGCATAAGACCAAGTGGCTCGGTTGAACCTCCACTCCCTTCCTCCCAGTCTATTGTCCTGGTTTTTTTGTCTGTTTCTTGAGTTTTAGAAGTTTTTTTTCCTGCCTGAGCAACGCTTTGTGTTCAATAAAGGACTTATGATTATACTCCTGCTCTCCCCATCTCCTGCATTTGGGTCGTACAACTACAATCTTAACAACAAGACTTTTATACTATTGTAACTTTTTTCAGTTTTTTTTCTTTTATTATTATTATTATACATACCTCTACTGACATTCCCAAATACGATTAAATGCTTATTAAAGGGTTACAGTTATCTGTGGAAAAGGTCTGGAAAGGACCAGAGGCAATCCTACAGGAGAAACACGCCATCAATGAAATTTCAACTAAGTACAAAAAAGAATTTTAATAAAATAAACATCCTGAGGTCAGTTTGTGAAAAGGCTTTGTACAGTACAAACTCACAGTGACACTAAATATCATTATAAAGAGCAAAGTAATATGAAGGGGTTTCTAGGTCGTGTTAAGATAACTCTTTTCTCCTAAAAGTGCTCTGGTTCATGCATTTATTCATGTAATTCCTGAACAAAGGCAATAGTGCAATTTATATTTGCACAAAAAAAAAAAAAAACTCAGCAAGAACAGCATATTTATTGTCTAAAAGCACCTGTGAAAGCTGCCTTAAGGGCCATTAATGAAGAGTGGCAATCTTAGAAAGGAAGCAAAAGATTCACCTTCAAAACTGTTATTTTAGCAACAAAAAGATTAAAGTTTTGATTATGCAAAGTATCAAAAAGTGCAGTTTCTGTACTGTACACATAGACTCAATACTTAGATAAATGAATTATGCGGCACAGTGGCTGTGAACTGTGTTGTATAACTGCATTACTTTGAGAGTATAACTGACAAGCCAACGAAAGCAAATGAAAACAGCTCTGTTGACTTGTGAGGGAGCGTTAAAAAACATTAAAGCCAACTGAAACACCAGTGTAAGTAGACATATAAGGTGTAAAAGTAGACAAACACAAAAAAGAAAACTTTTATCAAATAATTCGTGCCTTTGCTTTTCTTTTTGACAGAAGTCTGTGATCAAACATCTGTGATCAGCTGTGCAGAGTTTTAAATGAGCACCTCAGGTTTACCAGCGTCCTTATTGTCTCTCTTTGCTCTGCCTCTATGACTTATTCCCAAATCTGTTTGTTTGTCACCTAAAGCAAAATCAACCCTTCAAACATTAAAGCGCTGCTTGAGAATAGATTCAGCCGAGTTCAGTCCTGTTCCATGTGTCTGGAAGTGTCGCAGCTGCGGGGAACCGATCTTAAGTATCACCAGCCCGTTCATGCTCGTCATTTAGCATCTTTGAGGAAAACAAGAGATGTTTTTTGACGCTTGTGGCCTGTTGCATTGCCCGTGGTGATAGAAGATGTCACCAGCAAATGCTCTGCTGTCACTGCATTTATGAACAGACACCAGGCTCTCATAAGGTGGTGCTGGTAAGCCAGGGAACTTTGAATAATGGGATCTGAGTATGACTCAGGCTTTGGATCAGTGTTGAATACACTTTTCCTTCTCTGTATGAGGCTTTACAGCTTCATATGGACCAGAGGCCAGAAGAAATTCATTTTGTTATGAAGTTATGTCATAACTCTTCACTGAAATGCTCCTGGGAGGATAACTAAAACTATTTTTCCTTTTTTAAACATGTTTTGGGTTCAACATTTGCATTCAACACAGGACTTTATATTTGCAATCGCGCTGAGACGTCTGACGTCTTGTTTGCTTTTCTGTTAAATCCAGGACTAGAAAAGAATGGTTTTCTCTTTTTTGCTTTTAGCAAAATAAGTTTTCATTCTCTTCAAGAAACCACATTATGTTATATATGTATATATTCAGCATGATTTTTTTTCTTTTGCTCAATTTGTGCTACTCAAATAAATGAACAATGAATACATAATCAAAAAGTGTATGTTAACTGTTTTGTTTGTTTCAAGGTAGAAATGCCCTCTAACAGGCCACAATGTTATCCAGTCTAAACATTTATTTATTTATTTATTTATTTATTTATTTATTTATGGTAAGTAATATCTTGAGCCTAAGGCATCATGGATGAACTTTTCCACCTTAACACACAACAAACCAGCTTAAGAAATACGGTCTGTTTGCAGGTGCTGCAAACCTTTCAGGGTTGTGGATAAAAAAACAAAACAAAACAAAACAAAAATGAACAGACAAAAACATGTTTATTGAACATTAGCATCTAATTAAACATTATTATGAGAATGTTAATCTTTGTCATTACTAATTACTGAGAACAGCAGGTTTGGAGGATGCAGTTTGGTCTTTCTGCTATTAGAACAAAAAAAGAAATTTAGTTGTTTTATATGAAGCAAGAAACTGAAAGGCTATAAAACGGTTTCATGTCATTTTATTAGAAACTCTTATTATTGATGTGTAGTTCGATGAAGTGGTTGCAAGTTCAGATCCAGCACTTGTTTTCTTTGTTCTTTTAACACACAGTGTATGTGTTTAATATGAAATAGCTCAACACAGCATTCAGTGCATGTATTCAGTATGTTGGTGCCACGCTGCAGCTGCAGACGCACGTTTCCAACTTTATTCATTCAGCCACTTAATAAACAGCAATTCATCTTTATGTTGTAGATTTTATAGTTCTTTGCTGCCTTACTTAATCTGATGGGAGAAGAATTAAAAGCTGCACTCGTTAGTCTCTCTTCCTTTCTTATTGATGCTGAGGGCTGTTACATCCTCACATCTATAAGGATTTATGCTCATACATGTCGCTCAGAGGAATCCAGTCAATGGTTCCACTTCAGCCTCTCCTCTTCCCTAAGTCTGAAAAAGGTGGCTGGTGTATGTGTGTGAGTTACTATGGCAACACCACATCCTGCCTCTGCTGCTTTGAGTATTTTTTTCTTTTTTTCTTTTCAGCTTTTCATGTAATTCATATGAATTCTTATCCTTCGTTGGAGTTGTTAGACTTTGAAGATTAACACGTAAGTAATGACAATACTAATTAGGTTTAAGGATGAACACAACATTTAAAAAAAATTTTATTCATCTAAACTGTGTTCTGATTTGTAGTAAAAAAAACATTTTGCATTGAAACTTATTGAAATTGTCCAAATTTGACCATGTTCCAAGTTTGGGTCGCAGGAGCAGCAGCCTAAGCAAAGCGGACCAGACCTCCCTCTCCCACCTAGTCTAGCTCTCCCAAGTGAATTCCAAGGTATTCTTAGGAGAACAAAGACGTGTGAAATCCCGTTTCTGGACATGAAGAAACATCTCCCCGTGGTGGTGTCCACTGAGGATCCTAACCTGAACTCCTTTAACTGGCTCTCTTGATGTGGAGGAACAGCAACATCACCTTTAAGTCCCTCTTGATGGTTGAGTTTCTCTTCTTTGTTCTCAGGGACTCAAAACACCCACAACTATTTGTGACTTAACATTTTTGTAAAGTAATCTCAAAAACATTAAACGATTTATTTTTTTAATAATAATTACCTGAACTGATAAATCTCAGCTGTTTCCTGATGCAGTCCTGGTTTTCATGGCCCCACCAACTACTCTGGACTTGTGCGGGTGGCTGCTCTTGTCCTAATTCAAGGCTTTAAGTTGTTAAAAAAAGAAAAAAAAATGCAAGAATTTTTTTTTTTTAAATCATTTTCACAATGATGTATCTTTCCAAGACTCTTTCTTTCTCTAAAACACCTTCCCAGGAGAGCGGTTATTTTCCTCTGTGGAAGAGTAGGGACATGAGGGTTATAAATTAGACAAATGGTTTCGAAGTGAAAGCTGTCCAATGTATTGCTCTTATAAAACATTTCCCTTTGTATAGTAAAGGAACTGCTTACAGAAGTGTAAATTCAAAAGGAATTGCACTGTCTCACCTAGATAAAGTACAGAGTTTTGAGAGCAAATTGGATTTGTTCCCTAAGTACCAGATCTGGTAACCTCTTTTGCTAAGTGATTCAGCAAATGGAAAGAGGAAAGCTTTGCCAAGTGCACTGGAACAGAGAGAAATCATTTAAAAGTCTGTATTATAATCTGCATTCTCAACCTAAAAAGTGCCAACTGGATGTGTACCGTTTCAAATATGTTTGATGTTGTTTATCTGTCTCCATCCATGTTATCTGTCCATGAACTGGAACGGAAAGCACCGAACAGCAGTCCAGCGCAGAAGCCGAACCATCGCAAAGATCTTGAATGGGCAACTGTAAATAATGAATACAAGATACATCAGAAAGCTTTTAAGCAGCCAGAACCTGAAGTCTGAAAAGTCCTTTTGCACAGTGGTACTAACATGTTATTGAACTGATGTAATATACAAACCACTGAACAATAATCAGAAGGTGTGCTATTACAGTCGAGTTAGGAGAAATGATCAGAGTTTTAGGGAAGGACGAGGTGACCCAAGTTCAGTTACACGGCGGGAGTGGAGCTCAAAAGCGTTTTCTTTTCTATTTTTGCAGTGGGGGATGGGAGGGGGGGGGCTTCACGCACAGCATGTCCAGGTAAATTATTTATCCAAAGAGCCACAAGTACTGCAATGTCCTATCACAGCAAAAGCACAGCATCCACATTCATCACAGTGCGATAAAAAGGTTCCTTCTTTTTTCTTATTTCTTATTTCATTTACTTGAAGATCAAGAAAGACATGGAGGGCGACTGTCTTAACACACAACTAACAAACAACTACGCTACTCCAGAGGAGCTTCCGATCATGAGTGAAAAGAATCGTTTTCATCAGCGCTGTCAATAAAAGGCCAAACTTTTTTCAGTCCATTCAAGTATTAACTCTCAATCTCCGCTTCGACCGGGGTAATTTTCTTTTGTTAAAGACGAGCGCGGTTTTTGCTCACCTCAGTTCATTTCTCTTCTTCTTCGATTTTCTCATTCTGGGAGTTGCCGTCCTGTTTCTCTTCTTTCCTGCAAGCCTGCCTCTATAAAAGCTAATTTTGTGAAATTAGACTGTCTTCCTTAAGTCATTGGTAGTCAATAGTTAGTAGTTTAAATGAAATGGCAACCTCTTACACTCTGGTCTTTAACGACAAATGCATCCCACAGGTCACTTCTTCTTCTGTAAGTGTGTTAAACAAGCTTAATTTTTTACCATTCTTGGCTTTCTCTGACTCATAATAATCTACCAGTTACTGACTTTAAGTTTTCCTTTCTTTTTGCTTATTTTGTGTGTGTGGTTTTCAAGGTGTTACTCTATAACTAACACGTAGACTCAAGTTGTGCTCCAGGCACGACTATTCAAGCAAAACTTTTGACTGCACAGTGACAACTTTACACAGATTTTATTCTTCTAGTACAAAGCACTTTTGAGTTGAAATGAAGATTGTTAGCTTTGTGGTCTCAGAGGGATAGGTTTTTATAGTTGTCACAGCTTGTGGTCCGATCAGATCATGAATTTGTGGTGAACCGACTGTTTTTATTGTTCTCAGGCTGAAACTAATAGATGCTGATACGGTAAAATAAAGATAAATGATGAAAAAAACTGAGAGCAACTGTGACAAAGAGCTGTGTCGTATACTTGATAAAATGTTAATTCTTTTTATGATACTTTACGTTTTCCCCCTTTTACAGGGGCCAACATATTAGATCATCATGTCCCATAAATCCATTTTTGAGGATTTGAATATTGGATCCTCCTCCTGACACAACCATTCCCGTTTATCTGGACTTTCGACTTGCACAAACAAAACATGATGATCATTTTTCTTTCCTTTTACTGTGATGAGGAACAGAGGAGACAGATATTGTTTAGGCCACCTGCTCTTGGAAGACAAAACATTTTGCTTCTCAGGAGCCATCCAAGAACATCTTCATGCTACTGAGCTGTAACTCGCTCTCTCGATCAGGACGTCAGTCCATCCGACACTGATGGAGCGACATCATGATTGTGGCGTAAACTTCACCTTAAAATACAAACAGATGTTAAAATCACGTCAGTTTGTTTTATTAGTATGACTTCACTAATTTCTGTTAAAACTGCGTTTGAAAGGATAGGTTTAATTTTGCGTGCAGTTTCTGTTCAAGTCCAGTCTATGGGAATACTTCTGTCAGTGGCAAATATTGGTAATATCAAAAAATGATTTTTGACTATCTGGAGGGAAAAAAAAGTTTTAAATGTGTGATTGATACCAGAAAGCAACCTGGATACACCACAAAATCCAATTTCTAAAAAAATCAAATATGCCTTGTATCAAGAAAATAAGTTTTATTTTTTTGCTTGTGGAAAGTAAAAAGTTGATAATTTTAAGGATTGTGGTTAAGAAAAATGCCTCTACTCAATTGTCAGTTATTTTTGCTTCATACAAGACAATTTGACTAGATTTAGAAGTGTTGGATATATTCCTAGAGTGGCTGTTTTTGCAGTACTTAAAAAAGATCACTAAAGATAGTTCATTCTTTCTTTTTTTATATAGGAATCTATAATGTTTAAACTGATACAGGACTGTAAAAAAGTTCTGATAAGTACAATATAATTAAAATAATCAAACATACAGTGATTCTTCCTAAATTTACATTTACTTATATATGTCTTCCAGACCTTACATACACAGGTTTTTGTTTTGTTTTGTTTTTTATTTTTGCATTTCAAGTCTGCAACAAAATCCAATAATCTTTAAATGTGTTAAGTGCTTGTAAGGAGGTGAAAGAAAAACACCAACTAATTATTGTGCTATTGTTTCCCCCCTCAGGTGGAGGAAATGACAGCATCTCCATCCAAGGGGTTAAAAATGTCTCAAGTTTTTCTTTTCTCTTTTCTTACCAAATGTTGCAGATTGTAAATAGGATTAAATAAACAGGAAGAAAAGTTAAAAAGTATGTATTTAACAAATGAAATTAAGATTGTGCATGAGCTATTGCCATTCTATTATAATCAATTTATACTTAGCAAAGGAATCATTTAAGAACCACTGCATTCACTTTTATTTGCATTTTCTATATAATCTGATTTTTTTTTTGATTCGGAGAGCTCAGTAAGAGCGTTGGAATTTGGTTGAGCAAAATTAACTCCATTTGATTTTCTGCACCAAGAAACCAATTAACTAGAAGCTTTTAACTTGATTTTTATTTCCTTTTTATTACTGTTCATTAACTTTCACAACAGAAGTTGCTCTGAAAGGTTGTCGACTTCAACAACCTAAACAGACAAACAATACGCAGAGACAAAGTGGTTTAATTTGCTGCTGTCAGTTACATAATTCAGAAAATTCATCTGTCAAGTCACAAGTCATCAAGTCACTCATTTAGTGAAACGTCACCCATATGGTAAGAAAAGAAATATATAATCGTTTCATAATGTGTCCACTGGTTATTTATCATGATATCCAGATTGGATTCCAGAAGACAAAAAGGCAAAGAAATCCAGAAATAACTATTTTCTTTCAAACCGTTAAAGGCATCATTTAATGAACAACAGCTTGCTTCTATTTAGGGACACAAACATCCCTACAAATGATCTGAAATCATTTCTCAGTGCATTTAAAATTGTAGATTAGACATGGGTTATTCTGTCTAAAATAACCTATACTGGGTAAAATATCATCATCAAACATCTAAAATCCTGTTCTTGGAATTCAAAAGTATCTGTTGGACTGATCTGAAGTCTATAAGAGTTTTATCTTTGTTTCAGCAGTTACACTGTCTTTGTTTTAATTTTAATTTGGCACTTTCCATTGTTTTGAAACTAAAAATGATTTTTGCTTCAATAATTCATGTAATAAGATTCACTTGTCTTTAACGCTTCATTTGCAACAATCACTTTGGAATAATTCTTTTGCAAATTCAATCAGATGCTTTATTAATAGAAGGTAAACAAAGGAAATTACTGACATAAAAGAGGAAAACAGTATTTAATTTTTGCTCGATGTTTGAATATCTGATTATTGTCAGCTTCAAAAACTCAGAAAAAAGATGACGTGAGATGTAGCACACTGGCTAAATCCACGTGACAAGGCAACTAAATAACATGCAAATTGAAAGGAGGCTGTGAATTACACTCTGAGGAGTCCTTTGCCCTCTGGAGAGTGCCGGTGGCAGCCGGGTAGTGGCATGCACAGCCGCTGAGAGAGTATGAAACCATTTGGCCTGCTGCCTCCAGTTCCAAACGTGCAGACCCCCCGTTTGACTACTGCTCTGAAAGGGTGCTTAGCGTCCACTTTGAAATGATGAACTTCAATTCTCTTTGTATAATCTGCCTTCATGAATGCTCCAATTTAGAAAACATGCTTGTCTTGTCTCCCAGAGAGCCAAAATTGCATCTCTAACTGAAAACAAAATGTGATGCAAACATACGCCTTTAGTCAGCCTTATGAAGTTTTATTTAGATTAAGATTCAATCCTTTCCAGCCCACTGAGTGTGTACACTTTTTTGTTTTTCAGTTTAGTCCATTTTCCCATCCTTAATTAACCCCTACTTGAACACCAGCTATGTTTTTTTTGTTTTGTTTTTTAGAACAACCAAATTAAATTTACACGGATTAAAAATACAACAGCCAAGTTAAGTCGCAGGCTTCCTCAGTAGAAGCTCTCTACAAGGAAGCTTCCTCTTCGACCCTGTTTGTATGACTCATCCTTGTTAACTATTTTGAGAGCTCCAAAGATGAACTCAGGTTAATAGAGACCACGCACATCAAGGCAAGAACATGAGAAGTCATTATTGGAATGCTGACCTGCATTCACCTTTGTACTTTTCTTCACATCCAATCATTATCTTTGTTTTAAGTTTCTACCAGTATTAATGACATTATTAGTATGCTGCTGCATCACCCAATTGGAGATATGAACATCGGTTCTGTTCAGACCATTAAGAGGTGGATAGATTCATGGACAGATTCTCTGATTAAGATTAATACATTTCTAACAGAAAATGTGGTTCTATTGACTGAGTAGAGCTTGCACTTTATTTGGACTATTTTCAGGATTAATTAGGAGCCATTGGATGCAATCCTTGACACATAAAACAATTTCCAAGTCAGGAACCAGAATGATTTGACCACCAAGGTGTGAATGGCTTGTTTGTACTCATTTGTTCGGTTAAATAGAAGCTAATAATAAGTCACAAGGAACACATTTCTTTTCAATAGAATAACCAGCTCACTGAGACATGAAATCATTATAAATCTTTGGCATATGGGAGAAAGAGATGACAGGCGGCTGCAGAGGACTGCAACCACTCAGCCTTCATCTGAATGAAGCAGTTGAAAGCTAAATGACAGCAATCAGAGCAGAATCAATAGATAGCTATAATCTTTTGTTTGGTTTCTGTGAGCGGTGGAACTTATGTCCATGTTCCCTCATTAGCCCTGCTGAGAAAAAAGATAAAAATCTTTCTATTTGTGATAAAGTCCGTCAGGTGTCGTAATGAGTGTCTAGGTTTTATTGAAAGCAAGAGGGGCGTTTAGCAGAGGCGGATAAAAGTTACATCGCCTGGGAAGTTCAGTTTTTAACCCAAATGTTCCCTTCATCGTGTGTCAGTATTGACACATACAGAATTTTACATGTGGCACTCCCATTAATCAATGAGAATTATGGACTTGTTGTCAAACTTGGTCAAATTCATGAAATGTCATCAATATTGTGCATCAAATAAAAATACCAGAGAACAACTCACTAAGAGATGCCGCTAAGAAATGACAAAAAAAACAAAAAAAAACCCCAAACGACTCTAAATGCCTGTCCAAGTCTGCAAATGTAGCTCACAAGCCACAAGTTTAGGGAAAGATGTAAATGCAATCACTGAGCGGTGCTGAGCAAAGTGGTAAGAAGGCTGAAGCATGATGAATGTATTAGCAGCAGGAAGAATAAAGTGTCAGCAGGAGGAGCAGGGCAGGCAGTCAAAGCCACATCGTCTTCTCTCACTCATTTTTCATATTATTTTATCTGCTACCATGGTTAACAGTACTTTCTGTGTTGCATTCCTAGTACTGCATGTATCTGCAATACAACATCAATATGCAAATGTTTTGTTAAATGTCTCATTTTGTGATTTGTTTTAAATATTGTTTAATTTGCGCTTAAGTCCATATGTCCACGTAAAGGGCACATGCTACTTGTTTATTAAAATAAAAGCAAAAAAAGGAAATATTCTGTCAGGCGTCAGCTGCAGCTACCTTCAGAAAGCAGTGACGCTGCAAACCCTGCTGACCGGTTGCTGTAGAGAAAAGGATATGCTTCCAGATCTTTTCTTCAATCAAACATTGCTCACTGCCCGCTGTTCCAGACAGCACTTTGAGTGGACCATGCAGCAGTGCCTGCAGACTTCAGAGCATTTTAATGTAAAGTGCAAAGTTTAAGCTGAAAAGTGCATTAGGCCCTTTATCCTGCACTCTTAAACGCTTTAAGCTAAAAGATTCAAGATGAAGTGTAGAGTCGGGCGCTATAAATGGCTCACTGAGAATGTCAAATAAAACTTTCTTGGATCATTTAAGCACTGGAGAGTCAACTCCCATCTGACATCCTGAAAAACAGGTTGAAAAAGCTGGAGTTAATGGTGGTAGTGGTGAGCTGGGGTTTGCTTCATGCAGTCAATTTGTCGTTTATCAGTTTTGCCAGGGAAGAAGACTAATTGTATCATCAAGGGGGATGATCAGTAGAGCGAAGCATATTAGGGAGGAAGTGCTATTGAGCTATGTGTTACCCATTCCTGTTACTTCCTGGGAAAACAATTACTGTGTTTGAGTAGCCAATGATTGAGACAACAGGCACTCACAGTGTGTGTAATTGATGAGCACTGCTGCATGCAAAATGACATGAATTTGCTTTTAAAGAGCACACAGGGCTTCACTTTTGTTTGTTTTCCCAAGTTAGACTAAGTCTCAAAAAACTGTTTACCTTCACCAGAACTTGCTTCACCTGCTGTGATACCTGAGCTGAAAGATAATTTAAAAGTAAATAGCTGAACAATTTCACTATCAGTGCTGCTGAGCGCTACCATAACACAACTCCATCCATCCATTCATGGACTCCTCGCAGCTCTCTGAGAGTAACCCTCTTCCTCACTCTCAGGACGAATAACATACGGGCAAATACGGGTGAGAATAGTAATGTGTGTTTGTGGAATCTTTTAAGGATTATTTAACAAGACTCGTATGATCTCATAAAGGTGTGCTAGTTCATACAGTTGCATGTTGTATTAATGATGGAGAGCGATGATTTGCTACTTTAAAAATGATAATTTCACTCTTTTTGTTAACTAACATGAGGACAGTTGTTTTTTTTTATTCAAAGCAGAACAAAGGAATTTTTTGTGTTTTTAAGCTCAGTGAATCCCACTAATAGCATGGCGGTTAAGTCGCTTTTACAAAACTGTTGTAAACCCTACTCTTCTTCAACATCTGGTGTCTGGTTTTCCCTACCGAAATCATTTTCTTGAGTCTGTAAGTCAACTCTGCCATAATGTCGACTGTAGCTCTCTGGGCTCTGATTCTAACACTGTTCACATTAGGACCCATTTTGTTGAATTTTGAAACAAAAAAAAATTTTTTTGTAAAAATCTGATTTGATGGTTCAGATTAATAACTCTGATGCATAACTAATTTTTGCAGATTAATAGCTGCAGCATTACCATTGGTTCAAATCCTCTAAGTAGTGACTAAATAGTCATATATATCATGGTATACTATATATATATATATATCATGGTATACTATATATATATATATATATATATATATATATATATATATATATATATATATATATATATATATATATATATATATATATATATATATATATATATATATATATATATGATTAAATAGTATGATTAATTTTCATGAAAATTACTATAATAACAAATAACTTTGACTATAGTACAAAAACGGCATTTTAAAAATACTCCATCATTAGTAAATTACCTGCATGAAAATCTTTTCTTAAATGTACATTAGTAGAAAAATTTATTTCACAAAATAAGATGAATGAAATATAATAGAAAGAATAGTTGTTTTTTTACACATTTCCTACAAAAACAGAAGCTGATGAAGTTTTGCCAACTATTTTCAATGAAAAGAATTCAAGCATGAAGCAAAAAGAAGGTAAAAAAAATCTATTTTTACATACCTACAAACCTGCAAACTTGCCATCTCCTCCTCAAATGACATTTTGCTTGATCGTTGTGATCACATATATATGTTTTCAAATAAGGCTTCCCTCATTCACATAATGAAAGTAGTAAGTTTTATCATGATGCAATCAAGCACATCCACATAGAGACGGTTTGAAAGCTAAAGTGCATTTCTGGCAATTTGCTGAACTAAAAGCTCAGTTAAGTAGAAATACATGTTTGAGTGAAGTGGGGCTGTTGCTCTGCTGAAAGTTTTATTGGACCCAAAAGTAGTGCAAACCTTTGAGCAAGTCAACATTCTTTTAATCTTTTTTTGAGGAAATGGCAATCCCTAAAATGCCATTAAGAAAGTCTGTAAAACTTATTTTCAGACTTTAAATGAGAAAAAAGAAACTTTCCTCCTTCTCCGAGAAAGCACTTTAACACTTTCCCCTTTACATCCTACAAAGTGAGAATTAAGTAGCAAAACCTGATGTGTTTGTGAGTGCATGGAGTGTATCTGTAAGTATTACATTTATCTACAGTTCTAGGTAAATCCTTCCCTCCTTCTTTGCTTTTATTTCCCTAATAAAGCAATAAATATAATGTTTGAGCTACATACTAGTTCTTAAACATTCTACAATGTTATAGTGTCAGTTTCAAAAAAGACACTCCGCATAAAGATTCCTACAAACTTTATGATTTTTGCAGTTTTATGAGATCGTGTCTTATAGATCTGCTTAATCTTGGGTGAGACATCAGGACCCAGTTCACAGTCTGTACGATAATCCCCCATCGGGTCGTAGGCTGTGACCTATGTGGCAGGGTGGATGTTGCATCATCAGCGTGTGGAAGGGTAAACAAAGAAAAAGTGAAAAAGTTTTTATGTGTGCCACAAATGCTCTAAAAAAATAAAAAAATAAAAACTGATGAAGGAGAATGTTGTACCCAGTCATGATCCAGGAGAAGAACCCAACTTTGGATGTCACATTTGCAAAGCAAACACGTGGTACACCAAGATCTGATCCAGGCTGCAGATGCCAACATTATGTGTGACAACTTGCAATGCCTTCATAGTGTTATTATTCGACCTAACTACCCTACTTTTACCTTTAACTCCTCCAAATCTAATTCTTTCTCAGTCTCATAAAGTTTAGCTTCTAATATGTTTCAATTTTTTTAAATCATTGAGGTGGTTTGCATAAATACAACATTTTAGGTTGCATTTTAATTGGCCAGTCAGTGGACGGAGTCGTAGGATTTCTAGGACTGTTTTAAAAATTAAATCAGGCAGCCTTTGATTGCAAGATCAGTGTGACGGCGGTTGTGGCATCACTTACATTTCACGATGTGGGATAATCCTTTGGACCTACAATGCAATTAAAAAAACAAATATGTCCATATATTTTTCTGAGACGGCTATAGATTGTGTAATGTGTTAGAGGCTTGGGAAGGGGTGGAGTGGAACGTCGTCTTCTAAAAACCTGCTGCTATGAAAAGAGCAGTAAAGAAGTGGTTAAAAAATAGAAGCTTTTGTGCCGTATCTTTGTGATATTTTAGTCTAAACAAGCCACTGTTTCAACTTTTGAAAAAAAAGATTATATATGTTTCAGTTAAGTAGTTGAAAATGCGTTCATTGGAACATAATGAATGGTAGCTCAAACACCATCACAAGATTACGTCTACTGAGGTCTTTTTCAACAACATTTTCAACAGATGAAATTATCTAACCAAGTGGGTGTACAGACATGAAGAATAAAACACAGCCTTGGAATGTGTGTGGAGTGTTATGCTCTTGAAATCCAGTCAAAAGGACATAGCACCTGAACAAAGTGTCCAAGGACTCTTTCTGACACATATAACCAGCAATGTCGTTCATGGAAAGATTTCCTGATTTCCAAAATCAGACCAATGTATGAAATCTGCTATGGTTTGATTCCTTTGCATTTAAAAACATGTTGTTAAAAAGGCCATCCCCACTCCAGTACTAGCAGCATTTTCATAAATAAAAGAAAAATTGTTGTAACAATTTTATAAAAAACTCGTTATAATCTCAAACAAGGAGTTGTGTCATAGTTAAATTGATGACTACCCTTTTCATTATTGTGTTTGGTAATTTCAGCTGGCGAGTTCAACTTTTTGTCTGTTTTTTCTTCCACTGATTCCTCAATGATAGTTGATGATTCAGATTTGTGCATGTACCTATGTGATCAAAATGGCTTTTCTTCCTTTTATGTGAGATAGTTTTTTTGTTTTTTTTTATGGATCATATTTAATGACAACATAATTGACCAAGGTATCCCTCACACCAGCTTACAGAGCGGCAATTTGTAAGATTCTGTAATACAAAGAAGTCCTTTATCATTACATTGCTCCCCTACTATCATTTTCTATTTCACTATTATGGATTTTGTTGGATCCAAGAGCAAACTTTATTACCGAAAATATGCATTATGAATCCCAGGTACATTTTTAGTCTGTTACAATTTTTTTTCTTTTTCCTTTTTTTAAGTCATCAACATTACTATAAACTATATAGTGGTGGCCTAGTGGTTACAGTGGTGGGACCCAGGTTCAAGCCCAGGGCTTGGCAACAATGGTGATGCTGATGCTGGCAGCCCACTGGTCACTAGTGATGGGTTAAAAGCAGAGGTCCAACTTCGTTGTGTATCGTACATACGTGGTGTGCACAATGTACATACTAACAAGAATGGTAATGAAAAAAAAATAAAATAAATAAAAAAAAAAAAAAAAATATATATATATATATATATATATATATATATATATATATATATATATATATATATATATATATATATATATATATATATATATATATATACTGTCAATAAAGTTGTATATTTGAACAGACAAAGGGATTGGCTACTTGATATGTAAGAACTTGTAATCCAACAATGTTTTTTTCCTCCATGCACCGATTTTGTTTTTTTTATTTTTTTGTAAAGTGCCATTTACACAGTCACTGCAGGCCACTGCAGGCTAGGATGGTTGGTCATGCACAGAAAATTTGGCTCTTTCCGAACATTTTGGAACGCCTGTGTGGGAGAATTAAAAATAACTTCAAGTGAAAATAGTCAGGATTAAAAGCAGTCATGCCAGTTACAAAACAAAATGTGCTCATGTTCTTTGATCTGACACAAAAACCTAATTCACCAGTTTGAAATATGCAGCTGTTTCAACATTTAACATCAATTTACAAATACTTTCAGCGACACATATTGGCCAGCATATTACTGACAGCAGCAGGTAGCCTAGATCATTTTTTTTTTCTTTTCTTTTTAAAGGCAGCATGTTACATTGATGCATGCCCGAATTTGCAACACAATTAAAGCAAATGGCAATGAATCAAAGCACTTTCCAAACCAAAAATAATGACGCTCACTATATTAGTTTTTCAAACTAAACCATTTTATTCTATAAACTTTACTTTAAAAAAAAGTTGGTCTGTTGGAGTTAAATTAGTGACATTCCCATTGGTATTTTTCTACCGCACACATTTTCCACTTTGGTTGCCATTTTTTCCTGCATTTAACTTAGTAACAGAAAGACACTTGGAAAATTTGCACTGCACAAGAAAGCATCAGCTTATAACATTGAGCATGAACGCTAATTGTTATAAGTCTGCGTTGGGTAATAGCAGTTATAATTCCCATTCAGATATGTTCTCAAATGATCGTCTTCCTGTTGTCGGGGTCTGTTCTTTCCTTCTGCTTCGGATTTTAGGAACTGTGTTTGAAATGTTTACATTGCCAAAGGACAATTTATTAATATAGGCATCCGACAAGAAGTTTCTGACCGGCAGAAAAAAAAGCCGCCAAGAAGGGAACCAATGGACGGCAGGCAAGTCTTTTAAGAAACTACACAGAAAAAGACTGGAGAAAATACAAAAGAAGCATAGGAGGGAGAATGGAGATTCCAATAAATCCACAGAGAGTCCTGTACAGATACTCATGTCTAGCTGCACTTTAAAAGTTCAAAATCAATTCAATTAAATTTTATTTATACAGCGTCTATTGCAATATAAGTTGTCTCTAGGCGCTTTCCAGAGACCCAGAACATGACCCCCGAGCAATTATTACATAAACAACGGCAGGAAAAACTCCCCTAGTGGGAGAAAAACCTTAAGCCAAACAGTGGCAAGAAAAACTCCCCTTTAAGAGGGAAGAAACCTTCAGCAGGACCTGAATTATAAGGTGGGGCCCTCCTGATGAAGACCAGCCGGGTAGAGCAGGAAAAGGGAGATCAGAAAGAGATATTGAAGAACAGAGAGGAGAGACGCAGACAAACTGTCAAAGGTACAAAAGAGACGATACATAGTATAACTATCAGTCAGCAGCAGAACTAAGAGTTTTATGTATTGTAGTGACGGTCACACGCCCCTTTAGTCTGCGGTCAGAGCTGGTGGCGCAGGGGATTGTGGGATGCAGTTCCCTCTGCCGGTTCTGGCCTGAGCTGAGTGGGTGTGTGGGTTTTAATCTGTGTGTTTTGTTGTCCAATTGTCTTGTTTATTTTCTTCCGTTCGGCGTCGGTTGTTTTGTCTTGGTGTGTCCATTTTGTTCTGTACCGTAAGTGAGGAGGGGGGTGCGAGGGATGACCCCACTGCATGTTGGATCGTTCAGTGATCCCGAAAATAAAAGCAAGATTCCTGCAAAGTTCCTATCTCTGCCTTGTTCTTAGTAGCGTTGCTACAGTATATGTGGTTAGTTGGTGATCTACAGAGAGACTATATAAACGGGTGTAGACAGCAGACACTGAGGTGGTCAGAAGGTATGAAAATGTTTTCTTTAATATAATAGGATGCATCACTGGCGTGGACGAAGTGACCTACAGGAGGGAGGTGGCCACTCTGGTGACATGGTGTGGGGAAAACAACCTCACCTTCAGCACAGACAAGACCAGGGAGATGATAGTGGACATGAGGAAAGAGAGAAGGCCTCATCGGCCACTGCTCGTCTGGGGACAGGAAGTGCAGAGGGAGAGCAGCTTTAAATATCTGGGTGTCCACATCAAGAAGGACTTCACTGTACATCCTGAGGAGGCTGAAGAAGTTTGGCACGTCACCAAATATCCTCAGCAACTTCTACAGCTGCTTTGTTGAGTCCATCCTGACCAGCTTCGTCACCATGTGGCACAGCAGCGCTGCCATCATGAACTGCAAACGCCTGCAGAGTGGTGAAGTCTGCATCTACGATCACCAGGACTCCTCCACCCTCTCTGCAGAGCATCTACCAGTGCAGAGTTCACAGGAGAGCTGCCTCTATCATCAAGAACACCACCCACTCTCCTCCTGACTCTCCTCCCCTGCCCTCCTCCACCCTATAAGCTATAAGAAGGTCATTAGTGACTGTAAGCAGTGCTATTTCTGTGCTATGATGCATTCTGAACTCTGACTGAAAAACTTCAAATAGATCATTTCTATATAAATGGTCACATAACTAACTCGTAACTACCTTTTCCAGAATTTTAGATATAAATGAGAGGTCAAGGCAGGACGGTGCCTTGGTGGTTAGCACTGTTGCCTCACTGCAAGAATGTTCCTGGTTCGAATCCCTGGCCCGGTGTCTTTCTGGGAGCCTTTCTTGCTTCTTGCCTGTAATGAGCTGGGATAGGCTCCAGCAGACCCATTTGACCCTGCAAAAGGATAAAATGGGTATAGAAAATGAATGGATAGAAGGTTGGAAATTGGCCTATATTTTGCTAAAATGTCTGGGTCAAGACAGGGTTTTTTTTTGAGTAAAATCTTAATTATTGCAACTTTAAAAACCTCTGGCACATATCCTGAAATTAGGAATAAGTTGATCTGGTCCAATATTGTCGTACCATTGAGGGGAAAAAAACATTTATGAGTGTTTGAGTTGGGATTGGGTCTAACAGAGCCGTGGATAATTTAGCGTTATTGACGACTGACTCAGTTCAGAAACTATGGAAGTCACTAAAGCTGAAAAAATGCCCACAGCTGCTGTTGGGTGGGTCTGGTTGATTTCTTCTCTAATTCTCATGATTTTACTGCTAAAGAAGCTCATAAAGTTCAGTGCTGAACAGAAAATATGGATTATTTTTATTATCTTCTATCACTGATGAATAATAAGCTGTTCCAGCTTTGTGAAGGGCTTTTTTATATACTATTAGACTATCCTTCCATGCACGCACTTTTTATTTCAGCATGCATACATGTGAATTATACCAGTGAGTTAAGCTCCTATGGCCAGAGACCCTCTTTCTCTGCATCTAAAGCTAATTAAAACAAAAAAAGAAAGCCATGAAAGTTGCATGATATGTCCTGTGAAAGATGTAACAGTAAATTGCACATGCTAATGTCTTTGAGGCCAGTGAAGTTAGATTTTGAACAGACGGTCAAGAGCTTGAATGCCCTGAGAACAGCTTAAAACACATTTTCACGCAACTAAGTTGGAAGCAGTTTAGCATCAAGCTGGAGTTGAACCAGCAGCAGAGGACAATGATTGTAGCAGGCAACAAGCCGTTGTACAGTGGTGAGTTTGCTCCATTATGCCCAGATAAATAACTATGTTATACTGTGGGTGTGGGTGGGGTGGGTTGGTGGGTGGGGAAGGGGTGGGGGAGAGAAAAAAATCTCTGCATTAGCTAAACATGATAGGCCAATTGCAATAGTTTTGCATTTTTGAAGAGTATATTTTATCTATGCTCACATAAATTTATTACTTAACTCCCAGGGATATTTACAGCGTTACAGTGAGTAATATGGATGAAAAATGTCACAGTCAAAGGCTTTAAACACGCTTATTCATCAGATTTATTAAAAGGAAACAAAAGTGGTGAATTAGCTCTTTAAGTAGTCCTTTTGCATTTTCCTACAGCACCAACACATTTGTCCTTATTAAAACTGAGCACAAGCACCGTTTAAATTATCTCGAGTCTTCAGGTCTCAAGTTTCACAGTACAGAATGAAAAGCTGGCCAGCTGTCAAAAGGCATGTCGCCCTAGAGTCTGACTGTTCTTTTAGGTCATTAACCCTGCTGATGGTAACTATTTTAGTTCGTTCTGAATTAAGTGTCTTGTGGCATTTACAAAAAAATACAAAACAATGAAAAGAGACAAGAGTTGCTAAAGGTTAAAGTGCTTCTCCCTTTTTCTGCAGAGGTCATTAATCAAACATATAACGTGAAGCACGTGTGTTCAGTGTTCGTATTAACCCAAGTGTGTTTGATTAAACAAACCAGGGACAGTAAATTTCATTACGTAACGTCTGTTGCAGCTCAGACATTAAATACCTTTGACGCTAAGGAAAACAAACGATCTGCTTTGGTGCTGTTAAATGTTGCTTCTGAGCAAATGCTGAAGACTCATAGCTGGGAATCCATACTCTTTATCATTCAAAGCCAGACTTGTTGATCACTTTATTTGCTGTGTCATGAATCAATGCCTGACTCCCAACCAGGTCTAAAAGAAACCATAAGCTGAAACAAATAAGGCGTTCAGGTCCCTTGATCACTTTCAATAAAAGTGTGTGTGTGTGTGTGGTGGGGGGTGGGGGGTGGGGGGGGGGGGGGGGGGGGGTAGATGGAAGTGAAATAAAGTAAAAAGTCTTAGATTTATTTTATTGGCAATGTCCTTTACTCAGTTCCATTGCAAATACAGTAAATTAATGTAAAAAAAAATGGGCTGCCTTCTCGTTTTTGAACTTCTTTAAAGTGACTTCTTACCTTAGATGTGACCATGAGCTCAAAAAAAGAGACGTATGAGGTGACGTCGTATTCTGTTGCAAATAACCACTGTGCAGCCAAATCTCACAAACTGTATGGCGCAATGCCAAATATATTGAGGACCAAAACCCCAAATCTGAGAGCCGAAACCCAGAAACTCTAACTAAGAAATTAAAATCTCTAACTGAGAGTGCAATCATCTCTGTGGGTAATACTTCCATTTTCTCTCCATCAGTTTTCAAAACCATCACCAATTTTGATCTGCCTTTCCCAGTTTCACTTTTCCTTTTTGCTGCTAAAATTCTAAAACAAGTGTCAAATCAATGCTGCATCAATCTACAGTGGGGAGGCGGGACATAGTCGAGATCTGGTACCAAGTGCAGCAAAAACGTGTTTGAACCTGATTGTCACGGTCATGGAGAACCAGCAAGCAGAGGGAAGTTGTCCAAGTTTTTTCCTTCATTATCATATATGATAAAATCTACCTCAGCTTGCTGGACTCCTTCAGCATAAGGCCCTGAGTCCCTGAGTCATTCAGTAGCCAATGAGAGAAGACTTTGGATTATGATGCACAGTACATTTGGTATTATATTGGTGCTGGAGAAATGTGTATTTTCTTGTGGGGATGCAACAGACATTGTCCAGCTTTAGCTGGACTACTGGATTTAACCATCCCGAAACAGAGAAGCATGTAAACTTTAATGCTGCGGTTGCTCCACATGAACCTCTAACGGAACGCCTACAAAAACTCGACCAATCAAAAAAACACCTCAGTCAACATCATCTTATTCAAAGGAAACTGAATTACTTATATACTTATTTGTTTTATTTGGTCCTAAGTAATAAACTGTTTGGATGTTTGATGAGTGTGAAGCTGGAGTCGAAAACCCTCGATAAGAAAAGCATGGACAGAAAAGGCCATCTGATGCCTACTTTGTAGTAAAACGAGGTCAGGTGGTCAATCGCAGTGGTAGATGGCTGCTGTGTATCAGGCTTATCAAAAGTTACACAAAATTATAGACTGTGGAGTCTTTAGTAGTGTGAAAGCAAACATGTCTTATCTGCTTTTTCACATCCCATTTTGTCTGCTCTCCTATCTAAGCACCATAATGAGAGAAAAAGATCTGGATAAGCATTTAAATTCATGAAGCAGAAGAGTGTAGTTCCTGTGAAATTGATCTTCACTTCACACATATTGTTTCATCTTGCAAAGGAACACCATAATGTTTACTAATATATTCTCAGCCTGTCGATTTGAATGGTGCATGAAATGACATTTAGAATGCCAGCATGCCCTTTTACTCTGTTCAACTTGTCATAGGTGAGGCACGCGCTCAGACAAAACTTTGGAATATGCAAAACCGCTGCATGGCAGCAGTTGAGCTGGAAAGTACAAACGCTTGGCTGAATGATAGCATGACTGATGACTTAATTCCCATTTACACCACGTGTCTGGTCACAACTTAGATAAATTGCCCACTGGTATATCTAGAATGAGCATGGTCTTTGCATCGGAATTATACTTTCCTGGAAAGGCATCCTTGACTCACAGTCTGATGGCCTTTTTAATGTTTATGTAAATCTAACAGCTTTATTTTCCTGCAAGCTAGCATTACTACATGTACTTAAGGTAGCTGAGTAGGGCACGGATGATCAATACACTTGGGGAGTGTTTTCTTCCCACATGCCACTGCTAAAACTAAGAACACAGTCCCAAGCCGTTAAGCTTAATCAGCACCAATAATCCATAATGTTTGATCACAAACTTCAATTCCAACCACGAGTCTGTACGTTGTTTCTTTAGGGTTTTCCTAATTGTGTGCTGGTGAACTCAGCGGTCCGGCTTTCTGCCGTTTGGCTTCCACGTAAACTGTGTCCACATGCATGTATAATTTTATTGTGTAAATTTAGTCGGACCCTATAACAAGCGTAAAATTGTGGAAATATAATTTAAACAACTTCCAAAACAACATGGATAAATCACTTGAAAAAACACTTTTGTAATGTCCCTCAGCTCATTTAGGATATACTGAGGTGAACATGGTGCATGTGGCCTGACAGGCAAAATTCAAAATTCATTTTGGAAATAATTGACACGAGTCTTCTAGCTGGCAGAAAAAAGGTGACCACCCGGCTCGTCATCAAGGCTGAGTTAAAAAGCTAGCATCTGTTATGAGGATACGTTGCTCAGCCTGCAATCGAACTCTGTCAAGCTCTAAAAATAGGAAACAAAAGAGTCATTAGAAATTAAAAACACAAAAAAGGAAGGCCCCTAAGTGCTGAAAAGTTTTTTGGAAAACTCTTTAAAATGATTCAAAACCAGAATCCAGAGAGAATTACATTTCAGAGAGAATTAAAAGAGAAAGCATTTCCTTTTTCCCCTTTTGTCCTATTCACACTGTACTAGTGTTATCTGGGGAGCTGCAGTAATATGTAAAAATTAAAGAAGACATCTATCACATTAACCCTGTGCGGATGAGCCTTGTGATTTGGAATGTAAAGATTCCACTGCAAATTAACTACAATTTCTAAGTAAAATTGAGGTCACAGGGGCATTTTAATCCCACACATCTAGGTAATCCACTGATTTGAGGCATTTTAAAAGAAATTCTCTTGTCCAGTGATTCTCAACTGGTGGCTTGGGATCCAAAAGTAGATCCCAGACATGTATACAGTGGGTCATTGCCCTTTGCCTTGTAGTTAAAGGTAAAGCTCTCAGCTAAAGCTACATCTTTTTGAAACTACTTGTCATTGGTGGCCCTTTTTTAAAATTTTATATTTGTGCATGTTAATCTGTATTAGCCTACAGATAAACCGACTTCATATGCATGAAAGCACTGATAAATCTGTAGAATGAGAGGTGTAAATGACTGCTGGGTGATTTATATGTTAAATGTCTGCCATATTCTGTATGGACATTCCTGCTTGCCCCTGAACCTAAGTATAGGATGGCAGTACATCTAATCAGTGGCGGCTCCTCACTAGGATATGCCAACTTTGGCTTAAATAACTTGCACAACAACACAAGGCAGACTATCCATTGGCATCAGCCTTTTGTAAAAAACCTTTATGAACACAATGGTTGATGACTAATGATGACTGATGATCAGTCAGAGAGGCAATGAATCGGATTCTTAAAGCAGAAGAACTGTCCAAATACGTAGGCTTGCGTTTTGCGTTCAAATTAACCAAAGGGTTGTCTTGTCTTGTCGCTCCTTCAGAATGATTTAGAACCACTGGACCTCTAATCCTCAATCTACTGTAGATTCGACACCAGAAGACAAGTACTTGGAATTAAGTGGTTAATGGAAAATGTACACCTTCAGCTTCAACATTACCACAAGGGACCAGCCTCCAACTCACTGTGGCATCAGTTGCTTCCTCTGTTTACGACCCTCTTTGCTTTGTAGCTCTATTTGTCTTTGTTGGCAAATACATCCTCTATGAGCTGTGTCGCAAGGGCATCGGATGGGATGATCTACTTCCTGAGAACCTGCATCCATAATGGTAGGAATGGAAGTGTCACCTACAAACACTGAGGGAAACTGCAATACCCTGATGCCACCACCCTCCTGATATTGGCAATATAGTCAAAGATCCAAGCTGGTGGCACTAACTATAGCAGAGAACCCAGCATACCATGCCTCAAGAGGCCTACATGCAGGGGACATTTCTTCAACAAACTGGTTGTCAGTACCCAGAATCTGAGGTGTGTCTATCCCCACATTCATCAGCAGAACTGCTTGTTGGTGACCCTGCAGTCTAATCAGTTGGAGCTTTCACAACCCAGATTAGTAAGCAAAACAACATTATGAGTCGTCTAAACCAGTTTTGCAGTTGGTGAAAACTTGTCAAGGTAACTGCCAGAATCAGAAACAAGAGACTTGGGTCGAAAGCAGATAATTGTGACAACTTTGTGACTGTGGAGGAATGTTGGGAGGCTGCCAATGTACTGATCTGTCTTGCTCAACAGCATCATTATACTGTGAGCTAAAGTTGCTTCAAAAAGGAGATATGATTCCAGATCCAAGCCCTCTGTTTTGCTTTGACCCCATCCTGGACAAGGGACTTTGCCGTGGTGGAAGGCTGACTACATCGACCCTTAGTCAAGAAGTAAAACATCCAATCATCCTTCCAAATGATAGCCACATCACCAAGTTAATCTTCTCTCACTACCATGCAACTATTTGTCATCATGGCTGCAATCAAACGCTAATGGAACTGAGATCAAATAGATATTGGGTGCTCGTTGGGAGTAAACCTGTAGCAAAATTGAATTATGAATGTATGCATTGTCAGAAACTCCTGCAGCCTACTGAGGTCCACCAAATGTCAGACCTTCCTAACGATCATGTTGAAGCTTGAGGTCCTTTCATGTACTGTGACATGTACTATTTTGGTCCATTTGTTATCAAATGAGGCTGTAAAGAGTTAAAGAGCTATTGGCTTTTCTTAAAACGTCTTTCTTTATGTCCAAATTGAAATGCTTTAAGGTGTTTTATCAGTCTGAGATGAGCTGTAACTCCACTGTAACCAGGGCACAAACTTTGCAGGGGCTAAAAATGAGTTCAAAGAGGCTCTCAAGCAGTGTATTACAAAAAGACTGGAATCATTCCTGGCAGATGAACAGCGTGAAGTTATTTTCAATGGTCTATCTGCAAGCCATGCAGGTGGTATTTGGGAGCGCCAGAAAAGAAACAATTCGTAACGTGCTCAATGCCACCACTGCTCAGTGTTTGGGTAGATTGGATGATGCTTTGCTTAGAACCCTGTTTTATGAAGCTATGGCCATTGTTAATAGCCATCCTCTAACTGTTGATGGAATGATTGACCCCAAAGCATTGAAACCCTTGACACCAAACCATCTCATTCTGATGAAGTCCAAAGTTGGACTACCACCACCCTGGAAAGTTTATGAGGGAAGACACATACGTGACTGAGCAGTTCTGGTTGGAAGAGAGAATACCTAATGAATGGTCTTAATTATAAAGTGGCCCATTCGAAAATTGTTGGTCCACTTAGAAAGTGAATGACTACCTGTGTGTTGCACAGTTTTGTAGTAGAAACTTTTTGGTTTGCTGACCAACACATTTTATATCGTGCATTTGACCCATACCTACATTTCTAACCAATTGTAATATAGAAATCACACATGATTTCTTCAGTTTTAGTTTATCATCGCATGATTTGGTGGGAGTGTAAATGACTGCTGGGTCATTCGCGTTGTTTCGAAACTGTATGACGATAACTGCCTGCCTGGATGGGCAAAATATGAGTTTTCCTTTCGTTTTTTGTTTTTTCTCCTTTAGTCTTGAGTTGCTGTCACACATCCTCACAGTACAAGTAAAGTAGCATGAAATACTGTTGAATACTGAGGTAATAATCCATTTTCATCACAAGGTCTATAATCAGTCAAAGTTTTGAAATATCTTTGTTTTACTTTATTCACATCCATGTGCTATTTCTAGCTCTGGCAGCTTTTGATCGAGTTAGCAGAGCTGTATACGAATGGGTTAGGGAGTCCCAAAGTTTCCCAAATTTTTAAAGGTTTACTTTTCACCCTTGGCAAATGGAGCGAGGTGTTTTAGTCTTCTGGACTGTAAAGCATTTTAAATGCTATATGTTATATGAAATATATAACGTGCAAGTAAGTTGCTGAAGAGTGGATGTGAAGCAATAAAAATTTCACATTCATCTTTTTGGTATTTCAAATATCAAAATGCATTGCTTGTTGTACATGTAAAGGTTTATGATTACTATGTCACTTTGTTGATAACATGCATTGTGACTCTCTTTTTGTTTCATTGATGCCAAGGGCTGCTACATGAGTTCTTCTTTTTTCTTTTTTATGCTTTTATGTTTACATGTGTTATACATATTTACATTTTCTTTTATGTTTTTCTCTGAACCCATGTCTGACCAGCACTTTGGTCAACTGTGTTGTTTTTAAAGTGCTTTATAAAGTTGAGTTGAGAGTTAATACTGCATTATCTTTTCCTTATTGTAATTTAAGGTTGTAAATTAGGTTGTCATCACGTGGTGAAGAAGGGTCCTGAAACTAGACCGGTTGACACCACTCCTCTAGTCAACTGTTATGCCTCTTTCACAACATAATTCTAGCAGCCACTGGGGGATATAGTTGAAACCATAATCCGATTTTGGCCCATATCCACCACAAATAGCAGTTGATGTAAAGATAGAAATGGATATAAATAAATAATATACGTTTGCATTAAGGTTCACATGAAGACCTCTAAAAACCAAGAAGCCCGTAGCAGCAGAGGAGTGACAATGACATGATGACATGATAAACCACATGCGGTATGAAACTTTATCTTTCATGAAACTCAAAGCTTGATCTGACACCTTAGATCAGATTTCTTTAGGCTTCAAAGGCTACAGCGAATGTACTGGTTACATCTACTGTTCAGTTTACTGTTACCATGGCAACTTAAGCACATGGGCTTACGTCATTTTCAGGATTTGTCACCCAACTGAAATCAAGCCGTAGAATGTGTGATCAGACACTTCCAACCTCATATTCAAAGTTTATGTTAGGTTAGGTACATTAGGTTTTTTTCTGTTTTTTATCGTTTTTCCAAGAAAAAGCAAAGCCTCAACTGCACATCCAGGAGTCAGTGTCTGTAAATTAAAGTAATACACAGATATTTTTTTATCCCATGAGAATGCTCTGCACGAAACACAGACATCAAGCTGTAAATTGTGAATTACTGCAGGTCCTGAAGTAAAATTAAATAAAGTGCGACTAAGATATTACTTGTAGTTTCCAGCATTTGCAGAACTATTCAAGAAGTCAGAGCTCCTTCCCGTGGGACAAGGTGCAAGTCTGCCTACAAAATGCTGACACCTCCACCGGTTTTAACAATAAACTGAAAACATAACGTTGAAAAGAGCTTATATTTAACTTACAGATGTTTTGATGGATTACTTGTGCAGAGATGCTCTTTTATTTAATTGTAGAGTTTTAGCCATTCTGTTTCTTTGTTTTTTTTGTTTTGTAATTTATATATATTTTTTATAATGAAAAATAGCAGCTATTTGCAAATGAATTATGTAAGATTTGTTCATGTTTTATTTTTTCTTTGAGTTGAGAAAAATGACTTAAATATTTAAGTTTGCAAATTATTAAACTTTCATTACACTGTGTCCAAGCCTATTTTCTTTTCTTTTTCTTTCTTTTTTTTAAAAACCAGTTTTAAAACCTTTTTCCTACACTAAAATAAGAAAAAAGAAACAACTACATCCGCACCTTTCCCGTTTGGGCTGCATGTGCTATTGTTGTGGGCAGTAAGATCTTCTTTGTGTAATCTGGTCAGAGTTTAGAAATGTAAGTTGCTTGCAGAAGCAGATAACATGGCTCACATTGTTCTATGCTCATTAGGTGCTACCACATCAGAGGAGAGCAGATGTTTGAGTTTGCCAGCCCATCAGTTTCACTGCTTGAGCTGTGCAGCAACATGCAGAAAACTTCATCAGCACAGACACCCTGGTGATAAGAGCTTGGAAGTGTTCATTAATGTTATAATGATTGCTCAACACTCAGGTGTCACCTTAAACAAGCCATAAATACCACATGATTGCATACCAGACCACAGGACACAAGCACCCCAAAGGGACTGAGCCTCATGATATAAAATACATGAGACCTGACCAGAGGTGGTGGCAGGCTTTTAATGACACATCTATTTTTAGCTGTTTTCAGACAAGAGATACGTAACATACATGGATTCATTCATTTGTTCAGGTTAGTCGGAGATTCATTCACACGCACCTGTGAAAGTGACAGAATCAAACAGTGAGCATGCAAAATTTGCCATTTGAGTGGGACGTCAAGTGAGTAATATCACTGAACTCCAAATAAAGTGACAGGTTTCTGACATGATCAGGGGACAGACGCCGTTACCGATTCTGCTTATTGATCAGATTCTTGTAATTGCTGGACCTGGTTTCAATGAGGAAACAAGTGCTTTGCTTGTTCAAATTCAACAAAACAACAACTGTCAACAGGTCAGTAATGCAGCACCTCTGCAGGTTATAGCAGCATGTCCACGTTGACTGCAACTACAATGCAGCTACACACTATGAGTCTGTCATGCGTCGCTTCATGATTTGTTTTAATTCAAACAATGTAACTGAAGGAGGGAGGTTTTTATCCATATTTTAAAAATCAAGGTGAGATTTAGATCTTTCACATCATGTAGTACGTGCAACAAATATTAAATGCTATCCATGGTGCAGAGCTCAGTGAAAGGCTAAAAAGTATCTCAAATATAATAAAAAAATAATTAAATAAGACCACAAACATATATATATATATATATATATATATAAATGCACAGACTACAAACCACCAGAAACTGCACACATCCCTTTTTGTTTTTGCACAATGTTAAGGTCCTCAAAGCAGAATATTAGGATATAACATTTTACATTTTAGTATCATTTCATGTTTGTACAGCCCTGGGATAAAAACTCCTTGCCCATTTGTCCTTGTTTTTATTGTTCCGCACCTTCTGCCCAACGGCAGCAGCTCAAACATTGTGACTGGATTGAGAAATTTCCTGTATAATGTTACGAGCTCTTCTGAAGCAAAGGGAACTATGTAGCTCGCCCCAATCACCCTCTCTTTGTGGCCCCTATGTGCAGAGGAATAACAGATAAAATAACAGTACAGACAGCATTTTGCACACCAGAAATATATACCCACAAGCCTTCAAATTCTGGAGTAAATGGGTTTTAAAGATACCCCAAAGGATTGACGGAGAATGCACTGATAGCTGGCTTTAAGCCTACAGGTGAGCCGCTGAATCCTGAGACATAAATAACCGTTACAAATGTTACTTAATGTAAGAACCGATTTGAAATCCTAATTACACTCAAGTAGTTTTTGTAAAGTAGACCTGACAAATGGTACTGCCCAAAAAAAAAAAAAAAAAAACACATCTAAAATGTTTAAACTCAGCAGGTGTTCGGGTTCATCCACATTTCGTCCTTGCTGCAGCAACAAGAAGAAAGCTGCGCGTGTGTCGCTGTGTCTTCCAGACTAACTATCTTCATCACGTCGGCCTGTTTGCAACTTTACGCTGTTTTGCACTGCTCCTTAGACATCTGTGGTCACTGTTGAAATGAGAGGACTTTGCTTTCAGACTGCAGGTTCACTTCAGTTCTTTCGGTTTTCAAAAGTAAAAAGGGAAGCAGAGCCTTCACTTATCCGGCTCCTGTCTTGTGGAACCAGCCCCCTGTTGTCTTGTATGTTTTGGTTAAAAACAATACAAAAAGGTTAAGTTCAGTGATGACATATTTTTCTTGTAGCTATGATTACTGTACTAGACATTGTTCTCTTTTGTGTCTGTTAACCCTTTAACTTCAGCCTATTCTCAGGCTTTTTCTCTTAAATAACACGTGGCCCCTGTACTGGGGGCTCTCGGGTTTAAATGGTCCAGGCATCCCTGAACTCGTTCCTCTGTGTTTGCTGGTTTCTCTTTCCTGTCATCCCAGACCCACAAACAGCTGAAACAGATGGCTGCCCTCCCTAAGTCTGGTTCTGCTAGGGGTGTTTTCTCCCAGTTAATTAGTGGGGTTTTTTTTTCTTTCCCCTTTTTCACCTCATGCTTGCTTAAGATCGGGGAATCATTGTACTGACTTGGATTGTATTTAACTTTGTAAATTTTCATATGCTGTCTAAAGGGCCTTGAGATTAAATTGGTGCCATACAAGTAAATTGAATTTAATTGAATTACATTTTAGACAAAATAAGGCATTTTATGAAAAATAAAAAAGATGTGATAGGAAGGTATGCCTTATGATAAGTTTCCCTCTAATGAAGCGCTCGTACTGCAGATGAAATCATCAGGAGACTTGGCATTTTATTTAGGAAATTGCGGAAGACATGTGAGTATTATAGAGTTTAAAATGTACTCCATTATCTATGCATAAATAGATAAACGGAAATGAAATTTAAATTGAGTAAAGAAAGAATGTTCAAAAACTATTCCCATTGATTCACAGAAAGGAAAAATATAATTTAAAAAGTAACAAAAAGGTAATCAAACCACCTTGTAAACATAAATACATTGAAATAAATGTCCTGGTAAAATGAGGTAGCAAAGCTTTATATTTGTTACAGGGATATAAGTTTGAAGAGATTTTGCAATATTGTTAATTCAAGATTCACGATTTGCAAACTGTAACAGTTTGAAGGGCTTTCTGCTTCTTGAATTTTAGATTTGCTTCCGAGCTGGTACTTTGGGTCAATATATTACATTTCTGTGTGGCAAGAACTAGTGGGATTTCAGTATTACTTTGCTTCATATATTGTTTTTATAAATAAACTGTTCTCAATCACTTTCATCAGTTCACGCTGCTTTTTGTTGTGTGAAGTGTTGAGCTCACCTGCAGAGCAGCCTCTGCACACCAAGTCTCATGGTTCAGGCCTCAAATCTTCATGCCTTTGTTCATTGTGAGTTGCAAACATAAGATTTCCACACTGTCTAGGTGGTTGTGGGGGGAATCATGTGCATCCTTCTCATGATTCATTTATAAAATCCTTTTGCGCCACAAAGCATCCCTCCTGCTGGGCATGTTGAAAGTGCTGTCAGCCAAAACGTCACTCACCCTGAGGAGGAGTAGAGGAGCAGTTGAACCTAGAGAAGTGATGCTCTGTTTCCACCAGCCTCTCTTTTTTTATTTTAGTTAGTTATATGGTTTAGGGTTCAGGTAACTTTAACTGCAAGCCAGGAGCGTCTTAACTAATGTGTGAAAATACCAATGTCCTATTGAGTTTATTAATTGATGACATTCAACTTCTATGATTTTGCATGTCCAAAGTGGCATCATATTTCTCACTTAAACCTATTTTACATCATTGGGCAAAATATCTATGACAATAAATTAAAGACAAATGATTAAAATTACGTCTGAGAATTTGCTTTCTTGACTCTTGAGTTGATGATCCATGCTGATACAGCTGCACGCGATGTTCTTCAGTAAATGTTAGATTTACAGCTTAAATTTCCAGACTAACATTTATAAAGAATCAGAATCAGAAACTTTATTGATCCTCGAGGGAAATTGCTTTTTGCACAGTTGCACTGCTCCAGACAGTATTAAAGAAAAGGTAAAAAAAAAGAAAAAGAATAAATAAGAGAAAAAGAATAGAAAGAATATAAAACTAAGGGTATATACGGTAATCCTCTCACTATACAGCTCAGGGTTGATAAAATAGTATTCTCTTAGTGTCTATCCACACTGACCCCCTGGATGGAGACAGGGGTCATCTGCCTTTTGGTCCTCCTCAAGCCCACCACCAATTCCTTTGTCCAGTTGAAAGTTGGTCATTATAGTAAGGTTTTTAACACAAGGTTTTTAGTTGCTCATTGAATGAAAACTAACTGACTATGGTGTAAATTAATCAACAATCTTAAGGGATGTTATGATTAGCGGCCTTGTTTCCTTGAAATCCACATTCATGTGTTTGAACGATGTTCTAGTTCAGTTTATTTTGATCCAGCCATATATGACTCGAGATTTTCATTTGCCAGATCAAAAATAGTGTGAAACTACACAGCGACTACAGAGAAACTACCGAACGGTGCCTGTGCACCAAGATGTAATCCATCCCATCTCTCAAACCACCTTGTTAGTGGCATTAGAGTCAGGCATTAGTGCAGAGCGCTGAAACATTAGGTAGAGGTGGGTACACCGCATCTTTGACCGGACCATTAACTGGTTCAGTATATTTACAAATCATTAACAATTAGTTAACCTGACTTTCTGGTGCTTAATGAGTGCAGCAACATCCAGCTGAAAAGATGCATGGGTAGGATTTACACTCCTAATGAGCTGCAGCAACCAGACATGCTACTTAGTACGAGCCTACCAGCTCCATTAGACTCTGTTTGTGGCCCAACTAACAACACCCTTTTAATGTTTTTCAAACTTCAAAATGACAAAGATCACAAGCATTTTAAAGCATCAGCTTCACACAGAGTGCTATCAACTCTTCAGTTAAATGTTAATGAATCTACACTATTTAGAGGTAATGGCAAGTTTATTTTCTTTTAATTATATCCCAAAATTAACTTTAAAGTGATCATATTTGTCATTATAGCTGTGGGAAATTAAGACAGTTGATTAAAACTTTCACCATTTACAACTCCTTAAGGGCTCATTAACTTACAAATTAAAATGACTCATGCAATCTGAAATTTACACTCCTTGAATGTGCAAATGTTCAGACCTACCCCACACAAGAAGAAGCAGCATGTCGGACATTAAAAAGTGAGTGTAATTCCACTGCTGTTTTTGCATCTGATTCTGGTGCAGCGCATGTCCGTGAACCCGGTAAGCTGTGGCTTTTTAAGGTCTGCCTCCTGAATGTGCTCTGTTTCCATCACAGGAAACTGCGGGTGTGTTGAACGCGGGGGCGCTGGAACTGTACTGCTGCGAAAGTCATATTCTGAGCTAAGGTCAGACCGAGGAGTGGTGCGGTCTTTTATTAAGCAACGTTTATGCAACACTGACTGTGCCTTCCAAAAGGAATAACTAAACACAAATACATAGTGATTATGTCTTCTCTTGATCTCTCTCCCGCGCTGTCTTCCCTTCCCTCCCCACTGTGTGAAGCTCTTTCTCCTCGTATTAACCCAGTGAGTGGTGGGGATGCAAAATGACAGCCTAGTTTGAAGTGGAAATAAGCACCGGATCTGTCATTGCGAGGACTCGACTTATATCTCTTAAACTCCACACGAGCATTAGTGAGAAATCTGAGCTGATTAACAGATGAAAAACCAGGTTATTATTTTTTCTTTGTACATTCACTTACATTCTTGGCATTCTGCTTGGCCTCGTTACAGTAAGCGGTGGTGAAAATATAAAAAAGAAAATGTTCCTGTGGATTCATGCTGTAAGGTTTCTCTGAGTACTGTAAATAAGTTGGGGCTCCGTGGGACTGCAGAAACTTTGAGACATGACGGAGCAGATAATGATGATGACGTTGCTTCGGGACTTTTTCTAAAAACTGATGGAATATACCATCGACAAGGACGAGAAGCCAGCAGCAAAAAATGCAAAATACGCAAAAAAGAGCACATTTTATGTATGCAGAACACATAAACACACACGGTTTGAGTTTATTCGTTACTCATTAATGAATAATGAGCTCGACTGTGCTGTTCATCACTAACGTGTTGGCCACTTCTCTCTAAACTCACAACAACTCAAAACCCCCCCACTGCACTTCCTCTTCCTTCTGTGGATACGCAGTTTCAAGATGAAAGTCCTTGGTTTACTCTAATACGTTATTTACAAAAAAATGACAACTGGAAAATTATCTTGAGATAGAAAAAGTCAGCAGTTACTGTTTCACTCATTAACCCTAAAACCTAATGTCCGTTCAAGAACGTTACCTGTTTAAAGTTTTCTTTTTTTTCTTTCTCTAAAAGAAATCATTCATACTTTATAATGGCTTGAATGAAACTCAACACCTTTGCCTCATAAAATATGCAAAGATCTATGATTATGTAAATCAGACACACTTCTGTTTTCATTGCCAGGCTGCAGCGCGAGGAACCTGCTCTACTTTATCTCCGCACAAATACTGCAGTTGTACTGTACACGATGTCTGGTTGTAATATTGTGGTAATTCAGGCACACGACTCCTCTTCCAACCACACTCATTCTGCAGCAAACAAATCCATGTACAATAACTGTAACGTCACCAGATATGTTAGTTTTATTGTGACTGACTGGGTCATGATGTGGCTTGCAATGTTTGCAGACCATAGGCAACATATTAATGATATACTGTATATTTTATTGTGATTTTTATACATTTTTCTTGAAAATTCTGTAAACGTTTTGATGGTGATAAATAAAAAAAATGATAAATTTAGTCAAGTATTATAAGTACACGAATGGATGATTGTTTAAATCTAAAAGGTTTAACATAGAATGGTTAAAAATAAAAAATAAATAAATAATGATTAAAAAATAAGTTAATATTTGTAAAGGGTGATGCTAAATACAGACTGAAAGTGTAATTTTTTGAGCTAATATCTTCTTTTAAGTACATTGATAAATGCGAGACCCAAGGCAACACCAGTGCAGCTGAGGCGATGTAGTGTTTTGCTTTAATTTATAGTTAACTCGTTTTAGACGTATGCAGTTCACGGGAGCGCATGTGCTTGTATGTGTGTGTGAGAGCTGACTTTGCCCCACGCTTCTCTGCAGCAGGGAAGAACGTGCACAACGCTGTACTGTGATGTGACTAGTATACAGCCATACAACCGCGTTGTAGCTGTGCTTCTTTCAGAGAACATTTAGGTCAACCTTTTATAAAATGATTTTATAAGCTGTGATGAAGTGAGACAATTGCTTAAATTAAGAAATGATGCTTTTTTTGTTTTTTCTTTGTTTGTTTTTTGTTGATTCACATTCGGCACGAAGCATGAAATTATAACAACTATCTGTAGCGAAAGTAGAATTGTTCCCTAAGAAAAAGAGAAGAAGGTTTGAGACTAGTCCCATATCATCTCCTAACAACGCAACAGCAGCTCAAGGAGGAGAGAGAGAGGGATGGAAAATGTTCTGTAAGGTCTCTGCATGTTTCAGTAACATTTCGTTGGCTCACTGCTTGATAGTTGCCAGGCTACCACCTTGTTATATCACAGAGAAGCATGTAATTTTGATAAAAGACAGCTTACACAGTTTTTAAACTTCCGACATGAGCTGTACTGTATATCTGTGGTGACACAGATGTTAAATGATGTAGGTCAGCGCTGCTAATTAAATAAGCTTGATAAAATGATCATCAGCAAGTGTAACCAGGTCCAGAAAAGCAGAAGTTTTGACAGTTTTCTGGTCGTTGTATTAACGTCTTTGTCTAATTATTGACTGATAATGTGTGAAAATATTAGAAACGATCAGAGTCGACCAGTCCTAACGGTAAAATTCATCACCAAGACAAGTTTTATGTCAAACCTTAAATGTGGAGAGGTGGTCTGCCTCCTGAACCTAGACTGACAACATAAGGCTCTGTCTCTCAGGGTACTTCTGGAAACGAAAGGAGGGGTGCCAAACAACGTGTCCCCTTCCCTATAGGGTGAAAAGTACAAGTCCAAGCACAGAACCCTGTGGACTAACTCCAGTGTATGAAGTCTTTTGGGCAAGTGAGCGTTTGACAAAAGTAACCTGAAGTCTGTTGTAGAAATAAAGGTTGCGTTTAAAAGGAATTCATGTTCAAGTCTTGCGCTTTTATGACTTTCTCAGTGCTATACCCTGAGAACATTTCTGAGAATTCAGACAGAAACTGAGAGTAAGAGTTAGGTAGATGACATACTGCATCAAAGAATTGTTTGATATTTACATATGAAAAAAACTAAGAAGTGGACCCAAAACTAATGCTGAGTGTAAGGGTGATTAATAAACTTGAATGGTAGAGTGCTGCTAGTCCTCCTCCTTCGCCTGCATTTCAAGGAATGTGAACATTTATACAGCTGGGAGGCATTGACTCATTGATGCTAACACGATCTGGCTGCTGCAGCCAGATTTCTATAAAACAGAATAAACAAATATTATGATTACCATTCAAGTCGTATACTAAGAGAGACTTAGTAACAAATACACACCACGGATATATTTTGGATATTTTCAGAGAAGCTACACAGACAGACTGCTTTCTCTTTCCCTCAACATCAGACGTTTAGATTAGAATCAGACGTCAGGAAATTCATGTGAACTGAAGGTTTTAACTTTCAACCGATGATACTCCATCTTGATTTTGTTCCCATTATTTCTTATATTTTCTACATCAGTTATCTGAGATGTTAGGTACATTTGTCTGTTTTAAGGTGAGAAGCTGCAGCGAAACTGCACAGAAGTATGTGAGACTGCAACTCTCCTTGATCTCCACCTTGGACTGTCAGGCTTATGGATGACTAATATTTATATACAATATCTTCCACATCCCTGGACAGACTCACTGGCCACTTTAATAAGTACACCTGGTACACCTAATAAAGTGGTTAGTGTATGTACAGACCGCGATAATGAAGCAAGATGTTGAGAAAAACAGAATACGATATTTGTTTAATCCTTTCGACCAATATTCAGTTGAATATACAAATAAATTATATCTGTGATATCTTTTATAGGTTTTTGCAAAATATTGACTTATTTCAATTTTGATCCTTTGTACCGAGACAGGGGCAAGAAAAGACAACGAAAGTGTAAGAATGTTAAAAAAACAAAATCTTTAGGAGGATTGCACAGCTGCACAGGTTATTGGAAACAGGTGAGTGCCATGACTGGGTGTACAGAAAAATGAACCCTGCCCTGAAAGGCTCAGTCGTTCACAAGTAGTGATGGTTCACCTTTTTGATAACATCTACCTGGGCAAATAGTCCCATACATAGTTTTGGAAAGCATCTCACCATACAGTTACAAAGAATTAAGGGATTTCATCATCTACAGTCCGTAATGTCATCAAAAGATCCAGAGAATCTGGAGAAATTTTAGCACATAAGCAGCCAGGCTGAAACCGACAGTGAATGCCCACTTCAAACTGTATTCTGGAACAACTGGTTTGCAACAGATTGTGTTGATCAGAGTGTGCAACTATTATAATTTCTTGACCAGGAGCAGTTTGCTAACATTACTGGCCCTGCAGAGGGGGTCTAATGCATGAATACAAACCAGTTGTTCCAAAATACAGTTTAGAACAGAATCTATATTAAAAAAAAACTATGGGGTAATTATACTACAAATGCAATTAACGATACAGGTTATATAGTTCTAGGTTGATCAAAGCTCATGAAAGTATAATTTTGCATAAGCTCTGACCACACTACCAGATACTCTACCCAAGTACCAAGCCGAATTAACAGATTTGTTTAAGATGATTATCTTTAAACCACATTGACTGTAGCTTTAAGTTCCTATACTTTATGTAACTTTATAAGAATACTGCTATACATTCAAAAAGTAATGAAAAATAGATGGGGTAAATGTATTTTAATCACAGTAAAAGGATGATTTTTGTACACAAGTTACTATGTTGGAGGTATAATTTTGTTAAGTCTGAGTACATCTAATAAAAACAATACAAGCAGAGAAAAGAAAATGCTGCAGATTCCCCACCTACATTTGAAATGTCTTATCTGTGAGTGTTGTGTTTAAGACTTTAGATTTGTTTCCCTCCTTAAACAGGATGTCATGTGTTGTTTACTGTTTAAACCCTGTTCGGCATTACCCATGTGATCTGCTCCGTTCATACCGAGCTGTCCTGAAAGATTAATGAAATAAACTGCTCATCAAGTACTTGACGTCACTTTGTGATGTGCTCAGTCACCAACCATTCCTCAACCCGTCACCTTTAGTCGTAGTTAAGCTCTCTCTCGTAGCTTTTTTATTTTTGCTGACACGTCAAAAGTCAGTTTGGGACACGCTACTGGATGTTTCTCAAAGCGCAACTTTGTCTCTGTGTGAATAGATGTGAACTGTGCACAGCTTGTTATTGACACTTCATTTGTGGCAGGTCCCTCTGTAAGAGACAAAAGCTCACAAGAATTCACAACTATTTAAAGGGTAGAGAACCTTGATATTATATTATATATAGAACTAAAACAACTGAAAAAAATTTTTTTAGAGTCTTTTATAGAACTGAAAAAACCGCTGGGAGTTAATTCAAACAGGAAATCTGAGCAACGTGTGCGTACTTACATTCGCCCCTCTGAATGTTTATTGGAATGACTCCATCTTTGACCTATATACGGAGCTAAAACTATATTTTCTTCAATACCTTTGGATGTCCCAGCTATCCAGCTCGCTGCCACTCTCAAACGGGAATCCTACCTCCTTCCACCTGTGGGCTCCGAGTCTTTAGAGGTGGGTTAAGTTTCATATCCCTGTATTTCTATATAAGCCTGATAACAGAGTTTAAACAGCGCCTAAATGCCAAAACCAACCAATATTGTTTGAGGCAAAAAGCACACACGTGCTGCGTCTACTATTGTGGCAATTGTTAGCTCTGTAGTGCACGATGCTTGGTGTTTCGTGCTTTGTCAGCCACCACCTAACCTTTAAACATCTCACTCCTACCTCAGTTTAACCTCTGTTCAATAAAGAGGACTAGCAGCAGGAGATGAGTATGATAAAAGAAGGGCACCAAAGGGAGGCACAATAGCCTGATAATGCATATGTGCAGGATTAACTCCAACTCTCTCTGTAAGTTAAGTGAGGGCCACCTCTTTATAGAGAAGATCTATCTACGCCGTTCCTTCCCTTTTCTCTGTGACCCTAAAATAGGAATAAGTAGGTATAGATAATGGAAGGGTGGATGGATGTATGAATGATCCATTGCAACGCTTTTTCCAGGTTCATATCTGGACGCATGAACAGTTCAACCTCATACTGTTAGAAAGCTTCTCATGGTTCATTAATGACAGGCTTTCTTTTCCTCAACAGGGCATTTCAATCTTCTGAAGGACTTCTTGAAATGTGCCTCTTTGTCCAACTAAAAGTTCCAAATCCAAAGTTACTTTGGTTAATTCACCCGCTCGTTAGTTCATTTTCTACACAAACTCATATTCAACCTGTCTATTGTCTTTGACTGGTTTAAGGGCGTAAAATGACCTTGTACCTCTGAAACTGAACGGTAAATTAAATCCGTTTTTTTAACAAAAAGCAAAACATTTACTTGTCAGATTCTCTGCTAAAGGTTTCGTTTCTACATGTGCTTCAACTTGTAGTTTCATATAACATATAGTGATATAAAAATAGATGTCAGCATAAAACTAGTGTTTATACTCAACATGTGGAAGACATCTCTATATTCATGACAGAGATCATGTAATGATAAAAAAGTATTTATAAGCTTTTATTTCACATATGCCCCATTTAGTACAAAATAAATGTTTTGACCAGTCAGCTGTTCTCAAAGGACAAAATGGGATATAAAAAGCATCCACAACAGGCAACGGGAATTGAAAGAACTCTTGCAGCCTCTTTGCAGCTTGGTCTGTGTCAAAGGTACCTTAGCACGAAGTCAGGATGGAGCCTACGCACCTGCAGCAAGCTCTGACTGTGAATTTCCTTTTTCACACCCAAGCTATGTCTTGACATGAAAAAAAAAAGAAAAAGAAAAATGCCAGTATAGATTTCATCCAACACCGAACCAATTATTTAATCCCTCATAATATCAATCTTTGGTTATGACAACACTATTCTGACAAATGTTTGCAGCTTTAGTTTCAAGATGCATTGTCTCACTGGTGCAAATTATATTGCTCTTACTTGACAGACTGCAATGACTCAATGTTTTCATTGAAAAGCTTTGGAGTTTGACACCAACGAGTGCTTAATCATTGTATGATAAAATAGTTATATCTCTATTTGTGACGCCTCTCTTACTGCTTTTCATTCTTATCATATAGTTGACCTCCAGGTGAAAATATGTTTTTGATTTGACATCATTCCTCCTGAAAAGAAAAAGCAAAACAGCAATCTTTAATAAGTTCAGTATATATATATATATATATATATATATATATATATATATATATATATATATATATATATATATATATATATATATATATATATATATATATACCATTTTGATGCTTTCCTCAATATATTTTAGCATTTGTTTATTTTTTTCCCTTCTATTATGGTATTTTTGGGTAAAACAGTCCACCCCTACACTTTGGGGAGGCGTTCCTCCAGTGAAGCTGTCGCTAAATGTTGCAAGAAAGTTTTGTTTTATCTTCGCTCCACATGACTTGTTTCCAAAAGGCATCCGAGCACTTTAGATTTTTATTCGCAGACTCCGGATGCCAAACCTTGTGGACACTAGGTTTTCTTTTCCACAAAGTTCACATTTGTAAAAGTACTGCTGCACAGAACACCCCCGGTCCAGAAAAAGTTTCTGCCAACTCTGAAGCAGTTTTTCAACTGAATGTACTTTCTCTTAAGGCTTTATGCTTGACCCTAACTGCTTCTTATACTGCCATTTCTTAATTGTGTCATAAAATGAGGAAAAAATAACAGCTTCAAAGCATTTTATAATGTATAAGCATTAAGTAACCTTTACCTTTGTGGGTACCAATTATATTAACTTCCCTGTGTCTGGCAGCTGCTTAAAGGCTCCATGACTGATGGCTGCAGTGACAAATATTCATAAAATCTGATTATTTATAAAGATGCCTGTCTGTGGCAGCATGGTGCCATGGTACTCCCACAGTCTGAAAACATGCATGTTTGATTGATTGATGATATAAACTGATCGTAGGAGTGAGTGTGAGTATGCATGGTGGTTAGTCGAGTTTCTTTTTGTCCGTCTCTGTGGTAGACTGGTGACCTGCTCGGCTGTACTCCGTTTCTCACCTGATGGCACAGCCGGAATAGGTTCACAACCCTTCACAGGATAAAGATGGATGGATGGATGGATGGATGGATGGATGGATGGATGGATGGATGGACGGACAGACTTGTTAAGAGCTTAAATCCTTGCCATAAAAGATGTCTAGTGCTTTCTGTGGCACCCCTTTCCTTTTTCATTCTGAAATTAAAAACAAAAAAAAAATGTTGTCTATAATACTGAATTAACTGGTTAATCTCTATTCCTGTTGGAATAGAGATTAACCATCTTCTGCTCACGTCACAATTCCAGACTAACAGACACTCACAGACCACTGAGCAGCAATGCCGGCGTTTTTGCATGCCAGTCTATTTGAAGTGAAAGCAGAGGGTTATGTTTGGAAATTAGCTGGCAAAACCTTTATGTGCACTTGCATCAGAGCATAGCTGATGCACGATTAAGTCATTTCTCTATCATCCTCCATCTGATGTCACATCACTACTGAGAGAGCTGTAATTGCACTGAGCAGTCTTCTATATCTCTGTGTTGCTCTTCCTGTCACAGAAAGTCATCTTTGCTGAGCCACACCTGTGTTTGGAAAAACACTAAGAGAAGAATTAGATCCAACTCGTACATTGTTTGTACTTCGGAGTGTCTCAAGTCTTTTTCTGATGTAATGCCTGTGTTGGCAGGATGGCACTCTCCATAATTCTGATAAGAGACAGCATTAAACAGCTAGGTTTAAGAGTGATTATTTCGGGGGCTATAATAATGACTTGGATAGGGTTACAAAAAGGCCGTGGTCATAAAACCTAGGCTGACTGCCTCTCAGTAGGAGTCATAATTCCTGCGGTGCAACTGCTACGGGGCTTTGCCATTTGAACAGAACATATGTCATTTTTGGACATTTGCTGAAATGAACTAATTCTGTTGTTTTGCTAAAGGGGAAGTCTCAAAATAACACACAGGGTTAGTAAAGAGCTCCTTTAAAATAATTTAACAGCTCTGATTGATGCATAATTCCTATAGATAATTTAATTTCGTGTCATTCCTTTTTATGCTTTAGTGCATTTTGAGATATGCAGGCAGACTCGTCAGAGATCAAAGCACATAAATGTAAAGAAACCTAAGATAGTTTGCACAGAGTGGGCGCAAAGCTGATGATGTACGAGACCTGGCGGTACAAATATTAGACAAATCAACGTGCTGATGGCTCGGTTTAATTGGTTTCTAGACTCGGTTGTGGGAGATACGCAGTTTGAACTTATCATCAGTGTGGTAAAGTAGTAAAGAGCTTACATGGAGGGACCACCGTTTTTGCTCAGCGCTGGCTTGTCTCGCCCACTTCATTGTCAGACATACAAGCATATATTAGCTATCTACTGATGGGCGCAATTTGTAGCTGCTCACCCCTAAATGATTGACATGTGTCACTGACTGCAGCCTTGATGTTAATGTCAGTAAGATGCAGCCAGTTCTTATCATCCCTCGAACAAAGCCTGCCACGAGACACTGATGCTTCCTCTCCTTCTAAAGCATCGTTTGATCTCCGAGCACGAGCCACAGTTGCCTCCAAAGCCTGAGAGAGGGAAGGCAACGCTGCAATTACTGGCTAAAGGTTTAACTGCTATAGACTAACTGCTGGAGGCCAGTTTTGTTCATGTAGTAACCACAAGTGAATTACACTCACATTTCTGATTGATATTTTAGCATAAATATTGTGAGATTTAATCAAACAGTCACTCTAGGCAATGAAAAATGACTCCAGTGACTCTTTCATTGTTTTAAAGATGACATGACATTTTTGGGTTTTTTTTTTTTTTATAGGGTTTCACAGTTTCCTGAAATCTCTATGTCTGTGATAATAGCTCCCCATTCAACCATGTCTTTACAGCTCTGTTCGCTGCAGCTGGTTTTAAGGGGCGGAGTCAGACACTCCCCTTAACTCAAGCCGGCTCTTCTGCATGGTGTGCCGTTTTGAAATCTGCGCCACACTTTTGTGCTCCCTATATCTAAAGTCCAGTTAATGCAGCATAATCCCAAGTTTGTTTGAAAGAAGAAAAAAAAGGAGGATAGATAATTCTACTCTGGTCTGGGTCAGTGATGTCACAGCAGTCTGCAAAGCTGAATGGCTCACTTGATTTAAACTTTTCAGTCCTTGGGCACTCCAAACAAAGTGACAGAGTTGTTTTATGTCAGAGGTTTTAGTCGGTATTCACTTCAGACACCCAATTGAACACTTTCATTCAGATTAAAAAAAAAAAAAAAAAGTGATTTTCTTTCAAAATATGTTCCCTTTAAGTGACAGATGTGAGAGGTCAGACATCTGTTGTGTGATGTTAGCAAACGCCATCAAATTCAAGCAACATAGGCTTTCATGTTTGCCGCTAAATGTACAAAGACTGGTAAGACGACAAAATATCTTCAAGCAAAACTTTAACCAGCTGGATCTGATTGTGATGCATGCTTGCCGAAGGGGGTGGGTGCAGCATGGATTCCTGTTTCGGCTGTAGGTAGGAGAGTATTCCCCTGAGGCAGCCGTGTACCTCTGTGCTGCCTGTCCGCCACACTTATGTCAGTGTGGACTGTCCTTGTAATCAGGAAACAACATCACTCTTCCTCAATCACTGAGTGACTCAAATGCTTCCTTATACTTTAAGCCCTTTAAGCCTAAGTGGGTGCATGCAATGTAAAGAAAAGGAAAAAAAAACAGGTACAACGCAATGCATACTAAGTTTGTCCTCATTAGTGCTTGAAGATAAGGTGCTACTTCCATCTATCTTTTTTATTGGGTGTTGAAATGTGTGCTGCTGAGCCGTTTGGATTTACATCATGTAAAAACCTGCAATACATCTTGTATAATACAGTGATGAAAGGAAGAGCACCTGAAGGGAGATTGAGCAGATAGTGTGAGAAAATCTGAAAATATTGATGGGACTCTGTGTAGACAAAGAGAGACGTGTTGTACCAACAGCGATGAGGGATTGTTCGTACTGTGCAAAAATAAATAAAAGTCTGGATTTTCTTAGTTGAGATAATTAGTGTGCAGCCACAAATCACAAAATGCAGCGGTTGGAGGGTCGTCATGTGAAAACCTGAAACTGTGTTAATGACGGACGGAGCTGACACAGTCAATAATAGTTAACCTATAAATCATTGAGGCCACATTTGCTGATGAGCAACGGTAAAATGATATTCACTTGAAATCATATTTGTCTCAAGGATATATTCCTTTTATTTTTGTGGAGGAGATGACTAATGTAGCTAATAACCTTTCCTAAAATGTAATATTTCAGATGGAAGATGTGCATTTTGAAGCAGAACATAATGTTCTCATAGTTTATCATTTATTTAGTATTGCATATTATGCAAAACCTTCAACACACGGTTGCCGTCTAACCCTGCATATGACCCTGTTTTTGTCTTCTCCCTGGCAGTGTGACGGACCTCGGGCGTTCTTACATTATTCACATGAGAACAACCCCTCTTCTTTGGGTCTTTGCCGTGTTCTCTGCCTCAGCAGACAATGTAGCTCATCCTGCTTACCGTCACAGTTGCAAGAGAAGGAAACATAGGCGCAGCTTTTGCATGTTTCATATGGATAAAACATACATTAAAATCAAGAGGGAATCTGCGTGCATGCAACGGCACAGGAACGGTAGCACGGGGAGGAAATGAAAGGATTTTCTATGAACAGCATGATGGCTCATTGGTAAACACTGCTGTGTCACCGCCAAATGCTCCAGACTGTTTCCTTGCCTTCTGCTTGGTGGAAGCTCGGAGAGCATCACTTTCAGCTTCATCAGGAACAAGAACAGTTGCAAAAAGGATCAAGAACTGATCCCACAACAAAAGGCTGAAATGTTGACAGTTTAAAAAGTATCCCCACTAAAGTTCAAAGGCAAAAAGAAAATACTTCCAAGTGTAGTAAACCGTAATCACCTACAGGAAAATCTTTAGAGTTAGTTCCCAAAAAGCGGTGATTATAATTGACTTTTAAAGGAAATAAGTGCTGCGTAGTAGTATCAGTTTTATGTTAAAACATACGTGTCCAAATATTTGTCCAACAGTTGGACAAATATTGGATATATGTGTGCAAAGCTTAAACATCCTGTTGCATGGGGCCATCGCTACAAGCTGTAAACACAATAACTGATATATTAACACCTCATACAGCTTATAAATGGACCATTTTCACCATTCTGTGTGACACATAATGAGTCCCACGGTTGCTGTCATTTTAGGTGTGTTATGTTCTCCACCTGTTCCTTAGTGGCTCTTTACTGCCTCACTATATTCTCCAGTTGATCATTAATTTTGCCGGTTGACCTTTTTTTTCTTCTGGACTGGCTGTACCGCTTCTAAAATGAGCTGAGAAACACTGAAACGCTTAAAAGTATTTGTGTCTCTTTGTTCCGAGAGACAATTCCTCCTGGAGTACAATGTAATTTCTGTGCCTCATAATAAACATTCTGATGAGAACAGCTTCAAGCCAGCTAGATTTGATGTTTTCTGCATTAGACAAAACGCATACGGTCAAAAACTGTCATTTAAATTCAGTTATGTTTCGATGAAGCTGAAAATACTTGAGATGTGGATCACAGTGCTGTATCATGACTCAGCACTAATGTCGTCTCAATTCAGCAGGCGTGTTGCAGTTTAACAGTTCAACTTGGAAATGAAGACGGAAATGAGCAGATTTTTTAAGAAGAAAACATACAAGAAGTATGCTGAAAGTGGTGTTCAGCTCCCGTCAGAACATGGACTGACTAACCTGCGAAGAGGCTGTTTGAAAGGTTGGCGTCACCCTTTGATAATGGTGGTAAGTGCATGACTTCAGCAGAATGTAAAATATGATAAGCTAAAAGCATGCGTCACGGAAAATAGGTGGCTACGGATGAATTAATGATATTTAAAAAAAAAAAAACAAACTTCAAGTTCAAATTATAGTTTCTCCCCGTGGCCAAGACCAGCATGTTCATGCCAATATCAAGGAGAGTGCTGATGAGCTTTCTTCCAGACTCGACTTCTGTAGTTAATCATCAATATAATTACTTGTACCAGCTGCTGAGTGTGAAAGGCAGGTATTCTAGAGCTGATATCGAACTAGCCACAGAGAAACTTGATCCCTCTATAGACATTAAAGGTGTAAAATCAGAATACAAATTACCTGTACTGTCCAGGACATAGTCATTGCCTCATAGATTACCGCGCCTCACTAGATTCATTTAATGTTGCCTCTGCACTTGCAGATCAATACCATTGCCAAGAGGAAGTCCTCTACTGTGCCCTTTATATCCTGCACTGTAAATGAGTTGCAGAAACCTTGTAAATTCTCCAGCAATTGCAAGAGGTGGACAAAATAATGTAAACGCATTCATGAAGACAGGGCATTGATGTTCCTGAAAAGATGACTCCAAACAGTGAACACAGACAGGCCAGTAGTTGTATCCTAGTTGTAAGAGTACACACATTGTAAACACACATGGTAAATGCAATGCGAATCTTATTAACCACGTGTAAGAATAAATCAAAGACTCTTTGTAGAAATATGATGCAAAAAAAGAAACAATTCATCCCAGTTGTGCAATGCAAATGTATTATTTTATGTCTTTTCTTACATCTTTGATGGCAGATTTTTATCTGGAACGGGCATCTGGTTGCCGAAACTTCCCACACATCCTGATTCTTAGTCTATTTCTCATCTTTTAAAGTGCATCCAGGCTCTGAATGGTAACTTCAGCTGCTGAGGAGTCATTGTTAGAGTTATTGTTGCATCACCTCAGCAAGAGTCTTTGAGAGAGGAAGGAAGAGGGAGGCAGGGGAGCACAGGCCATCTGGAGAAGTGGGAGTTCTCCTGGTTGATTGGGAGGTGCAAGTTTATCACATCCTCTTAGTCCATCTCTCCTTCTGCACCAGTTCAGCTCTATGACTAAGTCTTTTTGAATGTGAAGTGTTGCATACTGATTGTGTTGTGCATAAATCTGTACTAACAAATGAGGGCTATGCTGCCTTCGGGCCCCTGTCAGAGTTAAACTTGAATGAATTATATAAATGAGGAGGTAAATGCTAAGGGACAGAAGCTAATTTCTGTATTTAATACATTAACTTTTTCGTCGGATGTAATTATCCCTGTTCATTCACATGAGCATACAAGCTGCAATAATAGTGTGTGAACTTCCGAGTTCATTTAATTAAAGCACCTACTGTGTATTTATAATTCTGTGATTACAGCATTTTAACAATTATTCCGAAGGCATAAGTAAAATAATGAAAGCATCCTGCTGAAGCTGCGGAGTCGTGAGGCTTTTTCCAGCACCTGCAGCTCCGTGAATTTCTTTAGTCAATAATTTTCAAATGCATACATTAGGTATTTGGGGACTTTGTTCTAGTTTATTTGGACACACATAATAAACCAAAGTGATGTAGGGATGGTATGTAATTGTGCGTCCTGGCGGCTGAACATGGCTGCATATGCTCCTTCCAACGGGGTGGCAACATGTTACCCTGGAAACACAAAACAATATTTTTGAATTGTTGCGTTTCCTGCAATGAGGCTCGGCTCGCCGGTGTTAGACACTGTTGCATTCACTGCCCTGTAGTGCTTCTGAAATGTTGTGCTTTCTGAAATGTCATGTTTACTGTAATTTTGTCTCTGCCCTCTAGACAAAGGCACATTCTCATGTGTTGCATCTAAACGGGATAAATAAAAGCTCACTCAAGGCGGGTTTGTTGCTGCTATGTTGCACCTCGCATTTCTGCAAGGTTTCTAGAGGAGGATTGGGAGGAAAAGTCAATGGACATCTGGGCCAGCAGCGGAGGTAGTTAAAGATCCAAATCGAATTGAAAGCGAGAGCCAGTATAGCAGAAATACCCTCTATGCCAATACTGTTGTCACTCCACTGATTCCTCAACAGACGTATGTCGTGTGAGCTCACTCCGATTCAGCATTAAAACATCTCGATTTGGTATAAAAGAGAGGAATAAGTATTATTTACCATTTCCAAACTGTGATGTTTCCTGAAAAAAATGAGTTGCGCCTGCGAGTACAACTTGGATTTTACTGTAAATGATTTCTAAGCACGTCGGCTGATCGGTTCCTGTAACAGTGTTTGGTTGAATATTGTAAAGCCACCAAACAATAAAAAAAATGTACATAAGTCTGCAACCAATGCTGGAGAAGTAATGGATCACACAATAACATTTCAGTGACCGTTTTGATTACATAAGCATTGATTTCCTAAGATCTAAGGAATCATGTCATCTCCTTTTTCTTCGTGATATTGTAAAGGGTCTCCAGAGCAACAAAACAGTCCTTATCCTGATTAAGTAATTGACACTGATATAGCTTTGAAGCAGGTATCGTGAAAGAAGTGTAGCAGGTATACCCGACATGAAGGAAACTGTGGGGAATGCGTCACCTTTCCATTGTCATCCCTGGATGTTATTCCAAATGCATACACAGATTTTAAAATAATTGTAATAAAAGTCAAAGTCATTTTATTGTGAATTTTTCAACATGTGCTGGACGTACAGAAAAAAAACAACTTTTTTCTCTCTGAGCCACGGTGTAAACTAGGAGTAAAAAGATATATATACGAAAATGATGAAAACAAAAGTACAGATTTACAAAACATAAAAGCAACTATGTGTACATTTACTTTGACTGTATTTCCTTGCAGACGATATAATGTTTTCCTCATCATAATTATTTCCAGCCATCAGTGAACTCCCATCACTCCATCCATTATCTACTCCCACTTATTCCTATCCAGGGTCGTGAGGATCTGCTTGGAGTCTTTCCCAGCTCAATCCAAGTGAAAGGCAGGAATACACCCCAGACAGGTCCCCAATCCATCAAAAACAATCACTCACTCCTATGGACAGTTTGGAGCCACTAATTAACCTGACATATGTGTTTTTGGACTTAGGGAGGAAGCTGGAAGTATCCAGAGAAAACCCACTCTAGCCTGGGAAGAACATACAACCTCCACTCAGTTGGGCCTCTGCTGAGATTTAAACCAGGAACCTCCTTGCAAACCACAAAGCCCGTTTATTATTTCATCTTTAGATACACAGTACATCTATCAACATACTCATTTTTTTTTTGGGACAATAATGTATTTACAACTTGTTTGTTCTTTCACAAAAATACAAAGGATTTTGGCGTTAAGGATACGCACTGATTAAGCCTTTGAAATGTTATATTATCCTATTCTTTCTGTAAGCATATCTTAAGGTATACAATTGTATGCGATCAACATTGATGTTGTTTTATTTTTGACATTTTCAACAGGTTTGGGAACAGATTCAGACAGTGCGATGTCCTCTACACAACATTTCTCAGCAATGTTTTTATAATGTGCGGACAAGACTTTTGTTGAAATATGAAATATGAACGTCCCTGGAAAAGAGGTTACCTTGAAAGTAGTAAATGTTGCTTGAAATTTCAATTTAGTTTTTCTGTACTAACGCTGCCAACACAGAACTGTGCACTCTGTTTACGAGGGGCATTGATGCAACACCCATACCATCACAGATCCTGGCTTTTGCGCTTGTTTACAGGTCTGGAAGGACCTCTTTGTCTTTTGTCTGGAGTACATAGTAATCCAATGTTGTCTAATTAAATTCAAAATTTCACAAACATGACAATTAATAATAATAATACAAGAGCCTAGATGATGAGCTGTAAAGCACATTTTGGTGTAAACCCCCATCCTGAGCAAGCATGAGGCGACATATGCCTTCCGATGTCATTTGCACACCAATCTTGATGCCGCTCTAAAAATCCCACCTCATCTGCAGTTTCTACTTGCAGACTGCAATTCTTCAATGACAGTCATAAAAAGTACATAAAATTGCTTAAAGCTGGGACTCAAATCCATTCATTGTGACAGCATGAGATATAGTGGTTTTTGATTAAACTTTATGTTTTTGAGCATCCTCAGTAAAAAACAGGGCACATTTGTTAATCCAGTTGCAAACGTCGGGCTTCATGTGTCATGGAGACCACTCAAATTCCCAAGTCAATTACATCTGCTTCAGAAAGGTACAACTGGAAAGGCGATTAGCTTCGACCTCCCCAAGGGCCATTTCCATAGGGATGACATATGTTCAATGTTTGTTATGTTAACAGTGCTCAGATAACAGTGAAAAAAGAGAAGGGAAAACAGTCTCTTTTTAGATCAAAAACACAAGTAGAACAATTTATACTCACAATAAAAAGAAAACCAAAAAAAAAAAAAAAAAAAAAAAAATTTAACTCTGCTTTTTCTGTATCAAAGTCTCTTTTGAGACTTTGATGAAAAGTTTTAATTGGCTTCATTACTGACATATTTGGCGCCTTGCAAGTTTTTTTCTCAAATCAAAAACTAAACTTGCAAAATGGATAAAGGCCCCCATATCGATTCGGTTTGTTTTCTCTCGAATTCCTTTGAGAACTCTTCGGCAACCTAACTTTTTAACCTAATGATTGAAACGCTCGGTGCTGTGGTTCAGCCAGTCTTCTGAGTTTGGATGTGTGGTTTACAGTAATGACAATGCACTGCAGATGCATCAATCTCAGTGTTTATGAATCTATTTTCATTTCTCAGGATCTGCCAGGGTATTTAAAGGAAATGTGCAGACTAAATCCATCCTCAGTGACATCTGTCAGATCAAAAATGATGAATCTCATAGCTTGTGCTATTTTGAGGTCGTCATTCAAATTGAAGCTAAAACATTTGACCAGACTGAAGCAAATAGGTTCCTTTTTTTCTAATTTTAGGAAGTAGTGTCACATGCCGGAGACATCTTGCAATCTAAATACTCTAAAAAGATAATTGGATATGGTGTTAAACATATTTTGTGAGAGATGCACGTTGTCTCAGATTTGTGTGAATAAAAACAAGACTTTGCAGGCATGATGGACAACAAATGTGTCACTGAAATGACAAGGTTTTTTTTTTGTTTTTTTTTTCTTGAATTTTTCCCCTGTCTGGAAACAAGCCAGGGATGTGGATGTTTAAACCATGAGACAGTCTCAAGAGAAATAACTGAATTTTAATGTTTACCTCAACATATAGATGCTCAGTAATGGAGCAGCATGTAATCAGGTATTCATGATTGATTCTGTAAAGTCATATTTCTGCCACCAATGTTCAGCTGGTTTGAGGAATGAAATATTTAAACTGCAACATGTCTTCATATTTATAAGACAGTGTCCTATTTATTATTTATGCTTACATAAACCATACTTACAGCAGGAAGTTCATGCGGCATTACATCAGGTAATAGAGAATAACATAAAATGACAAAATAGTTTATATTAAGTTTATATACAAAAAAAAAAAAAAAACAGTGTCAGGAACTGAAAGAAATCACTCTTTAAACCAGATCTTTGTATCTCGCAAGCAATGAGGCCTTCAGTGGACAAAGCATTTTCTGAAGGAGACATAGTCAGAGTGCTGCTGGTTATTGAGCAGGAGTGAAATGTGAGCGCAAGTGCTTTTGTGTCAGCCCTGTTGGTTTGGAGTTGGATGTGAACTAAGAGAAAGAAATGGTACAGACGCACACAACAATAACAATGAGGGAAAAAAATATCAAGATTTTTTTTTCTCAGCCACAATTTAGCATAAAAGTCTAATTTTTTATGCATCAGTCCATCTTACTGCTGAATCATTTACGCTAAAAGCCAGTAAATAGGAACCCAGGGCCGTAAATCTGCACTTTTTGAAACGTATGAGGCTGCATTAGGGCAGTGTGATCTGTACTTGTCTGCTTCTGTATATATCTCTGTATATTCTCCATGTTACATTTATATCCTATCTAAATAACAACCCAGGGATGCAAAACGAATTTCAGGCTGAAGTGATAATACAGTGATACCGTATCACATCGTAAGATGTTTCACGGCTATGTTCCCAGGTCTTGACTAGAGAACACATCTTCTGACACGATGGTTTGAACAACGAGATGCTCCTCACTACATGCTCTTACCTTTTGGCTTACTTTTTTTTTTTTTTTTTTTAGTATTGCAAGTTTTTGTGTAATTGTATATACTTTATCATATCCCCAACAGTTTACAGGTGAGAGTGAAATAGAAACATGGGAGGAAGATGTTGCGTCAGATGGGTTTTTGCATGGAAAGTAGGGGAGTATCTTATGTAAAACTGTAAAGAGGAGGGGGAGAGGGAAGTGTAGTGACATACAGGAAAAGGCATGAATTTTATAAAAGATGTTGCGGTTAAATAGCATGTGTCATAACCCGTAAGTAAACCACACCTCGAATGTAGCTGTTAAACAGAGCAGATAAGTTGGTTTTTCATGTGTAAACTGTACAGAAGTAAATCCGTCCTGGCAGCGCTGCCACTTAGTCCTCCAAGGAATGAATACTTAATGCATCCATAAAAGTCACTCCTGAAATGTTACTAATTGAATGTATGTAAGTGCTGTATTAGGTAAAAATCTAATGATTAAGTGTCTTAGGTTAAATCATCTCGCTCATATGGAACAGAGTTTTTTCTCCCTTTATCAAGTACAAAATACAAAACACAAACATTAAGCATCACTGCAAGTACGCGTTTAAACGAGTTCCTTAATTTTGTTTTTATAGTTTTAATCCACATATATAAACCTTAAATGCCATATCACAGGAGAAGTAAAAAAATACAAAAACTAATAAGACCATGGAGGCAGGGGTATTTAATTAATTTCCTTTATTTTAACAAAATGTGCTGCACTCAGGGCGTCAAAAATGTGAGGGCAAAGACAGCAGACTGGTTTCAGGGGGACATCAATCGTAGGAACACAGAGGAAAGAAAGTTAGAGGGAAAACAGGGGAAGCATGACTGAAGCTGGACCAAGAGCACAAAATGACAACGGCTTTAAAATTAGGAGAGGTGACAAAGGACAGACAAACACAAAGACACTGAAAGGCCGAGAAGATTGTTGACAATCAGGAAACAGAGGGAGGGTAAGGAAAGTCAACAAGAAGCTACACAGAAGAGAAAAGCACTCTGAAGATAAAACAAAACATTAATATAAAACGCACAAGTCCGAACACAGAAAAACACAAGACAACCAACATTAAAACAGCAGCATAGAAAGAATCAAATAAAGTTGAAATCCAAATCCCAGAACCATAACATGTATAAAGCAGCAAGCACCTAAATGCTTTGTGATGATGTGACGGCGTGTCAATTTTAAAACAATTCTGTGTTTAGTTGGGGCTGCGGCTTTAGCATGACACCCAGCTGTCGCTGTACTGCTTGGTGATAATATCTGCGAATAATATTGTTTTTGTTTTGCAATTATCATTTTAGAATGGACTTTATTTTTCCTGCAAAATGAAAGTGTCTTAAGACAAATAACTTATACTGTTGAGTAAATTATTTCACTGGGTCCAACATGTTTCTGGGTCAATACTATTATTCTTTCATTCAAGAAACGCAAGATCTTTTGTAACTACCAATATTACCATGTATTTTTAAAAGAAGAATTGAATAAATGAGCCTAAAAGGTAGTTAAATGTGACGTTTTCTTATTCTAATTAGGATATGCCTGATCAGGTTGAATGTATCCTGCCAGCGCTTACGTCATATTGCTTCTCCTCCACCCTTTGCTCACATATACTGTACATTTATGAAGCCAAATTCCCAATAAAACTGCACTCATTCATATATTTCTGTAGGACAATGCTGGTGTTTGTCTTTGAAGTAACTACAATTGTCTTTTTTTTCCCCGCTTTGCTGCTGAAATATCAGTCTCGTCTGTCAGCACTCTCCTCGTTTGTCACCATGTCTTTGTTACAGCTGTTCCATGTCACTTTGTTAGTGAAAGGATTGGAAAGCTGGCAGTTGAATTCAGCATTGGAATGCTATTGCTGTGTAAAAAAAGTATCTAATAGCGCTGTATAAACGCATTTTAACCACTAGGTGACTGGCTTCGCTGCTGTTTTTAGCTAAATCTAAATTTAGATGGAAAGTTAGCTGAGTAAAAGTTTATTTATTCATTTATCTGTTAAGCGCAAGGAGATTTGATGGTTACATGGGAATTGATATGTTTGATTATGTATTAACAAGATGACTTGTCATAGGCACTCAGCTGGCATATTTAAGTTACAACAACTGCTTTCATATATTGCTTGACTCTGAAAGTTAGAATAAGTTTGCCTCTGGCTAATACATATCTAATAAGGCACTAAGGGGACTCTAAATGGATTTTATGGTAAACTGGAATATACTTTCGAACATGATGCTCAGTGCAGCATCTCATAAAGAGGCAAGTTTTACTTTTGAAAAAAATATGGTCAACACTTTTCCATTCGTTATTCATAATATTATATAAAAATAGTGGTTTTACATGTCGACCTGTTGGCCTCTGATAAAAGACATTCAAATTAGATTTGTGCACCTGCAAATATGTGTAATTTTTTTTTTAATCATCAAATCTTCCCATGGTGTAGATTAAATTGTATTGTTATTTGTTAGTTTCAACAAAAGGATTAAGGACATTTCCGATCTTCAAAAGATCTAAACAAGGACTTTCATAACTTGCCAATTAAAGATAGTTTATTTACCATTGATTAATTTGTCTGTGCTTGTGATTATATCAACACTATTCCAAGCAGCCTCCTCTTTTCAAACAGTAAATGACTGTTTTATATGCAAGCTTTGTATTTGATTAACACGTTTATCTTGGGAACATGCAATTATGAAGCCTCCATTAGCTTTCTATTGTCTCCCACTTATTGAAATGGATTTTTCTCCTAACTACTCTTGTGGTGGTCTTATTTTAATCTGGATGGTGAGGTAGTATGAAAACATCAAAGGTCTCTGAGGCAGCACCTTGCTCTAAGTAAAGCCTTGCTAACTCTCTTTCTAAAATAAAAGCCCCCTCCACATAATTGGTGACTGAGGCTCCAGCTCACGCTCGCTCCATTTTTTTTCCCCCCTCCAAGCCTCCCTTGTGAAAACAAATCCTCCATTCCCACACCCGCATTACTGCATAGTCACTGCACCAGAATCCCCATGGCAACAGACATGTGCAACAGTCAGCCCTCCCCTTTCCTTCCCCTCCACCCGCAGAGCTCTTTCCTTTCCCAGAAACTCAGTGAGCTTGAGAGAAGAAAAAACATGTGCAGCATCTTCCACGATGATCTACAGAAGTAGATGCAGTAGAAGGGAGAGAAGATGTCTTTCATAATAATGTGTCAACTCCAAAATCAGTTAGTTCAGCTGGTTGCTATTGGAAACTGCAGAAACCGAGGGCATAGAGTAAAGAACAGTAGGCATGGGCAGAAGGGAGAAGGTAGGTGGTATATATTCACATTGACAAGGAGAGACAGCCTCTTGTTCTTAGAGGTTTGTGGTCCAGAGAACAACATTGAACCAGTTAAAAGAGCAAGGCACTACTGCACTCCTCAGTTGTTTTCTAAGTAATGGGATGGCTTGCCACACACAGATAGAGCCTCTTACTTTGACTCTCTTTATTTCTTTCAGTAGCTTATTGTTTTGCCGTCTGCCCTGCTATTCCTTCTTTCTGTGTCTGCTCAGTTTGACCTTCACTGTAATAATATTGTGAATTGGGGTTACTGCGAGTAAAGAAGTCAGACTGACCGGCAAACTCCTATTTCCTGCACACGCAGCACCTCATCACAGTAAAAGAGACTTACAGCAGTTGTGCAGTTACACTGTTCTCTTTGAACAAAAACAAAGTCCACAAATAAACAATAGGAAATATAACATTTACCTCAAGTGAGCTGTGTATAATCCATGTATTTTTCTACAAGTACAGTCAATAGTAGTTTGTTTTTAGATCTTAGATTCTCTTTTCTGTCACATTTTTTGATTATTGTCCAATTCATCTATTCATCTATTCTGCCCTGCCCAGCTACATCCGTTCATTCACTTTCCCTCTCCTTTCGTAGAGTGCAGTTTTTCAAAACGGAGCCTTGCAGGGACAGGAACTGCAACAGCACATCATACAGAGGTTGGTGAAAGGTCCTGCATGAATGTACAGTGCAAGAGAAATAATATATTTTTGATTACTTAAATCAGGTCAACCTGTTTTATCAAGCCTACAAATACATTTACAGCGATTCAAACTGATTTATTTTGGACTTTTTAGGATGGTAACTGTGAAGTAAGCATTTGCCATTTTGTGAAAGCCGTTTTGCTTTTCTTTCTCTTGTCTCTCTCTTCTTTACATTGCGTCTGAGATGAAGAAGATCAAGACACATGACTAGTTCCAGCAGAACTGGTCCATTCGATTTCTGCTGGACCTCAGTGCTGCCTTTGCAACACAGATTAGAGTATGTTATTGAGATTCAAGGGACTAGACCGGTTTAAATCATATCTATTTCACGGATTCAAGTTCATTCATGTTAATGAGGTTTTGTCTGCACAGACGAGGGTCTGCTACGGTGTCCAACAGGGTTCAGTGCAGGGGTCAGTCCTGTTCACTCTACATATGGAACCCTGGGGAAATTATATCCAGAGTCACAACATTGGTTTTCATTGCTATGCTGATGAAGCACAGCTGTATTTATCTATTAATCAAGATAAAATAGAACCATTAGCTGAACTTCAGGCATGTCTCAACGACATAAAGTCCTGGTTGTCCACTAACTTTTTTCTTTTAAATTCTGATGAAACAGAGGTTATTGTCTTTGGTCCTAAGCATGTCAGGAACAGATGAGATGATGGCCTCAAGTGGAAGTATGAGAATCCTTGGTGTTGTTTTTGACCGGGTTTTGTTGTTTAAACAGCATATTCACATTCATCCGGTTTGTGAGATAGCCTTTCTGCATCTCCGTAATATTCCCAAGATAAGGAGCATCTGCTCCTAGGGTGATGCTAAAAAAACTCATCCACACATTTGTCATTTCTGGCTAGATTACTTTAATGTGTTATTAATAGGAAGTCATAGTAATTCTCTGAATAGTCACCAGCTGATCTAAAATGCAGCAACCCGAGTGACAGGAATCAGCAAGAGAGTATTAGCCCCCCTCCATTGCCTCCCCTTAAAATTTAGAATCCAATTCAAAGGTTTGTTACTCACGTATAAGGCATTTGGCGGCAAAGTTAAAGGACGTTGGCCTCAAGCGGCTTCAAGGGACATTTTGACCATCCGCTGGCAGGACCCAGTGGGGCTTCCAGGTTCCTGGGTTGTCTGGTGCACGTCCCTACTCTTTGGGACTGGCCCTGTTGCAGGGATTGTCTGGGGTCTCAGCGAGTCGCAGCGGCTGGTGGGGCTGGTGGGGGTGGTGACTAGTTGCTGGCTGGGCCTGCCCATGATGTGTTGGTGGGTTTCATGTGCCTGGCCCTTTGCTGCCTCTGGGTGTCGGCTGTTCCTCCCCTTGTGCCCCTGGTGTTGGGCTGTGTGCAGATGGCAGACTGGAGGTGGTGGTCATCCTCTCCCTCTTCACCGCCTTTCCCTCTCGGCAACAGGAGTTCGGTGTTGCCGCTGCTGTGTGGGCTGTCAGGCGCAGGTCCCGACTATCTGGGACTGGCCCTGTGGCAGGGATGTATATGTAACGATGTATATTTGTATGTATGTATATTTAGGCACAAGTATGTACAATTAGGTATACATGCATCCCAAACACACTGCACATGCACTACACGCACGTCGCACACCGAAGTTAAACAATGGTAAATTAAATGGTCCTCCGTCCTCCTTTTGTAAATACCTGGTTGTCCTATGTCTACTTTTATTCCAACACAACACGTTTTTAAGGATCCTGTGCCTCAGTTTACGACTTTCTTAAGATCTCCAGATGGGGAGAACGCAAACCACATGACTCCCCCCACTGAAACAATCACCCACACACATCACTTCCAATACACATCTGGAAAAAGGGAGGTTTCTCTGAGAATTCCTTTAGGCTCTGTTTCAAAATAAACTTAATCTTTTTCCTGACACAGCGGGGAAACAAAAGAAAGAGAGATAGATTAATAAATTAGCCTAAGTGCTTTTGGGCCACTCAAACAGCTTTTAACCCCCTTATGACCCACAAACAAAGGAATTGCTTATCTGTGCTGCAAGACTCTCTGAACTCAGGTTGCATGTTATGTTAGACTCAAGAAGAAAAAGTGATAAAACTTGTTAAAGTACATACAACCTGATATTCAATACAGTTATGCTTTGTTATCACATCATGACCAAATGACTGGTTACATCTGAGGCTATAAGTTGAGACCAACTTCAGGCTATGACCGTTCAGACACAAAACTTAATGAGCATATCAGATGTGTTTTTTCTACATTATACATAGTAGAGCAAAGAAGTTATGTATCATAAACAAAAGGCACTAATTTTGGGGAAAATATAGTAACCTTATGTCAGTTAAAGTGTTGTAATCGGTATACTGTGTGTTCATCCCCAAAGAGGCAGGGGAGGAAAGCCGAAGTTTAAAATTTGTTAAACTGAAACCTCCTCCAATCAAGAGACAAAACAAAATTAAGTAAATCTGTTAACAGCGTAAGATTGACTAAAACCCCTTTGACCCCTGCGGACTTTTGCTCTTCCAGCAAGGCAAACCTCAACTGTCTCATGGGAAGTCTTTTTAAAACATTAACGTTTTTGCTTCTTTCTCTTTCTACCTTTTTCTTTAGTACTTTAGTTTTGTTCTTTGTTACTTTTTCTCCAAATATTAACCATTATTCTTAGTCCTCATTAAAATTCTTTAAACTACATTTTATTTTTAAACGTTTACTTTTTGTGTTGTAGTTGAGGTTTTTTTTTGTTTTTGTTTTTTTTGTTAATTCAAATTTGATCTTATCCTTTTTTAGATTGTTTTTGGACGTGCGTGAGTTTTTTTTTTGGTCAACTTTTAAAGGATTTTTCAGATTAAGTTTCTTTTCTTCATTCATGCTGCTCCAGCTTGACACCACAACAATGTGAGATTTTGATCAACATTGTTTGCTGGCAAGGGCCGCCGAAAACCCGCAAATCAACGCTGAGCCTGAGGCTCTGAGTCGAGGACACAGAGCCCACCAAAATGGTACCAATCAACCTGCCGGCAGGCTGACTGGATATCGCCGAGGAAGGACACTTGACCCCAGATACCACCGGCGCCAGCAGTCCTTTCAACGAGCCTTGACCCCCTCCTGGTGTCAATCAGACCTGCTGTTTTGGTATGGCGCTTATCTCGGGCTGGTTGGTGTCTCAAGGCAGTATCGAGGAAGCCAAAATCATAATTTCTTTTCTTAAAGTTAACCGTTAATGTTTGGTTAGTTCCATTAGTTTCGTCTCCTCGAAGAATCTACTTATCAAAATATTTTTTCCCTTTAGATCAGGTTTTGGTCAGAGAAGCTCTCTGTATAATTGCATTTATCTGTCTGTTTATTTGAGCTGTTAATAAATGTTCCTTAAATAAACCTGTCCGGACGTTTCTTTTAACCGCACTCAAACCAATCCAAATTAGAACTACATTCAGATGACTAATAAGTACAAATCTATTTTCCTTTGTAATTAAGTTGGTGCCCCGACGAGCTTGATAAATTGACACTATACCTCATCCCAGTCACCAAACTGCACCCATCACTGTCTTTTCTCTTCTGTTCCATCATCTTCGAATCTTTCCTGGTCTTTGACATCCCACATTTGGTGATCTTAGTCCTCTTTAGCAAAATAATTTATTCCTTTTCATTTGTTTTTCATCTCTTTTTAGGGATCAATAAAATATTGCTAGACTGTCAAGACGGCTGGTGAAGGGAATACACTCACACACCCATGCACACATAAAAAGAAACAAAAAACTATGCTATGGATAGTATGCATTATAGTGTATTATGATCAATAGTCATAGCTACGGCTGCAGGACAAGATTATGGCAGGCTTTTCTTAAACACAGCTTCATCGTAGATATGTTGCTAAAGCTCTGCAACACGATCTGCTAAGCGGTGCCCCTCGTTCTCTGCTGTGACCTGCATAGGGGTCATTTTGATGCTGGAGTGATATCTGTAGTTATAGCTTTAATTCCATGGTGAAATATCTCATATTCTCGTTTTTAAGGTACGGTTGAACCTCTCCACCACCAAGGCCTTGACCTCGCTGGCTGTAGCAAAGTGCCCTATCGGGTGTTTTTTCATCAATGCTTTGAAACTCTTGTTGAAAAATTCTTTACTGGCATCAGTTTGAAGCTTTTCATGGATCTTGCTCTCTCTAAAAACAGATTAAAAGGCCTTGACCACCTCGGGGGGAGTATTTATTTTTCAGTACTCGTAAGCCTTTTTAGAAAATATGTTGATGACTGTTAAGAGATAGCAATAACTGTCATTGTGTTCTGCCAAGGCCTGCAAGACCGATTTATGAAGAGTATAGGCATCTTGTTTCGATAAAAAATCGTTGACCTCTTATGCCCCATCCTACACCCCCTTACAGTCTTTCCACCAATTTTTTTCATGACCTACTTATCACTCATCTGCCGTCGATGTCGTCAGTGACATTTTCCATCTTGTGTCTCAAGAGCGGAGGTCAGATTCAGGATCCAGGTCTTTTTCGCTCAAAGCCTCAGGGATCCGCTGGTGAGGAGGTAGGCAGAGTCGATCTCCAATGATGGAGTAGAAGAAGACCGGCTGAAGGAAGTCGATGGAGAAAAGGAAGGAGACCGATGATCAGGCTCCCAACTAGAAGTTGGTTTTGATTTGGGGGGATGTAGGAGGCGCGGGTGGTAGTTTGGGCGTGGAGGACCATTGGGGTCATGATTATCTTTTTCTTCATTCCTCTCTATTTCTACCTCCTTGGTTAACGACTTGAAACTCTCTGCAGAACGATGTGGGACGATCAGCTTCAACAGACCCCAGTCGTCGCAGCTCAACCTAGGTACAGACCTAGCTCTGCGATACTGTAGTTAAAAAAGAAACCCCACTTCCCGCTCAGCCCGTAAGGTTCCAGAGACCATTCTTTACATCGCACCTCATCCGTGGTTCTGCACAAATACAGTGTCTCTTTCTTTGGGGCTCTGACAAGCTTGCTGGGGTAATGGACAACACTGACGGGCGTATCACAGAGGAGAGCTTCGAGTTTAACCTCACCTTCCTCATAGGTGATGTCTTCCTTCTTGATTTCTTGATTCTCTGAATAGCCTCCAGCTAATTCAAACAGCAGCAACACGAGTGCTGACAGGAGTCAACAGGAGAAAGCACGTCTCTCCCGTGTTATCTTCTCTCCATTGGCTTCCCGTAAAACCTAGAATGCTAGTAAAAAAAGTTGCCTAGCGCCATGATATTTGCAAGACCTGATAGTACCACATTTGTTCCTAATAAAGATCTCCGTTCTCAGAGTGCAGGTTTACTCGTAGTTCCTAGAGGATCTAAATGTAGATTTGGAAGACGGGCTTTCTGGTTTTTTTTTAAAGCTCAATCCTCAGTTATTAATTAGAAGTATCTCATAAGTACAATTGTGCTCCATTGTTCTTGTAGTTTGTTGTGCAGGTCCGCCTCCTCTTTTTCTCTTCTGTACATGTTTGCAGACCAGATCCTCAGGAGCCGCATCCTGACCTGCAGTCCCACCCTCTGACCACCCCAGTGTTTACCTCCACCGGTCTGTATAGATGTCTCTGTTGGATACCTGCTGACATCCTGACCTGTAGTCCTCACAGTCCACCAACTAGCCATATATCAGCCTTATATACATGGACGTCTTAGTACTGCAGCTGATGGATAGTTATATTATTGTATTTTGTACCTTTGACGATGTGTCTATGTCTCTCCTCTCTCTTTACTTCCTGCTCTACCCGGCTGGCCTTCGGCAGGAGGGTCCCCACTTATGATCCAGGTCCTGCTCAAGGTTTTTTCCCTCTTAAAGGGGGGCTTTTCCTTGCCACTGTTTGGCTTAAGGTTTTTCTCCCACTAGGGGAGTTTTTACCTGCTGTTGTTTATGTAATACGTGCTTGAGGGTCATGTTCTGGGTCTCTGGAAAGCGCCTAGAGACAACTTGTGTTGTAAAAGATGCTATATACATAAAATTGACCTGGATTTGGTCCTCATGGTAAGGTTAAGTAAGTTTTTGTTCCTCTTGAACTTATCTTATCGCGTGCAACACACAGAAGATAAAAAAATCTGCAGCGTTTTAAAAAAAGCAACCTTTCAAAGGAAAAACCCCTCCTTCTTGGTCTTATTGATCCTTGACCATACATGGTCATGAACTGTTTTTCCATAAATAAAACCCTGGCATACCATAACATATTCATAAACATCCACCTGTCATAAACCATTCCTGTCAAACTGTCATTTAGTCTGATGAATGACCAACAGCTGGTAGCCCCCTCCCCTTTTCCCTTCTCCCTAAGGTCAAAAGTCACCTGTCATCCAGTTTGATGAATGACCAACAGATGACAGCCCCCCCCCCCCCCCCCCCCCCTTTCCCCCCTCCCTAAGATCAAAGGTCACCTGTCATCCTGTTTGATGGATGGATAACATCTGGCAGACCCCCCCGCCCCCGCTAAGGTCAAAGGTCACCCCCTCCCTTCCCTAAGATCAACGGTCACCTGTCCAAACCAATTAGTCTGACGAAAGGGTGTTCATATACTGCTCTGCATCTGTGAAGTGCCAAGAAACTATTTGTATTGTAATAGACTCTTTATAAATAAAATAATATTGAACTGAATTTGGCTTTACACAGTAGCCCAAGTAACTGAATTCATTATTTATGTTTCTGTTATTTTATCCAGCAAAAACTGAAAAAATTAGCACACTGAGTAAAATGTAAATAAAAACATATTTACAAATCTGACTGAATGTCTTGTAATTCATTTAATTTCATTTAGTTCATTTGGTTAATACACAATAATTCAGTGACGTGATTTTGTATTAAAAAAGAATCTTAGAGAGTCTGAGAGGCATAAAAATAGATAAACTTTGAAACAATGTCAGAATAACATTTCTTAGCGTAAAATTGTGAAGACTAATACCAAGAATATTTCATTATCTACAGTAAGTAATATAATCAAAATTATCCAAGAGTTTAGAGAAATCCATGTGCTCATGGCAAATAGGCTGGAAATCAATATCGAATGCCAATGAGCTTTAGCCCGCGAGGTAGGGTTGTGTTAAAAACAGGCATGGAACAGGACATCTCTGATTGGGCTCAGGAAGACTTCCAGAAATTGCCTTCGAGAAACAAGTTTTCCATGCCATACACAAATGCAGATAAACACTATCATAATTAGAAGAAGTGAGTTGTCTGAAGAGATGTTAAAGAAATGTATTGACAGGCACTTCAAAGGTAAAGGCTGGAAGATCATCTCCAAGCTGCTTGATGTTCCTTTGACCACATTTGCTAATTTTATTCACAATTTTATGGTCCACAGAACTGTAGCCAACCTCCCTGGATGTGGCTGCAACAGGAATACTGATGACAAAATAAAGAGACATGCGAATGGCAACTAAAGGTCCCAGAACAATTTCCAAAGAGAACTCTGAGGTCAAGGTTCAGTGTCAGAAGGTGCCATCCACTGCTGTTTGAGCAACACTGGATGACTGAGGAGGACTCCGCTGTTGAAAGAAAATTATAAAAAAGCCAAAATGGAATTTATCAAACTGCTTATTGACAAGCCACGAAGCTTCTGGGAATATGTGATGGGACCCTTTTCCATGGATAGTTGTGAAGTGATGAAAAATGTTGTCCTGGTCCTGGCAGCTAAGCAGTCTAATCAGAACAGGTCTCGGCCTCTGGTCAGCAGGTGGACAGAGTGCCAGAGCACGATGTGTTCATTCAGTTATCAATGGCTCTATGATGCGGCCCGTTCTCAGAGTGGCTGGTATCCAGGTGACGAAACGGGCCACGGGATCAGTCCCCTCACATAGGGTATTATGGCACACTTATTGTTGCATTGGCTGTGGTTCTCTACTGACCTCTGGGTCAGTGTTTTCCCTTCTTCTCCACCAGCTGCTCCTCTGTTTTGGCGATGCGAGAGCCTAACTCATCCAGCATGGTTTTCAGTCCAGAGATGGACTGATTTAAAATTGTAATTTTAGAAGTAGATTTTTTGCTGGGTGAGACAGAGTTAATCTCTGTCGGTCAGGTGCTCCTGTGTCATGGCAACTTCCTTGTGGTCGCTTGAGGAAGTTTTTACCTCAGTTTCACGTGTTTTTTTATGTTCTGTTGTAAATAAAATATGATTTTTGTAATATTTTTGAATCTTTGTTTACATGTTAAATTTAATCCGTACTTCTTTGGAATTAGACTTGTACCTAAAGCGTCGCTGCCCCTTTCATCACATCACTTTTACTAAACCATCTACTCCGTAATGGTACTTTTACACTTCACGCTGCAGCTGCGAGGGCTGCCATACTTTGTGTGAAAGGCTAAAAGTGACTGAAAACCAAATGCCCTTGGAGAGTGGCAGATTGCTCCATTGTATCCTGCTGTCTCCTATTTTTTTTTTTTTTTTTTTTTTTTTAGCTTTTGCAGCTTGATTTAAAGGTTCTATAGCCATCAAGTCTGCATGACTTCCAATCCACATTGACAAAAGGGTGAACTCTTTAACCATGATTAGCAGCAGCACTAGATTACTTCAATTAGTGTGTAATCACCTCTGACATTAGAGGTGAATGGCCTGATGCCTGAGCGGTTCTTAAACACCATCACTCTCAGGCCCCGGACTTTTTTTTTTTTTTTTTTTTTTTTACTATTCCCCTTTAGGGCAAGTCTGTCCTTTATAAATGGAAGACCATATCTTTACACATCACTTACAGTACATCCCTGTCTTTACATGTCCTTTGTAACGGCCTTGTCAATGCTGCATTATTCTGACAGCAAATACTGTTTCATCACAACAAATGTCATACTTTCTGACATCATCAAAGGTCAATAAAGATCAGTTTTAAGGTGTTTTAATATCAGTGCTACTGACTAGTAATTTCAGTAAAACCTGAAATGGTGGTGATATCCATGATGAGGGAAATTTTCAACTGCATTAGTGATAATGAGGACTTAGAATTGAGAGTCATTATGAGTGGCATTTCTGTCGTCTGTGGGCATCCGGCATGAGGGTCACTAGCTATGAGGCGGAAATGTTTAAGCACCAGTGGAGAAAAGTTGTTTTTTCCTCGTTTTATGTGCTTCATCTTTAGTTAAGTTTATTAATTTGAACTAATAAAAGGATGATTGTTTCACTGCATGCATGTAAAAGCAAGCAAACACACTAGTGAGCTTACACACTCCACACACACACAAACACATAATTCTACCATTATTTTCCTGAAGACTGATCTAGGCGCGCACAGTAAAGGCAAATATTCCAACATGATTCAACCTCATTACGCCACTTCTATGAAGATTAGAGCTTAATGTTGCAGATGTTCATCCAATTTCAGAGCAACCAAATTAGTTTTTATTTCCCCAGACACTATTATTTAGTCATTTGAGTCAACGTGTAAATCATAAAGACTGAGAGAGGAGGAGTTCTAACCAAATACAAAAGAAAGAAAGAAAGAAAAAGACTCCTGGCTGCTCTTCAGTTCTACAATGACACATTGCAAGAGACTGTTTTGTGCCAACGGGGTCCGTAGCAGCAACATCTACGAGCATGTCTTGGACCATCGCTTCCACTATTACTTGTAAATGGAAAGCATAAGAAACCTCAGGTGGCCTCTAAACTCTCATCGAAGAATTTTCTCTCCCTCTCGCTCACACTAATTGGTTATCTATCCCCATTTTATCCTTTTCTTTGGTATTCAGAGTATGAGCTTCGCTTAATCTGTCTTGGCAAAATAGCTCTTGCCATGTCTGATGCAAAGAGAAGAATATTTCTTCATCAATGCCACAGTTTCTTGATAGTAAAATAACACTTTACCCCTGGAAGGTGTAGGGCAGGGTTAAGAATAAAATATTACCTTGTTTTTGTCCTTGCACCGTTATAATTAAGTTTTTGAAATTATGCCTGCTGTCAGTTCTGAACTGACCTAGTCATTCATTCATTAGACCTGGTTTCAATTTGCCGCCTCGAATGGTGTCTCCGAAGTCCCTTAATGACTATATCACAAGAGTATACGGCTTGCTTTAGCAACCCAGCAGCTCAGCCTTGTTGGTATGCAGAAGATTTCATTGCTTTCTCTTCTCATTAATCAGACTACATCTGATATGACTAAGCTTCAAATAAGCACATGTCATGTGAGTGTTAAATTATGCCCATTAAATATCCCTCTGCTCTTTTTTTTCCCGTTTTGCTCCACTGTTTTTCTCACAATGTGCTCAGACTCTTTAAAACCAAGGATAACCAGCTTTCTAAAAGTGGTCGGCTTTCTGTAGTCAACAAAAAAAGTGTCATACGTTTGCCAAATATTTTGTTCATCATTTATTCTGCGGGTGTAAGTTATGTAAACATATGAAAAATGACTTTGTTGATAAAAAGAAATGGCATGAGTAATTCTTGACATATTTACAGCATCACAACGACAAAAGCACAAAAACAGTCAAAATGTATCATTGCCACCACTTACCGCCACTTAACAAATTTTTTATCGTCATTTGTCACTGCTTTATATTATTTACAGGCACAATAAAGCTGACGGTCTATGAAAATAACAAATTCAATTAAATTCAATGCAATTAAAATTTGGCATGGTATTAATAATTCTGGTGAAACGCAAAAGAATGCGTAGTGTTTTTGTCAGAACTGTAGTGCGTCTTGTGAAATGATTTTATCAAAATAAGTAGTAAGATAAGTAAGTATGAAATGGCAGAAACCAGATATTTCCACATTTCATGCAGTCAAAAAGGTACATTAGCAGTAAGCGTAACTGATTAGTTCAATGACAGTTTAATGAACCTTTTACACGACTTCATGAACTAACACAGAAACGCCCACAAACACAGTTAGGAGGTGAAAGTGGCGATGTTGGATTACTGTCCCATAACCCCACGAAGGATCTACTTGGCTTAATTCTCCTGCATGACATTTTTATTTTAATAACTACTATGACTCTGAATATCTCTATGACTCTTAATATATCATCCAAGAACAATATAAATCACCTTAAGAACAAACACAACTATATAAAACGGCAGTTGTCATGCGCTTCATCTTCATTTATATCTGTCATTTTCCCTCCTTTTCACTGCCAACTCAGGTTCCATTTTGGCATTTGTTATCTTGATTATAGACCGGAGGATTATAATTGAATATTTATTGGTCTTTGTCCATGCACAACTCGACATTAATCATTTCTCTTCTAATCCAGTCTTTCTTTTATCTTCCCACATAAAGGATAGTTAATCCTTAAATCCCTTTTTAGAGCACGCAGTCATTTCTCCAGCTCCTCCGACAAAGTGCCATTGGCTACTTCTGTCAGGTGATGATTGCAGACCTGCAAGGTTAGACACGATCCTTAAAGGTATCACTTTTCTTTCAATTCAGATGTGTGAGGGTTTTTAAAATGTCTTTCTCTAGAATAAGTGTGGGGATTGCTCTGTTTTTAGGGGCTTTTTTTTCACATTTTCAGCTTATTCAGAATGCCCTTAAACAATTGAGCTTCACAGAAGTCTGGTTAATCCTGCAGATACAGTAATCTGGTTTTAGGATAATGACGCAACACTTCAACTATTTGCCTCCGTACAGGATAAAGTAAGTTGAAGGTCTGTATTAATGGAGCATCCGAGGTAAGGGAATTATTAATCCTGGCCTAAAACTCCCATATTGGTGAACTTTTGGTCTCACTTTTAGGAGCTGGGGTGAAAGCAATTTATCAGTGCTCATAACCTTGGGAAGACACACTGGCCCTCCAGGATTTTGTAAGCCTGCAGAGATGTCCTCAACTTCAAAGCAGTCTTAAAAAGAAAAGAAAAAAAAAAGAAAAACACTTTCCAGTATGGAATTTACATCAAAGAGTTACAGTACAAGCGTTGTCAAAGTGTCCCGGTATTTTGTTTTAACTGGATTAGATTGATTGGATTAGATGGCACAATAGCAACAACCTTTGACTTTACAATACTTATAAACCTAAAAAGACCCGTATTTAATGATTTTTCGATTAATGTGTATTGATATAGGTTGTCTAATCCTTGACATTTTGACCAAAGAGAAAAATGGATTATCTCATGTTTAAATGCAGCATTAGATTGGACTTAACTAGTTTAACCCTTTGATGCACAGCCTGGGTCAAAAGTGACCCAACCAAGTTTTTATCATCTGTATCTGAGCAATAACACAATGTTATGTTTCAGTATTCCAGGTATTCCTCAATTAACTTGTTTTTTGTCATTAAGCATTGTTATTTTATTATTTATCTTCATATTTTTGGAATAAAAATGACATTTTTATTACTACCCACAACATGCACAACATGGGTCAAAAACGACCCACATCTAGTTTCAATGTAATTTCATGTAAGCAAGAGTGTTACTTTGCCATATATTTGAAATATATGTATTTTATTTTTTACGATCACAAATATTTAGTAAATATCATGTTTTTGTTCAGAACTAATCATCATATTTATGTTCTGTTTCTTACTTTATGAACAAGCACAACTTTTGTATTTCTAAATCAACTTTACTCACTTGGGTCAGAAATGACCCACCTGCCTTCAATGGGAACCTTTGGAATTTTAGCATGTTTGTCATCAGGGATGTATTTGGTGCGGACACCTGCTCATCTGACACATATACACAATTGCAGAAAACGGTTCATCCCCAGTGACTGTGTCACCATAGATGAACAGCTTGTGCCATTTCGTGGAAGATGCAAGTTCTTGCAGTATATGCCCAGCAAACCTGCAAAGTATGGAATAAAAATCTTTTGGATGTGTGATGCAAGGGTCCCCTATGCAATAGATGGAATTGTGTACACAGGGAGACAGCCAGGAGAGGAGGTGCAGAGGAATCTTGGGGAGAACATCGTCCTAAAATTGAGCAGTGGAATCATACAAACAGGTGAATATAGAATATGGAAATATTCTGTATAGTCTAGCACACTGTTAGAATTTATATAATTTTGAATTCTTGTTGAATTTTTTATTGCTCCCTCCCTCTCATAGGTTGCAATATTACAATGGACAACTTCTTCACCAGTGTTCCTCTGGCTGAGAAGCTCCTGGAGAAGAACATGACAATTGTAGGAACTCTTCGCCAAAACAAGCCGGACATACCACCCATTATGAAGCCATCAAAATCAAGGATGATTCATAGCTCAGAGTTTGGATTCAATGGTAACATGACCATGGTGAGCTATGTGCAGAGGAAAGGAAAGGCTGTTATCCTTCTGAGCACAATGCATGATGACAAAGCAGTGGATGACACTTCGAAGAAAAAACCCGACGTGATTCAATACTACAATAGAACAAAAGGAGGAGTGGACACAACAGATCAGATGGTTGGCACCTACACATGCAAGCGGAGAACACGGAGGTGGCCCATGGTGCTGTGGTACAATATGCTGGATATTGCCACCCTCAATGCTTACACCAGTTTCACTGCAGAACACCCTGGTTACATGGCTGGTGTCACTTATGCACGCCGACTGTTCATCAAGGAGCTGGGAAAAGAGCTGATCATGCCCCACATGAAGAGCCGCATGGAAGGCACAGCTACACATCAAAAGCACATCATAGAGGCAATGAGAAGATGTGGAGTAGAAAAACAACCCACCACCCAACCACAAGAAGACAGGGGCATGGTCAAGAGGAAGAGGTGTGCAATTTGCCCATCTGCAAAAGACCGAAAAGCCAGCAGCTGCTGTTCCCAGTGCAGGAAGCCTGTGTGCAAGGAGCACAAACGTATAGTGGTCATTTGTGATACTTGTGTTGAATCATAAGAACTGAATTGACAATTTGTGCTCTGCAGATGTGATGTTCTCTTCTATTTAATGCTGGTTACATTCACAAGTTCATTTTTAGTTATCTACCAGATGTTACAAAAAAGGTTTCATGTAATAAATGTTGTTTGGCTCAAATCACATCTGAAATAAATATTTAAAGGAAATTATTATTGTAGTATGCATATTCATGTTTTAATAGCACTTAGATTAATGGGTCATTTTTGACCCAAGTGTGTAAACTTGATGTAGAATCACAAAAATGACTTTTGTTCATAAGATATGCCAGGTAAAATATAAATAAGGATTTGAGGCAATCAAAAACAAGATTTTTTTAAAGAATACTTGGATTGTTAAATTATAAAATACAGATTTCAAAGGCTGCAGCAAAGAAACACTCAGACAGCATGCAATAACATACGAAACTGATGGGGGTCATTTTTGACCCATGTTGTGCATTAAAAGGGGTGTGCATATGTTGTGCATCAAAGGGTTAAACCATTTCCAGAAGAGCTAATGCATGAAATATGAACCCATTTTCAATCCAACATTTTAATTTATGGGATACACAAATAACACATTACCATAAAAGGAATGTCCAAATAAAAGGATTACATGGTCTCTCTAATGGATTGTTGATGAAAGACTTTTGCTTCCAAAATGACAATCAACGAAACTTCAATGCAATTAAACATTCTTTCAAATTACACTGAAACTGATATTTTACCATTAAAAATCATGCGAAAATGAATTTGTGCTGCTTTAATCAAAATGATGGAGAAATGCTAAATATAACCCGTTAAGCAAGAGAGACACAGATTTTGAAGTTGGGGATTTTAAAAGGATTTACTAAAGCCTGGTTTTTGCTTGTGAATATTTAGTTCATGTTCTTGATAATCAAAGAAAAGAAAAGGCTAGGTCAGTTTTGGATATATTAATTTTATCAGTTTTGTCAGATCCGTACCATGTGATTCCCTTGTGCTTGTGTGGGTTTTACTCCCGCAGTCCAAAAACATGTACAGAATGTTCAGCTAATTGAGGACTCCAAATTGCCCACAGCAGTGTGGCTGTTTGTCCACATGTGACCCTGCAATGAACTGGTGACCCGTCCCACTCTGCCCACCAGAAGAGAGCAGGAAAACACTTCAGCAGATACCAGTGACCCTGAAAAGGATGAAGCGGGAATAGATAATAGATTTATTTTGTTGCATGTCACGGGGTTGCTGGATTAATGGAGTTTATTTATATTTTCTATTTTATTTCATTTTCCTTTCTAAGCCATCGTAAGACCTTCTCTAAAAAAAGAGAATGCCTTACGATGGCTCACAGATATGTCTTCTCTAAAGTACATTTTACATGTACATTGATTGGTTGTTGCTGAAGGGTTAAGTTAAATTCTCATTACTCTCAATACTAAATGTTTTCTATGGTTAAATGCATTTACTTGTTAATGTACTATGACGGTTGACATCTGGGTCCCACATAGCAGTTTCTCCCTAACTGATATATTCCTTTTGTGACATTTTACTCACTGGGACTGGCCTTAAAGTGGATGCTGGCATGGTCACACATGGAAACCTCTGACTAGATACTGCTCAAAAAAAATTGAGGGAACACTTAAATCACATATCTGAAATGAATAAATTATTAAAACTGACAAATCGCACCAGTTGCCATTTTTATTGACACCACGCCAGGTATGCATTTTCTAATTTGAGACATAAATATCATAGATTAAGTGTTCGTATATTTTTTTACCAGTATATATTATCTTAATGAGGCTGTACTAGTTGAGAAATCTCTTCACTGCAGCTGGAACTATTGCGTTACATTGCAGTGTTTCACTTGGTAAACCCTTGACTGAGAGTCCAATTTAGAGCTTTATCTACACTCTTCATCTATATTCTAATTCCTTGTTGTTACAAAAGTTAAGTTCTTGTTCATTGCTCCAAGTATCACAGTGCATGTTTTATCTGCAGGAAGCAAAGAGACACAGTTATAAAAAGAAGAATTGCTGTGCGAGTCAGTTGACTGAAATGTGACATCTGGAGCCAGTTCAGGCAGCCCTTAAGGACCATCAGAGCTCAAGTTGACTTATTAGAATATTTTTAGGAACTTCTTTGTAGCCTTCATATCTGAGGGGAAAGAAAAATACAAGTATGTCTTTAAGTAAAATGTATGTTTTAGCTAAAAAATGACAAAGGTAAGGGATGAAATATCAGCTGCATAGTTTCTATAACTTGTTTTTTTTTCTGCTAAATAAATCTCATGAGAATATATGAAAGTTATTATATTTTTAAATATGGGCATTGTATTAGTCTAAAAAAACCAAAAAACATACAAGATCTCAAACTGAGCCCTACATAGTGGAGGAATTTGACACAAACTCAATATGAAAGAGAAGAACATGCAAGCAAAATGGGCAGTTTTACCAATGCTGTGCTTTGTGTAAATTTGGGCTTGTAAAGTTTATCTCTTACGGGAGACTGATAGCTGTGCTTGATTAACAAACTGGTAGAGATTAACATCTGGCACCAATTAACCTTAGGATGCGTAGGCATGCCCATGAAGCAGCATGCATCACTAGAGCTGGGCTTCTGTCCAGTTCTCTAAAGGCCGGTTCTTTCTACAACAACTGCTGTTGGTGAAAAAGTTTGCAGTAATGTATGAGTTTATCTGACTGAAGCACGTTAGGTCAAAGACCATGTTTCAGAGAAAGCCAATTAAAAAAAAAAAACAACAACAACCTCAAAATAAAGTCAAGCACAGACTTGCATTTATCTGTCTTTTAAAATAAAATACACTAAGTGACTCACAAGAAACCAAGGCTAAATATAAAATATTCACCAATTAGCCATGATGAGACTCCAAACATAAATAAAAACTCCTTGTAGAACTCTTCCAGGGGTCATTCTTGCCTGTTCAGACATGCTGTGCATGCACAGTACTCTGAAATATACAAATATACAAATATACAAAGTCTCATCCAAGCGATCTACTATTTTGTGTCCTATACTACAGACCAACACCGTTTTGAGAACTCTGTCCAAACGGCATAGAGGTCTAAAAAAAAAGAAAACTTGGACAGGTCTTGCTAAAAACAGTGTGTTTACAACCAAAATGAAATTTTGAAATGGACAAAAAAGACAAAATTACAGTACATTTGTGGTTCTCAGTAAACACTTTGACTTATACACTTTTGTAACTGAGGTTTTGGCTGTCATTTAAAAAATAACTGATTAAGAGATAAATTGGTGAATTTAATAGGCAAAGCGAAGGCATGTTTGTTCAACAACAAGGTGATTCAAATTGCTTCGAATCACTTTGCACTCACATCAATAGTACATTAATGTATCACAGCCAATGTTGGGTAAGAAACATAAAACACACATTTTCTAATACACCCAAATGTAATAGCAGATATTTGAAGTAGAATAATAAGAGTAACAGTTGGAAATGCAATCAACATGGAGAAATAAACGTACATAAAAGAGTGAGTTAAAACATTTAATACAGATGAAAAAAGTTTTGTCTATTGGCCTTGGAAATGAAGGTGAGGAAAATAAATGAGACTTCCTTAAAATCTAATTAGTAAGGATATTACATTAAACGTATTAGCTGGCTTTAAATATACCAAAGTTAAACCATAGTGTCCTGCTCCTTTTCTATCACCAAATTCTGGGTTTGTGGACTTGTTCATGAAGTTTTCCTGCTTGGTGTTCATGGGCCAAACCAAAGCCAATCATGCTTTACATGATGTTGCAAAAACTACAGAAAGAATTTTAAAAAGACTACCTTGTGACACCTTTTCACATCTGAAGACTATGCAGTCAGAGGTTTAAATTACAGACTTAGGAGAAAAGATCAAAAGACAGTAATTCTCCTAACTGCTTTCTAAATACAAACTGCTTCATAGAATGACATAATTTGCATGAAACAGACTTGCTGACTTTTTTTCATTATTAAACATGCTTAATTTTGTTGTAAATCCAAGATGTGGAAAAAACAGACTGTGATCAGCTGCTATTGCAACTTTACACTTAATGAAAATGAAAAAATAAAAACACAACAAGACACAACTGTTGGAATTGATTTTCAGTCTTCCTGCAAAATCTGTTTGCAGTAGCAGAATCTGATAACGTTCCAAAAATGTTTTATGTGTCTGAGCTGTGAAATTCTTTAAGGTTGTCTCGGTCTGGAAATATCCCTATGGACATTCACTATCAAGTCAAAGCTGAGTGTGTTGAAGCTAAGCCAAACGAGTTGTTGTCCCGTTGTCACTTTTGGTGCTTATCTGAGCCAGTTCGGGCCACCCTTGCCCCTGATTTCTGGCCTCACTTTTCTTAGTGGCTAAGCAGGGCTGAATGGGGCTGCAGGCAGTGTCAATGAAGAAGGAGGGTTTTACAAATTCAGCATATCCTGATTTATTTTCTGATAGACTTGCTGTTCTTACAGCTGTTGTTAACATTTGTCCCAGATATGGTGGATTCAGTTTTCAAACAACTGCAGTTATTTTTAGCTCCATCTCTCAGAATTGACTTACTTGCTTTATGCTGCTAGTGCCCAGTAAAGGGCAAAGCTGTTCCTTTCAGTTTTCTAAAACACTAGAGCCAGTTCATTAAAAAGTTTCATTCAAAAGATTTGTTCACCCAATTATTCAGTGCTTTATCAGAGCTCTGACTACATATCAGTCTCACTGAACTGACAAACACACTAGAATCCTCAGAAAAATCTTGACGTTGAGTTTGCTTGAGGCGGCACGGTGGCTTAGCGGTTAGCACAAGAAGTTTTCTGGTTCGATTCCCCGGCCTGATGGGAGTCTTTCTGTGTGGAGTTTGCATGTTCTCCCCGTGCTTGCGTGGGTTCCCTCCGGGTACTCCGGTTTCCCCCCACAGTCCAAAAACATGCAGGGTAGGTTGATTGTTATTTCTAAATTGCCCGTAGGTGCGAGTGTGCATGGTTGTTTGTTTTTGTATGTGGCCCTGTGATAGACTGGCAACCTGTCCAGGGTGGACCCCTGCCTCTCGTCCGTAATGAGTCGGGATAGGCTCCGGCAGTCCCCCGTGACCCTGCAAAGGATAAAGTGGGTATAGAAGATGGATGGATTTGCTTGTTCATTAGATTGGAATTGAAGGCTGATTTAAAATTCTGTTGGACTTACTAAATCTTATTCTCGAAGTTTCGAAGCTGGTAATGATCACTTGGTACCCACGTTCATTGTTAAATACTACATTTAGCCGTATGCTGTTAAAGTGCCCTCAATGAGTGGAACACTGATCCTGATGCAGCTGCAGCTGAACTGATGTGACTCTTCACTCCCTTGCATTACTGGCCAGCGTAACTATTTCATTTTAGTAATCATTTTGAAAATGTGAATAAAGTTCTGTCCTCCAACTACACCAGCTGTGAGCTTGCAGCACACGTGGATACTAATTCACCACAGTCATTTGTTTACAGAGAAACAATCACATTTGTGGGGTCTTATGCAGTCTCTGCTCAGTGCCTCGTAAGCTCAGCTGAACCGTGAAGTGCACGGGTGAATTCAATAAGTGATTAGGTATGGTTCGCTCAGCCAAAAGATTTAATTTCATTGTTTGCGACCCACAACCTGTGGATATCCCACCAAACTGGTGGTGTGGCATTTCCACCACAACACAACATTACAGTCAGATGAGCAGGCCAGCAACGCAATTAGCACCACAGTGGAAAGAGGAATGATTTTTTTAACATACAAATTGAGGCAACTGGTACCTCTAAGCTTCTGCCAGGCCTTGCTTGATGTGGAGAAACGGACTACAGTCTATGTTATTCATAAATATCTTTCCTTCAAATAGTTCTTGTAAAGCTTTGAGGGTGGTTTTAGGTCATTATCCTGCTGCAATATGAATCATAGTCATTGAGTGTTTGTCGGAGTATTCCATGACCGGCCCAACTCTGGAAAAGCAAAACCACCACAGACTTGAGCACTGGGGCACTCATGGTTTAAATGATAAAGCTGTTCTACAGCAATCAAAAGGTTCAATCTCCTCCACATGGGTTGGAGATTGAAAAGTCATGCTTTTGTACATTTTCTCATGGAAAATCTGATTATTTTTTAGCATACAAGGTTGTTTGTTATTCTGAAAAAACATCTTTTTATTTTCCAGCGTCCCTATTGTTTAATTCATTAATTTAAATCCCAAAGAGCATATTTTGTTGGGTTATTATTTGTGAAAAACCACGAGGGCACAGTGCCCAAGGACACAGTGATCCTGATGTGCTCATTGGTCTGTGAGTGTATAATAGAGGAAAAAGTGCTGCACACATAGAATGAAAAGAGCTGGTTTAATGTGTAAGTGTATGGGTGAATGAGAAACACACCGCAAAGTGCTTTGTCCAACCTAGCTGAGTTACTTAGAAAGGTGCTATATAAATACGGACCATTTACCATTTATTTCTAGCACTCCATTTCTATGTGGATTTGTGCTTTCTTGTTCGTCTTTGGCCTTACCAGGACAATACTTTATTTATTTTTTGGGGGGGGGGTTCAGTAAGGAACCCAGACATTAGAAATTATTATTATTACCCTCTGCTATGTGAAAGATGGGCGTGATGTCACAATGAAATTAGTCTGACAGTGGATTTACAGAACTTATCAAACACTACTGAGCAATAGGCAACAGATACAACTCTAATTATGCATTATGAATGAATTAGTTCTGATTCCTTTCTCCACAGTTATGTGAAAATTGAAAACTATTGTCTTTCTTTGCAAGTCTGTAGGGCAACACTGTCTTTATAAATGTTCTCTTGAATGGCTGCTGAGTCTAAGCATTATGATGTTGTTTCTAATTCTTAAAACACGTTTATTGGGGAGATTTGCTTCATTTCCCCTGATGAATTAAACAGTCTTGAATGTATATTTTGTTGCATAACTATTCCTGGGAAACCAAAAGACAGACCCCGCTCTGCTTGTAACACTAACTTCAGTGAATCAGCGTGCAGAAACATAACCATGCCATCCAATGACAGTGGTGATCAGGTCAGTCAGAGAAGCGAAAAACTTACAACACGCCACTGAATGTGGTCAGAGGACTGTAAAATAAGTGTATATATAGTCCATATACGCATGTATATCCCACAGTACATCATTCCTGAAAGTGGTTTCAAATGTGGACTATTTGAGCAGTATATAATGCATTTTCTTCATAGTCTACTGTGAAATGATAACATGACTCAGCCCAGTGCAAATATCTGACCTTGTTTTCCCTCTGGAGAAGTGATTTAGAGCCCATCATTTGTCCTCCGAGACCACTACTAGATTGCCTTTTCACATAGAGAAAGCTGGTCTTTTTATTAAATCTGAAGTTTATCTGAAGTTGTTAGATAGATAGATAGATAGATAGATAGATAGATAGATAGATAGATAGATAGATAGATAGATAGATAGATAGATAGATAGATAGATAGATAGATAGATAGATAGATAGATAGATAGATAGATAGATAGATAGATAGATAGATAGATAGATAGATAGATAGATAGATGTAGTGTGTGTGTGTGTGTGTGTGTGTGTGTGTGTGTGTGTGTGTGTGTGTGTGTGTGTGTGTGTGTGTGTGTGTGTGTGGTCATTTAAAAAAAAAGCTTGATTGGTCATTATCAGCAATCACTTAAACATTTGGTGAACTCAAATCGTAAAAAGAATATTCACAATGTAAAAAGGAACTAACGGGACTGGGACTAAACAGCTGTGTTGCCGTAAGAAAAACAGTTGTTGTTGAGGCTAAAAAGTCTTCAGTTTGCTAGGGAGCATAACGATTGGATTCTTGAGTGATAGAAGAAGTTCAGGTGGTTTGATGAGTTCAGGTTAACCCTGGTGCAGAGTGATGGGCACATCAAGGTAAGAGGAGAGACGGATGGATTGAATGCACACATCATGCCTAGTGCCTACTGTACAAGCCTGTGGGGCTTAGCACGGACATATTTCCAAGAGGAAAATGCCAGGATTCATTGAGCTCAAAGTAGTGGTTCAAGGAGCATGAGACATCATTTACACAGATGGATTGGCCACCATAGAGTCCAGACCTTAACCCCATTGAGAGTCTTTGGATATGCTGAAGTGGTCCAACTATTGTAAAAAAAAGATCTTGGTGACAAAAAAAGGTGTGACATTGCAGAAGCTCATGCAAACTATATATATATATATATATATATATATATATATATATATATATATATATATATATATATATATATATATATCTTTGATAGACACACATACTCACCACTGTATTTAGAATTACTTCTTCATTAGCCTCTCTAACCCTTTGTCTCCACTCTTTTCTGCCAGTTCGTTTGTTGTGCTCCCAAATTCTGTTTTGTCTCTTTGGATTACTCACCATTCTCTCCAGCCTGCTCTTTGCGCCCGAGTGTTTGTTTTTGGATTTATTTTTTGTTTTTTTTAGTAATTCTATGTGCAGAAGTTTTTGTTCTTCAGTTTTCCATTGTTATTATTCTCCCACCAAAATGTGACACACAACTTCAGTGCAGTCAAAGACTTGCACAGTCTTTATGTCATTATAATAATACTGAAGTAAAAAATAAAACTGTTGGATAAATATGAAATTATAGAGCAATGTCAGCATTAGTCATGGGATGTTTAGTAAATACTACCTGTGATAGTCAATGTAATGATTTGTAACAGTACTTATAGTTTGGCATCTGGGATCTGACCTCACCACTTCCTAAAGATAATCCCTTCACCGAGATATGGGAGTTAGAAAGTACACTTTAAACCCCCTGTCCTGATCCTTAGAGCCAGAGGTGGCTGCTGGGGTGGTAGAGATATATTTTAGCAGCGCCAAGCATAACAGTTGGGCGTCAATTGGAAAAGCAGAAACAGGCACCCTTTTCTCTTTAACAGAGAAATGAACTAGAGGTTGTAATTTGAATGTACCAAGTAAAAGGGGAAATGTCATTGCAAAATGCTGCTTTTGCTGCTATATATATATATATATAAATATATATATTAATAATAATAATATTTTTGTAATGCCCATTTCTCCTCTTATGTACATTATCCTGATTTTACATTTGTCACTGCAGTATTTTAAGATATTCGGTATAAGTAATAAGAGACTGCTGTCTCAATTAAACATTTTTAAATAATTAAATTAAAAGGAATTATGGTTATGTCTTGGTAAGCCAGACCCACAAGACAGAAATGCTAAACAAAAAAGACTTTGTCATAAAAAACATTCCTGACTGATAGCAGAAAGGTTGACTTGCATGCTTTTTGCGCCTTGTTTTTCTGAGATGTAGATGCTATTAAGCATTAATCACTTGATGGATGCTCGAATGCATCCATCTAGGAGCAGGTACTTCACTGTTGTTCATTATGGGTTGAAGATGACAAAATTTAAGGTGCAGAACTTTGTAAGTTTTACTATGCAGTAAAGCTACATCAGTTATACAAAAGATGTTGGCCGTGAAATCGGAATTCAGCTTGTACGATGTCCTCAATTTAAAAAAAAAAAAGTGTGCCTTCAGAAAAGAGAAACTGCAAAGGTTTGTGCTTCAGTTTTTGTTTCTTTTTGCTTGAACATTTCTACTGATTTTGTTTTTTTCATTAAAACTGATTTATTTTTTTGAAAAACATTAAATCTTTTCCAGCTTAAATGCTGTTGTAGAAACCCTGAGGATGTGGAACAGGAAAAATTAGAGAAAAGGGAAGAGGAAGGTGAGTGAGTGAATGACAGTGTGACTGAAATTCATGAATGCCCTGAGGAGATTGAGGAGATTTAGACAAGTAGCTCGTCACAGTTTCAAGTGATTTTAAATGAGGTGTATTACCATTTGGGATCTCTAATGGATGAAATCAAGCTTTTATAAACTAATGGATCATTGCTACATTTAAAAAAAAAATTATACGTCCAAAACATACATATAATTTCACTTGATTTCCTCATAAATTGACAGAAGTCTTCTTGAATTTTAGGATACTTTGTATAATAATGTAAAAATTGCACAATAAATCTCACAGCTCTGTGCAGCACAGGGAGTTAACCAGCTTTGGATGAAACTTTCGATTACAATTTCAGTCCCGACAGACATCAGTTTAAGATTTCATAGAAATTCCTAATATATGAATTTGTAGCAAAACCAAACAAATGAAACAAAACATAAAAGACTCGATTTAGCCTCCTGCCAACCTCTCTGCCTGCAGATGTTGTATGTTAGTATAAACAATATCATTTCCAACATTAAGTTAAAAACCTTCTGTGTCAAGATCCATGTGAATAATAACGCAAGATTTAATCAAAGATAGGATAAAGTGTTTTCCTACTGTTCCATGATATTTTCACACAAAGGAAGGAATGCAATATGCATAGAGATTTTCACAGTGATAGCGACAAAACAATCAGCTGGCTAAACTGGATCTGGCACCATTTGCAGCAGTCAATGTCACTGTGAAAAATGGAAAACGCAGAAATGTTTTTCAAGAACTGAAATAGGCTCAGAAGGATGAGCATCCCGTAAACCGTTTAATGGATATACTGACACAATGCATCAAGATAAGTACCAGGCAGCTTGGATGTTGATATCAAATATGTGCTTAAAGTGTATCTTGAATTTTAAAGTACAAATCTCCATCAGAAAGGAGTCTTGTTGTTGAAGAGATTAAAAAATGCACACACACATGATAGAGTACATACAGTACCTACAATTATGGGCCTGACGAGGTTCCAAATGAGCATAAAAGGACAACAATTAGGAGAAAAATTTTGGCCATCGGAGAGAAAATTCCTGCATCAAAGTTGGCAAAGGATTGTTGCCACTTCCATTGTGCTTCGTGCCATCCCTTTATACTCTCAACTGCTGTATATTAATACAACTAAATCTCAAATAAAGCCCCTCTATAATGGCTGTGTGGCATGAGTACGCAATGCTTTATTTTTCAGTTAATAAAATGTTAAGGGGGCAGCTTGGTGGCTTGGTTGTTTGCTTCTTGCCTCGGAGCAAGATGGTTCCTGGTTCAAATCACAGTAGGAATCTTTCTTTGTGGAGTTGGAACGTTCTCCCCGTGCTAGCATGGGTTTTCTCTGGGTACTCCGGCTTCCTCCTGCAGTCCTAAAAGCATGTATATCAGGTTAATTGGTGATTCCAGATTTCCCAGGTGTGAGTGTGTGTGGTTGTTTTTCTATATATGGCCCTATGATGGACTGGCAACTTGCCCGGGATGTTTCCCTGCCTTTCTCTCAGATGGCTTATTCCTGCTGAAGCGAATCCCTGTGACTCTGACTGGGAATGACTAGGTATAGATAATGGGTGAAATATTGGTAAGCGGGAGATAGTAAATTGGAGGAGATATGAAAGATGAACTTCTATAAAAAGAGGACTTAGTGCAGAGTTTCCATCTCTGAGACAGGAACAATGAAATGTCTTACCGCTCCATCACTGTCAATCACCTAGGTCTCTTACGCTTGTCTTGGCAGCCTGATGTAAATGGAAACATAGAGCGAGTGAATGGAGCAAGCCAACACCTGCTATCAATCTCATATGGTTCTGGCTTATATGTCCCACTCGGAACGCCATTAGATCGCCAGGCACGTTCTTCTTTGTAATCTCTGCTTCTTAAGGTTCTTATCCTGTCATCTCATATGTGAGATTCAAGCAGTTGTCTGTTACTTACAGTGTTCATAGGCGGCAATCGCAGTCCACATTTAAGTTTATGTTTACCGCATCATTGTCACTGCAGTGACCAGTCGTAGCGTGAGGCGCTTTCATTGTATAATGAAATACCTAAAATACTTGATACATGACCTTTTCTTGAATATATGTATTAAAGTGCATATCATACTTGTAGAATGCAAAATTAAAAATCAAACAAATGCTTAGAATCGCATCATTAAATTACACTCAATTACTTTGTATAAAAATAAATCACTCCATCCATCTATCCATCCATTATCTGTACCCGCTTTATCCGTTTCCGGGTCACGGGAAAATAAATCACTCCTAAAATCATATTGTACTTTAGTCTAGATTTCTGTCAGATCTTCTGGTAAGAAAAATATACTTATATATATAAATTATTGTTAATTTCATGCCAGGGAAGTTGGATGGAATGAAACAACACGGAACGAGAGACAGAGAGAGAAAGATTGGAATCAGTTTCAAAAATTGGAGTCGCTATATGTGCATTGGGATCATTGTTTACACAAATTATAATATCCTCTTTTTCTTTCTAGCATTCGTTTTCCTGTCCTGCATCCCAAATGTTTTGTTGACATGCATAGCTGTGTCAGTTTCATTATTATTTATTGGTCATCAACACCCTCACAAAAGCTGGTTTCATGTTTCTTCGAGGTTTCAAAAGAGCTGTCAAAGTTTTGCTGGTCGACTCACTTGTCATGGTGATGGTGGCTAAAAAAATAAGTTTTTGTTTTGTTTTGTTTTCAGCAACATGATGTATGCCAGCTGCATTTAAAAATATGTTTTATCTTCCCAGGGAATAAAAGACAGCTAGACTGATTGCTCCCGGCCCAAGGGTAAGAGATGTCGGAATGACATCTGATACACATCTGATATTTGAAACTCCCTGAGAATACAGACCCCATCAGGAACTCCTCCAACTCTCCTTTATCCCTATTATTTCATGTGCAGAAGTATGAGCACAAGCTCAAACCCTCACCTATCAGTGATTGGCAGGAGCATTGTTATTGTTATAGTTTATGGTTTGAGGAATAGGCTGCTCCCACTCTCTTTGTTCATTTGTTTCCAGTTTACAGAACCAGGGGTGGGTATAAAGAGCATTTTTTTTCTACTTTTCTTATTTTTTAAAGAGTACCCACTAGATGTGCAAATATCAGATGTTGAGATATTCAGTAAATGTAACAAAAAGTTAGAAATCACATGGAATGACTAACCCTACCTTTAATTACTTTAAAACCAAGTCATGGTTTCTTTGTCTGCACATAATTATGTGAGACCTGTGTGATTTTGCAGTTTGCACCAGTCTGCAAAGGTCCACTGAGTCAATATGTAGCAAAGCACAGGCGGTCTCAGAAACGTGCGGCTGTCTGGACCGAGCACTGATTGTACCTGCACCAGGATTAATCTACCTTAATCAATGTAAGCACACCACACAAAGGCAAGGCACATTTATTTTTATTAGCAAAATTCACATGGTGCTTCAAAGTACGTTAATAAAGAGCATTACAAGAAAATCAACATCACATGCAAATGCTCAAAGAAAGACGAAGAGCAAACTGATTTGCTTTGAGGAGAGAAATTAATGGAGAAAGTCCTTTATACACAATTCACTGTAAACAGATGACATGGCCATGCATGAGAGGCTTTAGTATGAACAGAATAATTGATGGTCTTCATGTCCATGTCTGTATAATTACAATCGATTTGCACATGCAGAAACCATGAATTTACCATTAGCTGATATGGTCCATGTGCTAGCTACCTCCACCATGACCTCCTTAGCAAACCACATGAAAACTAAGTCAAGTAAAGAAGCTGATTTTTTGGGGGATTTTTTATTGCAATTTTATCAGCAGGACTTGCAAACACTGACAAGCATATTTTTGATTATTTTTGCTTTGCTCGGTTTAATCCAGGGGTGTTTTCTAGTTTTCTGGCTCCAGATTTGCATAGTCCAGTGACTCTCAATAGACTGGTCCATGAAAGTCAAGGTGCGGCCTGTTTTTTTTTTTTGTCTTTTTTTTGATAATCAAACAACTTTAACTCAAAATTCAACTTCTCCAAAAACTCACACCAAACACCAATACAAAATATTTTGTCCGGTACCAGGAAAATCTAACCAGAAAAGTAAGGGGGAAGCGAAATGAACACATTTTTATTAAAGCTGTGCATTTTTAACAGGAAATAAAATCAATAGTGTGCAGTAGGACTACTGTATGGCATCTGTTAGCAGAACTTGGCTAAATATTTCAAAACAAGGCCAGTAGTTTGTTTGTACCTGCTGCCTGACATGAATATATGCATTAATATAATACTCAGAAAAGTGCCTTTACCCTGTACAGAGTTCCTGTATAAGTTCTCACTGGTTCAATGTACATCTCATATCAAGCAGCAACGTAGGTGGTGACAGGCGTACTTCAAAAAACCAAATATCCCCTCCAGAATAAGGAAGAATTTATCTTCTTTAACAAAGCAGGAAATCTTAGTTTGATAGTTTGTTGGATTGTGTAGAAGCGTTTGATAAGGCTTTGGATTATGTCACATATTACTAAAAATTCACCCTGTATCACAGACACCGATACTTGAGTCTTATCAAAAATAAAAAAGTAAATACAAAAAAGCTGTACTGCAAAGTTCTGACAGGACAATTGTGTTATCCAAAGAGCTTTTCACACGAAAGTAGTCTCAATGACATATTAGATGATGTAAATCAACAAGCTGCAGTTGAAAATCACATTTTCTGTACAAATAAACTCAATGAGGAAACATAACTTTTTACAAATGTCAAATATGTTGATGGAGACTCTGTCTAATGATTTTTAGTTTTTTTAGATTTGTAAAAAGGGAGTGCTAAAAGAGAACATTTAAGGACAGTCTTTTACTGTAAATGCAGGGATCAGTGGAAAATTGCACTGACTCCTGCATTTACATTTATTATACTAAAGAGGGCATCTAACCAAGATATTTGTTGGTTTAATTTGTTAATATACATCTACTTCTGCATTAATAAAATAACTAAATTAATTAATAATACTATACAAGTGATTATAAGTAGAGACTTAGTGCCAAAGCAGTTCTCACAAAATGCTGAATCTTTGCCGAAATTGCGCAGAATGAATGTATAAGAAAATCTGAAATGTATAAAAGCAATGTTGTTCAACAAAAGATTGAAAGTAAAGTTTAACATTACAAAGTGTAAAAGCTTTACTGAACCAGCTCCTTTTCCTAATTTTTTGTAGGCCTAAAATGTAAACACAGCTAAAATTAAGATGGCAAGAAAAAAAGAAAAAAAAATGCACTGTTGCCTCACAGCAAGAAGGTTCCTGGTTCGATTCCCGGCCCGGGAGTCTTTCTGTGTGGAGTTTGCATGATCTCCCCGTGCTTGCATGGACATCGGTTTCCTCCCACAGTCCAAACACATGCATACTAGGTTGATTGGTTACTCTAAATTGCCTGTAGGTGTGAGTGTGGGCGTGCGTGGTTGTTTTTCTTGTATGTGGCCCTGTGATAGACTGGCGACCTGTCCAGGGTGGACTCCTGCCTCTCACCTGTAATGAGTCGAGATAGGCTCCGGCAGACCGCCGTGACCTTGCAAAGGATAAAGCAGGTATAGAAGATGGATGGTTGTTGCTAAGATATAAACGTACCATTTATGCTTGTTAAGCAAGAATCAAACAATCATTATTTGGGGAAGAGGATTATGAATTACCATTATATTCCACCTTATTGAGAAATGTATTATACCTCTCCTTCAACAGCTTCAGTAGTCCTCAATAAGTATGTTTTCTGCGGGTGACATCAACTACGGGACAAGAAAAGAGGAACTATCTATAAACTGTACTTTTCATTATCATTAAAATAAATCAATAAAAAAAATCATTATATCTGCAGCTCATTCATGCCATTCATTAAGGCATCCTGGTGAATGGTGTCTGGTAATATTGACATCAGACAGATGCCCAAATCTCATAACAGACATAAACTGTGCAAAAAGGAGTATCACTTCAACAGCATGCAGATACCCTCCAGTCATGACCCTATTTGGATTGTTGTAGGTGCAGTGCAGCATGGCAGAAGCTGCTCCACAGGATTGGGTCGACTGCTTTCAGCCAAACAGAGGAAACAAAAAAAAAAAAAAGCTCTTTGGAAAGTCTCCAAGCAAAAAAAAAAAAAAAAAAAAAAAAAAGAAACATGAAAGTGATAAGCAGCACTGTAAAGAAAGAACAGCCTTTTGGTGCAGCCTGTATTCAGACCGCTTCAAAGAGCAGGATGTCAACAGAACAGATGCAGCAACATACACGACTTTCATTAGTTACTGAAGCAGAAATTTGGATGTCTATCTTTCACTGCGAACACAGGCGGCTGGTTTATTCACAAATTGCTGGGATATATAAGTTATAGGTTCACTTTTGTGCCTGAGAGCTTCTTAAAGTCGGTAGTCTGCAGGGAAATAATAAACATACTGATGTCACCTCATTGTTAGAACACAAAATTAAATCAGTCTGTTCAAATCTGTTTACACTGAGCCGCTTGTAATAAAGCATTATATCTGCTTTTGTTAACACCTGTGAGGAGGTTTTTTTGCTTCCTGAAAAATAAACCACTAGCAGACAGGAATTGATGCTTTCCTTCCATGCAAGCAGCATTACTGTGTTGTTATAAGTATAATAAATTAGAGGATTTCAATAGTTCATGTAAGTACGGTCATCCGCCTAGTGAGAGCAGACAGAGATCTATTACAGATAATCTGCTTACATGAGACAAAAATCTTGACAGACATCGAATCTTTCGAGCTTTCATAACCTCTGGTCTCTGAAAAATGACTTCAATATCTAATATTTCTTAGGCAAATCGAATCTTACAGTCAAATTAGATGAAGAAATAATGTTTTGTAGCCTACATTTGTTTCTCTTTTGGTCTTCCCTCTATTAATTATATACACTTTTGCTTATTATTTATACTTTAATTACATCTTTATCAAATGAAATAAGACACAAGCTCCTATTGTTGTCACAGTGCAGTTAGAAGTAATTGAATTACTTTCTGAACACAGATCTTACAGTATATTGTAGGCCTGTTTCTCACAATCCAACTCACACCAGAATACACGTAACTCTACTTGCACTTCTCAGAAATATTTATCTAGATGTAAAAGAGGCATATTTTAAACCCTTTCAAACATGCTGATACAATGTTTTCAGGTCTTAATGAAATGTATGTCACATGGTGATGTCATGTCAGAGAGCCAGATTGAGGACAACAGCACCCGAGTCAAATATGACTTTACAGCTGGTTTAACGACAACTAGTTTAGAGAATAAGACTCCTAACTCTACCCCACTTCCTCTATTCTCAAGCACACATAACCACATTTTTGCCACATTATACGGCATCTACCCCGACAGGTCTCATCATCAGACAGGAAACGTTTCACCGAGACGTACAAGTTGGATTTATAGTTTCCAGTGATGTACACTAATGCTACACTCAGCGGCAAACAGAAACTTCTACACTACTTTGCTTTAAATAAATAAATAAAATCAATACCTGGCTGAGGCCTGTCCAAGACATTAACAGCTGGAATAATGACGGAAAAAAAATGCTGCATGATTGTTATTCGAGATTGCCCAAAAGATTAGTTAAATTTGATGAAAGAAAGTCGAGAACTCACAGCAACGTTTGACGTAAAAGTTGAATTACTTCCTAATGCATAAAGCAAACACGATAATATATTGAGATGAGACAGAGGTTTAGATGATCGGAGGTTGTTTCAGTGATGAAATTCTTGGCTTCACCAATGTTGTGTTCAGGAAAAAAAAACAACATAAATATAGGAGAGAGATCACCAATAGATTGTTCCTCCGACCAAACTAAGCGTGACAGCAAATTCATGCTATAAACCAAGTTATAGGTTACGCCAGGGCAGTGCATTTTTCATCTTCCAAAGCTGGATTTTCAGGTCAGGATATAACCCATTAAATGCACCAATTAAAAGTACTAATGTAACATTATTAGCTCAAATCTTTGAGTTAAGTGAATGACTGATAAAACTGCTGATGAGAATTTGGAGTTAATAGCGAAGCCAAAACCCAGAGCAAAAGAGTTTCAACCTTCCACGTGCAAAGTTGCAGTAAAAAATGAAACTGAAATTGAGAGAAGATAAAAATGTCGAGGTTGGATAAATCTACTCTGAGTAGGGCCAGACATTAAACAGATTTTTAACATTTTTTTATTTATTTTTTAACTTGGAAATGGTTTCAGATACCTTATGTACTGTATTTTGTCAGAAAAGCACAGAAAAGTTATTCGATTCCAAATATGACTCTTTAATGCCGCCAGATTGCTCATATGTCGTATCGTAATGAGGAGTAAATTTATTATGCTTGCTCACAACGCTAATTAGATGAGTAGTATTCTGTTTGTGTAGGTGCGTTCTGCTTTTTATTATTAGATTTTCCAAAGCTCTTCTAATCCGCCTATAGACTTACGGCTACACACTGTTTCCTCTAATGTCTCCCATCGTCTCTGCGCTGCTTTTAATTTTGCACTTTCAAAGTAATGTTTTTCTATTTTTATTATTATTCTTTTCTTTTTTAAGATTATTAGTTCCCCAAGTACTTGTGGAAGTTCTGTTCTTCTGTTTTCAGCGGCGATTGTGTGAAGCACAAAAAGAAACACATGACATCACAAAAACAATTCGGGGCCCTTTTCTGCACTGTAGGGGTTCGAGTGCGAACTGATGGGCTGATGAATTGCATATAAACTGCAGTATTGCAGTCTTAGAACTTTCTCCAGAGATTTTCTTCGAGCTCTTTCTGACATACACATGTATATTCTCTATCGAAGATGTCTGAGCAGCTAAGGAGACCTTTCGTTTCGATGGGCAGGTGCACATTATACAGTTGGTATATAATGAGCATGGTGTGTTTGTGCAGCTCTGTCTGAGCTGGAGGCCCGTCTTCATTCATTTTAGATGAAGTGCCTAGAGAGCTACCACATCAATATTCATACTCTAATGATTACAAGAAGCAGGCTGAGATGTTGCTGCACTGTCAAGTGCAAAGAAGTGTAAAATGTAAACACGTATAGCATGATCTATGATATTTAAAAGCCTCACAGCCAGGTTCAGGGCATGAACCAATCTAACAGACCCCCATTAAAGGCACTCGTCACAACAAAGAAGTAGGCACCATATTTACATTTAGTTCTAATAGGGGAACTGACATTTCGGAAGCTTTTTTTCTTTTGAATTCGTATGTGCTGCATTTACTCACAGCAATAAAGAAACATGCACGAATAACTAAACATGCACGCAATTATGGGGATAAGTTACTTTGCTGCCGTTTCCTATACCGATACTTGAGCAGCTCAAATATCACTGAGACGTAACTGTCGATGCCTACGTGAGTAAATATTTCGACTGCGGATTTCAGAGATGTGCAGAGATGTGAGGCGTCGCTTCTTAGCTGGTGCGTAAGAACGGCTAAATCCCAAAGTAGTTGAGGTAGGTATCAATTTGCTTAGGATAAGAAGGATAAGCATATGAGTGGGCCTGCAGAGAATGAAGGACTACTACTTCTAGAGACCGGAGAGTGTTCGTTACAGCTAAACATGAGCAGGTTTTGCCACGAGGTGAAACACTATTTCGTATTGACGAGTCTTTATCTTCTTGCCATCAAGAAGAGGAGAAAAAGATTTTTTTTCATGTGAAGGTAAAATAAGAACATTGCACACGTGTAGAGTAATTTATAAAATGGTGACAGTATTTTCCTTTTTCATTACATTTATTGTCTGCCTCTTATGACTTGTAGAGGCAGCAGGAGACGGAGGTAATTTGCTGAACTGTGTGTCTTGTTGTATTGTTGTGGTGTACAATGTGATGACTCCGGGTTAATGAAAGACCTGTCAAAAAAATGTTCTTCTAACTGGGGAAATCAGGTTCCCTTTTGTTTTGTGACTAATTCCCTCCTGGATGTTTAACACTTCACAAAAAGTGGATTTTGTTTGCCAGGATTAATACAATAACAGAATATTGACCATGTCATTATGGTGAACCTTTGCTTGTGATAATCGTACTTAATATTCATCAGTAACCTTCAACAGGGGAAATGAGGTTGAAAAAGAACAAAAACAAAGACGTTGACGTTATTTACATTTATTGGAATTAACCAGAACATGTTCATTTAACCTTTCACACTCTTCACTGGTTCTTTTAAATCATCATTTAGACCCTGAGCTTGAGGTGGTGCCAGATAAGGACACAGTTAATCTGTGCTGGCCAAACGGAAACACTCAATAAATCTTTTTCTCTTTTTTTTTTCTGCGTTTTGTACTGTGCCAAGGTTTTCTTTTTTTCTTTTTTAGAGTAACTGCTTTTTAATTTCTTTTGCTTATTGTGATATTTTTTCACATGCTGCTCAATATAACAGGAGGTCAACAAACTCCGAAGGCTTTGTTTTCAGCCGTTTCTATGGCCAGCTGTTCGTGGGTGTTTTTTTTTTTCATCAGGAAAGAAAGAATGTAGCTGAGAATCTGCGGTTATGTCAAACCAAGTTAAATAGTGTAATAAATGAGGCACTTCACTTTTATATATACTGTCTCATGTGTAATATTTCTTGTAAATTGCTGTAGTACTTGTGCAGAATAGCTAATTGGATTTTTGAAATAAATGGAAAAACCATATGATTACCTGTAGTTTTAACTGCAGGACGACTGCACGTCCTGAATTTATTGCTTTGACTTCTGGGATATACGAGAATGCTGTTATTCACACTTGCAGTGTCAGACTCCTCAGGTCTTTTCAAACACTAAAAACACGACATTGCAGTCTTCTTAAAGATGACTGAGTGTTAGTATCCCATCTGTCAGACATGGATCACTTTTACAATAGTATTCCTCATTCACTCGAAAACTCACTGGTACCCTGGTACCAAATGTTTGGCAGTAAATCAAGCGACAACCAGTTCTAACCTGCTGTACATCATGTTCGTCAAGCTTAGTCCAAAGCTCTTTGTGTTGGTTCTCAAAGCAAAATGTATCCCTAAAGCATCTTTTATTTATTTATTTTTTTTAGATTTTCTGTGTTTAATTGTTGACCTGTTAACAGTTGCAGGACTTATTGCCATGGCAATGTGCAACAAAACTGATGAAGCTATATCAGATAAAATGTATTGTGTTCATGTGTTTATGCATTATTGAGTGTTATGTAATATATAACCTAACAGTAATGCTTATTTTTTTAACCGAAACCCTGATTACATGACCTTAACTTTAGTACTTATATTCCCTAAACCTAACCAAGTATATTATTGTTTCAGAAAGCAGTGCAGCCTCAGAGCAAAGCAAGTTAAAATAAAAACTCAACAAATGAAAAATAGCAAATGTAAAAGAGCAGTTCCATGCTTGGTCTCAAACACAAGTACCATGGCTGGGAAACAGGTGAGTATCCTCGTTTCCCCTTCCCATCTCCTTATGCAGTCCATGTTATACAACGTGTTGATAAGCCAGAACTGTAGAACGTTTCACGTTGGCATTTACTTTTGGAGCAGCCGGTGCATCCGTTACAAGAACAAAAGGATAATTGGCAATACACAGCTGTAGAACAGTTCTTGTGCATTGAAAAGTGGCTGTAAGAGGGAACTCAGCTCATTGAAAACTGGCAGGAAAAGGCTTTTACCCACAGCTTTTGTCTTCAATACTACAAGTCATTTTTTGCAAGATTTTGTGGACTGTTTTACCTTTCAAATGTGTCATGATGATGTGCAATTATTTCAAGTACTTAGTCATCAACATTTCAGCAAAAGCTTTTATCATCTGTTAACAGTAAGCAAACAATTTTTTTTTTTTTTGCCATGAACATAATAACATATTTTCAGTTTGTACAGTTTTAGTTAGCATTTTTACAAACAGCACGGATATTTACAATCCAATTCAATTATAAATTGATCCTAGGAATTGTCACAGGATGTTCCAGTGAAATCTCCAGCCTGTGACCGTCAGCTTTACTGCACGTTTTACTTTTATTTGTGAATACAATACAGCTCATCCAGCCCTGTATTCCACACTCCTGTAATTTCTTCTTTTTTTTATAGCTATTTACAAAATAAAAAATAAATCAAATCAGTTTTCAATTAAAAGGTTTGAACTTTTAAAAGATGATAAAAAAACTACAATCTGCTCCTCCCGAGGTTGCACTATCAATAAATGCAACGTCAAATGATCAACAGTGCAAACCATGTGCAACTGAGCCACAACTATGGAAGCACTAGAGAGATTAACTACACCCCTGATTTATGTAGCTTTCAGACCCTCTTAAGTAGAACCCTCTGAACTGTGTTGCCATGCACTTTTTAGAGAGAAGAGTGTCTCTCTCGACAGCCCTTCCAAACAAGTAATAATTATGTTAATTGCGTTAATGTTTCATCAGTGTGTTGCACTGCCAAACTCTAACGTTGAACTCCATAGCTCCTTTTCTGCCAGGTGGTGACATGTTCTGATCACTTGTTCTTCATCCACCGGCTATAAAGGTGATATAAAGCAAACGATATCAGCTGCATACGTAGATGTTGCCCACATACCACTTTTGGGGATATCCAGGTCCGATTAGGAGAGATGGCATCAGCTTGTCTATGTATAGAGCAACTTTCATACATGCTCACTTGCCACGTTATTAGGTATGTATACAAAAACATTCACTCATTTTGAAATTAATCCGTGCAGCAAATTCCAAAACAGCTGGGATAAAGACATGTTCACCGCTGTGTCACATGGCCTTTTATTTTAATAACTCCATTGCATTTTTTTGAGGCAGATTGATATTTTCTCACTTTTACTATGTTAACTCCATGGCAACATTTTCAAAATCGTCCATGACCCTAGGGCGGGCTATGGCACAGGCTTTTAAAAACACTCGAGTACTGTGTGCCAGTTCACATCAGTGGAACAAAGGTCATTTTTCTAAAGGCAGCAACAGCAGATATATGCCACTGCTCACATTCCAGCAATAATAACAGGGATTTGCAGAAAGTGTGAACCAGACATAGTCCATGTTTTTTGTTTTCCTGATCAGTTTAACTTATTTTGAGACTGGCAACAGACTTAAAATACATTGCTGGGAATGTAGAGCTTTTATTACTTTGTTGTGTTGCAAACCTCACAACACTTAAAAGGCTTTCTGACATTGAGGATGCTATACAATGCAGTGTTTTGGTGATTATTCTGTGCCATTCTTCCTGCAAACACGTCATAAGGTGTGCAACGGTACAGAGCCATCATTGTCGCATTTTTCCTTCAACGATTTTTTTAAACAATTTCTACTTTCTACCAGAGACATTTCAGAGCTGCAGCCAGGCCAGTCCAGTACCCCTCACCTCTTCTCCCTCAACTGCTCCTTTTAATTTGTAAAATCCGATGTTTGCTTTATCTTGTTCAAAAATATATGGATGTGCATGAAAAAAAGTATTTATACTTTTAAGGCACTGACACAACCACATACCATCTATGCCTCTAGTCGTGGTTTGGCATACCGAAAGGTAACAAGATCCAATCCATACCAACCTCATTTAGAAATCTAAGTACTAATCTAAGACTAATTACTAGTAACAGTCTTTATGGTCTTTTTTTGACTTTGGTCTACAACATGTGGCATATGTTTCTAAAAAAAAAAAATCATCTTGAATACTCTTTTTTTTATTTCTGTCCACAGTACATGTTTCCATTGCATGATTGTCCATCCAAGAACCTCAGATTAAAGTATGAAAGTTGTTGACAACGTTTTCACAAAATAACATGTTGCCCGTGTGGTTATAGCAGCTACTGACACACAACGGTTCTTGAGCGAATGCCATTAGAGGAATCAAAGATCACAGATGTCTGACTTCAGCTTGCCCCTAGCCTGCACAATAAAAGAAGAAATATGCATATCTTTCCCTGTCTGTAAAATTGTTTTTAGATTTATAATTATTTTTTTTCACAAATTTGTGATAATGTGTGGCAAAGTGGTGATCCACTCTCCCCTCCAAGACTCAGCCTTTTTATGGATACTGCATTCGTACGAAATCATCATTAGTATCACCTGCTGACATCACCTGTTGGTGAACTTACTGAGGAATACACACCCCACTAATTAACTGTTGTTAAATGCCTTATTTGCCTCATTTTCCATATTGTCTCAAAATCTTCCCAGGTTCAAAGAAACACTAACTCTCATGTGCTAATTTAACATTTGAAGCTTTAAGTAAAGTGCACATTTGCAAGTCTGACTTGTCTCCCCAGTCACTGTCATCTTTGCTGTCAACCTTGTTTTAAGGATATGACACATTTTGATGCCAGAATAGTTATATAATTTTATGTCAAGTGATATTTTCAGAAATCTGAAGAAACGTAACATCGTGTGAAACATCACAGACTTGACAGGAATGAAATATGCTTATTTTTTTCCATGAAGAACTGTGGTTGCGGCAGTTCTAAATCCTGTCAACTGAAAGTTTTCACAGTCAAAACAACTTCCAAGCCACTACTGCAAAATAATATACTATACATGAAGTATCATCTTATAAAATTTTTAGGGTCTGAGTTGTGTCCTCCTGACGTTTTCGATGGTGGTGCAGACATCTAGGGATGGGAGTCAGTCAGATTCTCTAATTCAGACCAAAACATCTGATAAAGTTTTCATCCATGTCGCCATGCAATTTTGTAAATTCATTGATGGTGACAATTTGGTGACTTCAAGCCGGGACCGGGTTGTTAATTTTATAGGATTACAGAAACAATGCCTCATAAAAGAAAACGTGATTATTCAGGTGTTGAATTTAGCTTGGAAGTTTTTCTAAATTTAAGGAAGGTATATTCCAGAATCCGAACCATGTCGCTGACCCTTCTGAGTTTTCTTTCTCGAGTTCATAGTTTTGTGTTTCATACGCTGTCTCAACCACTAGTTGATTGTAATGTGGGTGAGTCATGCAGGGTGACTATCCCCTCTGATTTCTGTGCAATACTGAAGTGCTGACTTTTGACAGCCAATTTCAGACCTGCAAAGGTTGAGCATTTAATACTTAATGATGGCTTTTAGAGCGAGTTTCACTTTAAATTGCAGTTCGTCCTTCTCAGAATTTATCCTTTACAACTGTACCCTTCGCAACAGTTAAAAGAACCAGTAGGACTGTCTAATCGTGGCTGGGTGAAAGGCAAGCGTAAGAGTCTCTGATACTGGTCTCTGCATACATTTCTGTATCATTTTATTTGACCTCAGAGGAGTTCAAATGAAAAGCATTCTTCTGTGATCCCACCGTGTTAACAAGCAGCCATGGTGCCACAAGAAGAGGCAACGTTTAAACTCAAGTGGCTTTTTGAGCAAGGCAGGGTCACAAAAATCAATATTTTTCCCCCTTGATAGGAACATTGATGCACACGGAACATTTTAGGACAAGCCAGCTATTACTTTTTAAGATATTTGACGAGATGAAGGAAATGTCATGCCACTGATGTAAATCTAGTATCAGTGCACCTTTAAAATAACTGCTAAGTGTTTCAAAACAATTCAGCGTATTATAAAGCTATACCAATCCCTCTGTGATTTTTATTCTTTTAACCGCAGCTGTTCTCATAATGAATATGTCAACTTTGGCAATGAAAACTCGATGGCATCCAAGTTGGAGGTTAAGCTTCTAGACATCTTTTGTGGGGTTGAAAGAACTAATAATATATATATATATATATATATATAAAAAATAAAAAAACATGCCTCTCGTTCAGATTCCTGGTCACTTGAGTGAGGATAAAAGTTGCTTTGACTCAGTGATCAGTGGAGGGCAGGTTGACTTTTCGTCTTTATCTCTAAATGGCCAGAGCAGAGCTGCAAAAATGAGCAATTTCAGCCTGGTAACAGCAAAGGCTTCACTCAAACTAAACGGGATGATTTTACACGTTTCACAGCTGTAAGTAGAGTGCTGGTTCCATTTCAGATCTTGGCCTCTGACGCATGGCTAAATCAGCAGCATATGAAATGTACCGTTTGCCATATAGAAGGTGAAAACTTTTTTGTCAGCCAAGTTACAACAGAAAAAAATGAGAAAGTTAAGTAATTATCCAATAATTATCCTTTATTACCCTACAAACTTCACTTCATACTATTATGGAAATCGATGCAATCTCAATCATTGATCCACATATGTTCTTTTTTTGCAGTACGAGTAAACTAACAAACCCTAGCAAACGGTTGTCGGGGAATCTGAATTCTTTAGGGGAGCTTCATGTCTATCGGCCCACAAGGCTTCCCTTGAGACAATTAAGTTGGAAGCAGCGATTCTGAGGAGGCTGGTGTCCCAGGGGTATCACCGAATCTACGATCGGTAGAACAAGGCACTCCCTGCTGTCTTTGCAGCACAATATCAAAGTTCAAAGGTGAGGCGTCTTACATTTACAGTCACAGAACGTCTCCTCTCAGCCTTCAGAGGTGAGTCTGATTTGATTGTGAGCGATTGATTTGTGGTGCGAGATTTCTCCTTACTTCCTGTCAGGAAGATGCAGGAGACCAGGAGGCAGGAGTTCAGAGCAGTGTCCTGTATCACACTAAAGGTGATAGCACAGCACAGACAACACACACGGTGGACTGAAAGCAGGACAGACAACAGAGAAGCTCAGAAAAAAACAACTAAAACACTAGTGATGGGTCGAGGGGAAACATGGCCATGTTTAGACACACACTCTACGGGGCCAACAAAAAACAGATGTGGACAAACACAGCCAAACAGACAACAAAGGACGTCAAACCAGAAATTACATACAATGGGCAACACTTTGAAAGTAAAATAGCAGTTCCAAATACACACCAAAGAGTCCAACAGCAAAAAACATGACTAGAAATGAAGAAAACAGGGTAAAAAAAACAGGACCTAAAATCAAAGTCCCAGCAACACTTCCGCAGTTTTATAGATAGAATACATTGAATTTTTAGGTCTTGATACTGTGACATGACAGAAGCTTCAGTCACAAAAATGTTCACACTGGATTCTATTTGAATAGTGGCTGGTACTGAACTGGCATCTCTGCGCTGTTTGAACCTGTGACCCCTACAGGGAGGGCATTCAATTGTCTTGTTATGACGATGGTGGGATGTTTTGCCGCATGGTTTTGGGTGACTTATCCCATTAGAAGGAGTCCCTCCAAATCAATACAGAGCTATTCTGAGGGTTGCACTTTAACCTGCGGGGAAATATTTATATCCTAATGGGAGTGGTCTATTATAGCGTGAGAGTGTCCCCATCTGTGGGGTCACTAAATGGTTACGTGGGTTTAGAAATCATGTGAACCTTAAGCTGAAGGCTTCACGGTCACCAGATCTAAATTTAAATAACAGCAAGAAGAGATTTCAGGAGTATGCATTAGACAGCAGCCTCCACTTTCATCAAAACATTAAATGTGGAAATGAATCAATTGCGTTCCCCACTGGTTTGTTGACTTGGTTTGGTTTGATGGTACTATCTGTTGCAGCACAATGGTATTTGTGAAAATTCTTAAAACCAAAACAATTAAAATGAAGGATGATAAATAATCCAGTAGTATAGAAAACTAGAGTCAGGGAAGGGCTCATTCCGACTTTCTCGCTTTAATACTCCATAAAAGTTTACATGATGCACGACGCACAGATAGAAATTATTTGCAACCATAAAAGACAACAACTACATTTAGAGCTGTTTGGCTGTCTTGATGTTGGATTGTTCTGTGAAAATCCCAGTGGATTATACAATCAAAAAGGGACAGAAAACAAAAACCCACCATTTCATGGATTATTGCGTTTGATGTTTACCAATGGTTCATGGGGAGGAGGGCTCCTTGGGAGATGAGAAATGCTGCTGGAATCAAAGATTCTTTATGCCCCATATAACTAATGTATGACTGCCTATGCCCACCATAATGTGATCTGACAATGCAATACATTATTTTTGCAGTAGGGATAAAGATAAGTTGTACACCAGAGTCGATGCACCGCAGACTAATGGGTCTGAAGGCTTGAAGCTTGATTTAACTTGACAACACAGTTTGTGTATACATAAAGGGAAAAATATTAGATGAGAGGAGTAGCGCCCCCCAGGTACGAGCTCTGATCTGTAACCTCTTCACATGACAATGTACAGCAGCAGGGGATGGTGGAGTGGGTGGTGCCAGGGGCTTACAGAGACCTTATCGTGAAAATCTTCTGTACAGCAATCATGAACAGAAAAGTGCAAAAAAAATCTTGCACTGCACCTTCTGCTTACACTTGTGTCCTTCAAATTTAACAGGCAATGGAATAACGAGTGGCGCTCTAATTATTTTCAGCCAAACAAATTAACAACACATCAATAGCTGTAGCTTTAATCACAGACACAAGGACACATGCAGCCATTAAATTTGTTTGTGGAGTTGAGAGGTGTCGGTGGGGAAAGTATAACAAAACACATCCAGTCGTGTGGTACAGAGAAATAAAGGCTCCTATGTGATATCGCCTTATCTGGATGGGAAAGAATGCTGTCATAAAGGGTGCGTGTATAACAAAGTGCAATCTGTCTGTCAGTTCATGTTAAATAGAGTGCACCACTGATGAGACATGCAATCTGGTGCCTGCTTTTGTCAAAGACAAACAGCCACTTTCTCTGAGTCATGGTGTTTTATGCAGATTTTGAAAAATGGCATACATTTTTGAGAAGATGGAAACAAACTGATAAATTCATGATGTTGACCAGCGCATGACAAAAAAATGACCTCAATAAAAAATAAATATTGAACAATATTTTGCAATAAATTACCAGAGCCTGATACAGTTCAGTGTCAAAGGTTTGGAAACCTGGAACTGTTACTCAACACTGCCACGAAATGTTGAGTGTAAAAATAGGATTCAATCTCCATAAGTCATGCAAATCAAAAGATTCAGTATTCACTTTCACCTCAGCCGATGTGGAGACATTTACTGTCAGCGCTGCTCTACTTCATGCTTTTTACATTATCGCTACATGAACATTTTATGAACATGCTTCCATATCTTTAATGTGATGAAGGTTCCTTCATTTCATGCTATTGAAAAGGTGCTGGAGAGCCAGAAAGGTCAAACATGAATCACAGCATCTCTCTCTAATGTAAAAATATCTCCTCAAAGCAGCCAGAAAGAGAGGAAGCAAACGATGTGGGCAAACACCAAAAAAAAAAAAAAAAAAATGTCTCTGGTTTGGCTGCTGGCCGCTGCTGGCTGCAGTTGGAGCTGCACTGTTGTCTGGAGTAAAATATCAGCATGTCAGTAAAAAGTGTCCTCGTCTTTGCTAAAAATCCACTTCTGTAATTACAGCCACAGGTGTTTAGCCTCTGGTCAGAAAAATCCATTATAGCCTCCAGCTGCGCAGCTGTGCGTGTTACTCGTCCTCACTGCTACTGATCCCCTGCATTGTTACCGTGAATGTCAAGATGTTCTTAGTGAAATCAGCCAGTAAATTAAGGCTTTAAGAAAGAGCCATTGTCCTCCTTTTCATTTGAGTTCGCTGTTCCAAACAGTTGATGCAAATGCTCGTTTTAAAATCTCAGCAACTGCTCTCTGATACCCTCCACATAAAAAAATAAATAAATGTGTTGAAAAAAGAAAAAAAATCTAAAGAGCAAGTGACATTTTGCTTCAAATACATACAGAGAATTATAGCATCAAAGGAAACTTACCTTTTTGTGAGAACACTCACTCTTCCCACCTGTGTTTTGTTATGCCCCACCATGACTCAAGACAGACGGTGAATACAAATCAGGTTATATACACACTTACGTCTGCAGCCCACGAAGTAGTCTGTAGTGCTAACCTGCTTCTTTGCATTCCTGCATGCAACTATACCACTTGCTTCTGCCGGTGTCTAGCGCTGCTGTGGCCTCCAGCGGGCTGTACATGCTGGTAAGAGGTCTTACTGTGCTTTTACTCCATATCTGTGGCTTTATGCCTGCTTCTCAAAGGGCTGGAGGAGGGCCTCATGTGAGGAATACCTAATTCATGGCCAAACAGATCCTTGTGAGCGTGATACATCTTTACGGCACATATGGGAAGTGTTTCAAATGGAGCTGGTGTTTTATGTAGCATTTCGAGGCATCTACCGAGTGCTCTCACATCAAAGCTGCGGCATTATTAGGCTTTCAGGGAAAAAAAGTTCACATCCATCACGGTGAAATTTGCTCCTCTCTAATGTAACTCTGATGGCTGTTATTCTGTGTCTCTTAAAAAGTTTCTTTATAAATATTTACGCCCTGTAAATACTTGAGAGCTGAACAAAACACGGAGCCATTCTTTTTAATCATATTTTGCACCTCTTGTTATTTTTTTCTGGGGCTTTATAGTACAAAATCAATCAGAGTGCAAAGATGCATTTAATTTTCTTGCTAATAAATCTGTCGCCCAGTGAGATTATTAATTACGCTGTAATTAAGAATAATCACAGTTAGACGTCTGTCTTTACTCATGAAAGCCTTTACACGGAGCTATCTTTACATTTAGGTGTTTTCATGGGCAGGTTTGTCTTATTGGCCAGGCTGCAAAGGCAAAGATGCGAGCAAGAGCAAAGTCAACCAAACCACAGATCCTGGTTGAATAAACTGTGGGGTTGTTTACGCAACATAGGCAACATCTTGTACAATCAGACGTTTTACAGTGTTGACCTGGAGGACAAATATGTCCTACATGAATGGCTTATTGAAATAAGAGTTGGAAGGGGCAGTAAAAGCATCTTGCTATCTCCTTTATAGTAAATGTGCTGTGTGATTACGGCATGGGTTGTGGGTTTTGGCGTTAATGGTGTGATTTTAAGACATTTGGAGTACAAAAGATGTGCCTAGGTGAGTGCCTGTCCTGCTTTGGAAGATCTAAACACACCTCACATGTCAAAGAAGCCCCCAGAGAAAATAGATATGATTCTTATTTATTCATTTGCCTTTATGATATCTATCTCCACTTTATTCTATTAACTTGTCACTGAAGATACGATCCACCCCTCAGAAGCAAAATATTAGCCATTAAATATTAGGGGGAAAAACTCAACATTTCTTTTAGAGTATAACTTCTTTTTTTTTTTTACCTTTAGGTGGTTTTTAAAGTTAATCCTGCTCAAAAGGGAGCGGCTTGTGTTAATGCAGAGCTATGTAGTGTGAATATAAAGGAGACTTAAAATATGTTTGGACTATGGTTCCCTAACGACTAATGAAGCTCTGTGTATGAGTAATCCAGCTGCACTATGTTGCCAAAAGTATTTGCTCACCCATCCAAATAATGGGATCACGTGTTCCGATCACTTCCATGGCCACAGGTGTATAAAATCAAGCACCTCAGCATGCAGACTGTTTTTACAACTATTTGTGAAAGAACGGTTCGCTCTCAGGAGCTCAGTGAATTCCAGCGTGGAACTGTGATAGGAGGCCACCCATGCAACAAATCCAGTCATGGAATTTTGTCTCTCCTAAATATTCCACAGACAACTGTCAGCTGTATCATAAGAACATGGAAGTGTTTGGGAACGACAGCAACTCAGCCACGGAGTGGTAGGCCATGTAAACTGATTGAGCGGGGTCAGCGGATGCTGAGACGCATAGTGCAAAGAGGTCACCAACTTTCTGCAGAGTTGATTGCTACGGCGCTTCAAACTTCACGTGACCTTCAGTTTAGCTCAAGAACAGTCTTCAGAGAGCTTCACGGATGGGTTTCCATGGCCGAGCAGCTGCGTCCAAGCCGTACATCACCAAGTGCAATGCAAAGTGTTGGATGCAGTGGTGTAAAGCACACCGTCACTGGACTCTAGAGCAGTGGAGACGCTTCTCTGGAGTGATGAATGGCGCTTGTCCATCTGGCAATCTGATGGATGAGTCTAAGTTTGGCAGTTGCCAGGACAACGGTACTTGTCTGACTGTATTGTACCAAGTGTAAAGTTTGGTGGAGGGGGGATTATGGTGTGGGGTTGCTTTTCAGGAGCTGGGCTTGACCCCTTAGTTCCAGTGAAAGGAACTCTGAATGCTTCAGTAGACCAAGACATTTCCAACTTTGTGGGAACAGTTTGGAGCTGGACAATTGCACTTCTTGAAGAATGGTCAAAAATTCCCATAAAAACGCTTCTAAACCTTGTAGACACTTGAAGTTGTTATAGCTGCAAACTGATGACACAATGAACCTTATAGATCCTAAGAATAGGATGTCACTTAAGTTCATACGCGAATAAGGCAGAGTGGCCACATAGTGATTGTCCAGTACTTCTTAAATCCTAATTACAGTCTGTCTTTTCTCTTTTTTTGTTGCCATCCTCCCTCCCTTTATTGAGAATATTTTTCTGCTTTCTCCTGGACCGTCACATCACACAAGCAGTCCACCACGGTCTGAGGGTGTGGGAGGATGGGGGCAGTAGAGGGGTAAAGAAAGGTGAGGGAGGTCGGAGAAAAAAAAATGAAATGCATGAGTAAAGTTTTAATAAGCAAGAGACATAATTTGAAAAGTCTTGGAGGTGTTTGGAAATTTATCAATAACAACCAGCTGGGATTTCATGCATGGAAGCATTTGGTGTAATTGCCTGCACATCCCTGATAGAGGTTCCTCATCAGTAACAAAAATATGCTACTTAATACAAAACGGACTGACGCCACTTACCAACGCTTCCTTTTTAGCTGTGATTTTTAACGGTTTCCAGAATTTAGATGTTTGTTGTTGTCTCTGACCATTATCAAAAGAGCTTTCAGATTTATTTTATCTAGGTCCTCTTTGTGCCGGCTTTTGCTGTTTGCATTTTTATTCATGAAAAGAAGAATTGAGATTCTTAATGTTTTGTACTTCAAAGGCACTCATTTGCATCCAGCTGCACAAATTTTAAGCCCTTTTGAAACAATCGCATACCCTCATGTAACTCATACTTTCTCAGAGCCTGAACAAGTACAGAGGAAAACCACTTTTTTTGTAAATGATCACAGGTTACTGGTTATTGCATTATTTAAGATAATATGATGTGCTTATGGAAATGATTACCTGTCCTCTGCCCCATCAATTTTCCAAGGATTAACTCTCTTATCTACAGTGTATCACAGAACGGATTTGCTTGATGTGCATACCTTGGGAAAGCTGATGATATGATAGGGCCTTAAGAACACATCGTCAAGGCTTGTTGGGCTTCATAAACAAAATTCAAGCTCAAAATGCATCTAGCTTCCAAATGCAGGCTGAATATTTAAGATAATGAGATTCAACTTTCGCTAGCAATCCAAAGTCAATTTAATTCAATCAACAGCCTGATCAATTAAATAACTCATACCCCATGTAGTAAAACACATTCACACTTAAATACACAGCTACAAATAAATAAAATCCAGCCAAGATCCCTGTGAATTGGCAGCAAGCTGCCACGGATTCAACGATCTTCTTTTTCTCCTCTCGATATGGCATCCTGTCTACGCTGCTGTAAAGCAAAACTGATCACTGCCGGCCTCGAAAATGTTCTCACCCTTTCACGTTAAATGAAAAAGAGCTTGCATCCAAGTTTTCACCGTAAGATGGTGTTTGAACTCTTTCACTCAAACTACACATGAATGATGAGGTCATGGTCAATAGCAGCGTAATCATCCAAAGTGGAAATTGGATGTCTGTTTGTCTGACTGTCAAGAGAGAGTCATGCCGAGGGAAGCGAGTGCTCTCTGCTGTGCAGAGAACAAGCTTACGGCCTCATAGTGTATTACAGAGGGAATAACCCACACTGCTACCCGCGCTATCAAAATTGCTTTGGAGGGGATTGCTGCAGGAGGTTGTGTCTGTCTCTCAGTATACCGGTTCTGTATTTCGTTCTCTGCCCAAGGTGCTTCACTGATCTAAAGCCGAAAGCTGTGTGAAAAATTCTGCCACCTCATAGAGGATGATAGCTAAAGGAGAAGAAATTTAACAATTCACACAGCACCAGTGAAGAGGAAAGTGAAAAAGCAAGTGAGAGGCAGGGTGGGAATGAAAAATGAGCTGGAAAATTAGGACATACCTCTGGTCCATTTTTTCCTCTTGTTTTGATGTTCCTTTTGATAAGTGTCATGTTTAAGTATGTCGTCGGATCCAGTGAAACACATTACTCACAGCGCTGCAGGTTTTGGGGCGATCTTGCGGTGTCCCTTCTTGGCAAACCGTGTCATCCTCAGCACTTTTGGTTGCTTGTTCATTGAGTTAGAAATTTCTTGACCAAGGTTTATGGATGCTGTGGTGGCAAAAAGTCCCACTGAATAGAGAGGCTTGAGTCATGAAACTGAAAGGTCAGACAGTCACACGGTCCTTGCCCCCGCCTTTATACATCCATCAGTAGGCATGTTTGCTGCCTGTGCCTGAATGCTTTCCTGCTCGCTCGGTGTAACTCAGCCAATATTTCACACCGTCAGCCGCCAAACGTGCAATTTTTTTTTACTGCTATGTTTGTTATCTAATTAGATTATAGATTGGTGCAATTTCCAAAAACTATCAGTCAGTGCTTCATAACAGACTTGATGTCAGCTATTTCTTGTGGTTTCATAATTATTTTGTTTGATTTCGCTGTGAATTTGCGTTTCTTTGAGTTGTCCTCATGACGACGGATATGGAAATGCAATAAAAAAGCTACAGAGCCATATATGAAACAGAATGAATTCTTGTGATTCCAACATTTACTTTGAATTTTATTTCATTGAAGAAACCCAATTTATATTAGTTAAATTTATTTATATACTGTTTATCCATTTTCAAATTTTAGTCCTGCTGCACTTTCCCAAGCGAAGTTGGGATGGAAGTCAGAGTGAATGTCAAAAGGTGGGAATATTTTTGTCTTCTTTCATTCTATCCTAAATGTTTTCTGACATGGATTTTTGTGTTCTAACATAAATGTTTGGAGGCGAAGCTTATCTTTGATAACCTAAGATGAAAGCGTAATGTTTTATTTCCTACGTTGTGGCACATTTCACAGAGCTATTTGGTCTAAAGTCAGGAGAGATTGAAAACTATTTACTTCAATTCAATGCCCTGCTCAGAAGGCTACGCTTTGCAATATGTCTATGTGGTAAAGTGACCATTCCTCTCAAAGACATCACCGGCTCCCTGCAATACAAGTGTTTCCTTCTTGTTCCTGTTGTTTATGCTTTGAGGTGAACTGAAGCTTACCTAAGCAAAAGTCAATATGGATTATGGTTTTAGCTGTTCCTCACAGATGCGACTTTGATGCATGAGACAATGATCCCTTTGCTAATTCTTGTTCAGAAATAGAGGATGATGAAGAGAGAAAAATGTGTTATACTCCTTATGTAGTCATGTAGCCATTAAATTGTTTTGTGTTTTTTTTTTTCCTTTTACCTAACCCTTCCATCAGATTGAGTTCATTTTTTTTCATGTGAGGTTCGAGTACATACATGCTTGTTTCTGAGATGTTTATCCCTCCCATCCCTCATCCCATTCCATCCCTCAGGAATCCACCATCGCCAGGCAAGTGACAAGAAAAATGTACATACCCTTGTTCTTTTTTCTTTTTTATGGCAAATGAGGCTGTTACAGTTTTACCTCTCTGGCCATCAGAGCAGAGATGAAAAGTGACAAGCATCTGTTGGTACTGATAATTCAAAAAATTCCAGTATTTTTTTGCAACACATAACATCTGAAAGATGCTTTTGTGGGCTTGTAGTATCGGGCTCTGTTAAAATGCACTCAGTTGAAGGCCCTATGAGTCTCAAGAGCATTCATGTTTTTTTTTTAAATTAAGCACAGACCATGCACAATACGAGTTTCTCTAAGGGCAGAGAAGATGAGGACTGAGTCAGCCAATGTTTTCACAAAGAGTATTGTAGGCTTACAGTTTGTGTGTTCAAGCCCTTGGATCTTTTACTTTTTATCTGTATATCCTTGGTGAGCATAGAAATATATGTAAAAAGAAATAACCAATGTATGTACTGTAGTACAGAATGTATTAACCACACGATTTGCACCAAAACATCAGGGTGAAAAGTGTTAAAAGAGACAGGTTTCAATATAAAACGAACTGAGGTTGTGGAAGGTTGTGTTTGTTGACATGGCAGATAGACAGGAGAAGGCACCGGTGCTATGTAGGACACCCTTATCCCAGTAGCTAAAAAAAACCCTCATTCATCTGCCTTCAACAGCTCTTAGTCTCTGCAGTTGCAGTTAAGATCCAACATTTGGCAGGAGACAGTTACTGGTACACCTAAGAAATCAAAAACCCTAACCGTCTCCGGTTAGGGTTAAAGATGCCGTCATCTACCAGTTTTAGTCAGCCACCTCTGGAGAAAACGGGCAGAAATGTTCAGATCACATTCGGCAGTGCTTTTAGCATGACTCAGCCTGTACTGTTATGTGGAAAACTCCAGTAAACATAGGTGGATGCCTCCACAATCTCATGGAGTACTATCTCACAAAGAGACCGTAATTTGTGAGACTGAATTATTGTACGTCTGAGTGGGTGGTGAGCACCACAAAAGCACTGCAATGAACTGCACTCTCATTGTTTCTCTTCCCTCCGTGCACCTCAGACTTCCAGCACGATTCGGAGTCTTGTTGTATTCAGAAATACTCAGCTGACTCTGCTGTTGTGGCGCGCGACAGTGATCACGGAGAACTGATGCTCCTGTTTGTGGCAAAATGCTGAAACAATCACCTCATCTTGAACGAGAACAAGACAAAATAGATGAGGATCTTAATAAGGCCAGAAAAAAAAAAAAAGAAAAACATTATTTCAATTTTGTGAAAAGTAGATATTTGTTTATACCTGCACAACAGACCAGACTGGAAGTACAATACTGACTCTGTTTTTCGGGATGGGTTAGAGCAGAGTGAACTTCTTGATGAGGCTTAGGTCCTTCAGCATTGCCAGCAAGATGTTCTGTGTACTGAAGGTCTGTTGGAGTGCAGTATCCGAGCCAGTGCCTTACGACAACAGAAAAAACTGATGAAGGAGGTTGGTTCTATGCTAGAGCTCAGAGGCCCCAACAGCTGATTGTGCAAATGAAAACGTTGAATCAGATGCAAACATCATGAACAACAATTACATCTATAGAACGTAGCAATACAAAGTCCTAAGTCAGACACTTTTCAAGTTAACGTTTAGAGGAAATCAAAGTACACTCATCCACTCATTCAGCTCATTCAGCCAGCGGATTATTCCACCCAGGTCCAGGACTGAACAACTCAGACGCTCCTTTATACCAACTGCCATCAGACTTTATAACAACAGCTTGACTTAACCTCTCCCTGTTCAGGATGGACTTTCTCTATTCTCCATACACTCTGTTGCTGTGTATGTATATATTTGTAATATATATATATATATATACAAATGTAAATGTGTGTATATATATTAATTTATATATTTTTTTCAACCCTGTGATTCTATTCTATTGTATGCTGCTGTGATACTGGAATTTCCCCCTAGTGGCTTAATAAAGTATATCTTTATCTTTATCTTTAAACAATGGCTATGTAGATGACAATCTTTTATTATTATTTTCTATATTTATTATTTGTATTGCAACAATGTATGTTTCTATTAGAGATTAAAAAGTGCATTCAAATTGAAAAAATATGAAGTAAAATAAATTGAATTGAACTGAATTAAACTGAATTTTAAGCCTTTGGTGCACATAAAATTGCAAAGTTGACCAAGAAGCGATTCTCTCCCACAGAAGATGCTGCTTTTGAACGTCTTGAAAAAGCCTAAACTGTTATTGCAATATGAAGTGCAAAATCGCAAACCGCAGACATCAACTAGGGATTTTTTTTCATACATACCCACAAATAAAATGATAAACTTTAGTGCATTTGTGTTTATTTAGCTGTAAGGCCAAACACATTATGCTTTGTTTTAAATAGGTACCTCCTAAATAATTCACCACTGCCAGACAACTCTCAAGGGAAATGTGCGTTAAATAAAATTTCTTTAGTGTGTTCTGAAACTCTTGCAGTTCATTCGAAATCCTGTACAGATTCCTCTTGAAGTAATTAAGCCATTGTTGTTGGGACTTTTTTTTTCATACATACCCACAAAAAAATGATAAACTTTAGTACATTTGTGTTTATTTAGCTGTAAGGCCAAACACATTATGCTTTGTTTTAAATAAGTGTATCCTAAATAATTCACCACTGCCAGACAACTCTCGAGGGAAATGTGCGTTAAATAAAATTTCTTTAGTCTGTTATGAAGCTCATGCTGTTATTTCAAAATCCTGCACAGATTCCTCTTGAAGTTATTAAGCCATTGTTATTATGGTATTTAATTGTAATAATCTTTTGTCTAAAATTACTAAGTTAAATTATATATTGGTGCTAAAGGACAGAGCTGGTGCACATTATTATAACCTTTATTTAACCAGGAGAACCTTGTTGAGATTAAAAATCTCTTTTTTAGGTGCCCTGGCCATCATCATCATACAGCCATTAAACTCTGTGGGTAGTTTGTTGCTCCCCAACCGGAAGAACTCTGGTCCAGACTTGGGCTTTAAAGAGGAAGTGGCTGCATCAATTTATTGATTAACAAAAAGCAAAAGTTTGCGTTCCTGACTCTTGCTTCAAAGCAACTTCTAAGATGCCTTCTCTTTTTCCATTAAGACCTATATAAAAGAAGCATAATTTATCGTGGAGGAGCAACACAAGCGTGGTCATGCCAGCAGCCATTAGGTTGCATCAATGCAGCAATTTGTCCATTATCATGAAATGGATTGAGACAGGATGGATCCGCATTTTACTTTGATAGGTTTTCTCTAAAACGTTTTATTTTTTAATTATATTAGCACAATGAAAGTTTTATTCCTGTACACATCTGAATCCTATTTATAACCAAATAGAGCTAATTAACACCCACAAAGAGACAGGATGCACACTTATTAATCTTTCTCTGCTCGGTGATCTAAATGTTTTGTCTGTGTTCGGTGAACAGGCAGCTTGCTGCAATACTACTTTTTGAACTGTTCACCACATATGGCACTGTGTCCTTAGGGCGTACAGCGTAATTAGTCCCTCTGTAATTGGTTCTGGTATAAAGCAACCAGCTTACTTTAAAAGCAAATTGCCAGGGAACACGTTGTGTGTCATTAAAGATGACCAGGATCTAGAGTTCAGTTTTACACTCTGCAGTTTGCCCCGTTCAGATTCATGGACACTGGAAGACGACGCGGTGCTCAGACGGTCTATTAGATCCTGAACATATCCTGCTCATGGTTCAGCAAATCATCGCACCTCAGTAATTGGATGATTTGTGCTCTGCCATATCATACATGTTTATGACAAACCTCATTATGGACAAAATATATCAATATTATTTAGACCACCAACAGAAGGTTTCCAGGCTTGGCTAAAATAAACAAATTGCATCCTACAGTGTCAGACTGCATTGATAAATGCTCCATCCTGTGAGTCAACTGCGCTTTTGCATTCACAAAATTACCTTTGATTTTTAAGTGTCCGCACATACGTATTCATCACTTTTGGAATTCAACAACTTCACCATGTGTCTGGGAGCAAAAAAACAAAAAAAAAAAGCCTTTTCCCAGAGGAGCATTTCACGCTCTTATGTTCATCCCAAAAAAAATGTTAGAGGCATTTGAATTACAGGAAAGACAGGGTAATACATCAGGCCCCGATCAAAGAATTCTTTTGGAGTCAGCACTATCAGGCAGTATTTCGCCATGATGATAGAGAAGAAAACTGAAACCTTTTGAAAACAAATTTGTCATCAGGGGATTATTTTTATATTTATGATGACCTTGCAGTTCAAAAAGTGAGAAGCAAAATATTAGTGAACCTTACAATTGTCGATGTGCCCGGTTTTTTTGGTTCACTGTTGTTTACTGGCTTGTAAATCTGAACAAATATATACAAAAAAAAAAAACCCAAAAAGACTGAAATTATAGCAGAAGGATATAGTTTAACACTCAATATCCAGCACATGTTTACTTGCAGAAAAACCTCAGCTACTTTTGGATGTGATGTTTTTGTTTTGTTTAATTTTTTTTCCTTTTCCATTTCATATTCTGATCTACAGTGAGACATTTTGGGAGACAAAGCATTAAACAAAAAGGCATTTATTAACACTTCTTCAGCCTGGGGCTCCCTGATGCATTGCAGCCTGATGGATTAGAGCTTTGTAAACAGTCTAGTCTGGTTTTTGATGAAGTGTCACCTGAATCTGGGATTAATTGTCTATTACTGCTGTCCATCAGACAACATTACATTGAACTTTACTGCTCAACTCGGTTTTGCCAAGCACCAAAGCACCACCCAAATGATATATTTGGATAAATTTAGTTTAAACACATGAAAAAAACTGATTTGCATTTGTATCTGAAGAGTTTTTGTTGTTTTTTCCACTCTCCTGCAGCTAGTCCTTATATTTTAGAGCTGTCGAAATGCTTTCGAGTAACGTTGCATAACAACACCACAAAAGCCTTAGATTTTCTTTGTCCATTAATGTTACCTGTTACACCATTAAGTTAGACAGCTCGATTCTAGTCATTAAGGGAAAAGAATATATTATCTAATGGCAACTAAATGACATCATATTATTATTACTGTAAATTAATGCTTTCTATTTTTAAGTTTAAATTTTAAATGCTTTTTAGACAATGCTTTGTATTATTTAGTGCACAAAGGTTTCTTATCTCTTCTCAGTGTTATTCAGTTCTCCCTTGATGTCTGTAGACTTTCTATATTCCAAACAACTGTATTTTTACTTGCTGGTAGTCATCTGTGTTCTCACACTGTTTGCTTGAACTCCAACAGTGATTTCTGTGAGAAATAAATAAAAAGAGGTATAAAGAGTTCAATGTTCTATATAATGTATAATTCAATTCAATTCAAATTTATTTATATAGTGTCTATTACAACACAAGTTGTCTCTAGGCGCTTTCCAGAGACCCAGAACACAGCAATTATTACATAAACAACGGCAGGTAAAAACTCCCCTGGTGGGAGAAAAACTCCCCTTTAAAAGGGAAGAAACCTTGAGCAGGACCTGGATCATAAAGGGGGACCCTCCTGCCGAAGGCCAGAGCCAGAGCCAGAGCAGGAAAAGGGAGATCAGAACGAGCGAATGAAGAACAGAGAGAGGAGAGACACAGACACACCGTCAAAGGTACAAAAGACAAGATACACAAGTATAACTATCTGTCAGCAGCAGAACTAAGAGTTTTATGTATATATGACTGATACATGTTTAGTTGGTGGACGAGAGAGACGACCTTATAAACAGGTGGAGACACCAAACAGTGAGATGGTCAGAGGGTGGGACTGCAGGTCAGGATGTCAGCAGATATCCAACAGAGACGTCTATACAGACAGGTGGAGGTAAACACTGGGATGGTCGGAGGGTGGGACTGCAGGTCAGGATGTCAGCAGGTATCCAACAGAGACGTCTATACAGACAGGTGGAGGTAAACACTGGGATGGTCGGAGGGTGGGACTGCAGGTCAGGATGTCAGCAGGTATCCAACAGAGACGTCTATACAGACAGGTGGAGGTAAACACTGGGATGGTCAGAGGGGGGGACTGTGTTTAAGACCAGCTGCTGTAGTCTGGTCCTGCAGCTGCAGCTCTGACTACTGGTTTTAACACACTAAAGTTTACACTAACTAAATGCTTTACTAGAGAGAAACATTTTAAGTTTAGTTTTAAAGGTGGAGGTGGTATCAGCCTCCTTAGTGATGGTTCCTAATAACAGAAATCCCGTCCTCCAAATCTATATTCGGATATTCTAGGAACTACAAGTAAATCTGCTCTGAGAACGGAGAGGAACATATGGTTCTACCAGGTTTTACAAATATCGCAGCTCTAGGCCACTTTGGACTTTATTTGCAAGTAATAACATTTTGAACTGGATTCTGAGTTTTATGGGGAGCCAATAGAGGGAGGCTAGCACAGGAGAGACGTGCACTCTCTTGCTGATTCCTGTCAGCACTCATGCTGCTGCATTTTGGATCCCATTTAATCCCAACAACATTCTCTGGCCTGTGGAGTAAAAATGTTGTGATCTATAGTATTAAAAGCAGCAGTGAGGTCCAGCAGAACCAGTATGGACACTAATTATCTGAGGCCATAAGAAGGTCATTTGTGACTCGAACCAGTGCTGTTTCTGTGCTATGACTTCAAACGGATCATTTCTATAGAAATGGTCACACAGCTGGTTGCAGCTACCTTTTACAGGATTTTAGATATAAATGGAAATTTGGAAATTGGTCTATAATTACCTAAAATGTCTTGGTCAAGAGAGGGTTTTTTTAAGTAAAGGTTTAATTAATGCAACTTTTAAAACCTGTGGCATATATCCTAAGATTAGGGATAAGTTTGTCTGGTCCAGGATCTTCGTACTAATAAGAGAGAAAATATTTTTGAGTAGTCAAGTTGGGATGGGGTCTTGCAGATGATTTAGCTCAGGGAGGTCTGCAGGAACCAAACAGTCTAGAGTCAGGCCAGAGCCTAAGGGAGTCGCCGAAGCTATATATATATATATATATATATATATATATATATATATATATATATATATATATATATATATATATATATATATAGTATGTGATGTTTAGATAGGTCAAGTATATCACTTTTTTCAGACTTGATGTAATATTTACTGTTGATTAATTTCATTATTTCCAGTTCTCAGGAGTCTCAGGAGCCATTTTTGAGAAACAACTCAAAGTTTTAGGTAACAAGTTTGGGGTTGATCCAGAGCTGTCCATCAGTGTTGTCCCTCACAAAATTATCCTAGAATTTCTTCACGTCATTCTCAGGAAAATAAATAAATGAGACTTGGCTGTTCATGTCTGACAAAAATATTACATTTCTTTCATTCAATTAAGAAGAATTTTTAGAAGTGGAAACACCTAGCTAAACAATAGGTATGTGGTTGTAATAACCTATTTGGGAGCGCCACTAATGCAAATACACCTTATAGGCAAGACTAAGTATAGGTAATTTTATTTAAGATTTGGAACTTTATTCAAATGGAGTGTGTCAGCTGATCTGAGGCTTTCTGGGAGTTTGTGGACCATAGAGGCTGAAGGAAGCATCTCCATGTCTGGTTCTGACTCTAGGAACTGATAAAAAAAAAAAAAACAGATCCAAATGACTTGAGAGGCCTGGAAGGTTCAGGTCAGGAGATCACTAATACATTTTGGTCCTAGACCATTCAAAGCTTTATAAACCAACATAAGAACTTTAAAGTCTGTCCTCTGACAGACAGGTAGTCAGTGTAAAGACCTAAGAGCTGGACTGATGTGGTCCACTTTTTTGGTTTAAGTGAGGACTTGAGCAGTTGTCTGAGTTTTAGGTAGATCTGTAAAGATAATATTACAAAAATCAAGTCTACTAAAGATGAATGCATGGACTAGTTTTTCCAGGACCTGCTGATTCATCAAATCTTTTATCCTTGATATATTCTTAAGGTGATAGTAGGCTGACTTTGTTAAAGCCTTAGTGTCTTTTTTCCAAATGTAGGTCTGAGTCCGTCACTACACCCAGATTTCTGGCCTGGCTGTTGGTTTTTAGGTTTATAGATTGAAGCTCTGTGGTGACTTGTAATTGTTTCTCTTTAGCTTCAAAGACAATTACATCAATTTTGTTTTTGTTTAACTGGAGAAAGTTGTGGCACACCCAGTCATTAGTCTTTTTAATGAATTTACTAAGAGCCTGTACAGGGCCCCGGTCTCCTATGGTAACTTTTTTTTTTTTTTTTTTTTTTTATAATCTGTACCAGTGGGAGCATGTTGATCTTTAACAGAAGAAGTCCCAGGATGGAACCTTGGGGAACTCCACATGTGATTCTTGTCTGCTCAGATGAAAAGTTACCTACTGACACAAAGTATTTCCTGTTCTCCAAGTATGTTTTAAACCAGTTACTACAGTTCTGAAAAGACCTGTCCGATCTCCAGCGATTTAAGTAATATATCGTGTTCAACTGTATCAAATGTAGCACTGAGATCCATCAAAACCAAGACTGACATTTTTCCACTGTTTGTATTCAAACATTCAAGCTCATTATTGCGGTGCTGTCTAAAATATGACGGGAAGACATCATAGCAGTTGTTTTGTGTTGGAAAGTTATTTAGCTGTTGAAAAATGCTTTATCAATGATCTTACTTAAAAATGGAAAATTTGAGCTCAAACCAGTAGTTGTTCATTTCTGTCTTGTCTCAGTCAGATGTCTCAGTCTATTAGGCAAGGCAAGTTTATTTGTATAGCACATTTCATGTAAAAGACCATTCAAAGTGCTTTATTTAAAAATATCCAAAAAAATGAATAAAAAAATAAAAGAGTTTAAAACCAGAAATGTAAGACAGACAAACAAGTTAAAAAGAATAAAACAAATGAGATGCAAGAAATAAAGGTTGTAGTGCATTGTGGTACTGGAATGCAGCAGTGAAAAAAAAGGTTTTTAACCTTGACTTAAAGCAGCTGAGAGTTTCAGCAGCCCTGATGCATTCTGGGAGTTTGTTCCATAGACGAGGAGCATAAAAGCTGAACGCTGCTTCACCGTGTTTGGTTCTAACTCTGGGTACAGAAAGTAGGTGTGACCCTGACGACCTGAGGGTTCTGGTTGGTTCATGATGGACCAGGAGATCAGAGATGTATTTTGGCCTGAGACCCCTCAGAGGTTTATAAACCAACAGCAGGATTTTCATATCTGTTCTGTGACAGACAGGAAGCAGTGTAAAGATCTAAGAACTAGAGTTATATGGTCCAGTCTCTTGGTCTTTTGAGGACTCGGGCAGCAGCGTTCTGAACTAACTGGAGCTGTTTGATAGATTTTTTTAGGGAGACCTGTGAAAACAGCGTTACAGTAGTCCAGTCTACTGAAGATAAAAGGTTTTCTAAGTCCTGCTGGGACATCAGTCCTGAGATATGTTCTTTAGGTGATAATAGTCCAGGGGTGAGCAATTCCTGGACCTTCAAAGCCGTGTCCTGCATGTTTTAGATGTTTCCCTGCTTCAACACACCCGATTCCAATTAATGATCGTTACCGGCTTGTCATCTGGGACTGCACAAGTCTGTTAATGACACAGTCATTTGTATTAAGGTGTCTCTAAAACATGCAGGACACAGACCCTCGAGGACCAGGAATTGTTTTCTGTGATTTTACTAAGAAAGGGTGGGTTTGATACAGACCTATAGCTGTTCATAATTGACCTGTCTAGACTATTCTTTTTTTAAAAGTGGCCTAATGATGGCTGTTTTTAGGTACTGAGGGAAGATACCTGAAAGCAGAGACGTTTGCAATGTCTAGTAGATCTGAGGCCATACAATGTGTAACACTTTTAAAAAACCCTGTTGGCAAAGTATCAACGCAGGAAGTGGTGGAATTCAGATCTTTTACCCTTTATCATTTATCTTTTATAGGCATAGAGTATGAGACGTCTCATAGTCTGAATAATGTAATATTATAGGAAAAATAATCAAAGTTTGGATCTAGTGTGTCTTTAAAGCATAGTGTCTGACCTTCTCTAAAAACACATTAACTGCAAAGAATACGAACTCTGAACTACAGTCAGCTTGACATAGTTTAGTTCACACATTTTCAGCCTTTATTTTCTTGAATGATAATATGATTCAGAGCAAATTCACATTCAGTTTGCATCAACTAACTGTATTTTTACTATTTAAAATACATTAATGTCAGCTGAGAAGCCAAATTTCATATATGCAAAATCTCAGAAATGTCCCTTGTTAAATCCAACCGTATAATGTGGCAAATAAAAATAGATTTTCAAAGAGCACATCTTCTTCCACTGATCCCACTCTACTCTTTTGGTATTAAATACATTTGCTGTGTCTTAAATTTTAAATGTGCTGTGTGGTATTAAATAAATTTGCACAGACTTGAAAAACATGGAGAAAATAAACACTAAAATTTCTGAAATATTGATAGCAGATAACACTAAATTAAAATTATTTCATTATGGTTTGTTAGGCCTCCATGTCTGCAGTTGATTTTAAAGCAGCAACTCAGCTGCAGGCTTCCAAACCTTTTGCATCCAATAAAATGCCTGGCAATTCCAAATGAATATGGCATCTTTTTTTTCAATTTTTGTTTTTAAAAGCTTTTCAGGTGCATTGGTTCCCAAAGTAACATCCTCACCTCCCTGCTGGGTGGCATATACAAAATACGAACACGTTTATCTGATCATCAAAAGGCTAGTGTGAAGATGAAGTGAAGTACTGTTAACACACAGTGGCATATTTTGTTGAAAAATAGAAGCAAATGGACATGGACATGGAATTTTAAATAAAACATATTCCAGTGCTAAAATGTTCTTCATGCGTGAGCTGGAGAGATTTAAAAAAGTGTCAATACCAAAACATCAATCTAGTAATGATTTCCAGATCTTCTAGATGAAAGAATTCGCTGTAACTGTGCATATTTATAGACTCTTAACTCTTAACTGCACCACTTTCCAGCACATTAATGTACTTTGGGAAGAAATTAAGTATAATTTTGGATGTTAAAGTGTGCTTCACAGCAGAATGATGAGTGATGAGTGTTGGAACTCAAAGTTTCCAGTCTTAAGGATGTGGAATACCTCTACCGGGATTGCTCACCTTCAAAATTTGCTTCAAGGAAAAAAGGTTGGGAACCATTGGCCTTATGATCCACAGGATTTTCCAGGAGGTACATGCTGCTCCTAGGTTCTCCTGAGGAAACACAGCCTTTGATGATGGTCCATTAGTCCTTCATGAATAATGGAAGCAGAAATATCAGGGGAATGGAGCAGAGATACAGTTCATCAATGAGCACCTGATAGGTTGCCAACAGAACCCCATCAGGATAAGCACAAAACAGTGATGTGGCAGACCGATGGAGCGCCACCACCTCCATGGGGGTCTTCTGCAAAGAGTCTCAAGTAGTAAACATGAGCAGTAAAATCGTGGCCACTTGATTCGAATTTTAGATTTCTGCAGTGTTGCTGATGAGAGGTCAGATTAGGCCTCGATATCATAGGGCCATGCTGTTTGAGGTTGAAGCCCTTTTAATAAATAACCTTAAAAAGAAAACTATACATCAAGAAAATCTTCCAACTTGTCATCTATCATCCAATTTGTCTTCTGATTTGATATCATATGATTAAGAATTCAAACAGGCGATTTGTTTACGTATCATAAAAGCAGCGTCTACTTGAAGTCGTTTCACACGTGATTTTTGTGTCAGTGAGAATGAGCGAGAGAAAGAGAGAGAGAACACGCGTCACAAGGTCGTCTTCGTTCTCATATCGTGGCAGCTGGGCTGCCGATATGTGTGTCTCGTCTTTTTTTTTCTTTCTTTTAAGGAAAAGAACAAAACCAGGCGCTAAAGTGCAAGTGAGGCAAGAGATGTGAAAGATAAGTTGTCCCAAGGACTGTAGCGGTGTTTGAGTCAAGACATGAGGCTGTTGCTGCTTGTCTTCCAGCTCAGTTTGGTAACAGAGGACCGTGGCTGGCTTTGGAGAGTTTTGCTTTTCAGAAGGCAGATTAAAACAACAACAAAATCAACTGCAATAGGCTCATAAAATGAATAAATAAACACAAAATAGTCTGATATACATAACCTGCAAAGTTAAAGAAAGAGCAGCTCAGAGAGAAGAAAAAATTAAAACTAAACTAAAACTAAATAAGAGTTATTCCAAGGCACAATTGGTGAATTAAAATAAATAGATAATCCTTTATACATATTAGATATATATATATATATAGTGCTATTTACATTTTTTATCTAATTTATTAATTATATTTTTGGTTGGGAAACAATAGTTTATTTTATTGTATTGTATTGTTGCAATTTTATTTTAAATAAAAGCATGAGAGCGGTTATTGAAGAGTGCCAGATTTTTGTACATAAAAAAAGCCAGAAAAGGTGAATAGTTGAGGAAGACGAGGATGTCAGCAGATTAAACTGAAAATTCATCATCGGTTTTTTTCACAAAGCAGAAAATGTGATGCCTGGCTTAAGGAATTTTAATATTTTACAACGTTTTAGCAACATACAAGCAGGCATATATATTTATTGCTCTCAGGAAAAAAAAAAAGTCCAGTGGTAGCTTCAACATGTGACTGCTGATAGAGTTAAAACATTTCTGTTGTGTCTTTTTGTTTGTTTGTTTTGGTCTTGTGGAGCGTTACCAGTAGATATGACTAATATATGAATATGAAATATGAAACAATAATCTTTCTATGAGAAAAAGTGTACTATCTCCACTACCAAAGATGATGATAATAATGATAAAAATAATAATAGAAAAGCATATGAATAAGACATTTACTTAAAACTTTAACAGTAAATTGTATTTGCATTTCGATGTTACAAAATACTGTGACTTCAAAGACATTTTTTTTTATTTTGATCACTTTCTGAATTTCTTTTTCACTCTCAAAAAATTTTGGTCACAATTTTCTGAGTTTTGAAAACAGTTTTTTAAAACATTAATGCCACAAAATGGTTTTGGCAGATGTTCAATGCCGATTTGAAAAGGTTTGTTTGTTTCCTCCTTTTTGCTTCACTCTTTTTCACATGTGGCTGTGAAGCTTGAAAACTCAGGGAAGATCTGCTTCTTGTGCAAACGTTGTCTGTGTAACAATGAAAATGTATTTCAAAAAAAGAAAAGAAAACTCACATATTTGTTTCCTTAAACCTTTTTTAAACTGTTGTTGCAATCTCTTAATGTGTAATAATGCTACGGCCATAAATTAGGTATCTATCAATAATGTATCATTACCTCCAGGTAATGATACATTATTGATATTATTATTGATAGATACCTAATTCCATAGCAAGATAATACTATAATTACGGCAAAGCAGAGAAAAAAAAAAGTTACAAAATTAGTTATCTTGCTAGTCTAATGTAACAGGCTTTGGAAGAAACGTGCCAAAATATTTGCATTTATACAGTAAATTTCATGAATTCTAAAATCTAAACATTAAAATCAATTTTTCATTCTCATACTGTATTTTTTCTTCCCTGTCTTTTTTTCATCTGTCCCTCAACCATCAGGCTGAATGTATCTTCTAAAATACTCAACGACAAGTTACTGAGGTCACAGATCCACTCTGTTAAACCAATCAGGAAGAAGAGGTTGCACGGAGGTGTGGACTGGTGTTTGTAAGTGCTTCAGAATGCAACCGCTGTGGATCCGTGGACCCTTTACGCACTTGTTGTTACTGCTTTGTTCAGTGGATTGCTCTGTATATAAAGACAACCCTTAAAGTGGCAGTCGGAGACAAGGGCTGGGCATGAGATACTGTTGAAGATATGAAAAGATGAACTATACAGTATGTGGCCTGGCTGATCCCCTAAGATCCGCAGGATGAGGCACTCACACCGTCACTGTCTCAGGATCTTTTCAACTGGGATGTAATAGTTGCATGACACATCTGCATGGAAACATGAACATTATTAACAATAAAATGTGTTTTATTGTGTGTTTTAACAAGTATGGCACTGAAAGACTTTTGCACACAGAAATGAAAATCACAGACAAGAGTTCGGATTGAGGTCATTCTTATTAAATCAGTGCAGGGCTAACAAAAAAAAAAAGAAAAAACTGTTCACAGACCCAATAAAAGTGTTGACCTTTTTGCAGTTCCAATATGCAGCACAGTTGTTGCAAAAGAAGAAACCTGCAGCTTTGCTCAGATTGCTGGATTGGACATTTTATTTGGGTCTATATGTACCAATGTATTCCAAGCCTCTTTGCTCTGGATAAAGAGCAAAATCAAAATTTCCTTGCCAGTGTTATAAGCAGAAAATTATGCAGAAACATTTACAGAAACTGTTTGGCCTCACGCTTGTTTAGTTAAGTCCATGATTAGGTGCACCTGTTGACTAAGCCCTATTAAGACTGCACAGAGGAAACATTAAGGTGGACTGAAGGGGCCTTTTTTTTCCATTTTCTTCTAATCCCTACAATGACTTTTGTCTGTATTGTTTTTGTTCTGTGTGTTCAAGTCCTCCCTCCAGTGCCATAACCTACCAATGCTTTTTTCTCTCTTCTTTTTGTTTTTCTTTTCCAGCCAGCACATTTAAGCGCTCATGTATCATTAGGCTTTTACATACTGGCATTTCTTTGCAGCACATTTCCCCCTTTTGCTGGTCTCAGTGTCTATGTAACAGCCACTTTCTGGAAAGGCGTGAAGTTACATCACCCACGAAGCAGACCAAAAGGTGTGAAAAAGGACAAACCGGTTGTGTATGTAAGGGCCATCCCCCTGTTCCGCAAGCGGGTGAGAAGTGTGAGAATTAAACATCTTTCTGAGCACGTTGGACGTATGCCAACTATAGTCCTAAGAACTGGGGAGCCACCCTTCGCTTTAGGGACAAGCACCGGTCGTATACAGGAGGACCCGGACACTTCTAGCTGCTGAGGGGGATCTGGACACTTCTAGCTGCTGAGGGGGATCTGGACACTTCTAGCTGTTCAGGAAGACCAGAACACTTCCAACTGCTGCAGGGGACCAGGACACTTCCAACTGCTGCAGGGGACCAGGACAGTTCCAGCTGCTAAAGAAGACCAGACCAGGACACTTCCAGCTGCTGAGGGAGACCAGACCAGGACACTTCCAGCTGCTTAGGAAGTCCCGGACACTTCCAGCTGCTTCGGAAGTCCCGGACACTTCCAGCTGCGGAGGAAGACCCGGACACTTCCAACTGCGGAGGAAGACCCGGACACTTCCAGCTGCTGAGGGGGACCTGGACACTTCCAGCTGTTGAGGAAGACCAGGACACTTCCAGCTGCTTAGGAAGACCCGGACACTTCCAGCTGCTGAGGAAGACCAGACCAGGATACTTCCAGCTGCTGAGGAAGACCAGACCCTGGACACTTCCAGCTGCTGAGGAAGACCCGGACACTTCTAGCTGCGGAGGAAGACCCGGACACTTCCAGCTGCTGAGGAGGACCAGACCCTGGACACTTCTAGCTGCTGAGGGGGATCTGGACACTTCTAGCTGCTGAGGGGGATCTGGACACTTCTAGCTGCTGAGGGGGATCTGGACACTTCTGGCTGCTGAGGGGGATCTGGACACTTCTAGCTGCTGAGGGGGATCTGGACACTTCTAGCTGCTGAGGGGGATCTGGACACTTCTGGCTGCTGAGGGGGATCTGGACACTTCTAGCTGCTGAGGGGGATCTGGACACTTCTAGCTGCTGAGGGGGATCTGGACACTTCTAGCTGTTGAGGAAGACCAGAACACTTCCAACTGCTGCAGGGAGACCAGGACAGTTCCAGCTGCTAAAGAAGACCAGACCAGGACACTTCCAACTGTTGAGGAAGACCAGAACACTTCCAACTGCTGCAGGGGACCAGGACACTTCCAACTGCTGCAGGGGACCAGGACAGTTCCAGCTGCTAAAGAAGACCAGACCAGGACACTTCCAGCTGCTGAGGGAGACCAGACCAGGACACTTCCAGCTGCTTAGGAAGTCCCGGACACTTCCAGCTGCGGAGGAAGACCCGGACACTTCCAACTGCGGAGGAAGACCCGGACACGTCCAGCTGCTGAGGGGGACCTGGACACTTCCAGCTGTTGAGGAAGACCAGGACACTTCCAGCTGCTTAGAAAGACCCGGACACTTCCAGCTGCTGAGGAAGACCAGGACACTTCCAGCTGCTTAGAAAGACCCGGACACTTCCAGCTGCGGAGGAAGACCCGGACACTTCCAGCTGCTTAGGAAGACCCGGACACTTCTAGCTGCGGAGGAAGACCCGGACACTTCCAGCTGCTGAGGAGGACCAGACCCTGGACACTTCCAGCTGCTGAGGAGGACCAGACCCGGACACCTCCAGCTGGAGGATCCACAGTATTGTTATTTACTGTACTGACGCTGTACATCCAGCTGAATCTGTCTAGTTACACTGTTCAAACCTCTCCTGCTCCACACATCAGCGCACACACACCGTCTCTCTCTCATCCACACGCCTCTTTTGCACATTCCCTTTACACACACTCCGGTGAAAAGAACCATAACAATATAATGAAAGCTGACAGCATCTTCTCTTTAGCTGCTTTTGTTTTTATTTTTATTCATATGAGCTCAATGGACATGATTGACACCTTCTGTCTCATTTCACCCACACAACATCGAGTCAAACTTTGGTTCTGGAATGCCGGTTTTAATGTATGTAAGGACACGCGGTTGCAGTATTTTTCTCTCTTGCTTGGGCCAGTATGTCAAGGCCAATGAAATAAAATCGGTGGCCCATTTTAATGAAACTGTTACAGGACACCAGTATGCAAGCGCCTATTGTGTATTTTAATGCCTAACCATGACTTTCCCCTGCTGACCTCCTTACATAGTTGGTGTTAACTTATTAACACCTCCGTGTAATATGTTTAATCCACTGGGTGACTATCTGGACTGTAAACTTAGTTCATTAGATTATCATGACTAAAGACGTGAGAGATGATCCAAGTTTAGTAGATTTAATACAGCAGTTGCATGGAAGTGGGTCAAACATAATACATCAGGCGTCTCCAAGTAGAAATGACAGGCAGTCATCAGGACAACAGTTTTACAGAACAGAGCTCGGTGCTCCTTTGACAAAATAACCTGCAGTTCTCAAAACAACATCTTGGCAGCTTTGTCAGACAGCTAAACCCAAACTGCGAAGACAAAATAATGGTCGGATCTGACTGTACTCATCATGACCTCCGAGAGTGACTGGAAATTTCCATCACATTGGTGTTGGTGCAACTGATGCATCACTTACGGCTGACAACTCAGCTGCAGAGCAGTTCCCTGTGCACCACAAAATGATGGTACAGGGGTATCTAGTGCAGTAGAAAAGGGATATAAAACTCTTTTGACAAACGCTGCATTTACACTACATACTGCATTTCAGCTGAGCTAATTTAAATATTTTTCTCTCATGTGGCAAAGTTCTGATATGATCAGTGCACGTGTAAGCAGCATAAGAGCACATGGATTCAGATATCCTCAGATTGATTTTAGGACTTATTCATATATGGAAATAAATCTGATATGAAGCAGATAGGTGGATTTGCATTAGACATCTAAGCAGGCAGATCAGATTTTACGCGTTAATGTGGCGTATATGTCCCTGCAAATGTGATGCAGGAAAAAAATGTAAACTGAGGTAAGATTACCTCCGCTTTTCTCTCCACTTCCTCTGCACTTCCACTCCTTTGCTGACCACCAAGAATGCTTAAAAAAGCAGCAGCTTGGACGAAGTCTGTTTTGCCGTGCAAGTTTTCAAGAATAAGAAGGCTGTGAGCAGAGGAGTGTTAATCTGCTAATAACTTCATATACTACATGTTTTATTTAATCAATGTTCATTAAAATTGATGCTGATTTTACTTAGTTTTACTTCGTTTTTTTTGGACTCGGTTTACTTTTCACTTTTTGTGAATTTCCACATCTCTGGATGTGATGATGAATCTAAAGTCACCAGTATTAGTTCCCTGCTGGTTTTGGCCTCATTTATATGATGTGGTTGGGTTATAACACTTATAACAACTAAATCATAATGTATCACCGTATTGCATAGGGGCTTTGAACTCGTAAAATCATTTGCATGATCATTGCTTTTGTTTTTTCCTGCTGGCTATTTTTGTGCAGCTAACATGCGTCTGTCATTTTTCTTCGAAGTCGAGATCTTCTTCTGTGATTTGAAGAGAAGTCTTGCAGGATGAAATATGGAGAGTTACGGAAATATGGAGGGAGAACTAGGAAAGTTATGCTCATGAAAAAGCAAAACGGGGTTCAGCGGAAACACGAGCTCCATGCACCTTGTCGGAATTTCAGAATTATCGCTTTTGTTTTGCGAAAAAGTGAAATGGAAATCCATCTAATGTTGTGCTTTACACATCAATGATGTCCCCCTGGTGCCATTGCAGACTTGAAAGGACCGGTGCTGAGTGTGACGATTATGAAATGTGTATCAGGAACTGTGAGAACAACTATAGGGTGGTAATCTCAAAGGACGCTATATGGAAGTTGTTTGAAGGAAAGAGGCCTGGGCTTCTCTGCTCTTACTGTTGCTGCAAATCCTGAAATGGACAAAGCAATTTGCAGAGTGGATCAATGAATAATTAAAGTCTCATGGCTTGTATTTTGTGTCTTACTGCAGTGGCATGAATTTTAAAATAGAAAATATCATTAAAATAAGTGAAATCTGGTGTTACAGACTACCATGTGTAAACGCTGTCCTCCAACAATTTCAAGAGGAGGGTGAATGAGTGAGCACTGCAGGAATTCAATTTATTTACTTTTCTGATTTCTTGACATGAAATAGGCAAGTGCCAGTAGAAACAGTTTCAAAAGCTTACCAAACTTTTGGTTACGTGTTGTTTTCTTTTCGTTAGAGAAGCTCATTAACTGAGTGCTGCTTCAGAGTGGAGTCCACGACACTGACAACATGTTAATAGGCTTTGGCACAGATCTGGCGAGAACTGTGAAATTCGTCCAGGGGCTCAGTCAAAGATAGCACTAAGGTGTTCGCTTCTGTCATTGAATTTTTCTGCACTTGTTACTAGGACAACCTGCTTCTTCGGTGTGCCCTTAAAGTAAATGTTGGGGAGGATGGGTGAAAGGAGGAAAGCAGAGAGAACCAGTCTTTCAGATCCCCGGGGAACCCTCAGACGGCGGGCGCAGATGTTGAGGAGGAGCCCATCTATTCTCAGCCTGTTTCTGTAAGTGTGCTTGGTCATTAGTAAGTATTTCATGCAAGTGGAAAAATGGCATAGGATCAACATTTTTATAAGACAGAAATGTACTTCAGTGCTCTAGAAAATGTACAGCTCTCATCTGCCAAGATGGTAGGACTTCTGAGTGTCTGTTTCTGCCTGTGATCAAACATGCATGACAGCTTGCCTTCAAAGCCAAGACAATATGTGAGTGAGGAGTGCTGGCAGAGACATGCTTTTACTGAGACCAGAGGAAACACACACGTAAAACGGTGACAGTACGTATTTTCACATAGATGTGTGCCTCTTCTATGAATATTTAATAAAGGTCTGCATAATACACAGATTTGGTCTTTTTTTTTATTTTTATCCTATTACCAAAATGTCAAAACAGTGTTGCGACTGTCTCAGCGACCCCACGTTTCATCTCTTGCTAGGGAAAACATGAGGGAAACGTGCAAAGAATTTCCCTTCAGTATAAGAAAATCTCGTTATGCTGCACATCTGTTCATGTCTTTCTCTGAATGGAATCACTTTAAATAATTGACACTAAATTGCATGAAGTGAAACAATATGTAAGGTTCATTTTACTACAGCCATTCAGGACTGGCATCCGATTACCCAAGCATGCACACATATCAGCACAACACGTTGCCAGTTTATATTAAGTCAAATCTCATTCAAACCCTGTTCACAAATATTTTTTCAAAGGAGAGGCAGTGCAGCAGCTGCATTTTTGACAGAGCTGTAAACAAGGAGCAGCAGATTTAAATCTCACATGACAAACAGTAATAACAACTGTGCAAACTACCCCAGGAGGCAATTTTCCCTCAAGCATCTTTCACGGGGGTGAACAGTTTTCCCAGCATATTTTTGAGTCAGGACGAAGAGACTGATACTGAGATCATGCAGAGCTCTGAAGGTCGGCGGGGGTACATGCAAAGAAATGCTTTGAGCAAACAGCCATTGTCTTCTTCAGATGAAAAGCACATTCAGTTTTATTACGGAGGTTTCATTGGCTGAAAAAAGCCAAAGATAAATATAGTGGTAGAATAATGTTTTTTTTTTCCACATATTCAGACCATAATAAAATAAACAAAACTGTCCTTTTACTTAAAAAATTAAACCAACATCCTTATTAGACACCCTTCCAGTTGGATGCAGGCTACAATTATGTATGACTTATGGTGGATAGAGAGCCTCAGTGTTCACCGCTGATGTTCTACAACTGTGCTGATTTACAATGTTGATCTGCGCAGGGGGACAACTGTGATTAAAACATGTTATTGACACAAATGGATTAGTTGGATGCTCAAACACTGCTCTACGTGAGTGGCATGCGCAATTTCCTGTTTTGTTGTATGCAAGATTGTGTCTGTGAATTCTTAAGAGAGCTGCTATCACATCACAGACTTATGTACTAAACAGGGAAAAGGAAAAAAATAATCCAGGAGTATGATTCTAATTGAATTCTCACAGTGAAGACACAGTGATTTGGGTGTTATTAGTTAGACTAAACTTTATGTTCAGGCAGTTTCACTTTGATCATGAAAATGATATAAATTAAAGGACCCTTTTAAGGCTCAAGTAGACGAATATAAGGTTCAACAGTTTTACAAGGCTTGTTATTAGTATTGTACTCAAAGTACCCCAAAGGAGCAGCTCCCATCCTTTTAAATGGATTGATAATGCGGTATTGGTCCGTGCACACTGAATCCCTTTCAACTGACAAAGTCAGTGAAGTTTGTTTTCTTACTGTGCGCTGGTGAACGTCTTTCTGAAATAACATTAAATTATCCTGTTTAATTAATGATGGCAGAGCGAGAGGATGTCCTCAGTGATGTTCTTTATGCTCAATATTCCTGTTCAATGGTGTCTAGACAGAGATATCAATTTTTAATACTGAAAGTGCTTATTTATGTTGTCCATACTGTACTGATTATCCATTTCTGACTTTTACATTCAGGCATTTAGCACAAATTGACTTTTAATACAGCAACTCCCCTTATTGATATGCAAAAACAATTGAAAAGAGGGAGAGCGAGAGAGAGAGAGAGAGAGAGAGAGAGAGAGAGAGAGAGAGAGAGAGAGAGAGAGAGAAATTAGCCTTTTTTTGACAAAGTGAAAGAGCTGTATATATATATATATATATATATATATATATATATATATATATATATATATATATATATATATATACATATATATATATATATATATATATATACATATATATATATATATATATATATATACATATATATATACATATATATATATATACATATATATATATATGTATATATATATATATACATATATATATATATATAAACTGCATACTGCTGGAGTAAGATTGTAAAAGATGAAATTAGGATTTTGGTGAGCAGCTCTCTAACTTACTAATATGTTATATAATTTATTTTATCTTATACTATTTTCTTTTTTTACATAATGTGGTGTTTATTGAGTTTGTACAAAGAGTTTGGAAGCTTTACACTAATGAGCCATGAAATTAAAACCACTGTCAGGTTAAGTGAGTGACACTGATTGGACAGATTACTAAACTGGGTAGATAAGCATGACTCTGAGGTGCAATAAGACCACAGATGGGAGTGACCGCTCGTCCAGTGATCCACTAATATGTGCTTGTGAACACAGAGCAGCGAGCCCATTTCAGTAATAACCAAATCAGTCTACCAGCTCAAATTATTATTCAACTTATTTAACTACACTTGTATTGTGTTTGTTTCATAAACAAAAATAACTGTGACTGTGTTTAACTTTCAACAGAAAATACTACTTAGCCTGTCTAATTAAATAAATATACTCCTTCTTTCACACAGATGTCACAAGACTTTAATATTCATCTTAATGACATTTACATTTATCTTAGTATGTGGACAACATAGTTTGATTATGTAATTATGCCGACGGTAACACAACGAGTTACAATAAACTAAAGCAACACATTTTGAACTTAACTAATTGTTGCAAGTCACTGTTACCCGATGTCGGTAGAAGGTTTATAGTTCCTAACATTTAATACATGTGAACATAAACCTGCCTGACCCCAAACCCTCTGCATCATTGCTCATACTGATGACCAGAGCAGAGATGCTGCACATGAAAATACTCTCAGTACAAGAAGCAACAATATATATTGCTCATCTACTTTTACTTCCTTTTGAAAAATACAGTGCTGCATAAAAGAAGAAAAGTGGCAAGCAGATTAAGCAAATTAATATTGTTGATATTGGGAGTCTTGTATTTAAACATCCCAGGTCACCCCTTATTTTGTCTAATGAATTAATAATAATGTGTTTTGATAATCAGAATGTCCTTATAACTATGTTGACTTCTGTTAATAACTCAGAATAAGGAAAGAAACTCTCTTCCCTCGAGCATGAGTCAAGTGCAGAAGTTAAGATATGTTTTCTTTTTTTTTTTTTTTTTTTGTTTATTTAGTTTGCTTCACGACATTTTGGTGGTTTCCACTGTTGCCTGTGGAGTTTGTATGTTCTCTCTATGCTGAGTTTTCTCCGGGCCGTCCGGTTTCCTCCCACAGCCCAAAAACATGCATGTTAGGCTGAATGGTGATTCTAAATTGACTATAGGAGTGAGTGTGAGTAAGTGTGGTTTTTAGTGTGCACGTGGTCCTGCAGTGGACTAGCAACCTGGCCAGGATGTAAGCAGACCCCTCAGTATGTGCGAGTGATGATCCAAACTGTTTTCACTTTACACTTTTTGGAATTTACTGGAAAAATGAGACGTTTGTTACTGTGGACCAATGTTTTGATAACACTTTGTGTAATGAGACTGCATTGAACTAAGAATACATGATTTATTTATTTGGTGAGAAAAGTGTTAACAGGCCCAAAAAAATTTACATTCACACCTGTCACTGCTCTGCCTAAGTAAATCCACACTTCTTTTTCTTCTTTTTTTTAAAGCCAGAATAGAGTCTGTAATTGACACAAATCATAAACATTGCTAATTATAAGACTCTAATATAAAATTCTTCTTTAAGACCTTGGGTTTTGACATTCACGTAAATAATTATTCATCAAATGCGACTCGTGTAAACATTTCAGACCGAAGCTTTTAAAATGAATCACGTTTAACGCGTGTAATAGTGTATGTAATTAGTTGGACTTCATACTTTATTAGCTGTTTGACTTTTCTTTTAAAAATTCTCATGAACTGATTAAAGAAATGGCCAAAGCTGATATATATATTTAAAAGAATAGAGGTTATGTAAATTATTACTTTGCAAAGGACATTTAGTAGTCTTTTACCAGAACAGAATTAATGAAAAAAGGAAATAATGTTACAGATACTGCAAGTGAAAGGCTGTGACTTGCATGACAAACCAACTAAATTTATTGTAATGCTGCTCAAATGAGGCCTGATCTTTAGTTACAAGCAACCAGCATGCAGATTCATATAGCAGCAGTTTGAACGCTTTATAACCTGGCTTAATATGGGGACTGTAATTAGGATAACAAAACATTGGATTATACGCTACATGGTCAAAAGTATTTGCTCACCTGTTTTTGTTCAAAAATGAACTTAAGCGACATCCCAATCCTAATCCATAGGGTTTATTATGACATCAGTCCACCCTTTGCAGCTATAACAGCTTCAACTCTTCTGGGAAGACTGTCTACAAGGTTTAGTTTTGACCATTCTTCTAGAAGCATATTCTTTCAGAAGTGCAAATGGCCAGCTCCAACCTGTTCCCACAAAGTTGGGAGACTGGAATTGTCCAAAATGTCTTGGTGAAGCATTCAGAGTTCCTCTCACTGGAACTAAGGGGCCAAGCCCAGCTCCTGAAAAACAACCCCACACCATGATCCCCCCTCCACCAAACTTTACACTTGGCACAATGCAGTCAGACAAGTACTGTATCCTGGCAACTGCCAAACCTAGACTCATCCATCAGATTGTCAGATGGACAAGCGCCATTCTTCACTCCAGGAACGCTTCTCCACTGCTCTAGAGTCCAGTGGCGCCGTACTTTACACAACTGCATCCAACGCTGTGCATAGCACTTGGTGATATTTGGCTTGGATGCAGCTGCTCGGACATGGAAACCCATTCCATGAAGCTCTCTGCACACTATTCTTGAGCTAATCTGAAGACCACATGTAGTGATTGACTCTGCAAAAAGTTGGAGACCTCTTCACACTATGCGCCTCAGCATCTGCTGACCTCATTCCATCAGTTTACGTGTCCTACCACTTCGTTGCTGAGTTGCTGTCGTTCTCAAACACTTCCATGTTCTTATGATACAGCTGAAAGATGCCTGTGGAATATTTAGGAGCGAGAAAATTTTACGACTGGATTTGCTGCACAGGTGGCATCCTATCACAGTTCCACGCTGGAATTCATTGAGCTCCGACCCATTCATTCACAAATAGTTGTAAAAACAGTCTGCATGCCGAGGTCCTTGACTTTATACACCTGTGGCCATGGAAGTGACTGGAACACCTGATTCCAGTTATTTGGATGGGTGAGCAAATACTATTGGCAATATCGTGTATCTTTTTTACTGCAAGATTATAAAGTATTAGATAATTCTTAATAAAGATGCACTTTTTACTACATCAGAAATGGCTTAATCAGATGCTAAAGTAAATTTTCAAACTTACTTACTGCAAACTTAGATTAATCTAGAACTACTCTATAATTTAATTAATATATTCCTTCTTAAAAAGATAAAGCCTTACTTTTCAGTTTGCAGATTAGAAAGTGCTTATATTATCTGCTTAATTATTCTCAAGTAATGAGTGGTTGTATGAATAAAATACCTAAATAGTTGTGATTCATTCTTATTTAATGGTGGCAAACTAAGCTTGCATAGAAACATTACCGAAATCCTGTTGCACACACAAAATCCATTTAAAAGGGGATTTGAACTTAAACTGAAATGTAATTACTTCTGCTTCAGAGCAATAACAGAGCATACAAAGTCAAAACTAAATCAAAATTTAGAACGACTGTAAACTAAAGAAGTTAATGTCCATCCTTTGCTTTTCCCATAGCAACAATCTTGTGGTTTTAATCCTGTGGGAATGCGTTGAAATACTACAAATAATCATTTACTAACTGTCAGTCAGACAGCTTTCCAAGTAACTGTACTTTCTGTGTTTTTCTGTGTGGGTTTAGAGATATACATTTTAGTTTTTTTCTTTTCCATTTGCTATTTGTTATTTCCAAATGAGTGCCACAGAGCGATTGCCTGAAGTCACTTCTATCAGCATGGCCCATTTCATTCTTGCAATTGATTGCATGATGCTGCTTTAAAACAACAATGGTATACTTATATAGCAAGTCACTTATTTCAATTAAAAAAATAAATAAATAGAAAAAAAAATATCCAGCATCGCCAAAGAAAGCTTTTCAAGTCCTGAAGGCAACAATATGCAACTTTTCACCTTGAGGCGACAGAATAGATTGCGAGTCCTTCGTTTGTCCCCTCAGGTACACAGCTTAACCCAACTCTTGTCACTCATTTTGATGAGCTGTTGAGGCGACGTTTCAGCCCGAGGCACGAGCAGCACAGAGCCACCACGGACACTGAGGACATGGATGGAGAAAGTTAATGTAGAAATAAAGAAATAAGATGACAACAAGTCTACATTTATATGATCTGCTCTCACAACATCATAATTTTAAATATGATAAAAGTCCCTCAGTGTAAAGAGTCATAATGTCTGAAAAGTTGCTTTTAATTGAGGAAAAAATGTCACTTCCGCAGTTTGAATCTGTTGCCATTATTATTAACAATTACTTCAAAAATATATATACATATTATAAAAACACTGACTTTTTAAAAGAAAAAAAAATTCAAAATAGACTTGCAAACATCTAATTCAGATGTACTCATCTTTCACCACCAATGTTTTTAACCAGTGTTTGTCACTTTTATTGCTCCATGCAAATTGTTCATGTTAGTTTGTGTTTGACGTTAAACACAATGGATGTTTGTTAATGTTACGTATTAATGTGTTGCATCAGTTTTGATAATGTACTTTTTTAATCCACACATACTCACACTCAATTCCATGGTCACCTGCTTACCCAGGAATCTTAAAAGATAAAATTTGACATTAAACAACAATGTTCTAGTTTTACTCGTGTCTTTAAAGCTGACCAATATAGCAGCTTTTGTTACCAAACACGCTTACATTTCATACATGCCTATAATCCTTCCTGTTATTCCGAAAATGTAGGTTGAAGTTTGGGGGGGGGGGGTTAATCAATCTGTAGGGATTTCCACAGGAAAAACAAGATTTAAGACTTTTGAAATGAAATTGAGATGCATACACGGGTTTAAGGCAAGAACAGGCAGTCAGATACATAATTGACACTGTGCTTAGAGTATAATTACTGGAGAGCCAGTTATTTATCACTGCAACATGCACACAATGGTTTGAAAACAACTACTTGTGTTTGACTAAGCTCCAGTCAATATTGTCAATAAGCAAGCAGCTGGAGCTACCATGGTGAATTGGTTTTTTTGGCTTGGTCTGTGATGTCTCTCCCTCTAATTGCTTTTGTTAAGTTAATTCACAGTGCTTGACAGTGCACTTCTGCTTTAGCATTTCAATGTAACGTGCACTTATGCACTCATTAATGTGGGGAAATATTAAAGTTAAATGGTGCACATTTTTATAGCGTCTTTAAACATTGGCTGAGTCCTACATCACCATTTACAATGCATTTCACCCCGGTGGTGGTAGAGCTGTTAGGTAATGCGCTTGTCTGCCTCTGGGAGCCACTTGGGATTCAACGCTTTGCCCTCGGACATTTGGACATGTGGAGGTGTAAGGAGCTAACTGCTGACCTTCCAAGTGGTGGGTGACCATTCTGTCACTTGATTCACGGCAACTTCAGATCAGGATGGAGCATTAAAAATGAGAAATGCTTTGCACATGGCTCAAAACACCTGGTATGGTGCACTGACAGCATCCAGTTCACTATTCATCAAGATATTGTTGGCTAGTTAATAACTTAAAAAGACTTCATGCAAAGCACATTTAGTAGTGACTAAATAACTTCAGACTAACATATTCTGCCTCATATTATTTGTTCGGTCTACTAGTTCATCACAATGTACTAAGTGTAACAACAACGTATGTTTTATTAGTTTTTTTGGGGTGGGGCCATGGCTGCAGTATTCCCATTCTGTGACAGCTCAGTCAGCAAATTATCCCAAAATTTTCCTGGTATTTTAGTTTTGGCTCCCCCCCGCTCTGCCTTGACATTCCTTACTTTTTCTTCTTGAGACTATTCAACCATTTTGACAGAGATGGAAAAGAGATCGGAGAAGTCGATTGCGAGCGGATTCTGCACGGGCCACAAATTTTACAGTGAGAGGAAATATGTGTTGTAATCTTTATGAACTCATGGCTGTGTCCTTTAAAGGGCACTACTTACCCAGAGAACTTTCACAATCTACTGTTATTTTATTGCATGTTCCAGGACCTGATTTTAGTCTGGCCACTGAGCAGATTGCTGACTGTTAAATCTGAGCTCTCAGTCTCGCTGGAGGAGAGCCAGTGTCTCCAGCTTGGGATTTTAATATATGTGGCATCACAACACATCTGCCCACCCTCTACTTTACAGCAACATGGCACAACTCCCACCTAGGATGCCAAACTCACTGGTTTTGTGTGACTGAAAAACTGACTGAAAGACTTTTTCTCATGGAAACATACACAAGGTGCCAGAGCTGGTGAAAGAGTTCAGCCAGACAGCTAGACTAGTAACATTTGGTCTGATGGCAGGTAATCTAGACCCCTTAAGACAAAACATGGTGTAGAGCAGGAGTAGGCAGTCCTGGTCCTCGAGAGCCACTGTCCTGAATGTTTAAGATGTTTGCCTGCTTCAACAGACCCTGAAACAAATGACTGTGTCATTGACAGACTTGTGCAGACCTTGATGACATGCTGAAGATGATCCAATTTTTTGAATTAGGTGTGTTAATGCAGAAAAACATTTCAAAGATGCAGGACAGCAGCACCTGAGGTCCAGGACTACCTACCTCTGGTGTAGGGGATGCAAGTCCTCTAACCCTTTTAACGCTGCTACACCATCCAAGACCAAGACTGAGGAACTGTGTTGTATGTCAGCGCTCTTACAACAGCTCAGCATTCAGTCGAGCAGTTTGAGACTTTTAAATATTGGGTCACGGAGCTGGAGAGCTGTCTAACCTTTGTTCAACATGCTACGAAAAAGCACGCACAAAGTGCCTCCATTTGCTATGGAAGGTCTTTTAGTGTCAGCAAACACATTTTACCTCTTTCACTGAATCCTTCTCACATTCAAAATTTCTACTTGACTTATTTTTCTCACTACTAAACACAAAGTTGACGTAAATTAGCACAAAAGTGCTGTGAAACAGCCGTGTCGCACCAATCGCAGCCATTCTAGTTGAAGAGCACGGCCCTCCCAGAGTTATTGTGGAGCAGTTTGGAAACTTCTAGAAATGGCTGATCTGCTCTGCTCCAGTTAGATTACACGTTAAGTCTGTTGTGTTGCTGGACTGTGGCTAAGCTGCATCAACACAGCAGATGAGCTGGCGGGAAGTCATTCATGAGAGATACATAGAAAATCCAGTGATTTCTTTGTTGTTGTTTTTAATAAAATGGCACAAGCGGCCTTTGACTTCCACATCGACTTTATATTAACTTGTGGAGGTTGTAGGTGAACAATTCAATGTGTTTTAGAAAAGATTTGAACCATAACCGAAGAGAGGTTCAGACGAAAATCATATTTTATTGGGCAACAGTCAGAACAAGACATGATGGGATATGCTTTTTTTGAAAGTGCAGACTACGGTGAGATTCTCATGCGATCTGGAATCCCTCAGGTGAACTTGTAATCTCATGAATCCTGCCGAGGAAGCAGCACTTGAAAGCGATTAGCTTTTGAAACACCCCCCAAGAGACCTGAGAACGAATCAAAACCACTGCAAAGCCGGACCACACTCCCTGTGAGACTGAGGCACAAGGCTAACTACGGTACAATGTATCACATGGGAAAAGTATTGTTAAAAAAGGTGCATGGTCTCTTTCACATAATTGAGAAAGAATGAAAAACAACTCTTCCATAGCTGATGGGGCTCAGCGAGAACACCGGTTCAACTCAGACTTTCACTGCTCTGTACGCCCACTCTGTGATCAGGAAAGCCACGCTGGTCAGGCAGGGCTCCTTCCTCCCTTTCCATAACGCCTTCCACCTCCTGCCATCAGGCAGATGTTACAAGTCCTACTGGCCTGGCAAAACATCTATAAAAAGAAAAAAATCCTTTATTTCATCAGCAATAACCATTTTATGTCTTAATTCTTTGAAGGGGCATGAAGACAGAGAAAAGTCCTATCATATTATAGTCTTGCCTACCCTTTCTTTCTACCCGATATAACCTGTAGGATCCTACAAGGTGGACCCAATCCCAGTTGATGCTAAGCAAGAGTTGGACACAGTGAATCGTTCAGTCTCTCTTGACAAGACAGCATAGCATGGATTTAATATGAGAGGAAGCAGAAATGCCTAGGGACATCCCACACAAGACATTCAGCACAAGCATACAAACTGAATAAAATATTGCCCGCAGTGTACCAGGAAGTTTAAATTCAGAACTTTCTTGCCGTGGAGCCAATCACTGTACCACCATGCCATCCATGCCACAAATCAAACCTTTGCTATGCATTCAGGCTGAAAACACTCTACCACCTGGTGCGGACTGGCCGCGCAGAAAAAGCAACATAAAAACTGCTGCAGTCGATCTGTTGTGGATCCTTTCAGCTCGGAGCTGGGAGATATCACCCAAAATCAATATCACAGTTGTTACATTTACCTCAGTAACGATTGGTAAAATTCAAAGATTATTAAATCCACCTATGCACAATATTTCTTTGTCTTAATAATGGCTGTCTCTTAGTTTATGAGAATTTATGAGTTTTTTAATGGTTAAGGAAACAAAACTACATACAATTTCTGTATTTGTAATATCAGAGAAAACGCTCAAATAACTCGGCCAAACTTGACTGATCAAAACAGTCCCAAGTGTATAGATTTGGGCTTCAAGATCATAAAGAAAGAGCAGCGTTCCCATGTAATACGACACTAGAGGAGTATCCACTTAGCATGCTGCATGACAAACAAGTGGCATTCAACAAACACATGCAGAGTAGTAGAGATAGTTTCAACCGAACCAAAGTGTTTTGATGTGAAACTGATGTGAAATGACAATGGCACACTGCAAACATAACATGTTTTATGTCACTGTCCATCTACGTTGCAAGCCAGCTTTTTTAAACTATGCAGCTTATGCATTCACATGGCGAACATGCCTTACTGATGCAACATGCACACGCTATTGGCAGAAAGAGAGTCAAACCCTGTGATAAAGTGTTGCAGCACTTAATCCCAGCTTTCTCCGGTGAACGTTTGTTAAACCAGCAGAAGAGGAAAATGTTGGAGGGGATGCTCTCTCTCTCTCTCTTTCTCTGTCATCATGGCTCTGAACAAAATCAGTCCACTGAGCATCTGCTGACTATTATTTCTGTAACTTTGGATTTCTCAGGGGCACAGGCCTCTAATCTCCACTGTACAGTGCTGGATTTTTGCTGAATTAATCCACGGTGTGTTAATATGTATATACACATAAAGTCCCCTTGCAACTTTGGTGTAAGGTTGGTAACTCAGTCCACCAATCAGCAGAGCATAAATATTACACTGTGAGCTAGGATTTAGACTCTGTGTGCTGCTGCATATCATCAGCACCATTCACAAAATAAAATGGATTTTCATTTTTATAATTGTTGCTTTGCAATCGAAGTATGAAGATTTTTTTTTAGTTGGCCTTGTTGGCCCATCTCAAACTAAATCATATCCATCATCAAATCCATCATAATGGCCCGTTTATAATATTATTCTGTTAGAAAAAGCTCAGCTTTTCCCTGCAATAACAAAAAAAATAAAACTTCATTGGTGCATCATAGAGCCCTGATAAAAGACCCAGTCTCAAATCCTGTAAATACGTAAATATTCGAATTAAAAACCTATAGCATGCAGCCATGTAATTATTAAATGAGCTTAACTCAAGCTTTAATCAGTGCTGCTGCTTCTAAAACACCCATCACCATGCTATGTGTAGGGTTTTAAAAGAGCTGGAGGGGTCGTCAAAATGACCAAATGAACATTTTCAGGGCAGCTCTACCATAAACGTGATCAAAGGCTACACAGGGTTCTCGTTCATGATCAAACCTGGTACATTTATGCACGCCACAATGTCACTGGATAACAGAGACATCTCAACGAAGTTTAAAACCAGGAGACGCCTCGCTGTGAAGCTGCACAGATAAAACACTTCATCATTGTGTCACTCTGTTATGTACAAGCAGATATTATGTGAAATGCCTAAAGCTTACAACAAACTGTATCCAGTTGCTCCAGGTTTAGAAGCACCCAAAATATCTTGTTAAAAGTTTAAGAAAATATAAAAATCCTGTTGGTCCCAAGTTGCAGAAAAAATGTATAGGACAGGTCATCCAGATCCTCCAGAGGTGAACTCTCTTCATAAACCTGTCCTATTGGAGGATCTGGATCATCCTCCAGATCTGGAGGAATTGGAAAGTCTCCGGATAGAGGAAGCTCTGACATTTGCCATGTGTTCATCAAATTCATCACAGATTATAGCAGAGGGAACTTAGAGCTGTTATCTTGGCAAAAACATCTTGCACCAAAAAGTAATTTAAGGGATAATTGCAGTCCATATACTACATTGGTGAAAAAAATATTTATTCTGTGATAAGAACTTAATGCTCCTTTCAATCATGCAACATTTTTGGAGTTATATTTTGAGGATTATGGAAATAATGCTTAAGGCACCAAAATGTCCAACAGGAGCCCTTTTTAAATATGCTTTAACATTTTAATCAGTTTAACACTCATTAACACTCATTCTGTTGAACAGTTGTTGTAACTGTTAAGATAATTAATATTAAGTAATCATTATCAGTGACAGATAATTAAAATGTAATTATGTGATTTTGGTTATTGCATTATTCTATTAATAGGAATATGATGGTATCACAATTTAGTCTAAGAAACAGTGTGTTTCAGCCTGTAAGCTGTACTTGGGAAGCACAGGGGAGACTCCTCTGGAACTCCAGGGCGTAGTTTTACCAAGCTTTGGGGTTATTATCTGTCACCAGGGTAAACGAGGCATGGGAGCTCTGCTCGTATCTGGAGGAGCTGTTGCACTTAGTCTCTGACAAACTGTGGCACAAAACCACCATTTACTGCTGTGTTCACACCTTGCTTCTAAACCATCACACCTGACTGTCCTAAGTGAGAGTCGGCTTCTCCTACATGCTCCCCAATAGTGAGTAGTGAACTGCATTTATCCCTTCTGATCCAGTACCAGTAAGCAACAGTGCACACTGTGTAGAATTTAATTCAGCTTTAGCAGTGTAAGCAGCATCTCAAACATTATCCATTGTAGATGTGCACAGGAATTGACCGGTTATGTAGATTTACTGTTATATTTAAAATGCCATATTATGCAATTTCAAATAAAGACTATGAAATGCAGAAATGAATACATGCTGAGACAAATTTTTAAATGAGTTAATAATCTGTTATTGAGATGAGACTTAGACAGCAAACATCATCTTGTTGGGTCCTTATAGGCACATATGTATTTAACAAGTGTATTTTTTTTTCCGTTATTTCCGTTATTATAAGTATGATTAAAAATTAAAGACCTGCATTTTGAACCACAAAATAAAATGAATAAAGGCTCTCAAATACTTAGATAAATCAATAATCCATCAGCAATCAAACAAAACAAATGAGACTTTGCCAGAGAACATCTACGGGTCTTCATAGGTGTATATAAAAAAAGACATGGTTTGTTACTAATGGAATAAATCACTAAAATAAATAGATAAAGAGGGTAAAAAGACTATTTAATTAAATAAGTGCACATCATATTTATTGAAATTTAGAAGAGCATTGAAATAGATCAATTTATGAGAGTCTTTAAAAATAATACAATTGAAAAAAAAAAAGTGAGGTGGTCCATCCATTGATCATGTCTTACGATCAATGGGTGCAGCAGTTGGAGGAGTGATTCCCAACTTTCCTTTCCCAGAACATATCCTACAACTTTTTAAGGAATCTTCTGCTAGTGGGATATGTCCAAAACACCTTCCCTAGGATGCCTAGGATGCAATCTGAGGAGATACTCAATGCTCGTCAACTAGTTACTGTCAGTGTAAAAGAGCAACAACTCTAGGCTCCTCCCCGATGACCTCGACATTCAAGGCCTCCTTAGCCATCATTTCAACAGAAGCTACAGTCGGTCACTTTAATCTAATTGTTTCAGTCTCTACCCACAGGTACGGGTTGGAACATAAATCATCTGCTAAATTGACAACTATTTCCTTAATCCCAGCTCTCTCTTTATCACAACTCATCTGTAGAACATTTTGCCTCCTTCCAGATGCTGTCCCAATAATGATGTCAATGTCACGCTCCTATTTACTTGTGTTCAAGACCCCTGGAAAGTAGAATACCCCATTTGAGTCATGAAAAAAGCTTAGAGAGCACAATCCAACTCTTTCCAATTAAGGACCATGACTTTATTCCATTCTCCTCTCAGTTGCATCTCACTTGGCTGTAAACCCCTCCAGTATGTGATCTCTGCTTCCTGAGGCCAACAGGTCAGTGTCATCTGCAAAAGCTAAATATGCAGTTCCATTCTTATCAAACTGAATACCCTCCTCCCTTTGACTATGTTTAAAATGACCAGCGACAAAACGCATTTGGGAAAAGTGACGAAAGCCAAAAACAAAAAAGCGTTTCTGGCTGCATCAGGACACAAAACAAGCCAGGACCACAACTACAGACTGGATCAAAGGCTGGTTCTCTTAAGCATCATGAATTTGACTTTCTCAAGGAGGAGAAGGTTGCAGAGGAATGTAGTAATCTTACTATGTTTTTCATTTAACTTTTATTGATTTATTCCAGACATGTCAAAACCACTGTATAAAACATAACATTAACACCAGTATAAATATATGTGTATATAAATAAATAAATATACATATATATATATATATATATATATATATATATATATATATATATATATATATATATATATATATATATATATATATATATATATATATATATATATGCATACACACATATTTTGGACATATAGAACCTCTTGTACATAAATCTATATAAATGAATGAATCAATTTATGTTCACAAAATAAACAAATCTATAAAATAAATCAATCCACCAATACACCTTAAAAGACCTTAAAGACCTTAAACATTGATATTCCACTTCTTTGTCACAGTCTTTCTATGTAATTTTTGATTAATCTAATTCTTTGTACATAACGGCTGCATAGCAAAGAAAACCTTATACCCTCATACCCACCAGTATTCATCCAATATTCAAATCCAATAATTGCATTTTTAAAGTATCAAATCAAGGATCAATGGGTAGTTGGTTGAGTGAACAAAATCAAAGCTTTTAGAGTAAATATGTAATAGAAGTTCTGTGGTGTCGCTGTTTGTGTGAATGAGCAAGGGAGAAACACAATGTAAGGGGCTGTATAGAACCTGGATAAGGTTCAAAAGGTGCTGTATAAGAGCAAAATCATTTAACTGCGCACGGGGAAAACTCTAATTATCTCCTTTTGAGCACACACTTGGCAACGGTGAAAAGAAAACTCCCCTTTAGCACGAAAGAATCTCAATCAATTAGAATGAGGGAATCATAGAGTAAATAATACCATTACTGCAGCGCATGGAAGCAACTCGCTGTATCACCACTGCCATGTGCATTTAATGGCAGCCTTTGAGAAGAAATAAATTTTACTCAGGTGCATTTTGCAAATTATACTGTCACAATGGGGGTGGGTTAACATTTTATTTAAGACAAAAATCAACTGAGTGCAGGCTTATGCTTCATTAACATTTATACAGTGTTTTGATTATCTACCATCTTCTGATGATGATTAATAAAATCTGTTACTCCAGCTATTATGTCATGCACTGATCCATAAAACGATTTATGAAGTCAAGGGTCACTGAAAATGTCCAGAACAAAAGATCCACTCACAACAATAGAAGGTTGAAACGTCCACTCGATCAGAAATTGATATGACATCAAAGTAAAAAAGATTAGTTGTTATGGAAAACCAACATGTAAGACTGTTCCTAAAAAACTTTAAAAATAAACACTAAACAACTACTAAACGTATCATTTGAACAAAATAACTACAACAAATGGTCTCAACTCAGTGGCTTATCTGTTTGACGCTTTACTGGTTTTTACTTTTCCAGCTCTTTTCTGTCAAAGAGGTATATAATCAAAGGAATTGTTCTGTTCAATATTATCCCGTATGTGAATCTGAAATGGATCTTTCTTTCTAACCTGTTCCCTTGAGGTACCTTTTTAGTTCAACTTAACTTTCATATACCTAGTTTTACCTGATATGAATGCCGGAATTTTACTTCAAACACAGAATATTTTCGCACTGTAATACTTTTGAGGATGTAAATACTTCTTCCAAGCATAACAACTCTATGCATATTCAAAGAACTAGGTAGGCGGTTTTTTTTGTTGTTTTTTTTTTTTATATGCAGTCACACATTCATTCCTCATTGTCTCTTTATACATTATTTATATGTGGATAAAAGTCTATCTCTCTCAGATAGCTCATATGCTTTGGGGCTCATGTGTTTTTTGGATCCTAGTTGCCGGTATTCATAGATCATCTTGCTCGTTTCCCACAAACAATCTAGTAAAACTATTATGGGAATTTTTGACCATTCCTCTGGAAGAGCATTTGTGAGGTAACACTGATGTTGGACCAGAAGGCAGGACTCTGTGCAGGCCAGTCAAGTTCATCCACACCAGACTCTGTCATCCTGGTCTTTGTGGACCTTCTTTGTGCACTGGTGCACAGTCATGTTGGAAGAAGAAGGTACCAGCTCCAAACTGTTCACACAATGTTGGGAGACTGAAATTGTCCAAAATGTCTTGGTATGCTGAAGCATTCAGAGTTCCTTTTACTGGAACTAAGGGGCCAAGTCCAGCTCCTGAAAAACAACCCCGCACCATAATTCCCCCTCCACCAAACTTTACACTTGGTAAGGCTTGGAAAGTTGGCGACATCTTCCCACTATGCGCCTCAGCATCAGCTGACCCTGCTTTGTCAGTTTATGTGGCCTACCACTTCGTGGCTGAGTTGGTGTTCTTCCCAAACACTTCCATGTTCTTATAATACAGCTGACAGTTGACTGTGGAATATTTTGGAACGAGAAAATTTCACGACTGGATTTGTTGCACAGGTGGCATCCTATCACAGTTCCATGCTGGAATTCACTGAGCTCCTGAGAGCGACTCATTCTTTCATAAATAGTTGTAAAAACAGTCTGCATGCCAAGGTGCTTGATTTTTATACAGCTGTGGCCATGAAAGTGACTGGAACACCTGATTCCCATTATTTGGATGGGTGAGTACATACTTTTGGCAACATAGTATATATATATATATATATATATATATATATATATATATATATATATATATATATATATATATATATATATATATATATATATATACACACATACACACACACACACACACATGCACCCTTTCAGTTCCAATGCTTTAAATCATACAATAATTCTTACCAGGTCTTCAAATTAGGTGCAGATGTAGTGCATTGTAGTTTCAACAAAAAGAGCCATCAGCCAGTCAAATGTGCAATGACACTCAAAGAAGGTCTAGCACCGATGGGGGGAGGCACAGAGTGTTAGATCTTGCAGTGTGACCATAGAGTGTGGACCTGATGTACAACCCTTGAACCCAACATGATTGATTGCTTCTATCAGTAAGCTCCTTGTGATGCTGCGTTAAGCCCAAGACGTGCAGTGTTCCTCTGAGTGCAAGCTGGAGAAATGAAAAATATCTTCCCAGAGCATACAAAGCTGGAAAAGCTCGCGGAGAGGCCATGACTGTCATCAGTATGGGTAAATAAACAGAACACACAGCATTACATTTGCAAAGAAGTTTTTTTTTTTCCTTCTTTTTGTTGTAAGGCTGGTGGTAAGAAGGACACATCTCTTTGAACATTACTGTGGCCCATTTGGAGGATGTACCCCTAGCTAAATTCCATACTCAGGACCATACAAAAACTTCAGCAGAGTTTGCTTAATCATCCGTTCATTCACTCACTGACTCTGTGAGTCTCTTATGGGCATATGTGGAGCATTCCCACCCAGCGGCTAATCTCTAGTTCCCTGTGCTAGATTTGCTTGAATGCACTATAATGACATTTATATAATTTTGTGAGCAGCCTACTCATATTTCTTATAATTCCACCCACTCATGAATGTGCATTACATTATGCTGCATATGGAGGAAACATTGTGATTACAGAATAAATTGTAAATTGGAGTGAATCTCTCGTAAATTGCCCATCATTGCTCTTCTGTACTATGTCCTGCTGCTTGGCTGGTTATCATTAATTTTCATGTGGCGTTTGCTTTAAATATGAATTTCCCACAAAACGTTTAATCAGCAGTGCATGTGCTTTGAGTGCTTCTCGAGGCACAGACGGTGTTAAATGAATCATGGATTGCAGCTGGTCCTCTGGTACAGAGGCTTGCAAGGTCATATCTGTCTGAAAGGACAGAGGGCTAATAAACTACTCTCCCAAATCACTTTTTCTAAACGTAAGAGTAATGCCCTCATATTATCAATATATGTCATTTTTTTATCACCCTTGGACCTGGTGTTCCTTTCTTCCATTAATTACAGTTCAAACTGCAGACACAGACAGTTAGCAGCTGTTTTTTCATTTGAAAGTTAGAGAGCTCCGAATTGAATGGAGGGACAATCTGTGTCACTCCTTCTCAGACTATGCACACAACACTATTAATCATTTGCAATACAGTTTAATGGAAAATTCATTTCTTAATTTGATCTTACTTATTTGTTTTTGGATATTGATTTTATCTTTGATAATGCCTTCAGTTCAGCTTCAGTTAATATCAAGATAGATGCCGTCAAAGACATTTTTTTTTTTTTTTTTACCAACAGTTCTGTCATGTGACTGTCAGAATGGTGTTTATTAATGTGAGGTTGACCTAATTAACCAATATTGCTTTTACCTTTATGTTTTTAAAAACTTTGTCAAAAACTTTAGATATCTTGCTCTTTTTTTTTGTTTTCCATCACAAGGGCAACCTGCTAAATGGCTTCTTTTAGATGACATTCTTTGTAAACCGATCTCTTTATTTTAGCTTAATTTGTGAATGTTACACACTGAAACAAAAAGGAACTTCAAAGCATGCATGAGACTGAGTTATATCCTGTTTAGTTTTCTTTTCAATGAAAACACAAAAATGCGGTTTTAGCACAACAGTGCACACTGAAAGCTGTTTGCATTAACTGAAAAAGACACCCATTTATACATTTCTATCCAACAATAATAATCACTCAAAAAAAAAAAGAAGAAACATTTCAATGAATTAGAAATGTGATTTTTAGTGTCTATAATTTAACTTTATATGTCCCACATTCCCGCTGTGGCTCCATCCTCCAACCTCTCTGCTTAAGAGGACTTTGTGTCTCTCTAAAGGAAACGCTTGAGAAACTTGATGAAACTTTGCTCCACAGTGTGAATAGTCACGCGACCCACCCTGTATGTTTTGCTCTGAGATGTGTAATTCCTTCTAGTGCATGTAAGAGCAATATTAAGGAGGATGTTTTCATTCAACACATCATGATAGCGCATAATGAGACAGAAGACCAAATATTTTTGATATAAAAGGAGTTTTAAAAAGTTGTGGCTGAGACGCTCAAATTCAACTGCTTACTTGCGCATACATAATCGGTTCAACATCACAGTTCACTGACCTTCACAGTTCTAGTTTTGTTCATTAATTCTTGAGGGAGAAAAACCCTTCAGCATTTCATCTTGCCAAAGACTTGACTCTGTATTCAGCATTTGTTTTGTGTTCCTGCTGTTTTGTTGAATGTGGAGATTACGCTCAGCTTTCCTGAGAAAACATCTTACTAATTCTTCTTCTTATGTGACGAATTTTATTTAATCACACTGATTTTTTTTCTGGTCAGACTAACAATAAAGACATTCAGCTCAGCCCGTGGTCACAATAGTTGTAATTATGGCAGAACTGCTTAGACACAACATGAGAATGCGGTGTAAAAAAAATGTCTAAACCTCTCTGTGAAGCGTATCTGAAGACAAAATAGATTTTAATTCCACTTTAACATTAGCCTTGTTTGCTCTCTTACCCATCAGTGGGTTGTGCCTTAATTTCCACATTGGTCTCTACTAATTGATGTCAACAGAAGTGCATCGTCCATGGTGATTGGACGAGTATTTTAGGGAAAACATAGGACTGATTGTGCATGTGACACAATAAAATGCATTTAATTTTTAGTCACATTTCCTCACATGTACATTTCTAGTAAAATCATGACAAAAAGCAGCATATTGCAATAAATATATTATCATGAAATAACTGACTGCTATGCATCAGACCTTAAAAGTCCATTTTAGGGTTAACTTTTCCTGCAGGGGCACACACAGATATTCACATGTACTCACATTGTCCACTATGTCTGCGACTACTGGCAACATTCTGCATGCTGTAAGAAACATACTGGCATTTTCAGTAACAGTACAGGAGTAGATAATACTATAATACAATTTATATGGCAAGTGATGTAAACCATAATGAAATTATAATGCTTCTACTGGATGGATGGATTTGGTCACATTTTTTCATATGCATCCATTCCTGCACTTCCCTGCATTTTAAAATGGCAATACATACCAAAAAAAAGTTGGAACAGTAAAGCTTTTACCACTTTGTCATATTGCCATTTCTTCACACATGTTCTGGCCTTTAGGGTACTGAGTGAAGAAGCATTTCAGTTAATAATTTCTCCAACTGCTTCCACAAATGCATCTTAAGGTATATAACAGTTTGAAGTCATTGTCACAGTTTTGCTTTAAAATTCCCCCTGTATTCTCGCTTGAGCACAGGCCAGGACTACATAGTGTTTAATATGATGTCGGTCCACCCTGTGCAGCTATAACAGCTTCAACTCTTCTGGGAAGGCTGTCCACAAGGTTTAGGAGTGTGTTAATGGGAATTTTTGGCCATTCTTCCAGAAGCGCTTTTGTGAGTTCACACACTGATGTTGGACCAGAAGGCCTGGCTCTCAAGTCTCCCCTCTAATTCACCTCGAAGGTGTTCTGTCGGGTTGAGGTCAGGACTCAAGTTCATCCACACCAGACTCTCTCATCCATGTCTTCATTTTATGCACCTGTGGCCATGGAAGTGATTGGAACACCTGATTCTGATTATTTGGATGGGTGAGTGAATACATTTGGCAATTTAGTGTATTTAATGCCAGTTTCCTCTCTGGGATGGTCCGTCTCAGATATGTCCAAGCCCTCAGACGTCAACACAACTGCTATAGAGTTTAAAACTTTTTCTTTTTTCCTTTTCTTTTTGTTTCTTTGCTCAGTAAAGCTTTAAGATTTAATTTTTAAAAGGTTTCCCAAAATAATCCCTTGACCATGTGTTTGGTATTTATCAATGAATGACATTTTTTGATGTGACATCATCTGGCTACCCTTCATGGATGTATATTAACATATGAAATGATGGTAATAAGACACAACTATGACAATGAAAAAATGTGTTAAGGGAAAATTTTAATACTTAAGTAATGGCCACAGGCAGGCAGCTTGTAGAGGGTGTTGAGGAATTCAGGCAGGAGTAGAAGGAAGAAAATGTGTAAAATATTTCTTCTCTAAATAACTATGGAGAATGTGAAATCAGAGTTAGACTCTGTAAGAGTTGCCCTTTGACACTGTTTCTGCTGATAACTTTTATGAACAGAATTTCTAGGCACAGCTAGGGGATGGAAAGGGTCTGGTTTGGTGGCCAAATGATTCAATCTCTGCTTTTTGCAGATGATGTGGTCCTCTTGGTTTCATCAACCCTCCTTTTTTCAGCTTTACTTGAAGTTGTTCACAGCAAAGTGTGAAACAGTGGGGATGAAAATCAACACCTCCAAATCTGAGACCATGGTTCTCAGTCAGAAAAGGGTAGAAATGCAGTCAACAGCTTCAGAGTGGGGTGCTGCCTTAAAGAGAGGAATCCACGTGTTTCGAGAAGTTCAATTATCCAGGAGGGACTCGGAATAGACTTGCCGCTCTGCAACATCGAGAGGAGCCAGATAGTTAGGGTGTCTGATGATGATTCCCCCTGGAGGCTTCTCTTAGGAAATCTGGTAGGAAGCATATGGGAAGACCCAGGACACACTGGATTATATCGGCTCTCGAGCTGGCATAGGCTCCGGCAGACCCCGTGACCCAGCAAAGAATAAAACGGTTATAGAAAATGGATGGATGGATAGAAAAAAATCACTGAAACACAAGAGATAAAGCTTAGCTGGTTATCCAGAGAAATCAGGATTGTTGGAAATTTAATAGGTTTTCTATGTATTTCACCAAGATGTGCCTTCAGGGACATATCCTGGACAGTAAGACCACCTTAATATGAGGAAACCAACATTTCAAAAAGACCAGCAAGACTCAAAGGAAGAGGGCTTGTTAAGGATGCAATTGTGTATTCCTTAACACACTCCCGTAATGGACTGTTTCTACAGGATGTGCGTTCCTGTGCATGCTGTCTACTGAGAAAGTTCATCTGCCTTGTCTTCCAAGCACTGCCTATGACATCATCAGATAATTAGCTGTCAGACTACAAACACAACACACCAAATCCTTCATGGAGATATTTGGATATTTGGACCACACATCTGCTTCCTTCAATTATTTATTGACTAATTATATTTATCTATTTATATTCTCTACTTATTTGTTCTCAATTTATACTACAACAATGTAATTTCCCTTTTGGGGTTTAAAAAATATAATTTAATTTAATGCACTTTGTTTGTCTACATGTTTTTTAAAAAACTCATTGTCAGACTTCACAAAGATTAAAAATAAAAGAAAGAGAACTTGAAATCGCTGCCCACACAGTTCCATGTTAAATCTTGACCTACAACCGAACAGCACTGCTGTGTGTTTACCTACATGATTACCCTCCACCCCACCATCACTGAACTCTGAAGACACGTAATTGATGGTGCCTTGGTGTCACCCTCTGTGGAGAACATTCAAGAATGAAAAAGTCTTTTGTCTGGTCTGAAACTGCAAGAATTTGCTAAAAGAAAATAAAAGATAGATAACATGAAAGCATGAAAGAAGTCCGGTGATGAATGAGAGTACATTCTTTGATCAGACGAGACCAAGATACATTTTTCCTTCTCAGATGGTGTCTATTAAATTTGGAGCAATCTGGAAAGCCAGCAGCTACAGTCTAATATCTCTGCTTTTGGGAAAATAGACAATATTTTGTGGATTCCTGTGAACCGTCCAATAACAGAGATCTGGGCTAAAATGTCACGATCAACTTTCAGGTTAGATTAAATACAAGCAAAGATCAATATTGCTTGGTCCATCAGCCAACCCTGAACAGTCTTGTCCCATTTCTCCCAATAATGAGTATTAATATGAAAAAAAAAATAGTATATGTTATGTGTGGTGCGACATCCACCACAGAAACTGCATATTTCTGACATTTAATCAGTGTGAGGTGAGTGTCATGACATGTGGCTGTTTGAATTCAAAAGGTGCTACGGAAATGACTGAAAAAATTCTGTCTGACAAGATGGCCTGCAGTGGAGGAACACTTTGGTATGATAATGATCCAAAGCACACTTCCAAAATTAAATGAGTCCTTCTAAAGACCTTAAAAATGTAAGCTATGACCAAGTATGTTACCAAACCATTCATACTCCATCTTATATATCCATCCATCCATTATCTATTCCCGCTTACTCCGTCTCCGGGGCACGGGGGTCTGTCGGAGCCTATCCCGACGCATAGTAGGCGGAAGGCAGGGGCAGATCCTGGACAGGTTGCCAGTCCATCACAGGGCCACATACAAGACAGACAAACATGCACACTCACATTCACACCTACGAGCAATTTAAAATAATCAATTAACCTACCCTGCATGTTTTTTGGACTGTGGGAGGAAGCCGGAGTAACCGGAGGGAACCAACGCAAGCACGAGGAGAACTCCACACAGAAAGACCAACTGCACATATATATATATATATATATATATATATATATATATATATATATATATATATATATATATATATATGTGTGTGTGTGTGTACACAATCATAGGAACATTTCCAGGGTTTTGTGCTTCCTCCAGAAATCTGTTGATGTTGATTTACACAGTAACCATGTTATCACATTCCTGACTTCAGATCAGACATTGTCTTAATATTTTGTGGTCACTCAGTCACTGTGTCTTTTGTGTTTAGCATTCTGGTTTTTGCAGTGTGACGCTATTGTCAGTTTTAGTGGGTGAAAAAAAAAAAATGTTTCACTCACAACAAGCTGTGGCTTGTTTTCACAGGTTAGTGTCAACACATGCCATCATAAATAACACACACACACACATTCTCTAGTAGCAGATCGTACTTACCGTGTGAGCACCCAAGTGGCACTTTGCATCAAAAACAATTCTGGCACTGCCAGTAAAGTGTTGTCAGATGCTCCATAAAGTGGAAAAGCTTACGGCCTCCAAAGACTCACAGAGCAGGTTCAAAAGTCAACAGAGAACCGTTTTCTTTGGATTTTAACACTCTGAACACAGACGCAGTAAGTTTTGAAGTATGGAAACAGCCCTCCGATGATGTCAGTCCGGTGAAGGCTGTGTTACTAGGTGAAATGGTGAACACACAGAAATGAAACGGTTGGTCACAGTGCATACACTTTAAGGCCTCTGGTCGCTTCAAAACTCTTGTTGAACTTTAAACGGCCACGTACAGTGGATGTTGCCTCAAAAACCTCTCCACCATCACAAAAGCCTAGAGTGGGTGTGTTGTAGGAACAGCCAGGTTAGATGCTGCAGGAAGAGTAGACACGTTTTCCTCTGAGCCAATGCAAACCTTTTAAACAGCACCTTGCACATTGGATAAAAATGTCTTCACCAGTCAGACTAAAAGAAGCACTAGTATTATCCCTTCATCAGCAAAAAAAAAAAAATTAAACATTGCAACAGACAATAACAGAAGCTGGAGGCAGTGTATGGTTTCCAGATCCACGGATCTCCTCCTTTTAGCTCAGCTCCACAGGGAGTGGAAGTGTGACAACGTTCTGTTTGCTGTTCCTCCCCACCTTACTGCCTACACAAGCTTCCTATGTTACACTTGGGAGCCTCAACAGGCTTTTTTTTTTTCTTTTTTTTTTTTTTACCAGACTTTATTTTGCTTTAATTGTCCTGTCCCCGGGCACAGAAAATGCATCGTATCTTCTCCCAGATGCTTGTTGAGTTGATTTTATAGACTTTTCATTGTGTAGGCTTCAGTGGCGCCCACTGCAGAGGATGATTAAAGAGTTTGGAAACAACTTCAGGCACAGAATCTTTAACACAAAACAGAAAAAAAAAAAAAAAAAAAATCAAGGATCGTGTTTATTCATGTTAAATGTTATAGAAGGATAGAAAGCGATGTCATTATGCCAATACAGAAACAATATATGGATCTTGTCTGTGGAGTGTTTACTGTTAAACATGTAAAATCTTATCTAATATAAAGTGTGCAATGGTCCTTTCATACAAAATGGATCACAATAACGCAACTTTTTTAAAAATTTCAAGCTTGTCATCTATGGGGGTGTTTTACCTTTATTAATTAAAGGGCATACTGTTTAGATTTGAGAGCATTAGTCTGTTTCCTCTTTCAGATATTTTACTGCTTTCTCTCAAATCCACCGCTGCACACACAAACCTCCCTCTCCGCAGTCTCGGACCCTCCCCTCTGCTCAGGTTTTTCCTGCTCGCTTGTGAAACTTGTCCTCTCGCATTTTTCTCCTTTCTCTTGGACTGTTGTGGAATATTGCTGCCAAAATGCCGCCAGCCAATAGAAAACCACAATCGACCCTGAAACATGAAATCGTCACATCTTTTTCGCCAGTGCGCTCATTTCATCCACAAACTCCTCCCACAGAAGGCTTATTTCCACCCACAATTATTTATAATTTTGCATTTGACATATTTAATTTTAGAGTTGATAACTTATTAATTAGATGTTCTAGTAAAATAAAGCAAATGTGGACCAAAGATTGTTGATTTCCTGTTGCACTGATGGAGTGACGTCGTCTGTGACTGGGACTCATTTTGCTGTCATGGATCGGCCCGGTGAAGAAGTGTGAGGTTTCAACAGTGGTATCAAGAACTTATTTGGCAATACTGTTTCATTTTGTGGTAGTTTTTAGGAGGTCATGGATGAACTTTAAAATAGCTCGAAGTAATGACAACTGACCATTTTTCACGATTTCTAAATCAACTGGTCTTCTTGAGTTAAGCTATCAGTGTTAGAAAAAAAATGTTGTTAGACCCAACTGACCTGCACGACTGTGTCAAGAAGGTCTGAGAATGCCTGAAAGTAATGTTTATTTTTCATTTTGTTTGTAAATGTCTTTATTAGATAAGATTTTGCTCCCAGTTTCATAATTAGCATGCTCGTTGCTATTTTTATCAGGAACTGCAGTTGGTTTCATCTCTGACTCATAAATTACGTTTACTTGTCAATCAACTTGCAGCAAGTGAGTTAATGTTATGTTAGTGGGTTTTTTTTGTTTGTTTGTTTTGGTTTTATTCATCTCTGAATCAGTAGTTGTCACACAACTGACTAGATTGTTTTGTACAACTTTTACAGAAATTTAGGACTCTTTGAGGCTGGAAACATTTTTTTCTTTTCATTTGATTCTCATCAGACACACAAAACTCCAGCTTCATCTGCCTTCTCCTCTTGGTGTGTTGGAAGCCAAGACTCTGATTTACTGAGGTAGGAGCCTTTTCTTTTCTTTTCTTTTCTTTTCTTTTCTTTTCTTTTCTTTTCTTTTCTTTTCTTTTCTTTTTAATCTATCTCTCACTATTATTTTTTTTCAGCTGTGGTTGCAGCTAAACTCCACGAATCTTACTGAGGAAGATCATCTTGCATCTTATTAGGCCCTGATGGTGAAGATTGTTTTCCCCTTTATTAATTGCATTATTGTTGTATTTTTAACATCTACGACTCGACATGGACAAGCAGAGATGACGACAGTTTTACTTTTGTTCAGATGCAGTAAGTTACAGATATCAACTGCACTGAAACAGAAATATTTTGAATGCAGCCAGTCCAGAAATGTGTGCTATCAGTGACTAGATTTTCACCTGTCTGGACAAGGAAAAAAAATGATAGCAGCATATTGATTGTTGGTCAAACTGACATCTTGTTTTCAGGCTGGTACAGTGAGGAACAAGACTGAATCCTGCCTTGAATGAAAGATATTGTCAGTCATTTGTGGTATTGCTGCAACTAAACCTCTTCTGAGGTGTTAAAGGTGTGTTTGTGGTAACTGGTGTTATTATAAATGTTTTGGTTTGCAGTCATTTTTTCTATTTCTTCAGCTGCAGTGACGTGCTCCTCTGCATCGTGTCTGCTACCAACACATCTGAACAACTGATAAACCACTGGGTGATGACACAAAACCATAGATAAAACACGGTAATTGTAATTTGGTTTATGGGATGTCTAGTGGGATCTCATAAACATGGTACGAATCTTGAAATATTTTGTTAAAGGCCAGTTTTTCTTCTGCAAAGATAAATCTTTAGTTTTTGCTCTCCTTGTTAGCTTTGTGTGCCGGTTATAAAAAATATTGCTCTACCTTGTCAGTTGACATATTCCTGTCTCATGTGGATTCCTTGTTATGTATTCTTTCCAGGTTAAAGTCATTTTCAGGTGGTAAAATCATCTTCGTGGACTGGAGCATCAGCTGGTCTGCTCGCTTCATTACAGGTTTTTCCACTGCTGTGGTACTGTCACGGAGCTGTAGGGGGCTCTAAAAACCGCCAAAGTTACGCAGGTTGCTTTAAAGTCAAAGAAAAAAGTTAAATGCAAAATTATAAAAAAATGTCTTCGTCCATCCGTGCAACAGGAAGTCAATAATGTTTGGTTCATATTCATTTAAATAAAATGCATTGGTTTTTTTTTTACGAGAAAAAAATTATTTAATGAGCTATTTAATGACTAAAGTAAAAAAAAAAAAAAAAAATGGGTGAAAATAACTGAAGCCTTAAGTGGAGGGAGTCAGTGAACAAAACAAGCCCCCCCCGGTGCACTATCAAAGGGATGTGACGATTTCATGGGTCGGGATCGAATGTGGTTCTCCATTGGCTGGGGAATTCTGACGTCATTATTCCACAAAAATCCAAGAGTAAAGAGAAAAATCTGAGAGGACAGCTTTCAAAAGTGTGCAGAAAACACTTGAGAGCAGAGGGGAGGGTCTGAGACTGCAGGGAGGATGGTTTATGTGAGCAGCCGTGTATCTGAGAGACGAACGGTAGTTCTGAGGACGAAATTAATGTTTCTGCAAGAAGCAGGGACTTTTCGAGTTTGAGCACAGCGTTTTGAGAGAGAGAGCAGTACAGCATCTGAAAGAGAAGACACAGACTAATGCTCTCAAATCTAAACAGGATGTTCATGATTAAAGAAAGTAAAATAACCCCGTACTCATCTTGTTGTTGGCAGGTGGGGAGCTCCGGGTTGTTATGCAGTGTAAATGCTGCTAGGAAGAAAGATGCATCTGTCCTGTGCTAAAATAGAAAGAACAAGAAAAAAAAAACCAGAAAAACATGTGCTATTGCTAGTCTTACCAGTGAGAAGAATGAGACTGCCCCCAATCTGCACTGCGATGCACAGTAGACCTCTGCTGCACTCTCGGGGGCAGGTGGGGATAGGAAGCATCAGTTGTTGTTATTTTCCCTTCTTTGCCTGGATAGATTGAACTTTGACTGTGCATCTCGGCACAGCGACGAAATGGCATTGAGCGGCAAAAGTGACTAAAATAAATTAGCTTCAGAGAGCAGCAGTGCTATCATTGCGTTTTGGTAAGGAAAAAAATAAAAACCTCTAGATTCAAAGCACAAGCCCTACAGATCTTTCTGTGTTCGAATCTTTCAGCGTCTGGTGACAGGTAATGCTTGTCATGTTGATCTTCACTGTCTGTCTCGCATTTATCCAGTGCCTAAATAGCACATCTAAAATGCCAATTGTCTCCTTCAGCTTTCATGTTAAGCACGGAGAGTTTAGCCATCTGTTTTGACATATGACCTTTCTTTATATAGACTAAATTAGAAAAGAAGGAAAAAAGACAGGCTGGATGCTCAACCTAGTCCAATTCTAATACAGAAGAAAGATATGTTATTCACAGTGACAAATAGCACTGGGGAGCTGTGTCTGTGGCAGCGGGTTTGCACCTGGTCGCGTTGAACACCTGCCCAGAGCCAGCTTGGCTCTGAGTGGATGGCTATTGTGAGCTTTATATCCTCAACAGCCTTTTCTGCAGTGAGCAGCGTGTGCATGGAGACATGCAGCATGCAGTCGGTGCTAAACTCTGGTTATTCATCCTCCTTGATATCATCTCCTCAGAATGATCAGTATGGGAAGCTAAGAATACTGGCATGTGTGTTGATGAACCAACGATGACAGATAGACGGCAGATGACAGCACAATCCTGTAAATGTATGCTTTTAAAGTGGTATTTCATCTTGGTGAAATGTTGCCCAATATGGCCTATTTGTTGCATAATATAATTTACTTTGGGCTAATGTAAAGAAATAAATGGTCTTAATGGCGCTTGCTGTCATTCAGTTTTGTTTTTTTTTTTGTGCTGCTCTCAATGCGACTTGTGTGGATCAAAAAGTATTAAGGATAATGCTCTCATGGTGGAAATTTTGTGCCTTTCACTCTACTAATTAAGGCACTTGTCAGGGTAAAATGTGTATACAAAGTAGATCAGCAGCTATTTATTATAAAACTATTCATCTGATAAGCATGTTACCACACACAAGAGATTGCATCGCAGCAATAATTCTTCTTAACCAGAATTGTGTTTTTCAGTGGATCCAGCCCACACACAGCCCATTTTCAAAATACAGTAATTACATAGCCTGGGAATGTTTTCTGTTATTGACTTTTTCAAAATGCAACATTTGGTCTTTCTAATGAAATGTCTTCTTTATAGTTAACGCTTTGATGTACCTATATGTATACATGAGTAAGTCCATCATCACTAAAGAACTGTTCTTGAAAGAAATTAAGATGTTAAAGATATAAACTAGAGCTATTATGCAAGAAAAATCATCTTCACTGTGGAACGCTTGTATTTAGACGACCAACAGCTGAAAAGGTCTGAACTAAAGCCCTGTCACTCTTTGAGGCCACCCAAGTCTTCCATCTCTTATATTTAAAACACTTGGAAACTACCTCCCCCCCACCCCCCAAACTTTATCGGTATTCACCTTCACATTTTGCTGCATGTGCTGTACCTTTAAAGTAGACAGTGCAAAGCTGTTATACAGGCTTTAAAAGAGGTACACCTGGTAGAAAATATGTTCATTCCACCTCTTAAATCAGCTACTGTAAAAATACCCCTAAAGATTTTATTTTTAAGGGCACCATTGCACTGAATGTTCATCGTATCTTGACTGAAGAATGCAGACATTATATCAATACTCCAGAAAACTGATCCAACTTTTGAAAAAAAAAAAAAAAAAAAAAAAAAAGCATACTATGCTTCTTTTAAATGGGGTATTTAGGTGCAGGTCAGTAATTCACACCGTTAAAACACTGTCAAATACATGAGGATGTGCAAAAACAATTCATTCTAACCCAAGACTCTTGTCTGTAGCTTATGTCTTATAGTCATTTTTGGTTGAAATCCTGATGTAATTTCATCATATCTGAATACATGAGTCTGGGGAAATGCCAGGAATCACTGTTCTTCTGATAACCAGACAAGCACAGAGCTCAGATAGACTCAGTAAAACATCTCCTCTGTGTCTTCTTGTTGTTCCCCTTTCAATGGAAACAGGCTGAGGGGGATTTGTGACAGGCTGCCATGGTGATCCCTGAAAAATTGAAGCTTGTTAAATAGCAGTGGTGCCTTTGACAAATTTTTCTAAAAAAATTCTGCAACAAAAAGGGGGAGACACAAAAAAAAAAAACCCAGCTCAAGCAAAAATTCAATTTTCATTATTTATTGCCAGCAAAATATATTGGTCTCAGTGGAGGTTGTGCTGTTGTTTGTAGGTGATCAGAGACTTATCTAGCTGACGTATGTGTGGCTAGTGGGTAGAGGTTTCACGGTCATGCACATGCCTCTAGGATAGTGTGTAATGAAGCTTTAGACACAGCTGGTGTTTGCCAGGGCAGGCTCCAAGCTAAAACTCCAAATAAAAGGTCATTTTGGGCCAAAACTGGTGTAGTTTAAAATGAGTTTTATGTGGCGCTTGGGAGGAGGTGCCTACACTAGGTAATGATACTGTGGGTTAACTACAATGGAGTGTGGCTTGCAGAATAACCTAAAGAGTGGAAGAAGATGAAAAATGACTTTGAAAGAATGATTTTTGCACCTCTTTGTCAATGTATCCCTGCAACCGCTGCTGAGAAAACGCAGCAAAGCAGATCTCATCAAGTAATGTATAGCGGCAATACAATGCACGATGAAGGGTAGTCCAGGGGTAATCGATAATTTGACCCACCAATCTGTTCCAGGTGCTTTATGATGTGACTGAGGTAATTATCACCAGATCAATAGAAGAATTTGTTGTACACACAAACAGGAGAGGGAGGGGTAATTGGGTTCTCCTACTGAGTTCATGGTATGTATGTATTTTTCCAACCTTAAGACAGAAAAGATTCTCCCTTAGAAGTAGGAAACGTCTGTTTGCACCATACTGTTTGTTCCCTCAGGGTTCAGCTCCAATATTCCAAGATGTCCATGGGTTTATTTGCATTTGCATGCATCATTAAACACTCACAAAGTCAGCGTGGGTGAGTCTTGGAGCAAAGAAGAATGTAAGTTACTGAAGTCATAAATAAAAGGAGAGAGAAAGGCTCTAAATGAAAAAAGAAAAGAAAAAGATGACCAATTTTCTGGTGGAATTCATTTGGGAGAGTAAATAATAAAGCTATTATTTATGAACTGAATTTCTTACTTAAAAATAAAAATTGAAAATGAAAGAAAAAAGTATATTAAAAAAGAAGAAAAAAACAATGCCATGAAACAAACACAGGACAGCATAAATAACTTCTGAACTTTTGTTAGCCTTTGACTCAGTATTGTGTGAGAATTGAAAAAGCCACAGATAGGGAACTTTTTGTGGACACATTATTATATACAGTCTTAAGGTGCCATTCTGCCACCTTGTAAATAGAGTACAGGATTTTTCCTTTATTTAGTTTTGTTTCTTTTTCTTTTGTACTGCTGTCTGCTGTGGACGTAAATTAGATGTTTAGAGTGAAAGTAATGACAGCGATGCAAAAAATACCTTGTAACGTTCAAGGAGCCCTGGCACATAGACAGATAACAGATTCAGCACTTCTTCACCACTGGATCTATGTTGTTTCGTACGCAACCATTTACTTCTTAATTCAGTGATAGAAGAATGCAATAGTTTCCTCAAGATAAATTAATGGCTTTTACTGGCATACTTTTTGAATTTTTATTTACTCAAAGGAGTACAAAAGGGTATACATAAATAATATAACCTTGAGGTTATAGGTTACAGAAATAGTGTTTCTGTAAATGTGTTTTAATTTATTTTTCTTTCGTTCTATAACTGAAATTACAGTTCATGTTTCCTTTTTGCTAAACTGCCAGATTGACTTGGAACCAAAGCAAATTAATGGTATTTGCAGTAATATAATGTCTAATGAGGAGCAAACATCAGTCAGGCAAGTCTGAGTTCAAATGATGTTTCCAGGTGCAGGAGGAGCTTTTATCCAGGCAGTTATTTATATGATCATACTGTTATACATAAAAATGAATCTTATGCAGTACATTGAATTGAATTGAATTGAATTGAATTGAATTGAATTGAATTGAATTGAATTGAATTGAATTGAATTGAATTGAATTGAATTGAGCAGCCCAGTGGTTAGTTATTAGCTGCTGCCTCGCAGCAAGAAGGTTCCTGGTTCCAATCCCGGGCAGTCTTTCTGTGTGGAGTTTGCATGTTCTCCCCGTGCTTGCATGGGTTTCCTCCGGGTACTCCGGCTTCCTCCCACAGTCCTAAAGACATGTATGGTAGGTTGATTGATGATTCTAAAATCGCCTGTAGATGTGAGTGTGTATGGTTGTTGGTTTATATGTGTCTCCATGACTCCAGACTCCATGAACCTGAATAGGAAGAAGTGGGAATCGATAATAAATAACTTGTACTAAAATGAGTTGAACTGAGGGCAGGATGGCTTGGTGGTTAACAATATTGCCTCACAGAGGGCCTTTCTGTGTGGAGTTTTCAGGCCTATGTGGGTTTTCCCCAAGTACCACAGCTTCCTACCACAATCCAAACACATGCATCTTAGGCTGATGTATTATTCTGAATTGCCCTTAGGAGTGTTTGTGTGCGTAGGCGTTTCCCTCTGTGTGGCCCTACAAAAGACTGGAGACCTGTGCAGGCTGTACCCTGCCTTTCACCCAATGAGAGGTGGGATAGGCTCCAGCAGACTCATATGACCCTCGGCAGGATCGAAGCAGGTATAGGACTTTAAAGGGTGGATGAACTGAACTGAATTCTAGGAAGCTCTAAACCAGGAGTTATTGCTGCTGAAGAGACTGCAATAAATGTGTAATGTTTTTGTACCTGACCTGCAACAGTAGAACTGGTGAAACCAGTTTTCACTGCCGATGAGGACAGGAAAGGCTGGAGGAAAGAGTTGTCGTAGAAGGACGATGAGCTAAAATGAGTGTGAATTAGAGGTGGGGGATGCTGGTAATAGAGGTCCCACTAGGTTAGCTGGTGACAGAGAGTGGGTGAAATCCTTTGCGGTTTTTATGTCAAACCACCTCTAGAAAAAGGTTTCCATGAGGTGAACACTTATTTAAGTTGGCATTTCAACCTCTGACTGGCCTTTTGTGCCTTCAGCTGATAATCTTCCTGACACCAGTCTTCCCAAAATCGCACTTCTTTTTCCAGATGACTTTCCTTCCAGACTCCTGTTGGTGGAACTACCTTTGGGCTGGTCCACAGAGCTTGTTTACTTTCTCTTTGTATTGCTGCTCAGTGCTGGTTAATGTTTTTTTTAAAAGGAACCCATTAGATTATAAAATTAACATAGTTAAAACTAACTAGTTACTTCACTAAGTTATTTGCTGAGAAAACAACTCATTAAGGTACTTTTGCATCACTAATAAGAAAACTCCTTTGCAATTCCTTGAGCGCTTTGGTTACAGAGTCAGAGTAAAGGATGGCCAGTGCCTCTTCAGCATTTTATCGCATGCTAAAGATACAAGTTTTTCATATCAATGCTACACTTAAAGAGCGGTGTAGACAACATGCAACTCTCTTTTCGTCCACTGACGCATGTGAATATATAAATTAAAACCTGGAACTTAATTTCTGACAAATATATCTAATAAGATGACTTTGACTTTATTTGCCAGTTGCAGTTCATTTGAATTTGAAATTGATGAACCAGTTTGTGCTGTTTACCTTGCCAGCTGCAAGCGCTGGAATATAATTTGTTTTTTTGTGGTTAGTCCATCTCGGTTTGCTCTGCATCATAAGCATTTGGAGCAGTCCCTCTAATTCATTGTAAATGTGATTGATGCTCAGGAAAACAGTCCAAGACAGTGCTGCAATCAATTACGTTTGATTCATTGTCTTTGGAGTTTCAGTATGCCTTGCTCAGCCATAGTAAGAACAAAAAGTTTCTGTGCAGCCTCATTCACAGAAACACAATCTTTCTTTTCCCCAGCGCTCTGTATGGTGTACAGCCACCGCTTCCAAGCTGTGCTCATCATGTTTCATTACTGTAATTCACAATGAAGGTCATTCTTATGAACTGACTGGGGAAAGATCAGTTTTTGTCCAAACTTAATTAAAAGTCCGGCGTATCTTTCATGGCAAGACTTCACCCCCTTTTTTCTTTTATTTCTCCATGATTTAATAATCAGCAGAAGTAAATCTTCTATAATCTATTGTATCAGTCACCAGCAGGCAGAAACAAATGCAAAATAAAATAAATTGACCAGCTCTGGCAAGCCCTGAGATACTGGCAAGAGCTGCAAGGTTGCTCGGTAAAACACTCAGAGGCACCTTTAGACCACATGGCTGCAATTAGCAAGAGTTAAACTCTGTTTAAAGCTCTGTGCTATGATCTGTGGAGGGTTGATCAGCTGTGATTACACCTGTATATGATATTTTATCATGCTGATCAAGTACCGTCACAACATATCCTCAGCGCTGCCTTGAGCCAGTAGCCTCACTAATTACTAATGGTGATTTAATGTAGCAGCATGGCCACTTCCAATCCTGTGCAGGACCCATTCCTGCACTGTTGTCCTTGTAAATTAGGTGTGCACCGCTGATTAATGGTTAACAACCACCACTCCAAGAGAAGCATCATCAGCAAAGCATTTAATTAAATGGTTGTCTCATATACTTAGAAAACTAATGTTGCTTAAACACGAGATAACTTTATTAAACTGAACACCACCCACTCAGTTTTTACAGAGGTTTTACACAAACACACTCAAATTCTTGTTTGCTTGTAAGCAGACGTGAAGCTGTGTAATTGCAAATTTAAAGGTATTATAAGAACTGAGGAATTTATTTTTGGATCAGTCCCTTAAATTAAAAAAAAAAAAAGGAAAAACACAGTGTATGTTTGCTCAAAACACCTCAGTAATGCAATTTGTAGAATATTTTTAGATACTGTTAATTTCCTGTATATTAAAAAAAAAAAATAAATAATCCCACAAATTAATTGCTCCTATCAGCAGGTCCGATTCCCCAGCTGTACCGCAAAAGACAAATTGCCCAGCCAAACATGGTGCCCCCTGCCATCAATCAGTGCTCTCTATTAACTACCCCACCTCCTATTGCAAAGAAAACAATTAAAGTTATACTTGTTGATTCCTTGTGGTCAGTCATAAATCACAATGGTATATGAATCTCACCATCTCCTGAGGCCCCTTTCGTGGTCCTCCATCAGTGAGCCAAGCCCAGAAAGCGCCACCTTCAACTAGTATGATAATATTCACCAAATTATTTCCATGATTGGTTTGAGTAAGGTATAAGTTTCCCAAGTCAGCTTAAAATATGTTGAATTAAAGCACCTCACATGAGCCTATAAGCACTTTATCCAAGTGTACACATGGAAAAAGTCCTTACTTTATTTGAAAAGAAACACATTTCACAAAGGAAGAGACGCTGGAGTCCTAAATATTGCACTGTTTTGTTTGTCGTCAACCCAACGACAGGATAGAAATGTACGTTTGTCTCACCAGGACGTCATTTTGAAATGTGTAGGGACACATTCTTTGAAACAGGGAGCCGCTCTATTCTCGTGATTTTATCTGGTAGATTGACTTCTCTTACTTTTTCACCTTTATTTTGTCTTTACCAACTGATTATTTAAAATGTTTCAAACAGCAGTAAAACCAGGGCATTTCCAACTTCTAAAAACTATTCTTCTTCTGGTGGTGCCCTTGTCAGAGCAAAGGTGTTTACAACTGGACTTGAAATAGCTTTTGTATTTGAGTAACTCCCCATTTCCAAGGTTTTATCTTGAAAATCTGTCTCTCTTGGCTTCTACTACTGATTGTTTGCATTATTAAGGGAGGGAATGACAGGAATCCTTTTCTTTGAAACATATTTGGCAGGCTCCTTGACATTTGTGGATCTTGCCGAGAGCACAGAAATTCTCTGAACGCTATCTTAATGTAGAGAAGAAGAAGAGCCAATTTTATAATGAGATTTAGTATGAAGGCTGTGGATACTCAGCTTCAGCTGCACAGGAGACTCTTTTAAGGTCCGGGGCAGGCACGGGTCAGACAGATTTAGTCTGAAATTTATAGGGATGACAATTTGTCTAAAAAAATATCAAGTGTCCTGAGTCTCTGATGATGAAAATTATCACATGCCTCAGTGATTTTAAATTCATCATACTCAAAAGAAATGTCGCAGCTTGATAAACTACACAAAGGATTAGGTCGGAGAGAATAAATTAAAAGAAACTGCGTATCTCTCCCTACCAAAATCCAGCCTTTAAAAATTGTTTTGATTCCAAAGTTAAAATATTGCCACCAGAAGAGGCAGGGTAATGGAGTCAGAGACCCTTGACCCATCTGCTTCAAATATTTAAAACCAAATTATCTATTATCTTTTGCTGAAATCCTGATTAAAATGCTTCAAAAGTGGAATTTTAGAGCAGTTTCTGTGATGGGGGTCACTCTCATAAATGAGAATGCTATAAAGTTTGTTCCTATTAATCTGTCAATGACCAAAGTACAAATTCATGGTCCAGTAGCGACACGCTCCTTAGAGCTGCACGCAAGACTTTCTGTCATGTTAAAATATTAGTTTTTAGTTTTATTTGAAGGGACATTTGATACTTTTAGGAACCATTGTCTAACTTGCCATCTCAAACCCCTGGTAAAAAAAACAAAAAAACATTTAGGCTCTTGCTTAAATTACAAAAAAATTAAAAATAAAATCATTTATGTTGCTTTAATCAGTGAACACAACAACTGATATTACATTTATTAATATTGGTTTGTGAGAAGATTATGGTTGTGATTGACAGACCTAACCTACTCTATCAACCAATCAAAGCAGAAATGCTTTATCATAATGTTTGGTTCATAAAGCAAATATCCTCATCTTGCATTACTTTAGGTAAACATAAAGAAATAAAAAACACAAATTAAATAAAAACAATGCCTCCAGCGTGAGAGTTTTGAAAAAAGGGAAATATGTCAGTGCAATTTTAGCTTTCATTAAATACCATATTAGTAAATGACAATTTCTGAATTCATCTCATCTTTCAAGAAAATACAGTTTCTTTGAGAATAATAGTAAAGACAATAGTGCAATGTTGAGAAATCTGACGTAAACAAAAGACAGTAATTACGGAGATGGCCAGAAAGCTAAACTATTATCACTTCAGAAGTAATAAATAGGATCTTATTACCAGAAAATAATCTGTAGATGGCAAATGTTCTTGGAGCAAACAGTGTCAAGTATGTTTGGCCATGCGACAGCATATCCTTTACATCTACAGCAAATCCTGCCAGTTATGCTGGAAGCTTCTACATGCAGATGCCAAAAGAAACAGCAGCCATATTTAAGCCAACTATCATGGTGTGAACACACATACTGACGCTCATTCCCAACGAAGTCACTGTGGCTGGTATTGACTTTAATTTCTGGCATGTTTACAGAGCCCTGGCCCTGGCGGGTGCAGGCAGCTCAGCTAATGAGCTAAGCGTGAGACTTGTGAAAGCCTACCTGCTGGCCTCACGGCCCAGACCTTTGACTAAATGGCAGGAAAGCTAAGAGCCCCGCTGAAATGTTATTTATGCTTTTGTTTTTCCTTTCTTTTTAAAAAATAAGATCATATCGCGAGGCTGGTTTATTGTTCTGTGGATAAAGACAAACACGACTTGATTTTTGTTTGATGTTTCAGGACCCACACTGTGTTCTGAAGGATTACTGTCTGATAGCTTTCGTGCATCAGCCTCACCCCAGTTTATGTCGTTTTTTGTTTTTTTTTGCAGCAGTGAATCAACTGAAGAGCTTTGTTCCGATTTTAGATGTAAAGTCCAAGTTATCAACCTCTAAAAGTTTTAGAGAGATCCACAACCAATTTAGATGAGAAAACTTGATGATACGAGGCCATAAAGCTTTGATTTGTAGTGAGATGTTGGCACCATCTTTATGTACTTTTGGCTCATTGATTCACTGTGCTGCAGGGGTCTGCGGAGAAAGTCTAATGTTTGCAGCTGCTCAGCTCTCCACAATAATAAGAACAGACTGTAAGATTTTGTGCAAAGAGTTCAGTTGAGTCTTTTTGAGCTGGGCACACTCAAACAATGTTACCCTGAAGGCTTTTTCTGTCTTAGCGCCAGCTACAAATGACAGCACAGTAAAGAGATGAAGAGGGGGCTGGGGGAGGCTGGTCAACCTTTTATGTTGGAGTGGAGAATACACATCAAAAAGGGTCATTTCACAGTTAGAGTAAAAATACATAAGTATGATGAGTTTGAAACTTAACTTTTCCTGCATTTGTTTAAAGACTCCTGCACAGAAAATGGAAGCTGTTTGTGCAGCATAAATATCTTATATTTGCTGTTTCTGCTCCCTTCCACTGGATTTATCACTGCTGCGTATTATCATCTCTTCTTACACATAACTATACATTAAATTCTGCTTCGAGGACCTGTGGCTTAACAGTTACATTATTTTCAACCAATCAATCAATCAATCAATCAATCAATCAATAAAAACAGGGATTACAAAAGTAATCATGAGACACATAAAAAAAAAATTAAATAACTGTATAAAACAAAAGAAAAGAGAAAAGAAAAAAAAAAGTACTTATGAACAAATTTCCATCCGAACAGGTGGGTCTTAGATTTGGATTTGAACTGACGCGGGTCCGTGAGGGACCGTAACTCAGGGGGCAGCGTGTTTCAGAGTTTGGGACCAGCTCACCCCACTTTTTCCACCCCCATCAGTGGAACATCTAACAAGTGTTGGCTTGCTGAACGCATAGTTCTGCTGGGTTGACGGAAATTTGGAAATTTAAAACATCGCAAAGATATGAGGGAGCAAGGCAGTTTGATTTGAACAATAAGGAGACATTAAATGTTGTGATCCAGTTTTGTGGAAGACTGAACTCAAGATGCATTTTATTTGAGGAGATTGTGTTGATAAATGTGATTTTTGCGCTGTTACCCTCCAAATGATTAATTTTAGAGAGTAAACTTCTCAAATCTGTTATTTAACGAATGATTTCCCAGGTCTCCTGGTTTTAATTTTCCAAACTGTCATTCTTCACATGTTGCTGATCTCAGCAACCTCAGTCAGTTCTTCTTCTTATACTTAAATTGCATTTAATTGCAGCAAATGCTTCAGATGAGGGGAAAGAAAACAGCATTTTGGTTAATGCAGTGGCATTTTTGTGGCATTTTGTCGTACGATGGCCTCCTACACAGGAGTTTTGACTGTAGATAAGCAGCTGGATGCGGAATGGTTTATAGAAAAGATTATTGGTAAAATCTCTGTTTATATTAACAATTGTATGTGCAAACATAATCCCAAATCAAAGGATGAAGTGACTGAAATGTATTGCTGTTGAGAAATAACAGAAATGAGTTATATTTAATATCGATATTTATTGTATATTCTTAAACTGCTGGCTTGTTGGTTGTGCATTGTGAAGAAACAGAGATTTTTCAAAATAATATTGAGGCAGCATATGTTATTGGTTTGAGTGGATTCCGGTTTCTGGGACCAAGATCTTGCAAACGTCTCTGTCTGTTTACTTCTAAGGTCAGTTTCTCATGTTGTGAGTAATGTTTGAATTGTACTTGAAACTAAACGGTGGAGAAATCATTTCTCCTGGAGAGACACTGAATGAAATCAAACAGACCGCACACTGCAGCTCCACACAGAAAGACATCTCGCCTATCCAACATCTCAACATGGAGGCTGTTTAAAATGCACTTTGTGATCCAATGATTTGAGCAGACGTTCCCTCCTCTCTGCCCAGACTGATGCACAGTAACAACCTGTCTCTGTAACGTCTCCCTGCATTTGTCTGAGCCACGCACCATGTGGTTATAGTCCTGTGCTTTGGCAAGCAATTCATGCTTTGACAAAATAATCCTTCACTGCATAGCGGACATTATCCACCTCCGATGGTTAAACCAGCTGATCCATATTCTGGGATAGGTCCATGTTAACCCTCACGCAGGACCCCCGCCCGATCAATTTTCTAGGACTACTTTATTTTGCTAATTGACCATTGGATGTGGTAAATGATCATTTATTTATTAGGCTGTTAATGATGAATATTCTTTTTATTTTATGCGTTTTAGCTCGAGGAAGCACATTGATGATAGAAAACCAGCACATACAAATTTGTCAGAACTCATTAATTAAATAACCTTCCCTTAGTTAGTTATTCTGTATTAATGGGAAAGTAACATTTCCAAATGACCCCTTTCTTGTTCTTAATTGCATTATCCATCGAATATATTATGAATCAGCCTCAAAACTGACACCCAAAGTGCTGGTAATACAGAAATCTATCTGATGAAACAGGATATTAACTGAAATTGAACTCTGCATTCATGTACGATTTTCAACCACTCCTCTTACCCTCAAACTCCATCATATTTCAGTATATTATAAATTAATAATTTGATTTAGTCTCAAAACCTGTCTTAATCATATGCTTTTTTTTTTTGTATTTGTTTTGTTATTTGAGTGTATTTATATAACCCAATACAAAAGTTACATTTTGTGCCACCGAAAAAGCCCAAAATAGTCATTAAGGTTTGAAAAGAAGAGTCTGTAGCAGTAACCTGTTGTGTCCAGCGTCTGGACATGGAGACTGGATCCTTAGTGTCGGGAAGTCATCACTTGTATTGGCATTCTTTCAAATTTGTGATACTATCATTTCCTTTGTCTGTTGTGTAGCAATCAAAAATAAAAAAACACAGTTTTATTTCATGAACTTCTCTCCTGCTCCCTGGTTGTGTGCAAGTGTAACGGATCCACATAACAGAAAGAACAACGTTTACGTAACAGACTTTCTTCTTTATTTTTACATTTTAGCTTAAAGACACAAAAAAAAACAATACGGCCCAGTGAAATGCGTGACAGGAGTCTGTCAGCAGCAAACAACTTAACTTTAGAGGAAAGGAAATATGTGCAGAGAAAGCACAACATTTGTGGCAAGGCCCACCGAGCAGGGAGTGATGCCAGAACAGCCGTGAAGCCGTGTTGGCGCAGCTTTAGTTCGGCTATAAAGCTGCCTGTCCTATGGAAGTGGTTGCTAGTCTTACAGTAGAGGAGGTGCTAAATTCAAAGTTAATTTATTCACCGATCGGTTATTGTAAGTGAAATGTCCAGAGAATTAAAAAGGGATGTTCATTTTGGTCACCCAAATAAACATTTCTCATTAATGTTGCAAAGCAACAGCTTACTCAGCGGCTGCAAGAATGAACTTTTAAAAATATCTTTAAAACTCTAACACCGGTTTTTACTGCTGTTGTGGACTTGTGTGCATGATAAGCTTTAGCTTTGTCACAACAAACCTCGTTATTACCAGTCTGGTCTGTCAAAATTAACATATCTTTAATCTTGTTGGCTCACTGTCTGATCAAGCTGTTTGAATCGCGTTTGGGAGTAAAATATTGGGAATCCTCCACTGCTAAGTTGAGTTTATTAACGTATTCCCTGGAGCTGGAAGTTTAAGCCACTAGGTTAGTCTGTCCTACCATTTAGTCAAAGGTCTGTGAAGGTAGCAGGTAGGCTTTCACAAACCTCACACTTGGCTCACCACTGGATGGTAACTTTGCATTAATATCATGTGACGCTACTGAGTCTCTGAGTGAGTTTGTGTTACTTCAGCAAAGCTCAAGAACAAGTTCTTGATTTTAGCTGAAGATCTTCGTTTCTTTCATGTAATTACAACCACCACTTAAATATAACAGCGCGGAAAACACCAGGCACTTAAGCGCTGCAAAGAACAAGTTGATACTTTCTCAATGACATGCTCCTTTATGTTGAATGACTCACATATATCAAGTGGTTTCTGAGTCAGCGCGGTCAGCTGCGTCCCAGGAGAGCCAATGAACACAGCGGTCTGATCCCTTTTCACAACGGCGGTAGGTTACACGTGTAACAGCAGCATTCCCTACAAGTGGTTGGCATGCACTGACGCGCAACTCTGCCGCTCACTCAGTTCACAAGTACGACCTCCTAGGACATGAAAACCACACTCATCAACTATGTTGCTGTTGGACACATTCAGTCAACTGAGTCATTGTAGTGAAATCCAAGTTTGAGAATGTATTTAAAGTGATATGTTTCTCTTCAGGGCATTATACAATAAGCTGTTAAAGATATATGATATGAATTAATCATGAAGAAATGATGATTGATGCGAACCATCTCCTGTTTGCTCTCTTTCTGCTGATTTTCTCGCATCAAGGTTATGGACATGAGCCATCAAGCAGCTATCAGTCACTTCCTGACAACGAATAAAGGATAATCATTGATTACTATCTAGCATGGCTTGCCTTTTTTAATTACATGAGAGAAAGGACAAATCAATAAAATAAGATATAGCAGACTGTTCATCTGCACCAAGGAAATTAAATTAAAAGTTTAAAATAATCAAATATATGTTTATATCTCTGCTCTATTTACAACATTTTGCTCTTCGTTTACCTGACGTACAGGTGCAGGTATTATAAATTTGATAACTCCTTGCATGCAAAACCTCTAGAGTCTCTGTATAAACAAACTATCAATTACTGGACAGGAAACCGTCACAATATCACCAGAGCACAATTTAACAAAAGCATAAGTTGGGAGAGCATCATTAATATTCAAAGTTATGTCTAATAAACAAAGTGATTCATGGTTTGTCGTCTCCAGTTTGTGAACATTAGAACAAATTCACGATCGATTGACAAGAGGCGCAGTCGGAGGGGAGCGAACCGTTCCTTTCTGAAGAAGTACTTTCAGTCAGCGTGTATTCTTCAGTTACAGCAGCGCAGCAGTGGAAGTCTGTCCCAGTGAACATCGGAGAACTGACCTCATAAAACACCTAAAAAACTGCTTCATCGGTAGTCAGACATGCCAACAGTAACATCAATATTATCATCTATAGACTTATGTCCTGTCCAGACTTTCCTGTCCTACTGTTCCTGTCTCTTTTATCTTGTCGTCTCAATTAGTGGTTATTAAATGTTTTTAAATATGGTTGGCGCTTTTTTTTTGGCCATATTTTATCCTACATCTTCTCACGTTACTTATCGCCTGTCTCTTTTGGATGCTTTTATCCTTTTATTGTTTGTATATACAGTACTACTTGATATTTTATTTAGCTTTTTTTCTCCTTCCTTTTTCTTTTCTGGTCTTTTTGCATTTTGTCTATCTCTGGTACATTTACAGAAACGTTCTTATCGTACAGTGTCTCTTCTAAATAGACCAATGAATAAATAAATAAACAGACGTGAAAAATGCACCTGGCACAGTGACGTGTTTTTTGATGACTGTCTACTTGAGAAGACACTATTTTACCCTGGAGATCCAGCAGGAATAAATGACGGAGCAACTGTCTGTGAATCTAAAATGATTTCGGTCAAGACTGAAAAAGATTTCTGTCCTTTTCTCATTCACCGACAGGGAGAAGAGGATTTGCTCTGGGAGGAAGAGGCTACTGCTCTCCTCTAATATGTCTCAAAACATCCGACGCATTATGTGTCTTTGATTGTTTCACACTAATGTATTTACTCAGTTTGATGGCCAGTTATCTATTCAGCGCTTCCAAAGGATTAAAAGCCTTGGAAGAAGACAGATCTGTGCAATGACTGATGAGATGACGTCAAACTGACTATCGCACGGTGGAGGAAAACAAATGTTCGATGTCATCACACTCACATTACTGTTTTTTTCCCGCTCATTTAACATCACCTTAATAACACTCGTGTATGGATAGCCATACTAATTATAACCTGCTGCAATATGAAAGAGCAGTGGATGAGAAATGAGCACAAAAGAAAGAAGGTCAAGCTACTTATGTCTATCTGTTGCTAAAGTGTGGACATTTTATTTCATGTGGATTGGAGGAGAATGGAGGAGTGCAGGTTTAAAAAAACAACAACAAAACATTATGAAGCCAGAACAAAAACAGCAGAAGGACAACAGAAATGTGGATGGGACAAAGAAGACAGAGGGGCTGAAAATGCATGTCCACCAAGTTGAAAGAGTAACGCAAGAGGAGAAACAACCTGAGACAGGGTGTGTGTGTGTGTGTGTGTGTGTGTGTGTGTGTGTGTGTGTGTGTGTGTGTGTGTGTGTGTGTGTGTGTGTGTGTGTGTGTGTGTGTGTGTGTTTTGGCTAAGGAGAGCATCCAAGAGAAGCAATGATGAGAGAGCACACTGGTTCGAGAAAGACAGAGAGAGGAAGGCTGAGGAGTGATAGAGTCACGCAACAAAAGGACGACAGAAAATGGAGAGCTGGGTAAAAAGTGAAGATGGAGGGAAGAGAGAGACAGATGACGAGGAAAGTGCTGGAGTGCCCCCCACAGGCCTGCTGACATAACAAGCTGATGTATCATTGTGAAGCAGTGGCTGCAAAGACGGAGACGTTACAAATTGATCACCTGAATGGTTGCAGTTATTTCCTAAATAAGATAAGTGCAATAAATGAAATGAGTGCAATTTATTTTTCTGAACAGACTTGTTTTCCCATTTTGAAAACTATTCAGAGTTTGTCAGACTCATGTGCATCCTGAGAAAATGAACAAACACAAATCATGCTCCACAGTTTGCCGTCAAAAAAGACAACACCGTTTCCTCATAGACACTGCAAGTCTAACCTTGTGGCCAAATTTGTGTTCTGAAAAAAAGGTCCCCCCCAAGGAAAAGGTCCCCCAAGGTCAATCAGCATATCACATTCTGCTTGTGTTACCATGAGAACAAGAGGCCTAGCGGTCTCATTTATATTCACAGACACACAGATGTACATTTGCAATAGCAATTAAATGCCATTTTGCCTTTGTAGGCAGAAAAACAGAGGCAGAGAGATTAGAAAAACCATTGCCACGTATCTGCAGGAAATTGTGTGCTCATTTTGCGTAGCTGTGCTTTTCATAGATTTTTCATGCAACCTTCAGAAAAACACATTTGAGTTGTTGTTATAATATGAATGTTTTATTATTGGAATTCATTTACACTGAAAAGTGTAGCCGAATTAAAATAGAAAGTGGTTGCTAAAATGCCACGAACACATTTTAAATAATTGTATGAGTGCACACGAGTCGAATCAAGCTAAAAGCAAAGGGGGCTCTCTCTCTCGAGTGAACATGCAGTAAGTGGCCTCCATCTGTGTCCCTGGTCTGTGAAGTTTGCTCAGCGCGTTAGTGGCACTGGGAAAACTGAATATATATGTAGTAAACGCCAAACATGCTGTTTCAGTCAACGACAGTAAAGCGCGTCTCGGCGCATGCTGCAGAAGGAGGAGTACAAGCCGCCAAAGGACCTTCAGATAGAGAAAGGTGTCATTGAACAAGTGACCAACAAGGAATGTGACGAAATGCTGAAAAAACTGAAGCCACCAGGGAAACCTAGATACTGTATGTATTTATAAAATCAGATGTGCTATAACTAAACATGTTGAGGTGCTATAAATAGCAGCAGAGACTGATATTTAGCGTGACCCTATATAACAAAAAAACCACAGACTTCCTCATGTGTTTCTCTTTATTTCGTGTTGATGATACATGATCAACTGCCTCATAAAAAAGCAATTCGCAGCAAATAACCAAATGCAGCAAAAATGGTTGTGTATTTATGAGCTTTCCCTATTGACTTTGCTTACCCAGAGAAATTTGCAGTTTGAACCATTGGATTAGAAAAAGAGTTAAATAAGATAAAAAAAAAAAAGAACACCTTAAATGGTAATCGAAAGGTGCGCTGAAGCATTTACTTGTTACTGGAAGCAGGAGCCCTCTTGTGCGAAGCAGCACGTTCCACAGTAGTCAGGTCTCACAGTAAATTGTGAAACGGCAACAAAATTGTGTTTATTTGTGCAGATTCATGGAATTCGCGTTTGCTGTCTAAAACACTTCAAGCTCTGGAAAAAGAGGGCTGCCTGATCAAATATCTGATCCTGGTTAGTAAAACCCAGCTCAACTTCCCAAGTACTCTGTTTCCGTTGGAAAAACTAAGAGGTGGGCTCACACAAATGTGTTTTTCCTAATCACTTTTTTTAAACAAAAAATAATAATATAAAAATGAAAAGACAGTAAAAGAAACATTTTTTTATTGTTTTTTTTTGTTATGAGGTACTGAAACATTATTCACTGAATCTCGCACAGAATAAGAATAAATTATGTTTGTTTGGTTTAGTGAGTTGCAAACTAATTGTGATTATTGCTTATACTTTATGTAAATATACCAAAATCTCACATTCTTCTGTAAATGTGGACATAGCAAATGTGGTGAGTGATTTGTGAGACGAGAGATATTTTCTCAAATCTTTAAATTCAATTCACAAACTTATTAAAAAAAGAACAGCTTCAAATGTAACCGTTGATGTCCATCATTAAATCGAAGGGAACTTTATTCCTGTTACACACAAAAACATTGTCACGGAAGCAATAAATTGTATAAATGTATTCATGATTGAGAGACTGGAGTGTTCAGTGGCCGCTGTAGTGAGTTTGCTTGCTTACTTCTTACTCTCGACTCTCTGAATGCGTTTAGTTTACTTCGGAGTAAATTCAGTCAACAGCATCACATGCCAGCCAAGCACAAAACTAGCACCAACATCTAATGTGATGAAATGCGACAAAGTTTGTTGTACACAGGCCGGTGAAAAACAACAAGATGTCAGTCTCCGGTAAATCAATAGCAGTGTTCTAGGTACCTGATAGTATTAGGTGCTTGTTTCCAGAAACCGTGGCGAATAACAGTATTAGTGTGACTTCACTGATGCCTGGATTGAAGCCTGTAGGTGCCAAGTTGTTTCTGCTGTTCGGAGTCATGCTGCATTTTATTTGCACTCAGAAGCCAGAACGCACTGCTTGTGTCTGCATTTGTTAAAAAAAACGAATGAAATTCTGAGGCAGATGCATCTGATTTGTTATATTGTGACCCTGGAAAAAACAAGTTCGACGCATCGACGAGAGCTACTCTTGAGCTGCGTTACGCAGTGTTCTCACGCACAACAGCACTTAGCAATGTGCTTACATGTAACAGTAAAAGAGCATGGACTGCGCGGCATACCAAATTTGACACATGAAAGACAAAAGTGCTACAAAAAAGTCAAAAAAAAATAAAAAATAAATAAAAAGAATAAGCCACAGGTTTTCCTCGCAAGCAGCACTCTCAGCAGCTCTCTCAGCAGCTCTCTTGATTGCTGAACTCGAGGTCCACTGAGTTTGTCTGAGTTGATGAGTTGGAAGTCCACCATCAGAGAGCACTCCATTTGTCATTTCTGACTGCACAACTTGGAAAATAACTCATAAAACTAGTTCTGATTGCAAATTGAACGCAGTATTTCTGCAGTGAGAAAAAATAGACCTTCGATTATTGTTTTGTTGAGTTCCTTTCTGCATTTTTTGATTTATATTTTTCTTATTTTACAAACGTAAATGTTATGATTCACGTGGTTGGACTCATAATGCAGGAGGAGGCGCAGGCAGATGGCAGGTTTAACAGATTTTAATGATGAGGCAGACAGACGTGGAATGAGTGATTGTGGTGACCGGATCCAGGGTGGAGTGAGGCAGGCTGAAGGGGCAGGCAGGAGGGAGGGTTGGAGCTGGAATTCCTGGATAGAAAACAAAGGGTCAGGCAAGAATAACTCACAGGCAGACAGAACACTAAGAGACACTATTTAAATTGCTGGAGCACAGACTAACTTGGTAGAAGAGTTTACAATCCAGCACCGACTGGGAGTTTCCCCGGAGCTGTTGTAGGCTGGGACTGATTACTGGATGAGGAGCAGGGGTGGAGCCGAGGCCCACCCTGCAGGATGCTGAAGCCAGCCACAGAGGGCATGACATTTCATAAATGAAGTCAGTTTGTCCTGCTTAAGGAGGAAGGTAGCAGTAAATCCATATCAAACATAATTTAGCATATAACTTTAAGAATAAAAGTTCAGCAGATTTGATGAGAAAATAACTTGCAATTAGTTTGCAGTTAACCAAAGATTCCTGCAATTGGTTACAATTATACTTGAATTATTTGAATTGTGTGACCTACATTACAAGCATAATTCAGTAATATCAATATAATAGTATAGTAATCACAAAAGACCATTTTCATCACACAACTTGGCACATTGGTAACTTGGTACTCTTACTTTATAACTTTATAACACTCCTTGCATTGTTGAGTCACATGACGGATTTACTCTGCAGAGAAATGCTACTGACTGATCATTAATTCTAAAAACAAAAACCACACACGTGAAACGAGCTGCTTTTTGTATCAAACCAACACACCGCACTCATCCATTTGTTTAAAATTGGAGCAAACGTGGTTAAGAAACCATTTACACAGTCCTCATGACGGGGACGGAGGGACGGCGGATGAAACAAGTGTAAGCAAATTTGTAAACTTGAAATTTTGTTAACCATAACTAGGTAGTTTTGATGTGTGAACTGTAAAATACGAGTGAATAAATAAAAACAAGATTAAAAAAGAAATTAAATGTGATTTGTTATGATGAGTGGCCATGACAGAGGAACGCTATAAGCAGCAGATTTGCTTTCCAAAGGCTGGATATTGATCAGAAACAGACCTCAAATGGAGATAAGTTGAAGAGGAGAGGTTATAGATGTTGAGCTTGAGAAAAATGGAGCGCAGAAAGGAAGACGTTTTGACCTTCTTTTCACCTCAGTCATCATGTGGAGTGTCGGATCCCTGGGAGGCGGGACAAATGAGCTTGTAGCACTGACAGCAGAGAGGAGAAGTATTGTATTTTCCAGATTTGGCTGCAGGAGCGTGTTCTTTGCTTTAACATCTTTCTACATGGATTTAGGATGAGAAAGGTGCACTAGAGACTTCAGAAAGGCCAGTTGAAGTGGGTCAGGAATACTTCCAGGTACGTAATACTGTGAAGGAGCACCTCTCTGTCCCTCTATTGTGAAAGTCTACCCGTGTTACCTGCTGAAGCTGCACATTATGTCATCACAACAGTTGATGCTGGACAACAAACACAGCACTAATGCATGCGTGATGATCTCTGCGGATTTAATCTATGCCTACTAGCTGACAGCTCCTCATCTTCATTTTAATTTAACATAACCTCTTCCTTTGACACACAGCATATATTTCTAAGAAATTGAGATTGCAACAACATCATTTCTACTTTGAAGGTATTAAAGTATTATTCAATTCAAGTCACCCGTCCATCTAATATCGATATCTGCTTCTTCCTATTCATGGTCAGGTGTTTTCTAGCCCAGCCGTATTTGGGAGGAACGCCTGGTACAACCTGGTCGCCAGGCAATCGCAGGGCTAATGTAAGTTTTCTATGAAATGAATCACTATAGAACCTATTTAAAACACCAAATCCATATCTTTTTTCTACAGTACATTGGGTTTGGCAGCCAAACATGTCTGATAATTATGAGTGAGCAGCGTTTGTTACTAAGCATCAGTGCATTAAAAGGTTCAATCGGTCATCAGTAATAATAAGTGGTAAAAAATAAATCCAGTTTCATTGTAGCTGCTGTCTAAAACAAAATAATGAACTCTGCAAAGACAGCACACCCATGCTTGTGCATCCCTTGCCTTGGGAAGGACTTGATAACAATGCCCCACCTGGATTCTGGCGTTCCGGCTCAAAGTAATCAAATACCGTGTGCTCAGAAAATGCAGACATGTTAAAATCTGAAAGGATGACATTAAGGATGAGAGATGAACAGGATGACAGAGGGCTGTGTGAGACAATAAAATCAAGGCCATCCAAGAACCAAGATGGATTGATGAGTCCATTGAGTGGGGATGGCAGGCAGCCAGCTAGCGCAGAGGTCAGTGCAGAAGGATATCTCTTGGAAGAAATGATGCATTAAAGAGGGCCAAGGCTGCCATGGTGGGTTCACTGGCTGGGAGAGGAAGAAGAAGATATGAAGTCAGCGATGGATGGAGAGGCGGGGAGGGGAGGCAAGCTATGTAGATGAAGCAGGGACGTGAGAAATATTTAAAGTAAGATATGGTGGCTGAAAGAATGATCAATTAAATACAATGCAGGTAAGTGGACAAGGGGAGGGAAAATATACCAGCAGGAGAGAAAGAGAGTAATGAGGGCTTAGAAGTTGAAAACAAAAGACAACAGGTGGTAAAAGCCTGTTGCAAGTAGCCAGATTCATTTGAATTACATTTCTCTTCAATAATGACAAATTTGGCATATAATAAGTAGCAGTGTAATAAAACAAAAGACCACAAGAATCCACCAGGCACATGATCCCATTATACTAAAGAAGATCATCTTTTTTTATTTATTTTTTTATGGAGAAACAATATTTTATATTGCAGTGTGAGCAGAAAGCATTATGCCTACAGAGACTGGTTTTATTAATCAAACTGATTATTCAATGAGTCAGGCACTCATACAAACAAGGAAAAATAATGGGTTTGAGCTCCGGCCACCAAAAATGAAAAACATCACCCGTCTGCCTTCTGTGATTTGCTGCAATGGATCCTGCTAAGTGTCTGCTAACACCCTGGCTGGCTAATTGAGCTACGTTTATGACGACGAGGCTCACAATGAAATTTATGCAACCCATCTGCTACATAAATAAACAATGCCAACGCAGACGAGGTGAATCATTCAGAAGTTAACTGATTTTCAAAAGGTCCCTGCTTTGTTCGTTGTTTGGCATGCCATGTCGAGACCCTGCTTTTATGCCACATGCTCCCTGCTCTCTCCAAACTCTACCCCGAGCTGTAAGGAGAGAAGGTCATGATGTATTGTGAGCAGCACATGAAATGTTCTGCTTTCATCGTTTCGCTCTCCAAACTTCTCTGACTTCATGGTATTGATGCTGTGCAAGTTCCTTTGCTTAGTGCCACAATTCAAGGTTACAAAACAAATGAGGATTTTTTTTACTGAGAGTGTAAAGTGGGAAATCTTTCATAGTCATGGGATCGTGATGATTTACTAGGTTTATACTTGTTAAAGTAAATGGTGTCAAGAAAGACTATGCTCATTTGATGGAAAAATAAAATCAAAATGTGGCATGAATGAGTCCACAGAAAGGCTTTCAGACATAAAGAATCTAGCTCAACTTTCAACTTACCCTGATAGTGTCTGATGTGTCAGCTCATTGCTTTTCTTTCTATTTAAAAATACAGTCAAAAAATGAAATGGAGTCCCTGAAGATGTCCTCAAGGGAAGTTCTTCAGAGTTTTTTCCCTCCTCCATCTGTCAAAATCACACTCTCACTCCAATACACAGCCTGTGGAGTTCATAAAAAGAGAATGTTGTTATATATTAAGCTTTTTATTTTTCTTCTTTATTTTTTTATTTTTCTCTGTGCTTGCTGACTGACCTCATACCTAACACAGAACAAGTACAGCAATACATCCCTACAGAAAGGAGGCATCCTAGGTTTTTCAGGATGTTTGAAACACACATGCCGGTTGATCCAAGAGGCTAAGCAGAAGAAAGGGGTCCTAACAAGACTGGAGCACTATTACATCCCAGAGGTCGTCCGAAACATAATCACCAGCTACCTGGGTGGAATCAAGCTCAGATTCACATCTGGCCAGTTCACCACTAACTGGATGAATCTTCAAAAGGGCATTTTAACAGGACATATCGTCTCTCCATCTTGTTTATTTTGGGCATAACCCTTCTGATTGTGATGGCGAAAGACGTTACCCCTTAGCCATCGTCCGACCAGTGCCGCGTGGGTTCATGGAAGACATCACAATTACAGTCACGTGTCACATGTCCAAGCAAAATGGGTGTTGGAAGGATGTCAATCAAGAACAGGAAATCTAGTCTTGTTATTAGGAAAGGAAAAGTCACCAGGAGGTTCAGTCTTGAATCGCATGGTGAAGTCATCCCATCCATTGAAGACAACCCTATAAAAGGCTTAGGGAAGTGGTAACTGACCGAACCAATGTCACCAATGCTGTGAGGCAGTCAGAAGAATGGCTGTGGAAACAACTCAGAAAGGCCCAGATTTAAGCCCTGGCTGTACCAGCACAACCTTTTGCCCAGGCTTTTGTGGCACCTCACAGTTTATGAGTACCCGATGACCATTGTACAGTGTATTGAAAGGAAAGTTAGAAAACATCTGCAAAAGTAGCTGGACGTTCCCCCAAGTTTCTCCTCAGTGGGCCTCTATATCTGATCAGGACAAAAACAGCTCCCATTGTCATCGGTCACAGAGGAATTCAGCATGCAGGATTGTATTAAGCCTAAAAAACTCAAAGGATGAACTGGTTAAACAAGCAGGAGTGACAACAAGGTCTGGGCGAAAGTGGGTACCTAGCACAGCAATAGATCAAGCAGTAAGCAGTCAACACACTTCCAGCAGTAGAGCAATGCAGACAAGTAGTAGTAATAGTAGTAGTAGTAGTAGTAGACAATGTCTGATACAAGTTGAAATACAGGCTCACAAGGAGGAACAGCGGGTGGCTAGGGCAGTGGAACAAGGGTCCCAGTGTGCATGGACAAGAAGGGATCTGCCCAAGCGCAGGATCTCCTGGACGGAGCTGTGGCAAGTAGCGCCCTACTGTATTTCCTTTCTTCTGCAGTTTATGTATGCCACTCTTCCTATTCCACAGCAACTGCACACATAGAGGTGGAGAGAAGATCTAAACTGTGGTGAAACAGGGTCCTTAGCACACATACAGGGTGCAAAGTAGCCTTAGCCTAAGGGGCAAAACATGCATCCTGCTGGATTTGGAGCAGCAGGGAAGAGGGAAGCTGGAAGTCAGGAGCAGATGGGCAGTGACCTGGCCACCACTGCCAGTCCATCAATGGGAGAGTGTTGGGGTTGAGGGCCAAAACACTCAGTGAAGGTTGTGCACCACCTGAAGACATCAATTGCTTAACTGAAGCAAAACCTTTTCTCAAGAAAAACATTGCATCCTGATCATGGTGATATGTCAAAAAAAAAAAAAGCCCATAGGAGCATATTTCATACATTAATGTATAGCTACTCCATACCACTGGGTATAGTATAGTACATTTAGGATACCAGCAGAAAAGACTTTATGGTACTAACTACACTGATTATTAGGAAAAACCCCAGGAGCGGAAAAACCTCTGAACCAGTAACCACAAAACAAAGTAGTAGTAGTCAAACACATCAGTTCTGTTTCTGTCTCTGAGAACAGGAGTCATAGGATTATAAAGGAAGGTAACATTAGAGCAGAAGAAGAAGATCAGAGGTCTACAGAAATAAAGTATTGAATCAAACTAAATTTGAAAAGAAATGTTGAGGGTTATCCTTTGGGCCAAATTAATTTTAAAAAAGGAGACAACAAACAAAAAATGCTCGGAAAGGACATCTGATCAATAATCATTGAATCCGAACAGACGGTGTGTGACATCACAAGCAGCAGTTCTGGCGAGGTCACAGAAGCTGTGTCCCAGGAATTCTCCTTGTGATCCACACTGCCCATGGAAACAAAACTAAAGTTACAGCTTTAGGTTGGTTTAAATCATATCTATCTGACACATTCCAGTTTGTTCATGTTCATGGGGTTGCTTCTGGACAATTGAGGGTCTGCTACGGTGTCCCACAGGGTTCAGTGTTAGGGCCGATCTTTTTCAGTTTTTACATGCAGCCCTTGGAAAGTATTATCCAGGACCACGGCATCAATTTTCATTGCTATGCTGATAATACACAGCTCTATTTGTCTATGAAGCCAGATGAAACAGAACCATTAGACAAACTTCAGGCATGGCTTAAGGACATCGAGGACTGGGTGACCACTAACTTTTTGTTTCTAAATTATAATACAACAGAAGTTATTGTGTTTTGGTCCCAAACACCTTGGATTAGATTATGTTGTGGTGGCCTCCAGTACAACTGTGTGAAACCTTGATGTTATTTTTGATCAGGGTTCAGGCATATTAATCAAGTTTGTGAGAAAACTTTTTTCCTTCTCTGTAATATCTCAAAGATTAGGAGCATTCTCATTAGCATTAGCAATAGGAGTGATGCTGAAAAACTAATTCACGCGTTTCTAACTTCTAGACTAGATTACTGTGATGTAATGTAGCAGGATGTCCAACTAATTCTCTGAATAGCCCCCAGCTATCCAAAATGCAGCAGTGCGAGCACCGTTGGACTGGCCCAAAATTTTGGGCCGGGCCTTTTTTTTTCTTTATCTTATGGTAGTATTCATAATGATATCGCTGCAGGGGGACACCAACATGATTCACTGAGCGGTGCCCCTCATCCCTTCTGCTCTCCTCCGTTTCGCTTTCCCTCAATCCTCAGTTATTAATAAGAAGTATCCCATAAGCATAATTGTGCTCCATTGTTCATGTAGTTTGTTGTGCTGGTCTGTCTCCTCTTTTTCTCTTCTGTACATGTTTCCAGACCAGATCTTCAGGAGCTGCATGCTGACCTGCAGTCCCACCCTCTGACCACCCCAGTGTTTACCTCCACCTGTCTGTATAGATGTCTCTGTTGGATACCTGCTGACATCCCGACCTGCAGTCCCACCCTCTGACCATCCCAGTGTCTGCTGTCTACACCTGTTTATATAGTCTCTCTGTAGATCACCAGCTAGCAATGTATCAGTCATATGTATGTAGAACTCTTAGTTCTGTGGTTAAGGGATAAAGACTAATAATATGTCCTGTCTTTTGAAACACTGACAATATATCTGTGCCCCTCCTCTCTTGTTCTTCATTCTCTCTTTCTAATCACCCTTTTCCTGCTCTACCCGGCCGGCTTTCAGCAGGAGGGTCTCTCCTTATGAGCCAGGTCAAGGTTCCTTCCCTCTTAAAGGGGAGTTTTTTCCTGCCACTGTTTGGCTTAAGGTTTTTCTCCCACCAGGGGAGTTTTTACCTGCCATTGCTTTTGTTATAATTGCTTGGGGGGTCATGTTCTAGGTCTCTGGAAAGTGCCTAGAGACAACTTGCATTGTAATAGATGCTATTTAAATAAAATAAAATTGAATTGAACTGAATTGAATTATTTTGAGGAGCAACATTCAAAGCCAAATCACAACCGAATACTCAGTAATTGCATACTTAGACTCTAAGATTAATGTGAAAATCAATGTGCTACCAATTTGCAACCGTAGATAACCTTTTCATGTGGACAGGCGTTCTGAATGCCCATTGAAAGACCACCAACCTGTTTGTTTGTTTTAAATCAAGTTACTGTTTTACTGGAGAGTCACATTATAAGACTTGTGAAGCAGGCATTACTAAGTTTTATTGCTTATTTTCTTAATGTAACCACTCCTCATTTGGCATGCTCTCCATCTGCCCGATGTATGTCGGATTGGCCAATGTCCAATAAGCTGTGGGTAGCTCCACTTTTCACTGCTGCTCTATCCACATGGGAAATAAATACCCACAGAGGTACTTTAACATTTTTTTTTCTAAATTGCTGCACACCACAGCAGCCTGTTTTAAAATTAGAAGTGTGAAAGTGGTGATGCACAAAGAGCCAACTCCCACTGTGGTGAAATGCTGGACAAGTTAGGCTGACCTCTTTTGACCACACTGGCCTCTGTTCAGTCCTCTGCCTGCTTCCACTGTGACAGCTAAGTCTCATCCTGTTCACGCTGACAGACCTGTTTGCATCAGGTTGTGATCTATTTAAAGAGAAAGCTTTAACTTGTTCACTCAAAGACACGTCAAGCAGAAGCTTAGTCCCCACCTTTTTCATTCTGCTTGTAGAGAAGAGAATTCCCTCAAGGCAGCTTGGCCTGCTGCCCTATTCAGTGGCTCTTGCCTACCTCTTCCCCTTGCAGGTTCACGCTTTGTGAAACACTGTGAAATGCAATAATTTATTGATAAGCTGAGCTTGTTATCACTTTGAGCTCCTGTAACATACATAAGATTTGTTTTTTAGTATATATAGAAAATATGAAAATCCAGTCATTCAACACTTTTGTCAGTTCTTGCAGGATCTGTACACCTGTTCGCATCAAAGTTTAAGAAGATCTCCAATGCTCATCTGCCAGTGCCTGCAGTTTGCAACCACCTTTATATCAGCGCAGGCTGCACAGCTGGATTACATTTATGTGGAAACATTGATGAAAGGGCTGACTGCACATATATCACCTGAAGCCATTGTGAAAAGGTTTAAGAAGTCCACATCATATTGTATCCTATAATCAAAGTATACAATAGTAAGAATAGTCTTTTGGCTTGAATTTTCTTCATTTATTTAAAATAACACTGAGGGAATCTTAAAGAGATTTATGGGGAACAAAACAAATTGCACACAAATTTGCATAGATTTTTTATTATTCCTTGGTGTTAGCTTTCAGTCAAATATTGCATCATTGGATCTGTTGGTGAACAAACAATTTAAAGCTGAACATTAGGAGGTTACATATTGAAAGGATGTCTTATTATTAATGCAAACATAAAGGAATCTAATCTACTGTTTAAATCTAAATTATTACATTACATATAACTACCTCTGATGTATGTCAGATTGGCAAATGTCCAACATGCTGTGGGTAGCTCCTCTTTTTACTGCTGCTCTATCCACATGGTAAAGAAATACCCACTACCTGTATAGCCAGGGAAGATTTGGGTATATACACAGTATTGCCAAAAATATTTGCTTACCTATCCAAATTATCGGAATCAGGTGTTCCAATTTCTTCCATGGCCACAGGTGTATAAAATCAAGCACCTATTGCCAGGACAACAGTACTTGTCTAACTGCATTGTTCCAAGTGTAAAGTTTGGTGGAGGGGGGATCATGGTGTGGGGTTGTTTTTCAGTAGCTGGGCTTGGCCCCTGAGTTCCAGTGACAGGAACTCTGAATGCTTCAGCATACCAAGACATTTTGGACGATTCCATGATCCCAACTGTGGGAACAGTTTGGAGCTGGCCCCTTCCTCTTCTAACATGACTGTGCACCAGTGCACAAAGCAGGTCCATAGAGACCTGGATGACAGAGTCTGGTGTGGATAAACTTGACTGGCCGGCACAGAGTTCTGACCTCAACCCAACAGAACACCTTTGGGATGAATTAGAGCGGAGACTGAGAGCCAGGCCTTCTCATCCAACATCAGTGTGACCTCACAAATGCACTTCCGGAGGAATGGTAAAGAATACCCATCAACACATTCCTAAACCTTGTGGACATCCTTCCCAGAAGAATTAAAGCTGTTATAGAAGATTAAGTTCATATGCGAGTCAAGGCAGGTGAGCCAATACTTTTATTATAATAAATATATAATATGTTAGCAATAGTAGAGTAATTGAGTTCATCGAGTTCAGCATTTTGACAGAGCATGTCATGTCGACTGTGCAGCACAGCAAGGGTCATATTTTACATGTGATCCAAATGAAAACATTTCCAGTACAGACAGGTTATGAAATTAAAAAAGAGACATTTGTATTGTGACAAAGATTTTCTGATAAGAGTTTGTGGTACTGCAGTTGGGATGGAACACCAAATTCCTTCTTTCTTTGATCTTTTGGTGGTCAAGATGGTGGGAGGGCATTGTTTAAGCTGGTCAGTGTCTCCTGTAGGTGTTCAGGTCACTCCTGAATAGAGATCTTAGTCTCTTCTTGAATTACTGGTTGCAGCAGATGTGTCACTGCTGTCTTCAGCCTGCTCTGTTCTTTGGGTTTCTGCTTTGCCAACATGATATTTGACTTTCATGAAATGTTGGCTCAGAGCCTCTGCAATGCTCCCAGCTGGGGAATACCAGATTTGTATGCTCTCGTTCTGCCTGGTTGAAAAAGATGTAATTTCTTGACATTTATGTCCTTTTTCCCCCCCAATATGGTTTTTAAAGAGCCAGAAAAAAAAAAACATTGCCTTTTGAATACGTATCACATCAAGTACATGACCAGGCTCTCAGCTCATGCAATCAGCTGTTTACTTGCTTTGTAAATCCGGCTCAGAACAAGCATTGTCGAAACAGTCTTTGTCCCTTTGGCTCATGCATACTATTACCACAGCCTTCAATGCTAATAGAGTGGATTGCCTGGCAACAGTCACATTTGCTCTTGCGGGAGGAAAACAGTATCTTGGAATTATTTAAATGACTTTCACTGAGAGATGTCACTGATGACAACTTTATTTCACTCTAATGCATTTATTGGAAACTAGTATGTAGATATGATGAATCTGCATTAGTCCCTTTTCCCTTTAAGCTGAACTGTCATGGTATTACTTCATATCTTCCACACACTGGTGTTACACTGGATGAGCTGCTCAAAGAGGAAAACAAGCTTATCTGCATAGCTCTACTTTCCAGACAAAAATAATTTTGATGCAACAACAGTTTGCCTCTCAGGACTTGGTGAACTGCAGAGTGTCTGGGCGTAGGCATGACACATGAAATAATTATACATTGCAGGAATAGGGGGGGGGGGGGAGAGCCGTTCCCAAGACATATTTGTCAGTCCAATGGATGTTCTTTCCCTCAGAAATTATGTGGAGGGAAAAATGGACATACTTGTACCTTCAAGTAGGTGGTAATGTACTTTGTTATGCAGCAAAGCTACTAACAGATTTTACAGTAATTATTGCGGAAAGTGCATTTTACAGCTACATAACGTGAAATACCTGGCAGCAAAACCAGCAGCATCTATAACATATGTTACAGATACATAAAAACAGTATCATGTTGTATTTTGGAATCCAGTGTGGTAGTAAAATAACAGTTGGTTTTATTTAATCCCACAGAATCCAGCAAGACTCAGAAGGTATAGTAGTATTCTTTTATTTTATTTTAAAGTTACACACACTCACAAATCCCAGCAACACTGCTATGTTGTGTAGTGATGAATAATTTATGCAAGCATTTCCAGTTCAATACCACACTATTCATTTTGTTCAGCTTTGTGTACTAACGTTAATTACCACACTATGGCTTGAAGAAAATGTGTTTTTAAAAAAAGTCCCCTGACAATCAAGGCTGCTCAGTAGGTTGTGTCTGCATTTCAATCCCAGGCTCCCCTGGGGACAGACAACCAATTTAAATATTCTAATCTGCATGAAGGCAGGGATGGTCATCAATCTAAAAGACCACCTCACTCTCGCGCTGTCAGTGAATGAGAGTGGTTGGGGTCTCTGACAGAAATATTGTTCTGCACTGAAAAATTGCAACTACCTACTGTTATTTGAAAGCTACTTACTGCCAAATTACAAGTAAAGGATGTATGTTTGAATATAAATATTTAAATTATTTAAAAATATATTTCATTTGAATAAAACATTGGAGCAGCACAGCGGCTGGGTAGTGAGCACCGTTGCCTCACAGCAAGAAAGTTCCTGGTTCATATCCCAGCAGGGGTCTTTTTTGTGTGGAAATTTGCCTTTTTCTTCTCCTGCTTCAGTGCTTTTTCTGCTTAAAAAAAAAATCATCTATGTTAGGTTAACTGGTTTTTCTATATTGCCCATGGGTGTGTCCAGGGTGTAAACCTGCCTTTCCCCTGAAGACAGCTGGGATAGGCTCCAGCAGACCTCCATGACCTTAAAGGGGAATAAGGAGGTAGAAATAATGGATAGATGGAAATACACTAAATGAAGCCACTGCTGTGAATGCAGCTTCAGTGTGCATCATTTATTTAGTCTTAATGTTTCACGAGGTTTCAAGGATTATTGGTTTAGTTTGCACTTGTCATTTACATGTTCTTCTTAGACTATTATAAATGACATGTTTAGGTCATGGACCAAGTAATGTATCCAACTTACACTTAAAGTGTACAATGCACATTTTGCAACACTATAGAAGATTTACTTTTGTTCAGTTTCTCTTCCATCATTACTTTCTTGAGTCTCTTAGGCCGTGAACTTACTTCAGGTAAAAGTGAGCCAAATTGTGTGAAGCTCAAATTACAAGAAATCAATTTTCTTTTCTTTTTTTTACATCAGACCTGGGTCAGTTTTACATGTGGTCCTAAATCAGATACATGTCTTATGTTTTCCAGTGCGACTTCCGTGTGAACTGTCAGTTCACACTTTATGCATCACTGTTATGCAATTAATGCCACAATTACGCGTTGGCAGCATTTTTTTGGATGAAATCTGCTTCAGTGAAGCCGGCCACTTCACGGTCTCTCCACTCTTGGCGCCAGTCCTTCATCCACACACACTCTCTGTACAGATGTTGAGGTCGTCGCTCCACACATGGCGAATGTTAAACATTTTGTGTTCTTCTCCTCATTATAATTAGTTTATGATTTTTTGGCTTCCACAGCACAAAAAACAGTATGAAAAGAAATCATACTGTTATGTCTATACACCTCTATGTACTTCATTTAATGTCACTTTGTCTCACTACGCATGCGGATCAGTCAAAGCAGAAGCCGGTTCAAATGACGTCTCATATGAGACACATTTGAAAAACTAATAAGAACAACCACAAAAGAATTAAAAAAATTTAAACGTCAGCAAATGAGCATTAAAAGGAGGATTAGGACCAGCATTGTGAACTTAGACTTAGTCACTGCCATGTAGTCCAGAGTAGCTCTGTGAGCTCGCTGAAGATGAAATACGATTCTATTGCTTTGTTTGTGTTGTTTGCCGCTGCACGTGTAAACCAATCAGGTCTCTCTATCAGCTCCAGTAATAGCAGAGCGCACGTTGGTGTTTGATAGCTGCAGGAGTGGTAGACGGGTTTCCATAAGATCTAGAGGCGTTAATCGTGAACAACGACACGGTACCAAGTTTTCCTGAGCCTGAGCCAGACTCCTCTGGTTCTTCTCAAAGGCAAGAAAGCCACCCATGGCCATACTTAAACATATTGTTTAATTTAAAGAAGCAAAGGATGAGTTCTGGTGTTTCCAATGCGTTCCATGTCTGCTGCTTCGCAAAGAAGCACATAAGCTCTGTTAAGTTATTACTTGTGATGTTTGCGTGTTTAAGTCTGCGGTGGCGAGCGCAGTCCACCAATCAGCTAACCCCTGCACTGCCTTCCCCTCAGCCACCCACTAGTTTTGGGTTACTGTTGTAGCATTGTGGATAGTTTTACAAGTCCATTTTTGTTTAACGTGATGGTTAATTAGCGGGTATTACCTAGTAGATCACTTGGCATCCACAAAATTATACTTTTGCTTTTGATAATACTTTAAAGTCAATTTAAAAGTTATTACTTAGTACTTTTACTTAAGTAAGACTTTGATGTGGTACTTTTACTTAAGTATATATTTTGCAGGGTATTTGTATTTCTGCTTAAGTACTTAAACATTAGTACTTTCTCCATCACTGGTAATTTCACTTGTGTGCCCTGCGGTGCAACCACTGTACTGTTCAAAATATTTCACAAATGTTTCAAACATTTTTTTTTTTAAAGCTTTCAGAGTTTTCAGTTTTAACAGTTTTTGACTCCTACCTGCAAACACAGCACACCACACCTCTGGGTTTTACATCAGATCAGTTGCAGAAGAAATGTGATATTAATTATATCCTTACAGATTCTGTGCAGCCCGGTGGCAAAGTCAACTAAATATGTAATAGTCTGGTTATATGCATAAGCAAAGGAAATTATGAATGGATATTTAATGAACTTGTAGGACCTCCATACATCACTGACGCAGATGTGGAATGAAGAATTGGATGTAAAGACCAATCCTGCTGGTCATGAGATAAAGTGAGTTTAAAATTAGACCATCGAGTCTACCATATATTTTCACCTCCTGCAAAAGAGTTTGATTCAAAAGCAGAAGCCCTAACCTCATATAGTTGATCAAGATTTACAGTGAAGGCTAAAGTACTGCAAGGAATCTGTGAGTAGGCTGCAACAGCAGATGCAGAGATGAGATTTTCCATTTGTCTTAGAGCACTAGTTAAATTATCTAAATTGAGTTGGTTTAAAAAGTATAAAAGAATAAACTAATTCGAATATTTATTTTTTAAACAAGTGGCAATATTTTTTTATGATAATGTTGTTAAAAACACTCTCGTGTGCAAAATGAAACGGTCGCCTGTATTCTGCAAGTACCAGCTTCCCATTATGATGCAAAATTAAATAAATGTCTCAGAAAACATTGCGCCTTGGTACAATATTGCAAATGTCTTACATTTTACTTGAGCGTGACTTTTATCTTTCAGTAATGTGACATGTCGTTGAAGCGCCCCAGGGTCTCAGTCTCTGTGTTCACAGAGTTAAATTAGCCCTTTTCATAAACAATAATTACTTGTCAGAGATCACATTTATAATGCACTTTGCCTTTTGCACAGCTATAGGCTGTGCTGCTTACTGCATACTGTAGTAGGAATGTTGAAAGCAATGCCGTCATTAAACAACGGAGTATAAAACAACATAACGACCCTTCTGATGCACATTTTACTGCACACAGAACATGGTACAGTATAGTCCTGCTTCGTGTTGCCGCTGTAGCTTTATTGGTGACTACTATAAAGCTTTATGAAAATCAATGCTTACCCTTCATAAAATGCACTTCTGTGTTATATGGTGTGCCTGACAGGACACGGACCTTGTTCCTGCACTGGTAAAGGTCGATTGAAGCCTGAAATATCAAAGACAGACAAAGGGGTTTTGTGAATTCCTCCTCCACACTCAAGTGCTTTCCCTTGTTGCTGAATAGAAATGCTTTTGATCTGAAACTTGAGGCCGCTGTGTTCTCTGATGACAATGAATATTACATGGAAAAAGCCTTGAGATGCAATTCAACCTTGCGTCCTCCGCAGTGATGTAGTGTTTGTCAACAGGAGCGTAGACCCCCCAAAAAAGACCAGTACTCTGTTCTGACTTTAAAGCTGCAAACGGCTTAGCCATTGTGAGAGCTGCTGTCAACTTATTTAATTCTCTAATTCATCATTTATTCTTGTTTACCGCCAGCATGACAAGTTACAGACTGATGAAAAACCTTTGAAGAATTAAATGATGAATGAAACCTACAGCTAATGTGAGCGTCTGCGTGGGCTCCCTGCCCACTATGTATCTGAGCGTCTGTGGACTCGGTTACTTTATAGTCCAGCTAGAGGAGCGGTAACAGGTGAAATCACACAAATCCTTGGAACCGAGCAGAGACATTATCAGGTCCTTTCTACAGTTCGCACATGCTGTAAGAAAAGGGAGGAAGAAAACAACCATTATGAAATGCAATTACATGACGCTCAGGGGTCCCAACACCCACGCTGTGCATAGTATCAGGCCAGATTTTATTTTGTCATGGTGAGTGGTTGCTCATACATATTGCACTAAGGAGGGATTATGTCAATTCATTTCCAACAGGCTTTGACATCATTTCACAGTTAGTGTAACACTCAAAAATTCATGCACCTGGACCTCAGCCAAAGCCAATTTCTCCTCAGCAAAAACTATTCAAAAGATAATTTCATTACACCCTTGTTGTTTGGTTTTGATTTCTTTTGACTTCAGCTTAATTATTAACAGATATTACACAAGAGGGTGTGCCATACACAATGTTTTCACAGCTCAGTTTGTGTTTCTTGGCTGCCAGCTGGTTAATTGGCTGCTAAGTTACAGATACGACTTGATAAAGTGGAATAATACTGCATTGAAGGGTACTGGCATTTGCTCAAACGACTATGACAGACGGACTCATGGTGCTGTACTTTGTCTTTTAAGATATAACGACAATATAATTACCTTGTGAAATATGCATCTAATGTTGGATACCTACTTTAAATTCTACCTTTAGCGTTGTAAAAATTCTCCTTTTTCTTTTTTTTTCCCCCCTCTGAAGCAGTGAGGGTACTGTTCCAGCATCTTGAAAGCATCTGCAGAAGCAGTGGCACCTGATTACTTTCATCAACTCTTCATTAGTTATGCCTTAATCACAGATCATAGCAGCTGAGGCACCTGGGAGTGAAATGGTCTTAATATGGCTGCTGGCAGAGATGAGCTCTCCAGCTGTTTTCTGCCCTCCTAAGCTGTCAGCCCTCATTTGAGCCAATTGCCCTGTGGAACTCAATAATCAAACCTGTAATAACCTCACACAACTTCAAATGCACTTGTGTGCAGGGCCAGCCTCTGCACATCTCATTTCTCTCTCCTAACGCCACGTTTTCCCGCTGCCAAACTGTAATGTTGTGCATGTCTGAATAGAACCGCAAACTGGTAACCGCATGATTAATTCTGGATCTGGACATTTAACCCGAGAGCACGAACACCTCAAACAACATCTTTAGAGTCCATCCACATGTCTTTGTTATCAAACAAAGTCTGTTTTTCCAGTTGAAGACAGTACAGGAATTAAAGCTCAGTGGCCTGAATGACTCACGATGACTTTTGATTTTACCTATGTCTTAAAAAGAGAACTACATGTCTTTATGCCTTTACCGTGGCATGCAAAGGATTTTATTTATTTATAAACTTTAAATTTGACCAAGCACAAGGCAGGGGCCCCAAACCACGGTATGGCACAGAGAAGAAGAAGGAAAAAAACAAAAACAAACAACTCTGAAATAAGCATTTTTTTTAAAGACTATAGTGATTGTTTTGCATATAAACCAAACATTTGGTGCCATAATCACTTTAAATGCAGCACAGTCTTCTGGACTTCTGGTCCTGCTTTACTAAAACATCCTTCACTGTCTCGCGTTACCATCAACTGGACTGTCTCCAGGTGATTCAGTGACATAGTGGGGTTACAACTCTTTTGCTCATGTAAGAAAAATATGTGCTGTGTGTATATTATCAATAATATATCATTATAGCTACAGCAGTGAGAAGGGTTTAGCTGCAGACTCTATTCTGGACTGAACTGACCTCCACCTAACATCCGTCTTGGCCTGATATGTTACCCTAAACCACTTTAGAGTGGAGGTCATGCATTTCGGGTTTATAGTGGAGCGCCACTTTCACTCTGTATTGACATGCCGATTTAGCTTTGTATTATATGTATTTTAATTATTTTATTACAGGCTATTCCTGACTTGTCCTTCCTAACAGCTATTATATATGTTAATGGTGAATATGAGTTCACATTATCAATGCAGCTGCTATACTTTAAAAACAGGCCCTCCAGAAATAAGCTTAATATTGCATAAATCTAGTAAAATTGACTTATTTTAAGTAAAATATCTTAGTTGGTGGGGTAAGAAAACATTTTTTGACTTGAATTCTTAAAACTAGCAAAATGTTGAAACAAGGTTTTTTTTTTTTTAACTTTCTCAGAAATGTGTTTTTGCAGTGTACTGTTTACCATTGCTCAAAGAAACTCTTTTATATCGATCTATGTGTCTCGACTCAAAATGTGTTTTGCAAATCTTGCATGAAAAAAAGACTTATCTTTCCAGTGGTTTAAACAAGTTCTATCTTTACCTTAATAACTGATGAAATGATGTTTTTCTTTCGCAAGCAATCAATTTGACAGATTTCCTGCCAGTAATACAATGAAGAGGTAGAACATCTTGTAAAAGTGAAGTGTTGTGCTGCGTGAGTGTTTCTGTAATCACACACAACTGAGCTCCAGGAAAGATGACTTTTAACATTTTGCTTTGTTTGTTACATTTACTGCCGTTAAGAGCCTTCATGTCACATGTTGATTATATTCAACAGTACGGCGCAAAGCAGAGTGCAGTCATTCAGCAGAACTCTGACACTTGAAAGGTGTTCTTAATGAAAATAGTTTAACGCTTAAACTTTTCTGGACAGCCTCTCTTTTGTTCTTTGCCTAACAAGGTGGGTATTCCATTTCACTCGGCAGCTTTCAGCTACGTTTTAGTCTTGGCTGTGTGATGAGGTGCCAAAATTACCAGGGGAAGGTAACCCTGTGGAAAGTCTGTCAGTGTGCTGAGGATCAAAGCCATTTGCAAAGAGCGTACACACATCAAACGCTGCTGTGCAAGGTGTTACCTAGCAACCCAGACCAGGTGTTGCAGAGGGTAGGAAATATTAAAGCTCACATTCTTCCTGTTTTCTGCAAATTTTATAGGAAATCGATACTGTCTTGAATGTGTCGCGCATGCTAGAGGAGAGGAGAGGCTTTTCTCTGCATTCTGGGAGACAGCAGGGGTACAAAAAAAAAAAAAAAGATTAGAGTTGAACATTAAAAGCTAAATCCATTGGATAGAAAATATGAAGTGGTGACGCACATCCTCTCATCAGTCCCACTAATAAAGCCCCTATCCTGTCGATATAAGTAAAATGGTGAAAGACACACACACACACACACACACACACACACACACGCACACACACACACACACGCCATACACCAAATGCTAAAAAGGCCAAATCTGCTTAGTGGACATGTCAGAATCCAATAAAGCAACTAAGTGTGATGCAGCAATGTTGGGAAAGGGAGCAGCTCTTGAAGCCCTAAGGTACGGCGACGCATCACAGGCAGCTCCGTGTCATGATTAGACCACTGCTTTCATATTAGTAGGAAACTGAGCATTTATGCAGTCCCATAGCTCCTCACATGGGAGCGCAGGAGGCATCCATACCTCCTGTTGGCAACAACTGCATCACAGAGTTGGGCAGGTGTGAGGTCAAAACCCTTTCCTAGAATATACGCCAACACTAACCGATAGTGACACTGTCATGCTGTTTGATGCATACAGGTGCAGCTGTTTTGGTGATCTAAACATGCTAACAAAGATCGTGCGTCGTCGTCTCGCTGTCGCACAGAGGCTGGTTAGCTTTATTTACTCATAAATGGTGACGGCCATTGCAGGGAGCTAATGTGAAAAACATCAGAAACAATATGCGCGAGGAGCCGCCGCAGGAGCAGTTTAGAGAGCGTGGAGAGTGATGCAGCGCCGCAGCCGTCCCAGCATGTTCGCCTTAGCCAGCAGAAACAGGTGTAAGCTGTAGAAATGCTTGATGGATGTTCTTTTTAGTGCCGGTGACTGACTGCTCTTATTCAAACAGCAGACAGCTCCTCTGGCTAAGTACTCTGAGAGCAGATACTGCACATTGCTCACACAGCCATGTAGTGCAACCACGCTCACACACACACACACACACACACACACACACACACACACACACACACACACACACACACACACACACACACATGAATATGAGCATGGTTACAAATAGACATGTTTAAGCATGCTTACCACACAAAGCCAAGCTCACTCTACACTGATAAAAGGACATTTGGCAAGAAAATATAGTGATTGATTTCTTTTGAAGATGATAACAGACAGGAGGCCCCCCTCACCCCACCACAGCCCACCCGCCTACACCGTTACACGAGGGTGTGCATGCGTGTGTGCAGGTATGCAACATGCTTTCCATTCAGAGTGTTATTACACAGCAGGTATAAATAGGCTTCGAGTGGATACAGCCCCCCACCCCAACATGACAACTTAATCAAGACACAAAAGGACAAAGGCAAGATAAAAGAGGGGAAGAGAAATGTGAGAGACATCTCTTGCTTTTCATGATCCATGAAAAGAGACTGAAACAAAAGGGCATTAGATAGAAGGCCCGGGTGATGAAGGCAGACTCTTCCCCTCTGGACTGGAGGGATGACTGACAGAAGCAGTGGGTCGCGATCTGAATCCTCCTTGACAAAGGAAATGAAGAGTTCTGGTGAAACAAAGAGCTTACCATAAAATAAAGCTTTTCATCTTGTTCAGTCTGACATGAGACGCATAAAAGGAAAACATGCACACATTCTCATAAGCGCCAAAAGCAGCAGAGGCAAACAAATGTGCAAGCTCCCACTTTTGTGACATTGCTTCCTGTATTAATTTTGTGTTACTGTGTTTTCTTTTCTTGGCTGGTCTGTGACTCAGGCTCCACTGTACTGTTATCCTCTTTCCTTTTGATCTCTTTATGCAACGTGCAATTATTTTGGATGTGGGAGAGCAAAGTTTTCACATAGAAAGTGTTAATTTCTACCAAACTTCCAATGCTAAAATTAATAAGGCCATCAACTTGATGAGAATGGAAGACGATGAGGCATTGTTTTAAACTGTCATCAGCGTTGTGATATGGGGAGTTGCCAGTCTGTTGTCCTCTTGTAACCTTTCAGTTGACACCCTGCCACATGTCCCAAAGAAACCAATTACTCCCCTGTCTGATGCTTTCCTGCAGACCGATATGCCAACTTTTATTCAACCATGCTTTTGGCCTTGGGCAGCAAATATATCACTGTTTAACTATTTATTTCAGATTTTTTTTTTCTTTTCTTTAATCTCATACATTTCTTGAGTCATGCTGAACAAGATGTTACTCACAATGTAATGTACGCTTGTGATGAAAAACACCATTTCAAGCACAACTGGATACATAGAAATAACAAGCGAATGTCTGAGAAGGTTTGGCAGATGCGGTAATGTGACTATAATGTGCATTTGCATTTGGGACACTGAAGCTAAACATCAGAAAATAATTGGTTCACTTGGTTCAGCCAGGGAGCTGTCACATACATCACACGGGAGACAACCTTTAGTATCATTATGTTTAATGAGATTGCAGCTGTATAACTGTGCTTCTTGAATTCCAGTCATCCTTGATGTGGGGATTTCAAGTTTCGCCTGCAAAATGTGATAATAGTTGTAGTACTTACAGCAAATCACAGAGCGAATACTATGCATACAGTAACTTTTGTTGCTTTCAAGATATTCTCAAGAGCTGCAGCACTAAATCCTTTGAGGGGGGGAAAAAAAATCTTCTTGATCTGCTTCCATGCTGCTGAACTTTTCACTGGGGAGAAACTGTGTGCATATTTGGCTTCGACTGTCACTAATCTTACACTTCTGAGCCAACTTCCAGCATGATTTCTGGCTGGATGACCTCAGCGGACGTACAAGGGTGATTTTAAGTAGAATTTTCTTTGTCTTGCTCAAGAATTCAGATTTCGGGGCAGGTGGTTGTTTTTATTTTATTCACTAAAACACTGCACAGATCATGTACATGAAAGAGTAGCAGACCATTCCTGAAAAATGACGATCCCATAAGCCAACACCTTGGTGAAAGGTGAGGACAGATCATTATTGTAGCAATGCTATATCGATTTCGGTGGGTTAGTACCTGTTTTTCTCATCCATTTACTTGATTGCTCATCTCTGAAATAAAGACAGACAATATTTGTAAAGATAATAACACAATAACTTTGTGGGAAATCCTTTAAGATATTGATAATAGATAAAAAATAACTGGAAATGTGTTATTTGTTTTTGGCTGATCCAACTTACAGTCATATAAAAATCCAATTTTCCTAATACAATAGCTCATAAAAGTTCCGGTAAAGCCTGATGCAGTGCGCTTACAGATGCTAAAGGGATCAACACAATATATGTAATCTAGAGAAGCAGTCTTGGAGTGCAGTCCTCCACCAAGGTTAATGACAATCTCTCAGTTTTAAGGAAGTCATGAGTTATGATTTTATGGTTGTGCTTTTTCATGATACTGCTGACAGACAGAGAGGAGAGTGGTTGTGTGTGTGGCTGTCTATGTGGACTCTATCCTGTGATGGATTGGTGATATGTTCAGGGTCCAGCCCTGCCTTTTACCCAAAGAGAGCTGTGATTGGCTCAAGCAGATCCCTGTGACCCCAAAAAGGAATAAGCAGGTATGAATTCTGGATGGATGGAACGCAGATAAAGAAAGTTGTTTTAACTGAAGTATTCAGAAACGTAAGTGATGCTTACATAATCCTGAAATAACACATGTGCAACACCACATGCACCTGGGACACAATTATCCAAAAGCTTCATTAGGATGTGTTTGCAGGATTCCTGGTAACACAGACAGCCTCTAAGCATCACTTGTTTCTACAGTGTGTTTCTTGCACCTGTTTGTTGGTAGCTTCTGGCATTCTTCCACTATTGTGCTGCCAAACACTTTAAAGTTTGCAGGAGTTGTTTTTGAAAGAGCAGATTTGTTTTTCTCATCACTGATTTACAGCTGGTTTTAAATCAGGGGTCAGGAGTTTGGTTTCTGACATTAGGGAGCATATTTTGCTCTAAAATGCCACAGTAAATATTCTTTTGATAAAAACAAGCGCTTGCAATCCCAAAGTTTTCAAACCACTCCTACAGGATATTTGAAACTCCAACATATTTTACTGTACTTCTGGATTTTATTTTCCTTGCGGATTTAATTTTGATGCCCATTAACTAAATAGTTTCCTAAATTCCCAAAGAACTTTACTTCGGTTTCCTTTTTCCACAGAACATTGTCCAAAAAAGGCAATGTCTTATTTTGTCCCTTCTCTTCAAATGAGGCTGTCTTCCTTAGCCTTCATTCGTGGGACACTGCTTGGCTCAGTGTGTGACATCGGGTAACAGTGGAAATCACCACTCCAGATTGCCCCAGGTCAGCCTGAGGCTCTTTAGATGACTCGTGTGTTGCATTTCTTTCCAGTCTGCACGAGCTCTCACAGACCTGTCCTAGTGCATTCTAACTGCTACATCTCATCTCATTGCCACATCTTAACATCTTAATAGTAACATTTCAAGAAAACTGACATTTGTCCCCAGAATGGCTTGATAGTCTTGAGATTTCCTTGTACCTGTGCAAATTCAAGATATGCTGTGCCAGACGCAGCAAAGCAGCTCCAGAACATAACCGAGCCTCCTCCTTGTTTTACATTAGTGTTCTTCACTTTGAATGTTTTATTTTGCATCAGTGAAGACCAAATGTGACGTTCCAAAAAGCTCTGGTTTCGTTTAGTTTGTCTAAAGAGCATTCTGTGTGGTTTGTCAGTATGCATTTTGATAAATACAACTCTTGCTTTTTTTATGATTTGTTTTCATCAGTGGAGTCGGTGCAGTTGTCCACTTTGGCTCCAACAGTGACAGATGGTGCAATCTCACCCTAATGTACTTCGACCTTGGAGGTGAATTTCTTTGGAAGTTGTCGTAGGCCATTTGAATATCAGTCATATCATATCAGTCATCTCTTCTGTCTCTGGCCACTTCCACAGAGGTTGGCTACATGGATCCTAAACTTCTGATTAAAATGTGCAACTGCCACAGTAACCACAAGCTGCTTAGAGACATCAACATGCTTGTCTATAAATTTTCCAAACTCAAACTCCTCAGACAAGTCTCTCCTTGCTTTCTCTGATCCATGTTCAGTGTGGTGGACACCAAACAGCAGCTGGACGACTTCTTAACCTTTAAAGACTGGAGACACCTGCACCACCACACTTTAGTTTGACCTGTCACAATGTCACCATTTTTTCTTTCTAATGAAAAAAGCCTCGTCTAATTTTCCTTAGTCGATGTTCAGTCATTTTTAAGTTAAATTTAAACCTGTGTGGGTATTGTTTTCAAATCATATAATATCACATGTTCTCATCTGGAGTGGGATGTAAAATTGTGGAAGATGTTATTTAATCTGTAGCTTTAATTTTCACCCACCGTAGTTTCACTGGGGCTTCATATTTGTAGTAGAGGAATGGAGATGCTCTTGATAATGATGCAAAGAGGCAAGCATACATACACAAGCTATCTCAATAATGTGATGCAAATTGTTGAATTATCTTTCTGCCACATGTACCTTTCCTCAAGCACTCCTTGGAAATATCAAGTGTCCAGACATAATTGAAGCCTGCTAAGCTCTGGCTTGACAGTAGCAGCCCTGTTTCTTATTTAAACTCACTTTGTCTCGTATCCCTGGTGGATAAACAGTTAGCTCGATTATCATTTGTATTATGGCATTACAGGAACTGTGCTAAAGCCAACCTATAGTTCTAAAGCACTAAAATAAGTTTAGTGTCACTTGGGCAGAGTAAAGAGTGCAGCAACGCAGCATTTCTGTCTGTGAGCAGATGCATGCTTCATCAAACTTTAATCACTCCCAAGTGGTGTTCTCCTCTAATTAAACACACTCAAGCCTCTCTGCCCAGTTTGTAACTGTGGAGGTGGATGAAGTGGAAATGCAATGTTCAATACTGTCGAAATTAAATGTAGTTTTATATTGTACGCAATTTAAATGATTGGATGTTATCAGCAATGCCACTTACTTTTAATTTGTTATAAAGTACAACATACTGTATATAATCCATGCTATGCTCTCACCACAAAATCACAGAAACACAGAAATGCTCCGTGTTTTTTTACAACAAAGCACTCTGGCAATCAAAGAGCTGTTTGTACTGAGAGTAGCACGTTGATGAGCTAGACCATTACTACAGGATTTAGAGATGAAGATTAAGATTTCAATTTTTTGCCATTTTTGCACATTGCATTAGTGGCTATCCTGGTTGATCTGATATATTGTCAAGTGTTTATTGTTTTGCTTTGTGTATTTTATCTGCTTCTGCCCTAACAAAGAACATCGTGCATTCATCCTCCAATTAGGTAGCCTCCAACTGCAAGAAAAATGTTCAACACAACTTCTTTCGGCTTGCTGTGATCTGTCTGTGTGTGTCACCCGTGAGCCACAGCCTCCAGAGACTGAACACAATAAGAGGATTTAGAGGATGGAAGAATGTCAGATGTCCAAGTGCATTGATTTGATATGTATCGATTGAATCCCAGAGGATCAGGAGCACTGTCATGCCTTTAAAAGAAAACTCAGACAAATCTGATAAAACGTTGTTGTAACACAAGCAATGCACAAAGCAAGAGCACAAAGCCGTTGTACAAAATGAATAAGTCAACAAAAGTCTGAATCCTGCTTTTACAAGTGTGAAATAATCTTCCTTTCAATACAAGTTGAATGCTTCACAGCAGTATTTCGGCACCTGTTAAATTCATAAGCTTTGTATAAAATTTTTCTAGTGTTTTGTGCCAAAGTCTGAAAAAAGTCACAAGACATTTTTATTAAGTTAATGGAGTTTCTACTGCAAGCAAGAATATAGATGGTATCATAAATAAAATAACTTTCTTTTTTTTTCTTATGTTTGGTTTGTACTGGTATCTCCAAATCGCATCGTGAGATGGCCACTAAAACTCCGACTCTGTGGCACTGAGGAAGACAAATTTACGTCTCACGTCCCTGCTTTTGCCTCGCTTCCCGAGTTATTTACCGCGGTCGCCATGGCCTCCGAACCGATGATTGTAGCCTGGACACTGACTAAGAAAGTTTGGTAAATGTTAGTAAACTCTGTCTAAATTCAATTTGCCATTTTTTTAATATGCCTATTATCATTTCCAAATCATGTTGATTAAAATGATCCAACTCTTGTGATTGTATGACTTTCAGAAGCAGAGGTCATGAAAAATCAGTGTTTAATCCCCATTTTGAATTTAATAATTACAAAATGACTTTGTTTCTAAATTCTCAAAATAAATGTCATCATTTAAGGATGTTGTTACCTTGAGAACATAAGTCATTATTTTTCAACATATTTTCTGGTTCATAATGAGGGTTTATTTAATTAACTTTTATCGTCAAATAGTATGACTGAAGTTTCCTTGTAAGCATGGTAAATGTTCATCCACGCTCCCGTTGGGAAAATGTTAATTGAAATCATGTTGATGTCATATGTCCTTGGATTTTTCATATTTCCTGACATAATTCAATTAGTTAAAGTCAGTTTCTGGTGATTCTCGGAGAACTGATAACTGCATGTTCAGACGGGGATGGAGAATTTTAATGTTTTAATGTTAATTCATTAAATTGTAAGGTTCAACCTTTTCCTTGCTGGTACAGCTTCAGCTTTAAAGAATTACACCCATATTTTTAGGACTTTTGTGATCTCCAGAGCAACCTTTGGCTGAAAGTTGTTGGATTTTTTTTTTTTTTAATGTTTTTGTTTGCTGCTTAAAATCCTTTTGTTCTTTTACTCATCAATGAATGTTTTTCATTTTTCAATTTTTTCTTTTATGGAAACAGTCGGTCTTTGTCATGATGTCAAGTTTTGTTTCCTGCAACGTATCGTCCACGCGTCCATCAATTTGTTTTTCTTTTTGTCTGGAGTCTAATCGAGATCCAGACAAGTACTTTTTTCTTTCTTTTTAATTTTGCTGTCAGCAGATTTGTTATTTATCACCGGCTGCACACCATACCCTGCGATAGCCTGATGAATGTACTGGTGTACAGGTGATTGTACTACTGGACCACCGGTTGATCTGGAAGACATTGAGGACAAAACTGAACTAATTAACTGGCAGCTTGTGCTAACCCAGCATTGGCTAAACACAGTGGTGTTGAGTCTGATTCCCTACAAAACGTTTGAAATGGGATTTACCGCTGCAAACGTTGACCGGCAGCTACGCAGCTCCTCCGGTGTGGATCCGGTGAGCGAAAGCAAATCATTTCAACACTTTTCCAGCAGGTTCTGCTGTGACCGGCCATGGTTCGGCCTGGATCGTCTGATGGACTTCCACTTGGAACGGTCATGAAACAATCCTCTGGGGCTCCTGGCATCATTAGCCATGCCAGTGAAGATGCAGAGCTACCGGAAAATGTATTTGCAAGGAGCCAACGCTCAGTTAACACAAGCTGTCTTCTCTTGGATAAGCTTCGTCCTTGGACCCTTCCGGACCCGACCACAGCCAGTCACAATAGTAACTGTGGTTCCAGCGGTGCTCTGCTAGTCCTCGTTTGAGCTCTGGCAGCGCTTGTTTCAATTGTTGCTTCGTTATATGGCACAGGTTCAGCAATACACAAAGCAATAGTAGGACTATCAAGAAACAAAAGTGGTAACAAATTCAAAGAATGATGACAATTATAAATGTAATTTACCAATAGAAGTTAAAAAGACAAAAACATATTTATGAAGATCTTTGAGTTAAAAAAGATACATTTCCCCCATTTTAACAAACTGGCACATTTTACTGAGGCATTAATTAAATGACTTTGATATATTTTTGGTTAATATAACACATGGATATAGTTCAAAGCCAGTTTTCATCAATATCTTAACAGATTTGTTTATAACAGCCAGTATTGAGGGGAGAAGTCAGACACTCCAAAACACCACTCTCTTTAGAGATCGTCCCTATTTTGAAGTGTGTATTACAAATTTCTTCTGGCACTTTTGGTGCACAGCAAATGCAGCAGGATTTGAAATTGGGCAAAGATAAAGAAGGGAGGCTATATGAGTCTTGTCTGATCTGGGTCAATGATGTCACAGTACCCTAAAAATTTGAACAGCTCACTGAATTATTTTCAGACCTGGCCAGCTCAAAAAAAAAAAAAAGAAAATTCTTGGGTTATGTAAGAGTTTTTGATTTGGTAGTCCCTTCAAACTAACAGATATATGGTCTCAATCATACTTTTTCATATGTACTCTGGTAATGTCTTTCAAAAACAGAGAGGGTATCAGTGTTTCATATATGGTAACTTGTTCCACAGGAGAGGAGCTTGAAAGATAAAAGTACTACTGAAGATTTCTTGTGGGGTTCAAGGAACTATAAGATCTTTCAGATCAGCCAGAGTTTGCTCATTCAGGGTTTTGTTTGAAACAAGAAGGTTTCCATCCATACATCCATTATCTACATCTTATCTGAGAGCAGGTTACAGGGGGCACCAGCATGAGCAGACATCTCCAGAGCTCCTTCTCCCCAGCCCGCTCTACTGGAGCCATTTCCAAGCCAAGAGATGTAATCTCACCAGCTAGAATAATGCCCGAAGCACCTCAACTGGTTCCTTTCGATGAGAGCGTGGAACAACTCTTCTTTGAGCCTTTCTTGGATGACTAAGTTCTTTACACAATCCTTTAAGGTGAAACCAGCCACCCTTTGCAGAAAGTTCATTTTAGTAGCTTCTATTCAGAATCTCATCACTCTTCCAATATTACCCACCGTTCATGACCTTAGGTGAGGGCTGGAACGTAGATTGAGTGGTAATTGTGTGAATCAAAAGCTTTGCCTTGGCTCAGCTCTCTCCTCACAACAACCTACCAATACATCCCCATCCTGCCTGTCAGTCTGCTGTTTCATTCTACTGACACTTATGAACAAGATCAAAAGATACTTGAACTCCTTCATTTAAGGCAACAACTCATTTCCAGCCCCGAGTGTTCGACCCACCCTATTCCGACTGATGACCATGGCCTCAGACTCTGAAGTACTGAATCTCACACCAGCTGCTTCAGACTCAGCTGTGAGGAGTAAGATTTCAGACATATATTTTTTTTTACGGGGAGCCCATGTTGAAAGGCCACCGTAAGAGAAATGTAATCTCGCTTAGCCAGAGCAGTGAGTAGTAGTATCACCAGTGCCATTGCATTTGGAATTAGCAGAAAGATTTTCTGGGATTTATTTAGACACAGTTCAAATGCCATGAAGTGGTTCAGTCTGGAAGTGAAGGACACATGGACCAACTTTCATCATGGCTTTGGAAAAGATTTGTGGAAATACCTGACAGGTGAAAGAAGGCATGCTCAAGACACATGTTCAATGTGTGGAGGCTAAAATCCCCCCAGTGTTTCTCACTACTAATACTGAAAACCATCTAGACCAACTAATAATGAAACGGTGAGGGCTTTAAGAATTACAGGTCATCAAGTCTTTTACGTTTTAAAGACACATATAAAGTGCATTCCAAAATTCAAAATGAGCGTGCAAATGTGTTGGAGCTTATGTGATCAATATGTAGTGAAATGGAGCTGTAAATTTGTTCATGATTGATGAAATGCAGCTTAAATGGCTGTGTCGGTAGAGTAATGTTTTGGGTCTTCCCCAAACTCTCTCTCCTGCCAACAATCTGTGTAAAAGTGAGGAATTATAGTAGTTTCTTGTTTTAAAATATATTGTATTAAAGCGAAGTGCAGTATATCTGTAATGAGAGAAGCTTCGGTAAAACCTAAACATGTTCTACTAATCGAATGGTTAGTTCAGGGCCCCAGTCACGTCTGAGGAATACGTCTTAATAGTCGCTAACTATGTCTTTCTCCTAAATGGCAACCAGAGACAGACAATTGACACAGACGTGTCTCCCCAACACAAGAAAGCCTCGTGTCCCACCCCTCGAGTCACACAAAAGAAAATAAGCCAAATGGCCACTTGTGACCGTGTAGATGCATCATTCAATGTCAACAATCACGTCTGCATTATGCAAAAAGTGGGTAAACAACAGACTGAGGGACACAAATTGGCTCAACACCAGCTGTCTAATTAGCTTTGTGCTGCTCTTGAAAAGCAAACAAACAGAGAAAGCGGGATAGCCTGAAAGCCGGCCAGGCATCGGTTTTAAGTGTTCTGTTGCTTCTAAATCAGACAGAGTGCTCCAATTCTGCTTGCACAGAGAAAGAAGGAGGTTTCAGATAAGACGCGCAGATTAGATCTTAAGTTAAGTCCCCATAAGGCCTGCGCTGGGTTATTTTGGAAGCACTGTAAAGACTCACAAGAGGCACGGGAAGAATTTACATTTTAATGAAGCCTTAGCTGATTGTAATTATGTAGGGTTCTTCACAACTGCCGAGTTGAGCGCACACAGTCGCAGTGAAACAGCTTAAAACATGTTCTCACACTGGCCTGCAGATGCAACCATGCCCTGCTCATTTAGCATACTCTTCCCTCAGAGGCTGTCGCAGAGACGAGTGTCCTGTAAGCACATGGAAAGAGCAGGAAGTACCGGAGGAGTGACAAAAACACATTCTCACTCAGCACAGTGTGGCTTAGATCTTTCACAGTTTCCCTCCAAAGATAGAGGCTATTTACCACATGAGGGCAGTCAGGAAAAAAAAGTCTTTGTCGGCAGGGGGTGGGTTGTCTTTTTTTTTGTTCGGCGCTAACATCGCAGTGACAGGTACAGTGATGAGGGGCACCATGACAAGTGCCACTGTGACGAGTGTTGCTGACGAATTTTGCGCGGGGAACTGCAACACGGAGTCTCATGTCAGAATCGTCACGTCGCTGTCATTTACCAGCAGCCTGTGTAGGAGTGAGGACAAATTCAGATTCCTGCGTCGTTATCTGGCTTGCTGCAGTCGGAGGCATTGAGTAATGATAATTCACAAACGGTGGCGGCTGCTATTCGCCAGACATTGATGGTGACTGCAAATTCCTGCCTTTAATGACATTTTTGGTGAGTTACATCAAGGACATTACGAAGGCTGCTTCATGCTGAGAAAAACAAATCCAGCTTGTGTCACAGCACTTTAATTCTGATCAGTCCCTCACTTGTAAATGGCAGGGGGGGGGGGGGTGCTGGCACATCCAGTACAGGAGACATCTTATCTGCAGCCTCCCTCTTATCACTCAGCCCTAGCGGAAACCATTGCCAGGTAGCAGGTCATCATATGACACACAGCTCGGTGACAAGACACAGCTCAGCATAGTTTCCCACACCACCGGCGGCGCCCATGTGATAACACACAGCACAACAGTACTGTAGGTTCTCAGACAGCTCCAAGGGGAAATGGGAGCCTGGTGATGATGTATATCTGCCTTATTAAAGAGCTGACCTTGACCATGGGGAAAATTGGATTAGTCTGATTTTTTTTTTCTTTTTTACAAGATAAATACACTGGGTAATATTATGCTGTCGAAATGAAGAGCCTCTCTCTTTTCATGCCGTCTTTTTTCCTCTCACTTTCTTGGATTTTCTTGCATCTAGAGCTCATTGTCCTATTTAACAGGAGGAAGGACTGACGCAGAGGTCCTTGGCTGAGCGGCTCTCCCTGGCACAACATAAACACAGCAGACAATGACTCGACACATCCTGCAGTGAAACACAGCTTGAGAAAACGGCACAGATGAAGCCAGCACTGCCACAATTATACACAAAGCTTTGTGAAAATATCGCGGAGGTGATTGAAGGGATAACTACATCCTTTAAATTGCAGCTTGTGTCAGGTGTACATTTTATTTTCCCTTCCAGACAGAAACACATGTAATCTGGCATTTAGAGGACTTGGGTAAGAAGACTTCTTATCCAAGACTGTAATCATGTTGCTGCCTTTTCAGATATTTCAGGTAAACATAATCAAAGCTGGCTAAATGACTCATTCAGCTCTTTTACCTGAGCAGCTTTTCACACTTTCTGTTTACAAAGCGTTCCCACATTTAAAAACTTTCACCAGCAGGGACCCTGTTGACGGTGACTCAGGTTCAATTAAAATCCACTTGGAAAACGAGTAATTGTAGAGTGAGAAATGTGTAGTATTTACATGCGTGAGCTGACTGGAGGACATGAACTGGCCTCTCATAATGGGTTGTCTTCTCTCCTTTCTCTTTTTCCACATGCAACACGACTAGTCCTTTTACTTCCCCCGTCTCAAGTCTCCTCCTCACGTTTCCTCTCCCATATTCTCCTCTGCTGTCTACACCGCTCGCTCCTTTTCCCTCACTTTAGACGTTATCTCAAAGCCCAGATCACCATGGCAACAATTAGTCACATCGTCATCGCCCACACTTGTATTTGATGGCGTTTTTTTTTTTTTTTTTTTTAATTTGTTTTGGTTTTGTTTTGTTTTTTTTCTTATTTATTTTTGAGTCCTTCTTGATGCACCCCTACCTCTCTGGCAGACTGCCAAGTAACCTGTTCAGCTGAAGGAGGAACGATGTTGCCATCTGTTGGATCCACGCGCTTGCACACAAGCGAGGGACGCTGAAAGACATGCCAGCATTTCGATGATGACTCATGAAAGGCATCCGCATGCCATTTAAGACCCTTGACTCCAACCAGAGACTCTGGGGCTTGATTGTAAATCACAAAGTTGGGAAACACATTTAGTCCCTCTTTTGAAAGGTCAGCACAAACCGTAGCACTACTTTTTATTAATAATAATAGATATCAAAAACAAAGATGCTGACTCCCTCCAGTTCCTTCCGGAAACTGCAGCCACACACACGTACACAAATAATCATTGTGTCATTTAAGCCTGACTTGGATAAAAGAAGAGTATGAGTTTCTTAGTGACAGCTTGGTTAATTAAACATGGAGAATGCTTGGGCTCGCGACCAGGACTCATATATATTCATCATGCCTGCCATATTGTATATCTCTAAATGAAAAGACTACTCTCATACAGCAGGGCACCAACTCATGTGAGAGATAATATATTGGCTGAGTGTTACCCTTGAAATCTTGGATCTGTTTCTGCCCTCTGGAGACACTAATTAAGTTTTTTTTTTCTTTTTTCCTCAATTCTTACAGTTAAGTGATGAAATTCTTAATAGTCGCAAATCATTTTCCAGCTGGGTTAGATCATTGGTCTTATCATTTATTTTGCTCACTCAAATATTTGTCAGGAGGAAAAGGGTGTTACATTTTCACCATTATTGTTAGGGTTTATCCTCACCAGACAGCTATAAGAAAGGCATCTCTCGGTACTGAAGTGCAAGGTGATGCAATACTGGAAGAAACGAACTTGAGTCTGCTGCAGGAATATCTGACTGCCAGTATATGTAGGGAAGGACTCCTGCTGAGACACAAGCCCGAGGTTACATATTAATTCATAGAGGCTGTTTAAAGAGAGATATAATTCATTGGCTCCCTAGTAAGATTTACAGTAGGGCTTGTCTCCTAAAGATAAATGCTCATGTTTTACTGACCAGTCGCTGGCACACAGCTGCATTTGCTTGCAGGTCTTCATCAGGAAAAGACAGCCGCTTTCCAGTTCTTGGACAGTCAAGCTCTGGCTCTTGGCTTTGTTCTGCAGATGCACACAGGTTCCTTGTAAAACAATTGTCTTTGTTTGCGCTGCTCAGAGAAGGTTAACCTACAGTAGTTGTCATAAATAAACATGCAGCTTTACAACTACAAATATGCAAAACAGATGAAAAAACAAGCTTGCAATATGTGCAGATGAGGCATTAAAATGAACATATTCGTACAAAATATACGAAAGTCTACTTAAGAGCCTGCATCCTGCATTTTAAAACATACCCAGCAACGCCTCTTAGTTTACATTTGGATTCAGCAGCAGTCTCCTAAAGAATGAAAAGGTTGTAGAAATGCTTTCTATTTAATATACTCTCAAAAACACTGCAGTTTTCTTCTCTAAAGTGCAGCTATTTTTGGGTGCATATTGTAACACCCTGTCGTGAGAAAATTATCCGCCAAAAACCTTGGCTTAAAACTCTGTAAAATGTTCAGCATTTTGTGCTTTGCAAATTAATGTGAGCACCTCATCTCTCATTATTTATTCATTGAGAGCAAATGTTTTTCTCTGTATTCACACAGAAGCTTTTTTCCTCTTCAAAGGACAAAGCTACAGTAACCCAGGTGTTATTTTCCCGGCATAAAAACTGAGCTGAAGAAACACTCTCTCATGTTTGCACTCCATACACTGGCTTGTCAAATACCTGATTAGAAACATTATTTTGACCCATGGGGATAAAATGAGTTTCTGACTTGAGTTTCAATTATCTGTTTTTTTTTTGGGGTGGGGGGAGGTTCGCTCTGGGAGACAAAAAGAGCATCTCTCTGTCTGTAGCAGATTTGCATAGACTTTTATGTAGATTACCAGAACGAAAATGCTTTGACTGTTGATCCTTTGCCAGTCGGTGCTATTCAGGGACCTGCCTCAGATACGGTTAGATATCTGGAATATCAGTGCAACAGTGTTGAACTGTGGTGCAAACCACACCAAGACGGCTTTGATCTGATTTAGGGCCCCGTAGATCGCAAATACTCTTCAATGAGGCTGTTTAAAAAAAGAAATAAAAAAAAATTGACCCAGATCTTCTTGAGGAAATACATTTTCAGAAATGAGTAAGAAACGTTGGTTTCAATGAGCTCTTGGCTAAATTTGCCTTCCTAGACATTGTTTCTTTTGCTAATTATCCCCAATTACTCATCACACCAGTCATCCAACCTGCTCAATTTCATTAAGTCAGTTCAACATCCTGACAGACAGCACTCATTGTTCAAGCCTTTCTCAAACCTTTCAGAGTCTGCTGTGCTGGGTGTCCTCGAGACCGCATTGATCCTCTCAGGTACATTAAACTATCAATGCAGTGGGGGCCGTGCATTATGATTAAGCACATGAAAAACATCCACGTAGCACACTCTGAGGTCAACGAGGGGCAGCTACAGTAAACCACAAAGCCCAACACGACGCTGAGTCCTGGGTTTAATATTAATAAGAAGGAGCGTGTGGTGTGCTGTGTCTACCATGAAGAAAAGATACCGTGATTAAGCGGGGCCAGCAGCCTTGTGGAGGCTGCAAAGCCGATGGCACGTCTGAACTATATGAGTGTGTCCATGTATTGATAAGGACACATGATAATATAAGCGAGGCGAGTAAACAAGGAAATAGCCATCTGCTGAGATGCAGCGTAATTAAAGTGCAGGGGGCGCTGTGTGGCACTGGCAGGCATCTTGCCACATTTCCCATTGACTTTTAACTGGATGAGGAAGGTCAGCAACAAGGTGTTTAGAGCAATCTCCACAAATTGTTGGACTGAGGCTTGATAATCTCCAAGGCCGGAATAGATCTCAGATCTGTTTACCAAGTGAGTGCACCTTACAAAGTCATTTGGCAATTGTTTTACCCTCTAACACAATAACAGAACTGGAATTGGCTTTTTGATCAATGACATCAGTGGTTAAGTTGATATATTCAATAAGCACAACAACCTTGAGCCTTGCAGACTCACCGTGTGTGTGTGTGTGTGTGTGTGTGTGTGTGTGTGTGTGTGTGTGTGTGTGTGTGTGTGTGTGTGTGTGTGTGTGTGTGTGTGTGTGTGTGTTTGAATTAGAGTGGGGTTGTACTGTACTTTGCATTGTCTGGATTTAGCCATTTCTGAACAACAGGATGATAGAATCAATGCCTTTATCTACTTTATCTACAATGCAACACTATTTGCACTTCAACTGTAAGTCAGCTGACGTTAACGGTATCTGTATGACATAAAACCGGGACAATTGTTGCAACTGCAGAAAAATATCAACAACTGAATGGATTTAAAAGCAATGCAGATGACATTAAAACAAGGTCCAACAAAAACCTCCAACTTTTCTGAGATGAATTGCTGACATATAAAACAAAACTTTAAAACTGGATTCAGACATTGTCAGTAAAAACTCCCATAGTCAAAAGGGATTGGCCTTACTATAGAGTCATCCACAGTAGAAAGTCCTCTTCTTTCATCCATCCATCTGTCCATTCATCCATCCATCCATTATCTAAACCTGGTTACCATTTTTTTGAGGTTCATGGGGATTTCTTGGAAACTATCCCACCAAAGTCAGTGACATTCAGCTTCATTTAAAAGAAAACTTCAGATGTGGAAGATGCTGTTAGTGCAATAATACAGCAGATGTTTTTCACCGTCCACTCTTATATATGGTTACATACCCCAAGATATTGTTTTAAAAAGGCTCCTAAAGATCAGATCTCAGATTAAACAGCTATTCATTCAGGAAAGGTGAAATGACTGTGAACTCTCATTAAGCCAAATGTTTTCTCTGAAAACAGAGAAACACAAGAATGATACCATGAGCCTATGCACCCTCATATTCATGACATTATGTCACATGCCATAATTAGGTTTTAGGACAATCTCCTGCTAATTCCTGTGTATAAATGGGTCCATCTCTCTCTATGCATTGTGTTGATTCAATGTATGATGGTCTGGGAGCCATCCTGTAACCCTGGTAAGTAACCCTGTGTGACCTTCGGCAGTGTGGAGGAATGTCACTTTCACACATGACATCAAAAACCTCGCGGGAGCAACAGTGAGGACAGGTCAGGCGCTGCAGCTGCTCTCCTCCAGCATCACCAGCTGGGAACCAACTCTGAATCGACACAACTTTGCCCTGATTGGCTGAAAGCTTCCCTGACACGCATGACATGAGATAATATTTTCATCCTCAGATGTGTTAACCTCCATGGTTATCGCTCCTAAAGGGGATCTAACGTGTCTGATGCATTTTGCTCCAACTTTTCCTCCTCTCCAACCCTGTAATCCTATACAGGGTCACAGAAGTCTGCTGGAGCCTATCCCAGCTCATTTGCTGCCACTCATTTTCTATATATGGACGCCAAACACTACAGTGTTCACTTCCAGCAGGAAAGCTGCAAAAACACTTTAGCTGGAGAGTTACTGTACTATTTCTGGTAAAGTAGTCACGCCTTGGAGAATAGTATTTTTGATACATTTAAATTACCTTATTTTTACCCTCTTGGAGACGAGACTTTCATATCATCCTGAAGGAGGTACTGAAAAAGAAACTCTTATCTCTAAAAGCGATGTTCTCGCCAGTATTCCTGTGAGATCAGCTCACTGATTCTAATAAACTGTGGCCGACTTGACTGCAGTCTTTTCATTCTCCCCTTCTCGCGTCAGCGGCAGTTCTCTTCGGCCATAAAGTCAGCCGCCGGCAGTCGAAGGTGCACTCAAACGCACCTAATGACACAGCCTCCATTTTCTTTCATGCTCTGATGAAGGCCACCAGGCTGAAACATTAGCATGTTTGTTGACACGGCTGGATTAAATGGGTGAAATAAAGATTTGTCAACCTTGTCCAGAAGTTTATGGACATGCAACCTATCCACATTCGCATATTCAACGTTGCGTTTCTCCTGTACCACTCACCTGGGTGGTTATACAGAGGAGATGTTCATTTCATTTTTTCCATCAGGATCTTAATGAACTGTTTTGAGATTGTACGTCTTCTGTAGACTCACCTATAGAGCAGTTATGAGTAAACATTTGCATACATATCATACTGCAGAACTGTGCAGTTGTGCATGTTTGTACTGAACCACCTAGACGCCCAGACATTATTTCATTTAAATTAACTACAATTAAAAACTGCTGAGAATGCAGTGTTTGAATCGTGAGGAGGAGGAGCATATAGAGAGCATTCTGTACTCTCTTGTGGGAGTTTTACCAAAGCGAGGCAACAGAAGAAATAGTTTTTCATAGAAAGAGCGACTTTGTAAAGTCTGTCTCGCCTACAGTAAATCTGGGGTCTGTGATGTTTCCTCTGGCCATTAATGGTTGGATGGATCGAATTGGATATGCCCGAAGACTCAACCAGCCTCCAAGTTAGCTCCCAGCAAATCTGAGCAGCCTGCATCTTAAGCTCAGATAAGCACTGTGGTCACTGTCCTGCTGATAATGTGAACAACTCCCAAGTGGGAAGCCTCTTTCTCACTCACAGTTCATTTATCAGATAGCCCGAATGAGGTGCGCTTAAACAGAGACAGGGACACACCAAACAATCAGCCTTGCATATTTCCACATATACAGCAACAAATGAGATTCTAATTTTCACATTATACAAGGAGCCTCATAACTAATATAAATGGTTATTGCCTATAGGGTTGCAAGGGTTCAGTCTCTCAGGCCAATGCAAGGAGAGGATAAAAGAGTAATGAGCAATATGGTTTTAGAAGTCTTTAAAATGAGCTACTTATGACTTGTTACGCCGCATTGCAGCTCAGATGCAGTAGTGAAATATCCAGCGTTTGGAGACTTTTAAGAAAGGATTCTGTTTTTTTCTTTTTTTTCATTCCCATTTCTTTATCATCTTAATTTCACTGCAGCAATATCCATAACTCCTGCCATTTTCCCACTGTCTTTCCCATGTGAAACAAAAACTAGAGATGGATTCCCTCTCTAAGTTTTATTAAGTAAAACCGTGTCACATTCTTAGGCAAACAATGGGAATACTATTACAGGACTTGGCACAAAAAAAACCTCACAGGCCTTGGCACAAAAGCTTGTACAAATTACGAAGATAGAAGTGCAAACTCATTAGCTTACCAGGTTTCCAATCACAGCATTTTTTTATATGCCGGATGTCTGCAGAGCTCTCATCTGATGAGAGCTGTTTTGCATGACTTCAAAGGATACGGCTCTTCTTCAGAACTTCGAGCTGATGTTTTCTGCAGTGATATGTTTTTCTCAGAACTTATATGGCAATGACTTTGTAACCCTGCAGCCTTCCCTGTGATTGTTTATGAATTTAACCTGAAACTTGCATCCACAGACCGTGACAAGAAGACTCTTTATTCCCTTTTTGGGGAAGCTGCATTGTATTTCATGGCCACTTGTTGTTCCGAGACCATTTGTTGCTTTCACCTTCCTGTACCTCACTTTCCTCAACCATTCAATTGTTTTGATGGCATGTACCAAAGCACATTGAATACTCTTCATTTTTATTTGTTTCGGAGCACAGTAGGCTACTTGTGATCTTTGCAGCTTGATCTCATTTCAGCATAGACTTACTTTATGGTCAATTAAAATAAATAAATAAATAAAATCTCAAATAAATGCTGCCTTGCTATAAACCTCAGGATACCTTTGGTATCACATGTCAGCAAAATATCCCCAGAAAAAGAAGGAAAAAGACAAGACATAGCTATGCAAATGACACCCTTGTAGACTCCTCGGTCTTATCACATCTGAGCATATTTGATATTTGCTCTGATCCTTGTTAGCGCCCTGCTCCTGCTGTATCAAGTATTTAATCGGGAGTTTGAACACTATGATTGCACTCAGACCATGATTCATTTACATAGGTGACTGGATTCAGAGCTGCAGCAACACGCGCACACATTCATTTCTCCCCGGTTATCAGTGCGCTCCACTTTTAATCGTCCCCCTGGGTGCACCATATGGGAAATGTTGAAAGATATACTGCTGTCATTCATCAATTTCCTTTTTTTCCCCTTTAAATGTGCTGCCTTGCACAATGATGTTGTAGGTAAGATATTACCCTGTTAGCCCATTAAGATCCATACCTCAGAATCCGCAGCGTTCATTTTCAGACAGCTCATCTCCTGCACCATTTTCATCCTGTTCTGAGAAAAGCTCCTCCACAGTGCCGCAGTACCATCTGCTGGAGAACCTTCAGTCAGAGTCCTTTGCAGAAAATGTTCAGCTGTCCTTCTCTCTCCCTGCCGCTCTGTAACAGAGATGGATTTCTCTGTCACTGATGACATTGCACATCTGCTGTGTTTAAATTAACTGCTGTCTGATAAGAGAATATACATGAGTCAAATCTCCTGGACTCTTACATCTCTTACGATTCAATGGGATAGAAAGAATACTTAAGAAGTACCTCATTGTTACGTCTTAAAATTGACAGTGACCCATTACAGCTCTCATTTATGATTAAACAGTAGTGCAGCACTGTGCTAGTGAACAGAGCTCGACTGTGTGCACTGCAAGAAAGAAAAAAAGGAGCTGTTTGACTCTTCTAAGAGATACCATAACACATTATGTAATCCAATTATGCATCAACATTAATAGCAGGCAATTGTGCAGGCAACCAGCCAGCTGTGATGGGTTTATATAACTGCCAAATAATGGGAAATGCCCAACCTTTCCCTTTAAACAGGGAATTTGCAGACACATATATGGGCAGGCACACATAAGTCATCATTCTGTCTTGGGACAGTTGAACAAATTGCTATGACATAATATGATGTAATATTGCCTCCAGTATGTCGCATTGTTAATCTGTACAGCTTGGCTTATATTCAGGTGCTGCATATCGAGCTAAATCATTGGTGAAAGTGCTCTCGCAAAGATTCATTGAATAAAGCCTGCACACATAAAGAAGATGGAGAATAGCTTTGAGCACTTTGCATGTTCGATTTACATAATGCCATTCATTTTAGTAGAGCTGTTATTAGTCTCAAAGGATGGTTCAATCAGCAGACTGTATACGGGGTGGGTAATGTACACAGAGGAGAGAAAATCCTTAAAACAAATAAATTAACGGCAAATTGTTACATTAATTATCACACATCATCAGCATGGAGACATTCTTAAGATATGTGAGGAGTTAAAGCATGACAAACACATGTAAGTGATAATAGACCTCATACTGTCTTCAACAGATGTTAACAGTCCGGTGCCCATTCCAACATAAGAATCGGTTTTCCTTCTCCTTCCATCTTGATTATGAGGTGAAAGTACTTCTGCAGTCATTTTAGATGCCATTAATCAAGTTGCTGGTCTACTACATGCATACAAACGTCAAAAACACATAGAACTGAGGCTGTTCAACGCAATAGCAGCAGCATTGTTCTGCTTGTCTGAGTCATTTAAAGGTAAGTATTTCATTCTGTGCAGCAGAGGATATACATGAAACTTTGATCCTTGTATGTCTTGAGTTGATGTACTTAGAGCAGGAGTAGCAATCAGAAATGTCAAAAAATATAAGCAGTCTCTGCTGCCATCTAAAGGTGTTAACGCTACCCTGGCTTACTGGTATAGTCGTCATTCGTAAAAACATCCTTCTACTTAGAGACCCAAAGCAAGCGCTTCCCTTCGCCTCATCTGTTCATGACTGACAAAGCAGTCTGATGTGCTGATTCGGGGCCAATTCAGAAAAGGGGTAAAACTTGGGTTTGAAGTCCTTCACGTTTTCACGATATTTTTTTTGTTTTCTCTCAGCTCCATGAGGCAGATGTGTGCACACGACACACGGACAGGTCTTCTGTTGTGTGGCAGATACGGCCAACATCAAGATTTTATTTCACAGATTGATCAGAATTATATAATGCTTGCTGTGACAGAGTTACTTCACTCGATGTTTTTTTTTTTTTTAAAGGAAAAGCTTCATGCATGAGCTTGGGTCATAAAGGGGCTATGAAAGAGAAAGGCAGGTTCTCTGGGGGCTGAAAGCAGCGCTGCCAACAGAGGCAGAGAATCTGGCTGTGCTTGCGATTTAGGACCTGCATGCAGAGAGCATTTTATTGCACAATTTATTTCTAAGAATATATTGCATGGTGAATCACCGTTATTTTTGCCCTGTTGGGTCTGTGGAGGTTGCACAATCTACTTCAGCTATGCACTGCCACTCATTCCCATAAACAAGTGGGCACAAACCTGTGCAAACACAATGTTCTGATGTGCACCAGTGAGCATGTCTTCAGCAACATTTGGAGCTCAAGGGGAAGATGTTATTCCATGCTGATGATTTTCAATTCAAAAGAAAAGCAGTCAAGAATGAGAGTTGTTTACATCATAGAGATGTGCACTTAACTGTAGTGAAAAAGTATTTGTTAAATGGATTGGAAAACCAAGTTCTCAAAGACCGAACACTAGACCCACATTAGCAACAAACAGCAAGATACTCAAATTCAAATAAGATAAACCTATTGAGAGGTGGCTTTTTGTATTCCTGTTCATTAAAACCCTGTTAAGTGGAAAAGTTTGCAGAACTTCTTGCCGAGGGGAGCCAATCAAGACCAAATCCAGCTGAGATGCATTAGCTGGAATATCTGAGCTGAGCTGGATTATCGACAAGGCAGAGCAAGTATCCACCAAGGGCCTGGCCTCCAAGGGCTCCCCAAAGTCAGTAGTTTAGCTCTAAGTCTTTTCATTGTAATTTGTTTAATTGCAAAATTGTACAACTTTCTCTACTTAAATTACTACTATGTCAGATCTTGAGTTTTCCATCCAGTTGCCCACTGTTTAAGAAGCTCCCTGCTTCAAAATCCAGTTCTGTTTTATACTGTTCGGTTCTTTTTTAGTTTTTGTTTTTATCAACAATTTTTTCACATAATTAAAACACAGAAAAGCAGGCCATGGACTACACTGTTTGGAAACTGTACAACTGCTTACAAAACAGTCATGATCTATAACTGTAGCAATTATTTTCTTTAGAAAGTGATTGATTTTAGTGTATGAAATATAGATAACCCTATATCATACTGAATCACACCAGGCCACCAAAAGATTTTTGGAACACGAACTTCCACTAATTCAGTGATGGTTTGCAAATCATCTTAAACCCTACATTTAATTTAACAAAGAGCATTGTATTTACACTCATGTGTCCAAACACACACACATATATATATATATATATAGATATATATATATATATATATATATATATATATATATATATATATATAGATATATATATATATATATATATATATATATATATATATATATATATATATATATATATATATATATATATATATATATATATATATATATCTGAAATTCATAAAGCTGGATATGATTTGAAGCTGCCAGCACAAATGATCACTCTAAAAAAATTAAATGTAAAGTAGAAAAAACGTTTTTTTTTAAACAAACAGATATATAAATTATGTTTGTATCACTTTCTAAATACATCTGCTGCCCAAACAGTTGAAGATTTCTTTTTACACCAAAGATAGACAGACAGACTTCCAAAAGTACTCAAAACTACTTTGTGCTTGAATCAATGGCTGTGATTGAACTAACCCTGAAAAAAGAAAATTAAGCTTTTGGTATTTGGCGTATATCCTATGACAGACACTGAGCTGCATTCAAGAAAATTGCTGGACTTAACTATTTCTATATCTCCACAACTATAACCAAGTATTACTCCAATACTGTTCCCATATACTGTATAATGCACAACATTTCCTGTTTTACAGTTCCGGCATTAATGGATTTTCAGATACAGACTGTGATATATGAAGTCAACCTAACCAAAACAGATATATAACTGCTGTATATGACACTGTTCTTCAATCCAAGTCTTCAGGACCCACTGCCCTACATGCTTTTTTTTTTGTTTTGTTTTTTTGTTTCCCCTTGTTTTAACACACCTGATTCAAATGAACGGACAACTGTGAGCTTGTCATCCGAAACAGACTGCTGTGACTGGCTGTAGGTTGCCCTGGAAGGGTCCAAGGACGAAGATGGGTGAAGCAGCAGGCAGCAAGTGCTAACCCTGCATTTGTTGAAGGCAACACTCATTTCTGATGTCGCTATCACATTTGAAATCAGAGGTCCCACTGTAAATGTTTGCTGACAGCTCTGGAGCTCCTCTGACATGCCATGGCTGAAAGAGATGGGAGCTGATCATTTCAGGGCCCTTCCGAGAAAGAATCTGCCGGGACCTGCATTCAATCCGCCTGCCCAGCTAAACTCCACTTCCTCTGGTTTTGAATGTTGTTTCAGTAGTGAAACTTAAAATGAGGATTTGTGGACAGATTTGATTAGAATTAATGTAAAGTAATATTAATTAGCACAGTAGGTTAGCATAAGAAAAGCCACGTAACTAAAATAGCTAAATGAAACTTAAATAAGGTGAGTGTGTCCCAGCCAGTTTCTCATTTTGCTTATTTGCAACATGATGCTACACAGTACAAGAAAAAACAGGCTTCAAAAGATCTCTTTAGAAAAGCTTTGGCAGATGTCACAGGGGGTTGCTTGGTTCTTCTTTTACAGTCTTGTTGAGCTGTTCAACAATGAAACTAACCCATTCATATTTTTCTTTTTTTTCTTTCATTATTTAACAGTCACTTAATGTCATTTGTACTGTAGATGGATATAATATAGTGAATCTAATATAGCTTATCATCTGTAATAAAAGATTACAATACAGATAGGTTTACTACATCAGACATCCAAGTGAAAAATAACAAATGAATAGTGTGTGTGTGTGTGTGTGTGGGGGGGGGGGGGGGGGGGGGGGGGGTCTGCATGGTTTTTGGTCAAAATAGTAAGGTACTGGTACCAGTAGTTAGTGGCTTCCTGATACGTTCCCAAGGGCAAAAACAGCAAATGTTCTATTTGCTACAGTGAATCTTGGATGAGAAAGGACTCAAATTAGAAACTCTTATGTCTTAAATCTAAGGAATCCTAAAGAGTATGGTGAGGGGCACATGTATTTGTTCTTGAACTATCTGATATTTTATGTTTTTAATAAGTCTTATGTGGATGTTTATGTATTATAAACAAAATGAAGTTAATACGTTTTTTTAATGATTTGTCCATCTATAAATTAAGGTTTGAAAGGAAAAAATAAATGCTGGGCAAACTCTTATCGTAAAACACCACTAGAGGGCAGATGTGACTTACAAGTATGATAAGTCCACTGAGGAAACCAAGATATGAATACATCTGCTGCACCTCTAGGATCAAAGCAGACGTAAAATAGATATATTTATATAAAAGACTACTTGATAAAATGTCATTCAAATTTCCTCAAACACGTTGATGAATTTTTTTTTTTTTTTTTTTTGCAGCTGTTTCACACGTCATCTTAGTGAACAATAGAAGATTGAAGTAGTGGATCAGCACCATGGACAGAGACAAAATTCAGTTCCCTGGACAGCATCTGACTCAACTAGCAGATGGCAGTTTTCTCATTTATCGATGTGAAATAAAATAAAATAAAATAAAATTTAGCCATGTACATCAGTCCTTGACAACAATACTACCAAGCCATTGAAATGAAATCGTTAAATTGTATTACGACCGCTTTTCTTTTTTGGTCGGCCTCCAAGACATGACATATTCTGGTCAGATCCACACGAATTTGCCCACTCAAACCTGGGATTTCCTCAGACTGTTCGAGGATGGGGGAAGAGGAAGGATTTCGTAATATCTGACCCATTACATCTAGGGTGGCGTCATTGCATCTAGGGTGTGCTTACGTCAGACAAGAGGATAAAAGGGAGAGGCGTTACTTCACCCAAATTCCCCGATACAGTACTGTAGATCAATAAACAGTGGGACTGCTGCGTGTCCTACGTGTCTTGCAGCAACGTAATTTTGACAGTGGTCGGTGCATAGTTTGATCTCAGTTGGTAATATTCCTAAATGTATGCCTTGGTGGACGCGTTTGGTATCAGCTCCTGATTCCATCTGCTGTCATCCTCTGCCCTGATGCTCCGACTGAATGAAGCGCTTAGGCTGATAAAAAGGAAAGAGTGGGAGGGACTTCGCTAGTATGGCGTCTTGATATTATTTAGGCTTATAAATATTTAATATGTGGGTGGACTTTCGTTTGTAAGAAACGATTTAACTATCTTTGTGTGATTAACGTGCTTGCCAGTAAATGAGAAACTGGAATAGCACACTTTCATGAAGCTTAATGCCAAATCCGTCCCCACCCCGTCTTCTCGCTTAAAATTGTATCATGTATAGCATATTACCAACGATACGTGTTAATGGGGCTAAAAGTTACAATACAAGAATAGGAACTTAAATTTGCATTAAATTGTGGTTATATTTCTGAGTTAAAAACAAAGCAAAACTATGTTTTAACAGTTAATGTATCAGCTCGTGTTGACGTATCAGTAAAACATACATGCTGGTTTCAAATGTTTAATTTTGAACAGATTTCCTTCTGTTCTGCAAGGTATTTCAAACATTTATATTCAAAATTGAGTCTACAAGAAACCCTTCCTCTAACAACTTAAAGAAAAAGATAATCCTAACATCGTTTTATTGAATAATATTTTCCTAAAGGTAATTTGGAAATTATGAAAATGATCATTTTGCCCAACAGCCATTTTGTTTTAATAACAGGAAACAACCTTGCCCCTTTCCATAATGTGCTTAACTGTGTTCTGCTGGATTTGGTGACATTACCAAATCATCCCTGTCGCTCAGACACATCGTATAACAACTGTTGTGTTAAAGGTGGGAGATGAGACGGCGTCTCATTTTCTTTTTTTTTCTCATCTTCTGTAACATGTGAGTAGGGATCATTACTAAAGGAACCGGGTATCGTGGAAAAAGGGGAGGGGATTAGAGAGGAGGGGAGGCTGAGGAGTAGGGGGGAGGAGGAGTACGTGATATTCTCAGCCGCACTGTGAAGGGGGCCGTCCCTCTTAGTGAAGATCTGACCGTGGAAGGCCCACCTAGTGATCATCTGACGATATCTCCTATTAAGACGATAGTTTGACTTGAGTGTGGGACCAAATCATAAGGGGACGAGTCGAAGACTATTTGCAAAGAGGTAAGGAAGCTTTGTTTCTTTGTTTCATGCCTTGATCACGATTAATTCTAAGGATTTAAAGGACACCACCATGCAGGCACCATGCCTGAGCGCGTCGTCATTCATTGAACGGTCCTTGGACACACCGTGCTTAAAATAGCTCAAAGCGCGTATCCTCTCAATCGTTTTTAGTTTTAGTTCTAGTTCGTTGTTCATGTAGGTCTGGGATACAACCCAAAAGCAATGAAACTTAGCCGGAGTCGGACGTGGCATCGTGTAAATGGGTGCATATGGATGCTGGATGTTGCAGGCTTGATCATCCGGGATTGGACCCCGGTGGATTGACACCAAGCGCAGGGATCTTATAATTTTCCCAGCGTGTGGACAGCCTGTTCCCACATAATTTGATGTTCCTGCTGATGTCACAACGTAACCTACACCCCCCACCCCCCACACACACAACCTAGTGTGGCTCTTGAAATAAATTCCACACTCCAGTATAATATGTGCAGTCTATTAAAAAAGAAAAAAAAGCCACTCGCAGTCCCATCATCTAGTCTTCATCGAGAATATCTTACAAGCGTGCACTGATTATTGACTGCCTCAACGAATAAGCGTTTCATTGAAATCTTTTTGCCTTTGAATATTTCATGTATTGTGAGGACGTGAAAAGATGACTGAATGCATGAGTGAGCTGAAGGTTTTTACTACAGCCTAATGGCATGACTGCAGCAGTCACGATCTACCAAAGGAGGCGGTACTACCTTCCTTCATCATACCATTTGCTCTAATGTTGGACTGAAATTCGTGAAGGTCTATAGGAATAGACAGCAATACAGTATTTAAGTCCTCATACCCATAATATGAGCAATGACAATTCAGCGGTGCATATAATTCGCTTCAAACCGCATGTATGGACACGGGAGCAACAGTCACTGACAGTCCATATGGTCCCTTCTCTCCACAGTAACTCGGCCAAGATGGATGTGTTTATGAAGGGTTTGTCTAAAGCAAAAGAAGGGATGGCTGTGGCCGCAGAAAAGACCAAGGAAGGAGTTGCGGTTGCAGCTGAAAAAACCAAGGAAGGAGTTATGTTCGTAGGTAAGATGGTCACAAATCTCTGCCTGTTTGCACATTATTTCCACGCAAATAACCAACTCACTCTCAGTTGCTTAGTCTTTTCTGCAGAAGCAAAAAAGTTTCAGCAGAGAGGGACAGTTTTAAGGTTCCTCTTGTAAAGACCGAGTTCCCTCACTGACTGGGTAGATGTACGGTAGGATCCTGCTTTTTACCGACGCGAAGCCAGAAGAAGGTTGGATGAATAGATTTGTTTGACATCAATGAACAGTATTGCAGTGATAGGGCTCACTGAGTGCTTTAGATTAAAATACCTGATCCTAAGAGTCTCCTCTGGGAGTTAGTTTTTTTTATTTTTTTACTAATGTGTACAGTGTAGTATATCTCTATCTTACAATTTTGTTACTCAGATGAAAGCAACATTCCAGCACCAGACATTCACTTAAGTAGAGTTGTAGTAGCAACAAATGCACAAGCTTAAGGACTACCTATGACATAAATGATGTGACACAAGGAACCTGTCCTCGCGCCCTCTTGCTTGTGTTACAGGCAGGAGATGGAGATGGAGATGGGGGTGGGGTGGGGCAGCAGGATCCTAGCAGCAGCTATTGCCTGGTGTCTGCTCTTTGGACAGAAGCAGACTGTAAAACAGTCTGAGCTCGCAGTCACCTGCTGTAACCAAACAGGCCAAAGGCCTCAGCTTTTGGCCTGTGCAGTGCAGGCTACATCTTGAGTGGACACCTTCACTGATAACCTGCACCAGTGGGTTCTTCTGTTTCCTGATTTACAGCGCAGCTGCCACGTATATAACTGAAACTGAATCTAATGCAAAACAAAGCGTTTGTTTTATATCAGCTCAGAAAGGGTTTGTAAGCAGCTGGTTCAAGGTAGAATAGAAACTGACATTTACCAAACACTTTGCATATTCTGCTGCATCTTCCAGGAGGCCGAGCAATGCATAATTTAACCATCAGTGTTGCTGGGCAATAATTACACAATTTTTCTTTAACATTTCTAAATAACTCATCTTTGATATTCTATGACTATTCAATTAAAAAAGTTTGATCAAGTCAAAATTTTAACTAAATTATATTTTAAACATCTAATTTGTGCCGTACAACTTTAGTGTTAATATGTCCAAAGTTGCACATCAGTTATCTAAAGATTAATTTGTGTAACATTATTTTAGGTTGATAAAATAAGAAACACAGAGTGATACTTGTTTTATTTAAGCAGAAATCCTAAACCCAAAGATTTAGTCTGATCTACAGTTACAAAAGAGAAGAAGCTCATTTTATAACATGTCATATACAGCAACTGATGTTTACCTTTATTGTTCTTTTTTACTGGAAAAATGACTCATTCTTTTAATCCATTAATGATGATGCTGGATTTAAATACCGTTTTAACTCTGAAAGTATGATTGTATATACATTATAGGAACCCTTATCTGTGATTTGGAAGAACTGGAAAACATTAGCTGGGAATTGACAGTGTTTTCAAAGTTTCTCTGTGACTGGCCGAAGTCCCAGATTTCCAGTGACAACTCCTGGTTGCTCTGTATTCACCGGCTTGTACTGCCGGCTCTGCACTGCGTGGCATGGCTGAATTCACAGGACATATTGGTATTCCAGCAGAAACTGTCAGACGCGTCATGTTATAGCTAGAATCCCATTAGCCAGCGTGTTTACCACAGTGTCCCTGTCATCCATCAAGACTCCAAAACAGGCCAGCTGTAATGAAAACGTCCACGCTACACATGGAAGGAAGGGGTAATTTCCATGGCATCTCTGTCGCTGCTTGCTGAGCATGCTGGTGCCCTAGAAAGCTGGATAAGTTATGCTTGAAGGCTCCTCGTGGAGGAGGGGGAACAGTGATTTGATAGGTCTGTGGCCCACCTTTTGACAGCTGCAGCTGCTGGAGACCACCCACCTGGCTCTCAGGCAGTCTGAGAGAGGCAGAGAGACAGAAAGACACAGGACGTGATTTCATGTTCACCAAATCAACAAATAGGCTGATTCCTAGAAATCTGTTTACCCTACTTCGACTTGGTGGAATATTCATAACAGCGCAATGCTTTTGGTTTTGTGAAAGTGCAGCCACGCACCATCAGTCTGACTGAAGCAGCTCTGTAGTACTATCACAGTACCCTGCTTCAGTCATATTACTGTACTCTCAGCTACAACAGACTCACACGTGCATCAGCGGTAGATGCTGGGCATGTCAGGTGCTTTGGGTTGTCCCGTGTTGACACCTTTGTTGTATCTGTAAACAACAAACTGAGCTTTTTTTTTCTTTAGGTACACAAGAAAGGCAAGTGTTTGTAAGGTTGAACAAAGCTTTATGACAGTCCGTCTGTGGTAACTGCAACGTCATGTGGTAGGTTTATGGATGATGTTGCTGATATTGAGATAATACAGCCTCTAGTTACCACGCGATATTGAAAAATAGCTCGTGTCCATAACCACACAAACTATCAGATTCCTCTACGTACTCTGACACTGCTCTCAGTGATTCATTTTTCAGGTTTGTGTCCAAATCTGACTGCAAAGTCTGATATAAATTTTCTTCTATTTTGCCCGCTTCTGGCCAGAACCAACGCCGTATGCCTGCAGTTTGATTGGCTGACTCTTTCATTGGAGCCTGAAAAGTTTAAATTTTCTTAAATTCTGACACAAATAAACCTTCAAAGTGACAAAACACACACACAATTCAGCTCTGCAACACTTGACATCACTCCATTCAAAGTCAACAGACAGCTACTCTGTTGATTCCCCCAGTGGATATATGTTTGAACCTGCCGTTAGTGTTATAACAGTTAAGGGGACAATTTATCTGTGGACAAATCTAGTTTATTTGTTCATTTCTTTATATGCAAAGCTTTTTTTTTTTGCTCTGGTTTTAAGACTGATGACACAAAAGCAATAACAAGCTGGGCTCAGTGCTCACAAGAGGGCGCTTCCTCAACTTTGAAACTATTTTTTTTAACAAAGATCTCAAAAATACACTCGTCTCTAGTTGTGTTCATCACCTGAAAATGTCACACATAGCATTTTGTCAAATCTTGTTAGTGGAGATTTATGTCTGTAAACATTATTTTCTTTTATATTAAGTTTTCACAAGTGCAGCCACATTTTTGGACTAGTTGACGTAGTGTAGTGGGATTGTGTAGTGGCTGCATTTCACAAAACCAGTGCTCAAATAGTAACTTTTTTATTTTCTTTGAGGTTCACCTTCTTTAAAGAGAGTTCTAGTCTTCATCTATTAATTTCATCTTTCACCACTTGACTTGTAAAGGCCCTCGGGGGCCAATAACGCACAACGCTGGAGAGCATGACAGGGCCTGAGTGATCTGTACCAGTAGACATTCGGTAGATTGTCCCACAAGCTTGATGGACCATCGAGTGGATGTATGAGATCATCTAAAGGTCAGAGACCTGAATAATGTCTTTGGTTGCAGTTTAAACCTGCAGCAGAGTTTTATAACACTGACAGTAATAGCAAAGAGGAACCCACAGGGCTGATTATTCTCCAGTAGCTCAAGAAATCATTGATGAATGCATTAAAAATTATACTGTTAACTTATTTTAAAACTAAGTGGCTGGTGATGGCACTTAAAATATTACAGTGGTTGTTAAATTTTACAGCCATCAGTAGAGTAGCTCTGAGTAGGAGGCTGGACGTTTGATATGGCGGTGACACGGCGGTTTGCCATATCAGCATTTTCTGGATGTAAAGATCGAAAAAGAAGGATCATTCACGCTGCACGAGCTCTAGTTCAGTCCGCTAAAAATAAACACTGGTAGCGTTCAGTCTTCTGGGATGTGTAGAGTTTCAGTATTTGCACAAATACAAATTCAAGTTGAAAATAATTTCCAAATGCAAAATATCTAATGCTTTGCAAGAGAAATGCCACATATTTTCTGATTCATTTCCTATTTTCTTTTAACTCAGGTACAAAGGCAAAAGACAGCGTGGGAACAGGTGAGCTTTCCAGCTGCTTCTCAAATCTCGACATCTTGACATGTTATTGCAGCAAAAGTTTTCAGTTTTATACGATAGCTGCAAAAAAGAATTCTGTATTGGAAACTGGTAAATTCTTTATGGGAGTCGGAAGGGCTGTTGAAAGGGTCTGTGTGTACAAGACGTCAATCCGTTTGGGAAAAAAAAAAACATTACAGGCCTGTCATCGTGCTGTTGATTACTCTGCAGAAGTGATATAACGTTACATTTGAATGTCTGCAGTGGCTGAGAAGACCACCGGAGCCGTTGGGAACATTGTCGCTGCTACTGGCCTGGTTAAGAAGGACGAGTTCCCGGCCGACATGAACGTAAGTGCTCTGCATCGCTACAGTCTGGGCTCGCAGCTCTGGCCAGCACTGTACCCTAAAGACTTAACTGTCATGTTTCTGCATCTTCTTATGGTAGTAATTTTATCCTCAAAGTAATAATACATGATATTTCTCTGTGTGAAACTTTGCATATTTATTTGTTGAAGGATATTCTCTATAAAGCAGATCATATGCCACGTTAAGACTCTCCGTTGTATAAGATTGCCACATTGATCACCTCTAATTACAGTCCAGAGCAAGTACAACACACCCCCTTTGTTTTCTGCAGCATTTCTGCGGTGTATTTATCACATACTTGAGAACAGTGCGGAGGAAAAACAAACCTGTGTTCACTTAAACCTGGCAGCTTGCTCAAAGTTGTGCTCATTAAAGCAGGATTGTGGTTGTTGCAGACCAAGATTTAGAGAGCAGGTATAAAGCCAGGTTGTTGTTTTTTTTAATAATCAGCATCGGCCATACGATATAACCCACGTTGGGCGACCTCCAGATAATATCTAGACAAAATAAGACCACACAGTGTTCAGAGCAAAATGATTCGATGAGCAAAGGTCGGTTTCTAGTGTGACGTCCATCAGAACCAAGCACAGATTTAGCGCTTAACTCTTCCTTACAAATGCTCGCAATGTGACACGCCTTATAAATACGTCGACTGGGTTCCCCCGCATGCTGGGTTCTCCTGTGTGCTGTGTGCTTTTCTTTTAATGAATGAGTCATGTGTTTGCAGCAAGCTGAAATCTCTGTCGTACTGTCAGTAAATCAGTGACAGGTCCTTATCCTGTCCTAAGCCCTCACCCACCAGAGTTGGACCGTCTCCACCAAGTGGCTAATCTAGCAAATCTGACAGTCTGCTTTAATAGTCATGTAGAAGTGCAGTCCAGTACAATAACTCACCCCAACAGCCACTTCCAGCTTTTCCCGAGTCGTGCATCCGTACTGTTTCACCCTGGCCTGCAGAAATGCATTAACAGCTATGTATTAGGCAAGAAAGGAACAACTGGTCTTTTATATTTCTGTGTTGGAATCAGAAAAAATGAGCAGATTTAGCGATTTGAGCACCTTTGACACATTGCTAGGTCAGAGCATTTGCATCCCAACTCATCTGGTGGGATCTTTCAGTACACAGCATTCTGCACCTTCTAAAATGGTCCAAGAAAGGATGACCGATGAGGTGATATATAATGAGTAGCCTAACCAAGCCTCATTAATGCATGTGGAGAAGAAACGGCATGGCTTTTGCTGCCTACTTAGTAGAGGTTGCGGGAAATTGTAATGCTGGATATATAGACATATGTAGCCATCATCCAGCCGCAACGTCCGCCGTGACTCCCATTCACCATAAGAAGCATCCATAGCAGGAGAGATGTGGATCACGTAGGAGAAGGTAATTCATTCTCTCTTTCTCTGTCGCACTCCCTGGTCTGGGAAGTGGACTGCGGAGGTCCTTTAGGTTATGGTATTTATGTGAATGTTACCACCTGCTCATATGTCGCTGGGGAGCGCAGAGCCACAGCAGAATGACGTTCTCTTTCAGCAGGTTAATGTGCTACGCCACACACCAAATCACACCACTTTGCTATGATCTCAATGTGGACCTGTGCACTTCACACCATGAGATGTCTGAGCTGTTTTGCCAGCGAAAGGAGGCCCTTCACAATCCTCCACATCCGTATTATAAAGCAAATTCAATAACTATAAAAACTTTTAAACCATAATTTAGTATATTGCTTTAGACACTTGTGCTACAGCAGGAACAAGTCTTGACAGAATTAAAATGTGTGACCAAACAACTCATTTTCCCGTCGTTTATACTGATGTATCCAGTCTTTTTCATGTCCACGCTTCCTCAGACAATGACACATCAGATTAGGCATGTCTTTGTACTGTTATCCCAATGTGGCCGTGATAATCTTGTTGGTGAGTTTACAGCAATAACAGTGGCTTGATACAGCACACAGGATTACAGCCTGTTCTTCTGTGACCCAACTGACTTGATTAGCGCAGGATTTAAAAATAAATGACCGGCGACCCACTGGCTTTGTTTTCAGGGCTCACAGTGGTAGCTGCAGCACGACCTCGTCGGAGAGCTCACAAGAGGAGACGCTGAATGTTAAAAAACTTTTTTTGGTTTGGGGCTACAAAACTGGGATACAAAGTTATCGGATTGCCATTCCTGCCTTAAACGTGAGGGGATGAAGTCTGGACATTTTTCACAATTTCATGCAAAGGGGCATCCCCATCTGATCTGGTCTGTGCATGTGACGGGGTTCGTTGCATGGAGCTTTCTTTCCTTTGCTGTACAAGGAATTTAAAAAAAAAACAGGAAAAAGAAGCAAAGATCGGTGATCTGCTGACAGCGTCATCTCACTACACTCAGTTTGCAATTGAATCCAACTGACTTCGATGTGGGAGATCTGATTTTCACATAATGGCAGAATAGAGCTTGACAAGGGCTTTTCAATTTCATCAGCCCAGTTGCTTATTGCAGGCTGGACCAGACAAGACAAACCACTCGTATTGGCATACTTGACCTATCAAGGACCTTAGATAACATTAAGAGGGGCTTGTAAGATGTAAAAAGAAGGTCAAACGGTTGAAATACCTTATGTATAATTCAATTTGTTTGAGTGAATCTTTCCTCCCCTCATTTCTCGGTCTCCCTGTCTCCTTCTTTGTAGCCTGAGGAGTATGGGCAGGAAGCCATGGAGGGCCAGGGAGAGGGAATGCTGGAGCCAGAAGGGGAGACATATGATGAAACCCAGCAGGTAATCAGCCTACATGACACAAGCCTATAAATGTCTCCGCTCTCGAACGTATCCCGTGTCACACTGCTAAAATGAAACAATGATTGCGCAGCAGATAGGTTTTTTACATGTTATGTAAAAACCCTCTCTACACTAGTGGGATGGATCCATTCACTTACAGTCGATGGAGGCTCATCAGCCCTCTCAAGCTGTGCGTAGCCACACAATTCAGCTCTATTTCATTTCAATAGCACTCCACGCCTGCCCTCCTCTTACGTCCCACACAAGCACCAGAGCTCTCATTGAGGTCATTCTTCTTTTCTTTGGATATGAAAACAAAGGGCTCGATAAGTCGATTGACACGCAGCATGGGGAACGGTGAATATAGCACCACCTACCAGCTCCTAGGGTGGGGTGTGTGCCGTTTTTACGCCATGAGGTGTGAGTCTGTGGTTGGGGCGGTTATTTTTAGAATTTGACTGTCAGGGGCGAGACAAACTGTACAGAACCGATGGCTTCGAACGCAGGTTTTAAATAGACGTGCTCGTATAGAAAAATGTCAGACAGTGAGTGCATTTCATATGGATCGTTTAAGCAGTCTTAAGCACAACGATGTAGTCAGAAACCTTTAAAGATTAAAAACCATTTGAAGTCAGGATCACTGAGCTTCAGTACACCAGCTCAGGATTTATTTTTCAGCCTCTGTCTGAATATTTTTTAACTGATCAATGAAAATAATAAAACCACGAGAGCCAAATTAAAAGTAAATTTCCTAGTGACAGTAGCCTGGATCATCCTTGTCCCCGGCCATCTCTCTCCTCCATCTCTCTGTCCTCCTCCTCTGCATGTCTTTCCCTTCCCCCATCCTCTGCTACACCAGCGATGTACTAGCTCTGTCTGAATGGGTGTGGTGATGATGCTCTGTGCCTCCATGCATTGTGGGTAACGTCAGGGTCTCCCTGCATTGCTGTAAATATGGAGTCTTGAGTGCTGCAGAGTGAGCCAAGCCTTCTCAGGGAAAAGATGAAGATTAAACCAATTTAATCCACCGTCATCCTTAGTTTGTGAATATATTTATTAAAGCTTGACCAGAATCCACCAGGCTCGTGTCTGTGTCCTTTTTTTTTCCTTCCATTTTTCATGACCGAACGTAGTGCAGGAATGTGCAGGGTTACAAGGATACAGGGAATGAGCTCATAACTCGCCCTTGAGGCCCATGCGGGCATGTGCTGCCCTCTGCTGGACGGAGACTCACACTGAACGAGCAGAGGAGCTCAGCTGTGACGGAGTGACATCATTACTCCCAGCAGCGAGCTATTATGTGCTGTCACAAGCTCTGTGTCATAGTCTTCTAAAGTGGATTAAAGCTGAACTTAGTACAATTAAGCTGTAATTAAAACCTTAATGTCAAATTTAATCTTAAGCCTCTGTGCCAAACATTGGAGCTGTCTGTTGAAATCTGTTCTTCTTTTTCGCAGGAGAGCCAGGACTACGAGCCAGAAGCGTAAACACGTCAGTCCAAAACACCATCCAACCAGCAGCACAATAATATTTCTAATGATAATAAAGGACAAAGGCTGAAACTATTACAATTATATCCCTGTTGCAAAAAAAAAACAACAAAAACACAAGCATTCCCACTGAAAAATGTTCTTCCTACAAGACAAATCTTTTATTATTATATATTGTAAATGTCATGTTATAATTGTCATGTGTTGGGTGTAGGTATTTACTGAGAAGTAGGATTTGTCCTCTCAGTCTCATTTCCTTGATTCCCTCCCAACGAAATGAGACCAGAGCCAGGGCCTGTGACTTTGTATTTGTGTGTATCTGTATTTAGAAATGTGCAATAGATGTTCATCATCTTCCAATGAGACATTGGGAGTGAATAAAATTAATATGGCCGGTTGCAAGCAGATATGAGTATAATAATATCCTCCTAAGTGTCAACAATGCCTGTTTGTGGGTTTTGTTTTTTCTTTCTTTTCTTTTTGCATTTCTTTTGAGATTTGTTTTTTGAAGTAAGAGTTTTTTACATTGTATCTTTATAGTTGCTTGTGAAATCATTCCAGTAAACTATCTGTTAGAAACTTGACAGAGTATACATGTTTGTGTGTGCGTGTGTTTGTGTGTGTACTGAAGATTTTAAAAAGTTAAAGTTAATATATTCTGTCTTTGGATCATTATGGATGTCATATCAATATGAGCTTTAAATTGCAGGACTTGTCAATAAAAAGGTTTATGTGTTAAGCCAGATATATAAATCCTCTGTAAATAAAAACTGAAAAAGGAAAAAATTTTAAAAATCTTTGTTTCTGTTCCTTGGCCTGATTGTGTATCTGCTCTATTATGCCTCATCCGTGCATGTTTAACTTTTTTTTGCCCGCTGCTGTCTGGGGCTTTGGCTGCAGGATGTGTAAAATCTGCTGAGCAGGCTCTGGCCCTTGGCAGGATCCCACCATACTCGAAATGCCAGTCTGATCAGCTCGCTTTGAGCTGGTTTTGTTTAGGTTAATCTGGCTGGAACGTGCTGTCTAGGTGATGTCGGGCTCAAACAGGGGGTATTAAACAGCAGCTCCCGCCGCTGTCGGGGCAAATGGATGCGTGGAAGCTGCAGGGACAAAGACAGGAGTCATGGCCTCGTTCAAGAAGTCCTTTGAGAGCCTGAAAGGGACGAGCCACTCAGCTGCAAAAGGAGTCACAGACACTGCAGGTACAGATCCATCACTGGGCGACTGTAAGACCTGGTAGTCTGTCAGTTTGTAGTCTGTTTTTGTTAAATAAGTATTTTACTTTTTTTTTTTTTTAACATATCACAGCTCTTTTTTTCTGAAATATGGAAGGCATTATACCAGTTGAAGCCATTCAGAAATGATATTGTGTACAAATTTAAGTTTAATAAAGATTCCTCAGTGAAGTGAGTCTCTGTAAGACCCTGCGACGTGTTTCCAGTGCAGGCAGCTCAAGATGCTGTGCAGCAGGTGGCAGACTCCTCCAAAGAAACAGTCAGTACAGGTAACGTACACATTCCTTTAACCTATGAAGCGTTACACTGTTGCAATGCAAACTTAATTCGGCAGCTCTTGGAGAGCCAAGAAAAGCTGCATGTTTTCTTCCAAATTCAGCTTAGTTAAGGCAAAAAAAAAAATTAAATGAAAAATGTCAACAAAAATAAATAAAAAATCCACTTTCCAGAACTTTAGAGATTTTCAGAGTAGACTTGAAGTCATATCTGAAAAACTGAAATCAAGTAGTTGCATGACACGAACCCCCTCAGGAGGAGGATAACGGAATAAATAATATGTCTGAATACAAAAATCTAATTTAATGTGCAAATATGGTTGAATGTGAGGTGGCAGCACTTTAATAAAAAACCGAATTTCCTTAATGTAGTTGAGATGATGCATGTGGCTTCCTGAATATGTCTCTTCTGCTTTATTCTGACTTTCCTCAAGCTGCTCAAGAAGCCAGCAGACAGACTCAGACTGCGATAGGAAAAGCAGCGGACAAGGCGACAGACACTATTAAGGAGTTTGGACAGAAAATGGAGACCAAATGAACTCATAAGAATCAGCAGCTCCGCCTGAAATACTGTAAACAACTTGTGTGATCAAATAAAAGTATGCCTGCATCAAACATACTGCAGAAAGACAGGAAAAAACAAAACATATATGCAGTACATATATGTCTGAAAGCTAACATTCCATGAGAAATGTTAATTAACTGTCTTTTTTTTTTTTTTAATTTTCCATTTGTGTTTCATGCTTTATATCAACTGTCTTTATGTGTGATCATTTTGGGAAAATAAACAGAATCCAACTGGTCTCTCAGTTTCAGGAAATGCTTGATCCTGGCGTGTACAGTGGAGAAAACACTGTTAGTAACTGTGGAAGGCTGGATCTGTGATGCGTCCTGTTTTTGTGCAGCAGAGCTCACTCACCGGTGAATCACCGCCGACATTATTACCAACACATTATTTAAGCAGTGGCCTTTGGCAGGCTGATGGCTCCGGATGAAAGTGTGATCAGATCCGTCTACCTTGGTCCTCGGCAGCACACCTCCCTCCATCACACAATGCGGTTGCTAGGCAACAGAACTCAGTGCTGGATTGGGATTGGTTGGGGCCTCTGAATTGATGGTGAGACTTACTTCTGCCAGTACACGGTGTTCTGGCCAGGCTCACGGCATACGGTTACAATAGGAAGATTCTCAAAATTGGAAAAAAAAAAAATTCAAACATCCTACATCTCAAACATTAATTTAATCGGGAAAAACAAAGAGGAACATGCGTCTGAAAGTGGCCCGGTTGAACGGAGGAATGAGCTTGAAGCCTGTGTTTATGAAGTGTGTGTGTGGGAGGCACGGCTCTGCTTCCTCCAGACTCCTTCAGGCTGAAATGCTCGGCTGGGTTTCATGTGAAGCTACAGCACAAACTTTACGGTCTAAAATAGTGTATTTCTCTTAAAACTGAGTGTGCGTGACTTTTTTTTGTCTGCAACGTGCCTGACTGCGTTCTCTAATGCAAACATCCTGGATTTTACCACACTAATAATTTCCCTATGCTGAGAGCTTTTGAACTGTCTTTCACATACACACATACACGACATACACACTAAACAGTCACTTTGTTGTCATACTTTAAATCAGAGATCTGTTCTCAAGGAGACCCCCCCCCCACAGGCCCTCACAGTGATCACTTGTAATGACGTGGGAGATTTAATCATCATTTTATGCCTCTTCAAAAGATTACGCCACCAGATCACAGGTCTGTCTTTCTGCTCACAGTTGCCACTGTGTTGCTATGAGAACCTAACATTAATTACTATGATTTACTTATGATTAGAGAGCCGAACAGAGATTTTGTCATTACATTACCACTCACTGCCAGAGCTCAACCGTGGTTTCCAAGGAAACTGGAAATGTGAAGCTTTTGAATAGACACAGCCACTGCCTAAAGAGAGAGGATTGCCTAAGATAGATTCTTCTGGAGCCAAACCTGTAACCAGTGAAATCAGAATCAATCAAACAGGCGAGCTGTACGGACAGATACTGGTGGTGAGATCTGCAATGTTTGACCCAAATGTGAGGGAGACTTGCGGAGAGGCTTCAGTCTGACTTTGGCTACCGAGGTATGCCTTTGACTTCATTTTTGTTTGTTTTAATCATGCTTCTTTTTTTTTTTTTGTAGCTAAGATTTAGATTTCTCTGCATGAGTTAAGAGAGACTAAGACAGGGATAAAATACTAGTAGTACTCATATATTATAGTTTTTTTGTTAAATGTACCATGATAAATGAAGTCTTTTTTTATTGACTTGCTTACTGAACGTATTTTTAGTTTACAGTGTCCTGTGGCTTTAAAAACAATTAGTAGTAGTAGTGAGTTTGTTTGATTTCATGTGAGTGTTGCGATGCTTGACACCAAATTCGTAGTTCAGAATATATTTGTGACAGAAAGCAAGCAGCTGTTTTATCCTCTGCTCCTGCGTGGGCTGTCTACCGACTAGAATTTGCACAAACAGCATGTCTGTGCTGTGTTGTGCCCAGCAGGTTATTCTACCACTCTTATGCGGGAGCAGAATGGGAAGTCTTAAAGAAGACATGAGAGGTCTCAGGGAGGACCACCAACTATGCGAGAAGACAGATGATGGAGGACGTCCAACAGAGCCAGATGGCAGCGCTGCTGCGGTGGGAACTCCACTTCAAACAAATCAAGAGTCAACAACACAAGATGACTATCAGCCAGAGCTACACATGAATGCCAGCTCTGTTGAGGAGGGACGCGAAAACCCAGCATCCAAAGATCAAGTGCTTTCAGGAGTGGATTGTGACAACACTGACGAGTCAGACTTCAAGATAGTTAAAGAATGTACACAGACTGATGACAGGCCTCTGACACTGCCAGCTGCCGCTCAGGAAGCAACAGGTACACAAAACGAAGCAACGATCTCTGTCATCCTCTCAGACGATGCTGACCCTGAGGGTAAAACCCTCGAGAATATCTTAGTCCCTCTGCCAGCGACTCCAATCCCCTCTGACCCACAAACCCCAGCCCCTTTCGGGCAGCATCACATGCGCACACAGGTGAGCCTGGAGGTGGTCCAGTGCTGCTCAGCAGCTACCAGCCCCATGACTCCTCCCGAGGGCTGCCAATCCGTCTTCTTTCCAAACAATTTTGGCAAATCTGGAGGCGTCGGAACCGATACCAAAGATGCAGAGCTGCAGGTGGGTCAGCAGGTGGAGTTCTGCTCTGTTGCCACGTCCCCAATGACCCCCAAAACGCCATCAACCACAGCTTTCCCGGAGCTTGTTGGGAGAGAGATGGCTCAGAAGGTGGAAACCGTAAGGAAGAGTGACGAGCAAAGGGATTGTGGCCAACAGGAGAGTTTTGCAGCAGCAAAGAGTCCAGCAGAAACTAGAACAGACAAAACCTCAGCAATGAAATCTGTTACATCAAAGGAGCCCAGTCAAAGCTTGAGCTCAAATGCATCTCCAGGGAGTTCCACCAGCTGCTTGTCTGCCAGGTTAATAGATTCACAAGTGGCTCTGGAGGATAGCAATCAGCACTGTAAGCAGCAGAGGATGGGGAGCATGGATCAAGACATCACAATCCTGGTGACCCAATACGGCAACAACGAGGAGGAAGAGGTGGAGGATGGGTCATTTTTTCATTCAATAGAAACAGAGGCGGGAAAAGTAGATGAATTTGAGGCAGGCACGGAAAACAAGAGCGGTGTAAAGAGCGAAGATGAAACAGAGCAAACTTCCAACGAAACTCCTGGTAACATACAGGACGCGTCAAACACAAATGATCAACATAAAGAGCCGAAAGAACAAAGACCATCCATGAAAGCTGGAAATTCAGAAGACAAAGACATGTGTGAGGAGGTGGCAGATGTTCCTGTAACAAAACCTCACATTCCTGAATCCCCAGCTCCCTTCGGCTGCCACAACATCCGTACACAGGTGAGCCTTGAGGTGGTGCAGTGCCAGTCAGCGGCAACCAGCCCCATGACTCCGCCTGAGGGAGACCACACCTTCTTCTTCCCAAGCTCTTTTGGGAAATGTGGGGCTGTGGGCACAGACACTAAAGATGTTGAGCTGCAGGTGGGAACACAGGTGGAGTTTCGTTCTGTTGCTACAGCACCCATGACTCCAAGAACTCCCACCACAACGACTTTTCCCGAGATGAAGAAGGAGCCTAGCGTTGAGGAGCAGATAGTTATTGAAGGGGACAATAAAGAGGAGCAAGTAAAAGAGAAGAAAAATGAAGTATATAAAGAGGACAATCAAGTAACTACGAAGAAAAAGGATGAAGAGGACAAAAAGGAGATTATAAACTGTAAGGAAAAAGGTGAGGAGAAGGGTGAGGAGCCAGTACAGGAGGTGAGCTGGGATGAAAAGGGCATGACGTGGGAGGTGTACGGAGCAGTGGTGGAAGTAGCCGTGCTGGGCTCCGCCATCCAGAAACACCTCGAGAAACAGGTGAAGAAGCAAAAGAGACAGTCCTCCCTGCCACCCCCACCTCCGCTCAACCCCTCGGCCACACCCCTCACTTCAGAGCCCATCCAGGGGCGCTCAGGTAAGGGGCGGGCAGGGAAGAGAGGGGAGCAGGACGGCAAAGTGAGTAGGCGTAGAAGAAATCCCTTCCGCCTGCTGATGGAGAACATGCAGCAGCCGCACTGTTGCTCCAGAGCTCAGTCCACCGAGTAACAAGAGAGTTCTGATCGCACTACAACAGCTGGCTGGCGAAAGCGAGCCGTGTCACCTCTGATGTATGCGAGCGGCTGTGACAGTCGGATTTACTACAGCCTGACACCGCGTTGACGGGGTGAGAAACAAATCACCTCCTCGCACAAGACAAACAAGCACAAAAGCACATAGACTTTGTACTATGGAGTATCAATCAGAGAGAAACAGCCATACGGAACTATTTTTATTGTGGTTTTGTTTGTTTGTTTGTTTCTTCTAAAATCTTCTGTGACATCACCTCGCCCAGACTAACAGGCTCTCGGACTCTGTGTTGCATAATGAGCGATACACCTTTGCCATCATTTACTTAGTTCCTTCCTTTAGTGTTTTTCTCTCAGTCCATTCAGTCATCCACTGAGTCATTTTAGCTCTTGGTGCTTTTTTTTTTTTTTTTTTTATAAATATAAATATATATGCACCTCAGCCACATGAAGCCATGGCAACCAATTCTTCTTCTCCCATCTTTCCTACTAACAAGCCACAAGCAACACATCTGCTTACAGCAGACATAATGACGGTTTTCCACTTACTACTTAATGGTTTTCAGTGTAATATGAAGATGATTTTGATGGGATGTATGAAGATTTTTATTGTTGTTTTGGTGTCTCCACCGTCACTGCTAGCTTTTGTATGTCTGATATTGGCTTTAATTTGTTGTGTTGTGAAAACTATAAACATGTAGATGCTGTGTACAATCATTTTTTTGAGAAAAGTAAAAATGCCTTTTACCAAGGTATTTATTTTTTAGTCCTTACTCCTATTTTTTTTTTCATTTCATGAGAATTGATTCAGCCGTAACTTGTGTGATGAAAATTGTTTTAAGTGTGTTTTGAGTCAGAAAAACCTGCTGTGTCTTGTGACGTTCAGAGAATAACTTCACAAAAAGCCCACATCTGAAAAAACAGATTTTAATTCATAGATTGCACTTGTAATACATTCACGTAGTTGTCAGTAAACATTTAACCTTTTTTTTTTTTAATTATTTTATTTTATTTTTTGCCATCTGCCTGCTCACCGGAAGCCACAACGCTGATCTGCATGAGAACTTATTTCAACATTATGTACATCAATCTCACAGAAAATGCTGCGAAAATTAAACAAGATTTGGTTGAAATATAGTCATAAATAAAAATTTCTGTCATAAAGTGACATGCCAAAACATTCTTCTATCTTCTTTTTTTTTAATTAATTTGTAGTAGCATTTACTTCAATGTAAATTAGTATTGTGTGTTGACATAACTTATACACAGGTTATTTCAAAGAGAGCCCAACTGTTTTAAGCCATTGCTAATACATTTACAAAAAATAAAGTTATTTTCATCTGCAGATGAAAGTTGTTTTATTTGTTTTCCTGGTCAGATGAGTTTACTAAACTCTTGAAGTATTATCTGAGGAAGTATGTGAACTTACTTGAGCTTAAATGTTTGTGTGAATGAAATATTTAAGATCCGAAATCAACAAAAACAAAACTGTTCTCCACTTGACAGTCAAATTAAATTTCGTGAGCTCAATATGCTGGGGAATATTTCATGCCATTTTCCTGATGGTTCCTGGATTTTAACTTCCTACTTTGGCGTCCTTATTTAAAGTTTCAGTGAAGTCGTTCATCAGTGAGGAGTTGTCCAAACCCAGTGTACACTTGATAATTTATTGCAAAAGCTCAAAAAAGAGGTCTGTTGGAAGAACTAGTCACCTTCCAACACAGGCAGTCTGGTCGATTTGGTTTTCCTGTCTAAGTCCATCTAAGGCCTCCAGTCTCTGTGTCTCCCTTCATTATTTACATCACAGGTCTGTAGTGTCAAATATAGGGTTGATAAAAGCTCCATCTCCCTTGTCTCCCTTTTTCTTCTGCCCCACTTGGGCCAGTGCTGCACCCAGAGGCTCACTGTACTCTGGTGGCCCGTCATCTGCTTCCTCCTCCTCCTGGATATTCTGCTGTGATGTAGAACAGGCAAGCTTTAAAACAAGACCGCAATCTAACAAACAGGATGGACTTCAAAATGCAAACTCACCATGGTAGAGGGTGTCTCCTTGCCAGCTAGGATTATGTCATAATCAGCATCCAGAGAGTTGAGGCTTGGGGTGGAAAAGGAGAAAAAACTGGTAAATGTAAATCTAAAATGATCATCTCTGAAACATCTTCTTTTTGTTGCTGTTGTTGTTGATGGTGCTGCTAAAATTAGCTTTTTGATTTGAAGATAGGTCACATGGCAAAATTGGGAGCAGAGAGCCAGCACTCCATCCCCGTGTGTGCCGTGGCGAGTGCACTGTGACAAAATGTTCATCTGGAAGTCATCCCAGTCTATGATCCGGCACAGCCAAGAGGAAAGTGACTCTTTACGGTGGAACAGATAACCGCTTGATGGTGACAGAGAGGTAGTCTGTACCTGATTTTATCCACGTCTGAACTGCCCTCATCTAAGTCCAGGACTAAAGCTGTGTCGATGCGAAGGTTGAGTACCGGGTTCGCACTGTCAGGGTTAAGAAACAGAGGAAGACAAGCACAGTTAAACGTAAAAGCAAATGTATGTGCCGAGTGACTGAAATATCGGCTTTTTGTATCCTCACCCCTCCATGGTATACTTGTTGGTTCCGGGTACCACTGGACCACTTTTTTGGTTGTCAGAAGTCACCATGGATGCTGAGTTCATCGCCTTGGCTGCCTTCAGTTTCCTCTTGTAGCTGGAATGTTAAATGAGTTCAGTTAGAAGTGTTTTATTTTGGAACAGCAGTTTTACAGTCAATTACAATCTCTGTTTATCTTCCAAATGGCATTTTTCCCTACTTTCTGCGAGTGCACATCAGTGAGGTGGTGAGCACAGCCAGCGTAATGACGAGGCCTCCCAACATCCCATAGAGGATGTATGTTACAATGCTCGTCTGTTTTTCAACTTCAGGAACATCGCCCTATGATAAAGGGAAGTATTTTATCTGTCGTAGATTATTCTTTGTTGAACATTATGGTTTCATTTAAATACCACTCTCAGCTTCAGACAAGAACCCACTCGAACTTACAATGACATCGAGGCCAAGCTTTTTCAGGACAGGATAATGATCCGGATGAGAAAGCATGTCATCCACATCACTGAGGGTAAGAGCCGTCCCATTTCTGTAGACAAAATATGCTTCCAGAATAGTCTTTTCTTTAGCCCTGAGTAAAGAAAACAAAACAGAAACAAATCAACAAAGTCACAATCAAAATTTCTGCAAGATTTTGCACATTTTTCATCTGCTTTAATAATCCAAACTTTAGCAACATCATTTCTTTTGTCGACAAGACCACTTGCACCACCTAGTGATCGAAAAAAGACCCAATGAAACATACATGGCTGAGAACTGCTTCTTTTTTGGGAGTTTACGTCCACAATTTATTGAATGTATTTGAATTGAATGTATTTGCAGACTATGTTGTGCATTTTAAAACGGAGCTGACGTGAAGGACTTGCCTGGTTGCTCCACCAGTGACAGGTCTAACTGCAACAACTTGAACTGAAGCCTTGGTGGCAGATTGAAGAGCCCTGGAAACACCCCAGAGGAGAAAAGAATAACATGAAAGTGCTTCAATAAATCCTTCAATTTCAGCAGATCACTGTAGAAGCTCGGTAATACAGGGAGAAACCCACTTGATAATTTCATCCAGCTTGTTCTGAACCTCGGCTTCAGAAATTCCAAATTGAAGCTCAACTTTGTACGTTTTATCGACTGTAAAGATCTGCAACAGAAACAGTGTAGTGGCTTTAACACAAGGTGCTTTAACATCTTCCAGGTGTTTTCACAGCAGTAAAGGCGCTTCAACGTGGATCATTAATTTGAGGCGAGAGATGCGAGATGAGAGATGAGAGATGAGAGATGAGAGATGCGAGCCACTCACGTCCAGTACCGTGCTGGTGGAGAGACCACCAGTGTCCATTGCATTTATCGTGACCAAATATTTTCCTTTGAGGGACAAATCCAGGACTTCTTTAGTTCTGTGGAAAGTTGGAAATATGAAAAGCACACCCATGGAGAGATCGCATCGACAAGGCCCAGGGTGCAGATACATTTTTTTACTCATAACATCTACATTTTTTTTAAAATCAGTGTATATAAGGAATAAGATGTGGCTGTGATAGATGACGTTGTACTCACTGAATGAGCCCAATGTAATTGTCGTTTTGCTGTGTGGTGACAGTCTCAAACAAGATCCTCATGGCAATTGTACGGTTGTCTGTGTGCTGAAATTGGACTTCCGTGACTTTAAACTCCATCTGCTTGTTTAGTCCAGAGTCTCGATCTGTAGCCTGACAGCAGAGAGAAAAATACGAGTATATATGTTCAGCCGCTTACGAGGAAATAAAGAGTTGTTCGTGTTTCAGTCATACTCACCATGACTTCTGCAACTGACGTCCCTTTGTTGGCAGTTTCTGACACCACAACTAAAGTCCCAGAAAGAGAAATAAGGGTGAAACCCACAAAGTGACAACTTCCACAAATGTGTATGTTCACCTTTGTTCATATCAATGTTACATGGTTGTCCCTGCAACCTTTTATATTTCTGTACAAATATGATATAAAACTTAAACAAGTGTTGTAATTCAACAATTGGGAAAAGAATATGCACCATAACATGCAGCAACAGTAGTATATGTCTGCAAACGTATGAAATTTGGGCTCTAAAGTTGATTTGAAAATGACTGAAAACGCTCAAACCAAGTGTTTTCGACCGGAGTGACAGTGAACCGATGAAGCAACAGCGACCAGCCTCATCGTTGCAACGCGTGTTCATTAAGACGACACAAAGAGTCACAATGTTTTCCTTAGAGCGCATAGAAAGACAGTTATTAAACCAGTATAACATCTGAATTACTAAAAAACCTGGCTCACTCTGGCTAAGAGTAATGAATGGAAATACTATAAAAGAACCTCCGGTAAGCAGTTCTTCATTCAAGTTGTGCTCTGTGCACAGGAACAAACCCATCTTCAAAGCTGATGTTTGCAGTTACAGTTTCACACAGAAGCTGAAGATAAGGTTCACATACTTTTGCAACATAAATATGTCAATTTACTTCGCTTTCCGTCATAAGTAAATGACCAAGTGTGAAATTTTGCCTTTCTTTGCCTTATCTACTTTTTTGCTCCATCTCTCCATCTTTAGAGAGCAAACTATGCTCATGTTTTTGTCACTGTTTAACAGACAGATTTGCCAATAACTTGGCCTATGTTCTGCTTGTTTTTTGTTTTTTTTTTAACAGTAGGACTTGTTGTTTTGGATTGAGCTGATTCACAAGCAGATAAACACTCACCGGATACAGACTCTGATGAAATGAATTTTGGGGCGTTGTCGTTGATGTCTTCAATGTTGATCACCATTTGTCCTGAAAGGCCAAACAAAGTATGTCTAAATTGTTAGGTTGTATTTTAAATAATTGAACAGTTTTTTGTTCAGCGTTGCCGTGCTTTTATTATCTTCAAACAATCCATTTCCTACCTGATGCGACACTGTCCTTCTCTCCTTTCTCTGTGTACTCGTCCACCACCTGAGCCTCCACCACTGCCTGGTCACATTCTTCATAATCCACTGTGTGCTCAGGACTGACTCTGATGTCCCCGTTTGGGTCGAGGATAAACCAGCTGCAGTTCGTCAGGAACGTTTTACATCTGCATTTGATGGATTCCAGCTCATAGATCAGAGAATGGTTGCTGTCTTTGTCGTGTGCTGTGAACCTCCCGATGGCTTCGGTGATGGTGGTGTTCTCCTTCACGGTGACCGGCGCTGTTGGATAGAACTCAGGCCTCTCGTCGTTCACATCCAGCACGTTCACCTCCACCGTCACTGCAGTTTTCTTCTGCTCCAGATCTGCTGCCTCCACTGTCAGTCTGAACTGTTTGTGGGTGCTTTCAAAGTCAAGCCCAATGTCTGGGTCTACAGTGACATTTCCTCTATAGCCCTTCACGTCTGCGAAGGTTCGAATGATGAAGTTGCCAAAACTTCCATCAACAATGTTGAAAGAAATGCGGTTATACTCCGTTGTGTGATCCATATCCTCAGCCTGAACGGAACCTACAAACGCACCTGATTGAATATAAAAAGTTAATTATAACCCTAGGAGACGCATCTGAAACATTAAAAGCTTTTCAAGGTGAAATACTTGCCTTTCTCTCCTTCTTTTACAAAGTAAGTGTAAGACGGGGCTTTAAACTGAGGTGTGTTGTCATTGACATCCTGCGATGCACCAAATGGAAATAGTTAAAATCCCTCCTAGATGTGGCTTCATGAGTTTTAACATATTTGTTACTGGACCTACCTCCACGTTGATAAAAACTGGGACAGTGCTGGACTGCGGAGACTCTCCCTTGTCCACTGCTGTTACATTGACCTGGATCCTTCCATTTAGGACTGGATCCAGAGCCTCCCGATCCAGTTCACCTCTGTTTCGCAACAGACCAGTATCGGGGTCAATGGTGAAGTTGCCACTATGCTCGCTGGGCTCAATTCTGAACATAATTTGGCTGTTGGGTGTGTCGGGTTCATCTGCGTCTCTGGCCTGTGTTAAGCAGAAACATTTGAAAAACTGTTGAAAAGCAGCAATTCTCATTTACTCACTCGTCTGCAACCATGTTACGCTGGTAGAAGTGAGGCACGCCTACATGTAATCTGCTGTCAGTCAGTCAGTCAGTCATTATATACATCAGCTACTCAGGGCTGTGGTTGGACCTACCCCGGCTGTGATAGGGCGAGCAGTTGCCTGTCTACAGGTATTGTATATGATACGGTTAACAGCTCTTTATACTCTGAATCACAGCAGTGATAATGTCAGTGGGAGGAAATCATTCACTGCTCCTGTGTTTCAGCACAGTGAGTAAATATTTACATGTGCAGGGCACCTCTGCTGTGACTTAATGCAACTAGGTTTCACTTATTCGAAGATATAAATCTGCTTGCACATTTTCTTATTAGTGGTGCCGGTGTTTGCTGGACACTGCCCCGATCTTGTTATATCCTTAATCTAAGTGGCCACTCACGCATACATATCCTGTGTGCTGAAAAGACAAAAAAATACAGATGAACAACAGTACTTTTAAGCTACGTGATTGACGGGTGACCTGTCAAGAACGTATCCCGTCTCCAGCTCCAGGACAGGTGGCTCCATGGGTAGTTTACAATAAATGTCAATATACGATTGCTGTTCTCTTACAATCCTGCAACACTGACCTCTATCTTGACTTCAAGCTGCGCCCCCTCTTTAACAAACTCCAGGTAAGACTCTCTGTTGATGACTGGAGGCTGGTCGTTGATGTCGATCAAAGTGATCTCCAGCACCGTGGAGCCTGGCTTGTTGTCTGAGTCCCTGGCCTGCAGAGTGGGCGAATACAGAGCTCTGATCTCTCGATCCAACAGAGTTTGGTTTTTCACAAAAATGCTGCCCGTACGAGGTTCAACGTCGAAGTATAGGAGCCTAAAACACAGAAACAGATGGCTCAGTGTCGTTGTGTGTGGCAGTGAAACAACAGATGGTAGAAAAGTGTCTGCTTTTGGAAAATTAAGGTTCAAGTGTAGATATACATGCTCTCTGGAAGGAGCTTGTAGGTGATGTTGTCTTGATCCATTGTGTCAGGATCATGTGCCTGGAGGGAAAAAAGAAGAAGAAAAATATTGTTAATATTGTAAAACTTTCTTAGTTGCTCAGATTGAGTAAATAAGAAAACAGACTCTGACTTACAGTAATGATGTCTACGATTGTCCCCACAGGAGAGTGTTCTTTGACTTTCAGCTCATATGTGTCTTGTGGGAAAGTGGGACTGTTGTCATTGGTGTCTTTTATACCTATAGTTACTGTGGCGGTGGAGCGGAAGGTGGGATTTTCCTTATCCACAGCAATCACCTGCACCATGGAATATGCACAGGAAACGTCAGGCCGGCGGGGAGTTTTCAAAATCACATTTGAAACAACCAAAACTGATCTTCTAAAACCTTCACCCCAAACACATTGCTTCATTTAACTTTTTTCTACCTGGAGGATCATTTGCTGTTTTTTTTCATAATCCAGATTCTCCGGCTGCCTGACGAGGAGCTGAACGATGCTATCCGATGTGGTGAATGAAGGCTCCACAGAAAACACCTCCTGGTCCCGTCCCTCCAGGATCAGTTCAGTTTGGGAGTTCTGTGAAATCGCAGCAGTCAATCCCATTCGTTCATTACTGTGGCTCAGAACTCACCGCCTGTTCCACGTGCATTGCTTTTCGTCTCAAACCTTATCAAGATCTTTCACCATCATGTTGAAGGAAATAGACCCCAAGGTGTGCTCAAAGACCTCTCCCGTGAACTGCGCTGCGGTCGCGCAGCTCTCTCCGCATTTGTAAAACTCTGGCTTGTTGTCGTTGATGTCAAGGATGTTGATCTGTACCGCTGTTGTGGCACTGGCGTGGACCCCATGGATATTTAATTTAGATTCAGTGGCCTATAAGAAATAACAAATCTCAAACAACCAAGCTCACAGGTTAAGGAAAGAAATTAAAACCTTTTTTTTTTTAACACAGTGAGTTATATTTCATACAAAACATAACTGCTGGTGAAGAGTAGACTCAAAGATCAATTTGAGAAAATCTGTGTCCCAGTAATCTGTTTAGCATCCCAAAGGCTGCACAAATATTGATATGCTGTATATATAATAAATCTTGGACCCTACATTACCCTGGTGCCCAGCTATTAATAAGGTCAAACTTAACGTTTTTACTGCGTGATCCCCAGTACGAGACACTAAACTGCTTTCTTTTTGTTACCTTCACAGTCAGGGTCACAGTATCACCAACAGCCTCTCTGTCAACGCCTGACAGTACACTTATGACACCGTCATCTGCCGAGATTCCAAACAGGCCATCCGCTGTGGAATCTGGGAAGTAGCGCAAAAAAAAATTAAAAAAAAAATAAAAAAATTTTAAAGCTCTTATCTTGTTGCTAAAAAAATAAACAGGTTGATCTAGCTCGCTTTGTCGCATCTCACTTTCAATGCTGTAGATCAGCGCGTCATTGATGCCGGTGTCCTGGTCTATTGCGATCAGTTTTAACACAAAATTACCCTGGCAAAGTAGAGAAAACAAGCAGCATCTCGCAATTTACACATGAGCATCAGTGAAAATAAGAGCTCTACTACAGCAGAGGGCTTTCTTCTTCTTTTAACTACGTGATTCCCATGCTGTAGGCATGTTGCATTTCCTTCATTGTTTCTTTAAAAACATAAGACAAGTTTAAGAGTGCAGTGAATAAAATCAACCATCGCTCACCACAGGAGAGTTCTCCTCAACTCTCCCTTCGTAAGGAATGCCAATGAACTGCGGGTCCAGGTCGGCGACGTCCACAACCGTGATGAAGGAGAAAACGGTGTTCGAGTGGTAATTTACTTTCTCGGAATGACATTTGCCTCCACCATCCTGTTACAAAACGCACAAGCAGAGGTGCATGTTGTATTTTATTCATTAATTCCGGCATTTGAACATTTGTTAAGCCTTTTTTTGGGAAAGGTGGAGCTGTCAATCATGTTGTGTCTGTGTGATTTTCCAGATCAAGAGGATGAACACCACAACTCCAAAGGCAAAGTCTAACACAGTGTCGACAACAGCACAGACGACATGGCTTCACCTTGTGTGGTACATGCTGGCAGTTTTCTATATGTAAAAAATGTTTAGGATATTTTTCTTCTGCATGAATATTTGATAACCCCCCAAAAATCCTTTCATATCCTCCTTCCCATGGGGGTCCCGACCGACTGAGAATACCACGTGGTTATTGGACACGATTGCTGCCAAGCAGTAATAACAAAGAATTGAATAAATGATCAAGGCTAGTTTAAGTTTAAGCAGATGACCTTTTCCAAACTTCAGCCTCATTACACTTACAGTTGCTTTGATCTTCATTCGATAGAAGGCGCTCAGTGAGGTGTAATTCAACTTTCCACTCAGTCTCACTTCACCAGTGTTGTTAACAATGCTAAATAGATCAATTCCATGATTCGGTGTTATCTGGAAAATACAGAAAATTAAGCTGTATTGCATTTTTATGAAACAGCAGATGATATTGAATAATGTAAAATGCAGTTTACCTCATCAATGCTGTATCTAACAACACCAGCGCTTGAACTGTCATAATCGTCCGCTTTCACCATGAACAGAGATGTACCTTCAGGGGTACTCTAAAACCAGGAGATGAGAGAATCAGACCAAACCAGACCAAACAGCTGACTGAGCTACATCACAAACGAACTAAAGTCCCACTGATGTAGAGAGCAGGGTGAATAATGTAAAAAACACAACATCTTTGGAAAAATAAATAAAAAAATGCAGGCAAACACTTGTTTTAATATTTTACTTACTTCCAGGACATGTTTATCATACGAAGGCATCTGGAATATGGGTTTGTTGTCGTTGGCATCTTGTAATACTACAGTTAAGCTCCCTGATATCTGAAAGACATGAAACCCTCTGAATATAGTGAATAAACTCATGAGAAATACATAGTTAGAGCTGACTGAACTGCTACTTACAACATTGAGACCATCAGAGAGAGTAACTCCAAGTGGGATCACATTGGCAGTCTAGAAGTCGTAGATCGATAGATTAAACACATAAATAGATAAGAAATACATAAAAAAGATACTGCACATAGATGCCCAGTTGTTCACATGTACAGGCTCGACTACATCTGCCACATCATACCTCTCTATCCAACGGTGCGTTCACGTTTACAATCCCAGTATTTTGCTCAACTTGGAAGAATGGCGCGTTGGGCCCAGTAAGTATAAAGGTCAGGGGATCATTTTCAGGATCTGATGCATCTATCTGAAATGCCCGCTCACCTGAGTATGCAAAACCAGAGCAATTATCAAAAAAAAATTCATTTCAATTAAAGAACTGATTCAGAATTGTGAAAATATAATATTTTAAAGTTGGAGAAGAACCCGATTTCAATATTAAATCCCCATAAATACCTATAGGAGTGTCCTCACACACAATGTAAACCAAAGTAATGATTGAAGGACTGTTGTTGGCTGCAGAAACACAGAGTATTTCAGTGTTAAGTGGTGATGAAAAAACAATGAAGACAAATCTGACAAACTGAATATGCACCTTTTACTGAGCTGATAAAGGACAGTAGTAGTAGTAGTAGTAGTAGTACTCTCCGTGTGAAGCCCCCCATGTCTGCAAATGAAAGGGCAGAGAAATTGACTAATATCAGAATTAGTAAGTGAGAAAAGTGGCAACTATTTCACCACGTGAATAAGCAGTAAAATCATTTATCAAGCTCAACACAAGAGTCTGTAACATGAAAGAAAGTAGAGTTTTAGGCTAAATGTAATATCCTATGACTGGTAATCATCTGAGGCCAGTTGTAGTTAGTTTAGAGGAGGGTGAGAAATTAACCTGGTATTTAATGCCTATGCAAAGAAAAAAGTCACATGGCCTCTTTCAATCTCAATTTCTCTCAATTTCAATATATATCCTGTTTTGTTTTTACCCAAAACAGATATGTTTTTACAAGAATATAAAGCTCTTTAGACACTTTAACACCAGTGATCCAGCTAATTTTATACATGAATGACCCCAAGGTGGAAAGTCTTTTTCATTCTGCCAGTGTGTCACTTTGAGAGGTAGTGGCAGAGGGGAAACAAGGGGGAGACAAGCTACGTGGGAGAGACCCGGCCAGAACCTCAGAACAAACCAGTCACCATGATGAATTTGTGATACTGTGATACTGTCACTCTGTCACTGTGTCGCTTCTGTTGGTGGATAAACAGAAAACGACCATTACACCGAGTTGAAACATGTACGCAAACGCACATGCACACAAACACAAGCATTGACATGATCGAGGCTAGAAGTGATTGGAAATAAAGGATATGCAAAACCCTCTACCAACAAAATCAGTGCCCTCAGTTCCAGCAGCAGTGTTGAAGTCTTCTTCTGATCATTTCTGTCAAACTGGAGCTTAAATTGCCTGTCAATGATTAGGATTCCAGCACAATCCAGGCTAAGTGCTTGATTAGATGGTATAAATAGAGTCATTACATCAGCTGCCTTCCAAACGTTTCAATGACATCATCCGTTTGATCCCATCAAACAGATTTTTTTTTTGGTGGCTGTGAAATCAATTTTAAATTATAAATGATTATTTTCATGCAGGCTGTACTGATTCGGAAGGACTAATCTTGAAACGGTATAAAGGTTTTCCGTTTTCAGACATTTGAACTAAATCCACGACTGGATTATGTTCAGCTTCAATCGCAGCTGCAAGTTTCACTCGAAATGTTGAAGTACTGTGCAAAAGTGCAGCTTAGTTCACCACACGCAAACCTGCAGAGCACACGCTTACCTTCTGTAATTCTAAATAAATAAAACAAATAATCAAGAGTCCAGCAAGAAATGCCAACTGGACTTAAGTATGACAAGTCACACAGCAATGACTTGACGTCACAGTAATTATCAACACTTTGTTTTTACAGTCTGAGAAAGGAGACCGTTCTTCCCCTGATTTTTATGGGTTGAAATTTCAAGCAATTTGCCACCAGACCACACCTAGATACGATAATATCAGAGTAGCAGATGGTGGAAACACCTGGAGTTTCACTGGCAGAGAAATGGAACAACCCAGAGCTCTTTTATGGCTAGAGACATGTTGTAGGACAACAAGTTACTGACCTTCTATGAGAGAAATTATGACTTTCAATCTAAGCAATATATTTTACACTAGCCTTCACAATGTTAAGATAATAAACACAAAACTCAAAACACAAAACACTCAAATAATTGTTCAGGTTTAAGGCGTTATAAAACAAGTTTAGTTTTAATAGACATGAGAAGAAATTGATATTTGAAGAAATGTACCCACTTTCCAAAAGACATGTTTTTATTATCAGCTTATAAAGAATGGAAACTTTGTTACCCAAATCTAAACACTTAGGAAAATAACACATTTTAATAAACACAGATATTAAGAAGAATATGTCTTTTAAAAAATGTTTATACTTTGACTTGAAAATGAGGCACACAGACTTACCCGACGGTGTTCTCAGAAGGCTTCTTTGTCCTGATGAGAACCTGATGAGAATGAGACCTTTGGTTCTTGTATCTCCTAGCGATTATCACGTCAGAGTTGTAAATATGAATGATTAACATGCAATGAAAGCTACAGCCAATAACACAGTACCTCCGCCCTCCCTTTGAACAATAATGTTATTTAAAAATATAAAGATACTCACTGAAAGTTAAAAAAAAAAAAAAAAAGTTAAATTGGGAAAACTTTAAAGGAAACAACATCTACAGAGATGATTTGGCGTTCTGTCACCGACTGGCCCGCCCTGCTCACTAGGAATATGTGGTATTGTGCCATACTGGGTTACCAGAGCTCATACCAGAACCACAAGAGGCATCTGAACCAGCCTTTTATCTGAATGGGTGCTTCTGTTGTCATGGCAACAACAGTGGACAGTTTGCCTTCATACAGTACAAGCCGGCATGACCGGGGCCCTTTCTAAAAACCGCCTTATCAGAACCAATCAGTGGGTTGATGTCATGTACAGAAATCATAGACGCATGCCTGAATAGCTCCTCCTCCTCTTTCAGCATTCCTTCTTCTAATTAAGGGGCATCACACAAAGGATGATGTTCTGTTACACCCACCAGCTTCTTTCATTATCGGACATTTGCCTCAAAACAAAAGCGCAGCTCTACAGCCCTTAACTGAGGCAGAAACAATTTTCCAAAATAGTGTCTTCAAAGTGTGAAATATCTTTGGAAAACCAATGACAACTAAAAACACAAAAGTAGATATGTCAAATGTAAAAAAAAGCTATATATCCCTCACTCTTTTTGAATGACCAGTCACTATTCTGATTTAAATAGGATTTATGTTCTGTAATTATGGAACAGAATGGAAATGCTGACATGCTCAATATGTGTGTGTGTGTGTGTGTGTGTGTATATATATATATATATATATATATATATATATATATATATATATATATATATATATATATATATATTATTAGTTCTTCAATTAACAAATGTGTGAAGAATGAGTGTGATTCTGTGAGCCCACAACACTACTGCTTACATATAGACCCAATGGCACCGACATATCAAAATCCAAAAGAAAAGAACCTCTCAAAATGATCTCATCTTACACTTAAAACAGAATAAAAAGAGATGACTAGAGGTGAAGGAACCTGAAGCCTCTCAAAGCCTAACCAGAGCTCGCTACAGCTATCGAAGCAGCTCTGGTGGTTGCTGCTTTGGGCAACATGCTCATGTCATTAGTTTAACAAATTAAATCAGATCAAATTATTGTTATTGTAAACGTGCAATGGAAACATCTGAGGCAGGAATTTTCGGTCTTAAAGAATTATTTTTTAAAAAACTTGGGGGTTTCCAACAGCAATGAAATTACAGTTAAATAATATAAAATGATAAGTTAAAGCGTTTATGAATGTGAACGTGACATTCAAAACGAAACCGTCCACTTATTCCCAAGCATGTAACAGGTACTGCATACACAATGACAAGTTTCAGTTGCATTTAGTGACACTGAGGCTCTATGATAAAAGCTGTTTTCGAACCCGTTTCTTCTTTATTTTATTGTCCTGTGCTGTCTTCCCGATGGCAGCAGTTCAGAGAGATTGGTATGAGAATGGAAGAATATTGTTTGTTTATTTTTATATTTTTAATTATTTTGAGGCACCAGGAATTGTTTCAGTGTAATCAGGCTGGGGACAGGGCAGCCAGTTATGGTCTGCGTGGTGGGGACAACCTTTCTTTTTCTTCTCTGCTGCAGTGCAGATGGTAAACCACACTCATCTACATCATGTCCGAATGCTCTCTATTTACCAACATTTAAAGAACACAAGCAATTTTTTATTCAGATGGTTCTCAGTGAGGAACCCTTGGGCAGTCAAACGTTAGTGCTCCAGGTCAGGTCCTCTTCAGTGTGGATACCCTCCCCATACAGGCGGGGAGTGTTGTTTCTCTTACATTCAATGATCATGCCTTCTGATCGCATCTAGACTTACCAGAAACAAGCCCCACAGCCGTCATCGGAAACGATGGTTCTAACATGAGAAATAGGGAATAGACAGAATTAATCAGTTCATTCATTTTTTTTTTTGTAATAAATTTGAAATAAAAATGATTGAAATTGAGCAGACTATACAAAGCAAACAAAACCAAGATATAAACCTATGGTGATGTATGAAAGTCTTAGACACTGCAAACTTAGTTGTTTTATAAACATTTTAATGAAAGTCATGTTTACTTTCCATTTTTTAAGCCACAAAAAGAAAATACAAGAGCATCATTGACAACATTTGAATGAGCCAGTCTCTTGAAAGAGTTAAATCTGTGCTTGGTCCTGACAGAGATCACATTTAATAGTGACTTTGCCTTGTAGAGTCATTTTATGCTGAATATCGTGTGATTTTTTTTTTTTTTTTGTTTACAAGCATTGGAGGATAAAGGTATTTGTATGGCTGACGTCAGACCAACAATCACCTATCTGCTTGATTTGTATACTTTGTATAATTTGTATTTAACTTTTAAAAATGCAAAAAAAAATATGGATGGTCATTTCAACTTTGATAAAACAACAACTCTGTATGTGTAAAACACAGCAGTGTGTGTGTGTAGTAAGAGGAAGTTGATGAACAGTCTTATGCAAGCAGACTTTGGTTTACGACTTACAGTACTCCAGCACTGACCAAGCAACAAAAGTATATCTACAGGTGGGAAGGTAATAAAATCCTTCTCAAGTAATTCCTGGAACAAGAAACTCAATTTGGAAAAATTAACAATCATATTTAATGACTAAATGACTTCAGGTTCAACGAAGGTGCTGTCATTCCACATAGGCGAAATTATGAATCCTGATAAGATTAAAAAGAAAAAAAAAAGGACATAGTTACGAAGATGTCACATGGTAATTATATGGTGGAAATAACTCATACAATCAGTAAAATATCTAAATAATGTTAACCATAAGTCACATATTAAATACTGTTGATTAACGTCTCCATTTCTTCTCCCGTTAGGAACAAGTTAATGTGATTTTTTCTTTTTTCCCTTCCACTTGTGAGAGAGTCTTTTATATATATATATATATATATATATATATATATATATATATATATATATATATAATACAATAGAAAACAAAATTGCTCTACAAGCAAAAGTTAGTTTTTAGTATGATCCTTTTAAGAACAAGCACAGATTAAACTCCTTTTTAAGGACATTGTCCCGTTAAGATGTTTGCATTGATATTAAGGTTCTTTGTAAGGATGTTTAAGAAAGCAACGTGCTTGTATTGTGTATTTGTACTTGAAAAAGACTGGGGAATGATTTCGTTAAAACTTTAATAAAACAACAACACGTTTGCACAGAATACTACATGGGAAATTTGTCGCAGAATTCGGCTTCCTTTGAAGTATGTGAATTTAAACTTTCTATTCCGATTTACGCACTTTTTCAGACCATTACGGTAAAAATGGCTGCGCGGCGTGTGCTCTCTGCTCTTGCAATACGCAAAAATGGGGGTGTAACAGAAAGCATCAGAAAGCCAAAACATCCGCAAGGCTGGACTACCAGCCTTCCAAACGAAAATGTGGTTTTAACGGGAACAATCTTGGGAGTTGAGAAACCCTTACTTGGAACAATATATAAACAGAACATTTCACAATGTCCCACTGTACTGTTTAGCACCTTTTTCCCCCAGCAGTGGTGAAATCCACGGAATGTTCCACACGGGAACAGCTGACCATAGGATGCCGCACTTAGCCTATAACGAGATGTGAACATTACAAGGAAAATATCAGTGATCAGATGGTTGCATATTAACAATCAGGTAACAAATACTTTTCTTCATGCTGTTGCTTTTTCTCAGCTGAATTTTGAAAAGTTGCGGAGCGTTTTACGGGAGCTGGTTTGAGGACTTAACAGTGCTGTCATCCTGCTCAACCTCCAGCCCCTCCTTGTTTTGCGGCTACCGAGAGCGATGTTGTAATGTTTACATCTAGTCTATGTTGCATACGGCTGCTCTTCTCCTTAGTGCGCTCTTCAATCGGTGCACAGGTCGGTTGCCTACAGACCACCACATTTGCACCAATACTTTACAATTAAACAGTCGAATCACACGGCATTATTTCTTAAATCTTGGTTGACAATCTGGGCCTGATGTAGAAGGCCTAATTAAGTTTGATGATAATTTTGTGCAGCATCACATAGAATATTTCTGCATTTGCACTCATCGGCACACAAAGCTATAGATTCAAGCATTTCTCATAACAAATGACGATGGGTGTTTCTGGCACGATCATGCGAGTGCAATCTTACATAACCTGCTCGGTAATATCTGCAGCAGGATACTGTGGCCTCCAAAGTGAGTTAACACAAACTAGGAGCAAGTCGAACTATAGACCTTAAAGAGCGCGTTGTGCTCGTTGCTTGACAATAATGAATCTATAAGCACATTTTCTTAATTGCAGGTTTGCGTTGATTGTGAATGTTTTTGTTTTTAAATAGAACTGATTTCCAAAACAAATATGCATTGTGTGGAAAATGAGGGGTTACAGGTTACATGTTGATGTAATACTTATTTAAATAAATACCAGACCGGGATCCTCGTGTTAAAATAAAACTTTTAAAAAATGTAAGAAGTTTGACTAGTTTTTAGTATTTCGTGAATAGTGACTGTCAGTTGTGGTATAACAATGTGGAATAAAAATGTTTAAACAGGTTTACCACTGTTTAAAAGCTGACTGGTCAGTCTGCAAGCTCCTTCAGTATTTCTGGATATGACTGCATTATTCTCGTGTCTAAACTATATTTCAGGACACATGCTAAGGTAGCGCTACGTTTAATTAGAAATCTATACAAGTATTGCATTGCATTTCACACATTGTACTGGTAGAAAATGGGTCACATTTCCGTTAGAAATGTAGCCAATCACACTAAGGAGGGCTTTATTACAGTAAGATGATTAAATAATGCTACCTGGTTGCCTAAACGCGACTTTAAGGTGACCCTACCACCACTCGAGCGGCCTTTTGTTTATAAACTTAATAACAACAGGAACTGCTTGTTTTGATACATTGTAGCCATTGCTGTCTGGACGTCTGCTGTCTGTGTTTGCGCGGCGCTGATTGGTCACTTGCTCTTAGAGGCGTGGCTTTGCGATAACAATGCATTTCAAGGAACATACACGCGCCAAGGAATGTTTTCTGTTGTTTCGGTAGTTAACGGGACTTTGTTCATGTTTTTTCGGATTTTCCTGCTCAGGTAGAAGGTGCCGTCAAAGAACAGACTCTGTATGCGATTTCTGGAGGAAACGCATCCCCGACGCAGCAGTTAAGAGCGCGTGTTGCCTGGCTAACGTTAGCGAGCTAATAGCAGATCCGTTTGGGCTCGTTATTGTCAGTTATTCGTCCGACGAAACGTTGGTCGTTTGACAGCCGCTCAGAACCACCTTCCGTCTCGAGATGATGGGCTACTGAGAGACGGGCACAAACGAGGATAACTTGATGGGACGCGACATCTCGGATGCTGAAAACCTTTGCGATCATCTTCCACCGCCGGACTCGCAAACTAGCCAAGAAAGTAAGACACGGGACGTGTCCCCCAACTTCCAGCCACTCGTGTCCACACCCGCGTTGTGCTCGCGCCGTGACCTGCTACACGCGGCCGGATATGTGCCGATACGTGAACGCGTGTCCCGGCCAGGCGGCCGCCTGCGTGGGACAAAGCGCTAGCCTAGCCTAGCCTAGCCGCAGCTAGCCGCGCTCCTTCAGCGGGGCGCGTCAGATGTTTGTCGGGAACCGGAGTTTCACGCGCGTTTACTCGGCGCGCTGTTCGCCTCGATGCGCGCGGAGGTGTGCACGGTAACCGCAGAAAGCGACGTGACGGCGGCGTGGGAGCGAGCAGCCCCGCGCGCCTGCCACCTCTTTTGTTTTTGCTTTGTCTCGCGAGCACGTGGCTCTCCGTGTTTTTGTCACGGAGGCTGCAGCGACCCCTGTTTATCGCGTGCTTGTCCCCACGTTTTCTAATTAACGGCGCTTTATTAAGCATTAGTCGTGGTTAAAGTCTGCACGTGCAGGTTAATTTGGTGCAAAATATATATAGTTGTGTGATTATATAAGTTAACAGAGAGAGTTGTTGTTTTCTATCTTGGTGTTTGAGGTGTTTTAATGTCGCTCAAGGGCACTCTAAATGAATATAGTAACAACTGAAAGTTTTACTCTGATTTTTGGATTAAGAATTACAAAATGATGTAGTGATCCAGCTGCTGGCGTTTCACTTGATAAAGACGTTGTGTCACTGACAGTAACGTTTGACATTATTGGTCGCATTTCTATTAAAAATATTTTTTGTTGATCTTGTACAATTTTATTTAATGTAGACTAAGTTGATATACGCTAGATGTTTCATATGTATTTTGATCTGTAACTTTTCAATTTGCTAATAATAGCTGGACATGAAGTTGTCAAAATCAAATATTAATAAGATATGATCGGAGTAAAAATGAGTTACTACAATAAAAGACCCCCTTAAAAAATTCACAGGTGATGTTTTATTTCATGATTATTTGAATGAAAAGACATATTTATTTATAAATTGTAAGCAATACCAAAACGTTGGAGCCTTCAATGGACACCATAAAAATGACATTGTGTGCTTGCAGATTAATTTTTTTAAAATACATTTTTGATATTTATTAGAATTGTTGAGTTGTCTTTTTTTGCCATATTACTTTTGAAAAGTTTAGATTTTTTTTTTCTTACGCTTTTAAGATGAAAACATTACATGAGTGTGAGCTCACTTGATACACAAAAGATGCAAGCAAGAAGCAGAATTGTTAATTTCTCGGTTCTCTGTTTTCACAGGGTTAAGACAATCAGAGGCAACATACAAGTGCCTCCATCATACGGTTTCCTTTCCCAGAGTGTGACTCGTCTGCACGACGTCACCAATGCGACCATGGGAAATAGCAGTAAATAGGCTGCCACCAACAGCCCCCTTAAACCCGAGGAGGTTCCTTGGAGAGCCTTGCAACACCCCAGTGCATCTCAGGAGAAGGTAAATCCCTGTCCTTTGTATGGTTGTTTTAAAATGTAATTTTATTACATTAATTTTATTACATATTAATTTTATTATTACATTTTATTACGTTAATGAAAGTAGAAAAATGCACTTTTCTTTGTAGAGAATATGAATCAACAGGGGAAAAAAGCCCTAACAAATTCACGCTGTATGTTGTTTTGGGCACAAAAAGAATGTCTCATTTAACATGTGCTGATTCCAACAATCTTCTTATTTGATGAGCTGTTGTTCAAGTAAAGTTTAGGTAAAAATGCAAAGCCATTATTAACTGTATATATTGTAAAGAGCTGCACACCACTGCCGTAGACATGATGACAATGCACCAGACATCAAGACAAATTGGTTATTAAGTTGGCAACATACAGACGTAAAATAAACAGACTGCAATTTAACAAAAAACAAGACTACAGAGTACAAATCTTTTACTGCGCATGCAGCAGCCAGGTCATTACTCGGTTATGGGATTAAATGGAAGACTGCATTGTACTGAATATGGAGCTCACATAATGGACTTGATCACTAGCGTAGAGTTCAGCTATGTATCTGTCATGAATACACTATTTACCGGTTTGTTGAAATTATTTATTTTTTTCTCTCTCTCTATGACCCATCAGCCCGCCAGTGAGACGCCAGTGGGGGAGACGAGACAGACCTGTACTGCACACTTCCCCAGTCCAAGATGAGAACTTCCATCAGCTGCTTTTCTCCCAGCATCACCAACAGGTTACTTTAGATGAGTCCAGACAGTATAGCCACACCAGCACAGCACCACGCATGCTTCACCCTGCTGCTCATCTGCCCCAGCAGAGCCCCATCATGGTGGATCTGCATGACCAGGTAACTTAGGTCATATTATTAATATGATTACCTGTGTTGTCTTGGCGTCTTTTTTTTTGTGTTAGTGTGTGATGTTTTATTTTTGGACCACAAAGTTGTGTTTTTGGTAGATTGTGGAATGACCTAACCTCCCCCCACTTATTTCATTTAAAGATGCACCAAGGATCGGTTCCAATATCATACACTGTTACAACGGTGACGACCCATGGATTTCCCATCCACACTGGGCAGCCTCTTCCAGGGTGCAACACTCAGCAGCTCCCAGCATGCTCGGTAATGTTCAGCGGACAGCTCTCTCTGCTCTGCTGCCTTCCTCCTCCTGTGAGTTTGAAAAGGAAGAGCTTAAATGTCAGTGGCATTCATGTAGCACACCATACCAGCAATCTGTGACTGTTCATGATAAGCAAACAAGCTGCTTGGTTTCAGTTAGAGCTGAGCAACATATGATGGATTTGTTTTCTGTGAATATGCATATGTTTTTTTTTTTTTTTGATTGCAGAGACAGTCATTCTGTTAGTCAGACTGGTGATGTAAAAGTACTGTCCATGGTTATTTTATTTGTTTGTTTATTTTTATGCAGTTCATTGCTTCTTATCACTACATGCTCTCATCGTATCTTCTGCTTTGTGAATATTTGAAGAAATTTGCTTTGGTGGATTAGAGTCTATGTCCAGGTTTTGATCTTATTTACTTAAATGTGTCCGTTTTTTGTTTTCTACTCCTTTCTCCTCAGCTCATACAGGCATGTACCATGCAGCATATACCTGTGTCTTATCAAGCCTTTCCACCCCTGCTCTCCAACGAGCATTTTGTATTGCACCCAACCCCATCTGCACCCCCCCACCAGCCGCCGCACCTTACTCCTTTGAGCCAATTTGTCCCTTTACAGCCTCAGCACCCACGCATGGTGAGTGTTCAACATTATACACCTGCTTGTTATTGAAGTTTTAACTTGTTGGGGCTTGTTAGGACACGACTGTAAACCGTTGTCATCTTTCAGCCTCTACAGAGGGTAGACAATGAAGTTGACCTAAGAGGAGACCAGCACCCATTAGGCACCTTCTCCTACTCTCCGTCTCATCACCCACCAGCGCTGCCTCCTTCACTGCCCCTACAGTATCTTCCGCAAGAGCCTCTGCATCAGGAGCTTCCCTTCGGAGTGGTGAGCTTGTTACTGCCATTATCAGTCCAAGAGGAAATTGACAGTGCACTTAGAAACTGTTTTTTTAACTCAGTTTTACTTATGTTGCACGTATTCAGAGACACATTCACAACCTCTCTGTCCCCTTCGAGGTTAAGTCCATTGCTGTGTAAGCAAACACAGCAGGGACACAAAACCTTCAAATCCTTCCATAATAATGTCATTGTTAGTGTTTTTGGTCATCATAGTCGTCTTCTTTATTTCAGTGGTTGTTGCCAAAACACAAACATTACTTCAGTATTTTTAGTGTTAGTTTGCAAAATCAGTGGGTCTTACCAGGACCGACACTGTGATGGAGACTCAAAAGCTGAGAGGACCGCGGGGAAGGTTGGTCCGCCTCAGCCACTCGCCTCATTACGTCCACCTATATTGCTGCCCCCTGAGCAGCTGAATCAGAGCGGTCTACGCCAAATTAATTTGAGATGACACAGATTGGCTGCTCTTCTGTGTTTAGTGTTTTTTTTTGGTTTTTATCTAAAAGGCTGCGTGTGAACAACAGGGAGGTGAGTTAAGTTTAAATTACGCCTTTTTTTTTCTTTGTAGATATCTTTACCAGTCTCATATTGTGGTTATTGATTGAACTGAAATCTAATATCCGGTGGGAAATTGGTAAATACTTGATGCCCGTTGAATTTAAGCTTGTTTTACATCAATTTATGTTAAGTTTTTCCCTTCTTTTTGTCTTCTAGCCATATCCCCACGTGCTGCCGCGGCGAGTGAATGGACAGAGATATCGGCTGCAGCAGCCTCTCCCACCTCCTCCTCCCCCTCCGTCTTACTACCCAGGCTTCCTTCCTTACTTCCTGTGAGCACATGCAATAAAAGCATCCTAGTGTGGGGTGCAGCCTTTAAAATAGGCTACATATAGATTTTTGTTGGATTTGTTTACTCATTCATTGTGGTCCATCGTGTAGACAGTCATACCTTTGTTGTTTGAACCGTAACTGTTCGTTCATTATCTTATGCGCCACAGACAAGTAGTAGTATGCAAGTAGCAGTATGCAAGTAGCAGTATGCAAGTAGTAGTATGCAAGTAGTAGTATGCAAGTAGTAGTATGCAAGTAGCAGTATGCAAGTAGCAGTATGCAAGTAGCAGTATGCAAGTAGCAGTATGCAAGTAGCAGTATGCAAGTAGCAGTATGCAAGTAGCAGTATGCAAGTAGCAGTATGCAAGTAGCAGTATGCAAGTAGCAGTATGCAAGTAGCAGTATGCAAGTAGCAGTATGCAAGTAGCAGTATGCAAGTAGCAGTATGCAAGTAGCAGTATCCAGTATCATAAAAATAAGCCAGAACCATATTTGAAACTGTAGTTGTTTATTCTCAGCAGTAAACATGTTGGTTATACATTGCTCACTTATAAAATGTTCACATAAAAGCTACAATGATGAAGTTATGATAGTAAAATAATAGTTTATGAACAAAGCTTTGTTTTCACACTTATTTAAAAATGGGCAATATTAAAACATAATCAGTATATTGGAGAGTAATATATAGTTACAGCTGGAGTGTGTGGTAGTGTACATGGATAGAGTATGACTGTACATATTTAGGTCTTACATGTTTTACGTGGCGCCGTCAAGAGATGTCAGCTACCTGTCGACCTAAACCAGCTCTGCAGCTCCTTCACCTCGGATTTGGCATATACCCATCCTATGTTAGTTTATGCATCTGGTGTTTTAAAAATAAAGTATTTAAGTGATGTCCAAAGTGCATCAACAGTTACTCGGGGCTATCTCCTACTGAGTCCTCTATCCAGTGAGGTTTATAGAGTGGGTGAACGAATGAGTGAACGCTCCAAACACAGACGCAGAGAGAGTAAGTTTTAGATCGAAAACCTAAAAGACTTGAACAAGCTTATGCCAGAGCACGACTACTAAGCGTTAATTCTGTGCTGCTAAACTGCCTTTTTCATCCATGTCTTTCACAAATGAATGGAGTATATATGTATTTACCACGTGTTGCCTGCTGATAAAGTGGAGTTCCCACGATTGGTTCTGTGTTTGCTCATCAGGCAATGCGTCTCTTTCTGCTCAGGTCGATGCTTCCTGTGCCTCCAACAGCAGTGGGCCCAGCCATCAGTCTGGATCTGGACGTGGATGATGTGGAGATGGAAAACTATGAAGTTAGTGATGTTGTTTACTTGTCGCAAAACAAAATGGGCCACGTGAAATGTCTTTTCTTTTTTTTTTTTTTTCTCCACGTGTCAGAAACAGCATAGAATGGAGGCGTTGAAAGACATTTTTACATGACATTAACATGTCTTGAGTGACCCAAGCATAAGTTCAACATCTGGGATTAAAATGCATCCCCACGAATCTCACATAACCTCTTGAGATCTGTTGTCTACACACATGGTAAAGTTGCTACTAATGTCGCAAAACGTATTCAGTGAGCTGAGTACGATGATTTTAGATTTAGAAATGAACTAGCTGGAGTTGCATAAATAGCTCTGGTTTGTTAAATCTTTCAGTAGGTCTTATACTCTGTGATAATCATAAGTAAGAAGCAAAATACAAGAAAGACATCGGTCTTCATTCTGGATCCATCTACAGAAATGTTAGGAAAAGCTTGAAACATGTAATTTAATATTTAATAATTTGATAAAAGTTTAATTTAATGAAGACATGTAATGTCCCTTCTGAGGTTGATGTTTGTACACTGAAAGGAAAAAATACTTTAATGTAATAAATCCACCAGCGACAGTGGGGCAAACAAGTATTTAGTCAGCAACCGATTCTCCTACTTAGAAAGAGGAGAGAGGTCTGTAATTTTCATCACTTAAACTATGACAGACAAAATTAGAAAGACAAAAAAATATCCATGAAATCACATTGTAGGATTTTTAAAGATTTTATTTGTAAATTATAGTGGAAAATAAGTATATGATCACCCACAAAAAAAGCAAGATTTCTGGCTTCGTGGTAGTTCCCCGGACCTACAAGACGGAGCCGAAGCTTTGGCACCTCACTTACAGCTGTGTTGTTTAAAACAGCTGTGTCTCTGGTGTCATGAATGCATTCCCAGTTTCACTCAGACCGGTCTATTTTGGATCTGTTAACTAGTGGTGTGTATTGATGCCAGATGTAAATGGAGCTTGTCCTGTCTCTAGTGCAGTGGAATACTTGAATTAATGTAAAAGTGTACAAGACATGACTGCACACACCCCGGATCGGTAACTTTATTGTAAGATTAAATGTTCCTACAGATTCCCAACTCTCTGTTATCTGTCCTCTCTCAAGGCATTACTGAACTTGGCAGAGAGACTAGGTGAAGCGAAACCACGCGGACTCACAAAAGCAGATATAGAGCAGCTTCCGTCCTACAGATTCAACTCAGAGAATCACCTGTCTGAACAAACGCTGTAAGCCTGTCGTCACGCTGAAGCAAGTTCATTTCTGTGTACGTGGCCTACATCCCAGTAACGCGCTCTTTTCCTCCCCACAGGTGTGTTGTGTGCTTTAGTGACTTTGAGTGTAGGCAGCTACTTCGGGTATTACCTTGTAACCATGAATTCCACGCCAAGTGTGTTGATAAATGGTTAAAGGTGAGTTAATAGCAGTCCAATTCATTTTTTTTTAGTAAAGCTCGTTTCACATAAGCACAAAAAGTGGTTTCCGCTTTTGCACGGTCACATATTTCCGCTTGACTTTCAGACCAATCGCACTTGCCCTATTTGCCGAGCGGATGCCTCGGACGTACACCGGGAGGTGGAGTGAGAACAGACTCCGAGTGCTGAACTGGAAATCCTGACACACCAGAGCCTGTCCCGAAGCCGGGGACACCTACCACCTAACCCGCGTCCTCCAGTAAATACAGCTTAACAAACCCACTACTCCTGCCCCTCCCTAAACAATAACCGATCCAGGATGTTTCTTTCTGGAACTCGTCGTACCACTGCTGTGCTTCATTGTCCGAGTGTCATGAAACCCACTGCCTACTGCAGCCTATAACCAGAGTTCTGGGATCTCCAGCCAGTTCTTTTTCTGCCCCCGTGTTGCAGATTCCAAAGATTTCCCTACACTGCATTATTTGCTGCTTTTGTTTACAGGGTTTCATTTATATATAGTGGATTTGGTTGTGGTGTTCATGAAAAGTGGGAGTCCCGCATTGTAGGAGATGAGTCGGAAGCCTGGAGGATGACAGGCTGGACACTTTGTGCAATTAGCAGAAAACAAATAGGAGTACTTCGAAAGTGGGTATCTGTGTTTGGAGGCTACGCCGAACCATCATAGATGCATGTTTGTGTAGGTGTTGGCTAAAGCAACTTGTTAATAATGTATTTTCTGCAATAATGTATTGATCCTTTTCAATGGTTTTACCCCTTATTTGTTGAAACTTTTGCCAATGCTATTGTGAAAGTGTGACTTGCTGTGGTTACATGCAGATTCTGTTAAGCCCGAGGTCACGGACTGCGAGCGATGGGACACGCAGCTGCAGGGTCTCCTCTGGCCCTGACAGTGCACTCGGGAACACAGATCTGCACAAAGCAGTCTCGGATTGATGGACTGCGCCTTTTTGAGGTTATCTGGCATAACTGCACAAGTGCTACATCCACCTTCCTTGTCAGCATTGTTCCTGCGGTGTGTGCGCGCGCGCGTGTATGTGCGCATATTGTGCGTGTATGTGTGTGTATGTTTGTCCTGTTCACAGAGCCAATGCATTGTGTAACCACTGGATACAGGGCAGCATGCTAGAATTTGCATGAACTGTTGATTCAGACTAGCAATATTTTAATCAAGCATCGCCACCAAAATTATCCAATTTTAAGAAAAAGAACAAAGAAGCATACTAAAAGAACTGCTTGCTCCGAAAGCGCCGCGAGGGGAGACTAGCATGTGGTGACACCCTGTCTGCGTTCAAGAACGAGAGCTCATCTGAGGTTTTTGCTGATGCCATAGAGCTGTGACGGCCTGTGTAGAAAGCAATATGTGCAGCGAGCGGTGAGTTTTAAATGAACATTTTCTTCCCCTTTTAGGAAGACTTGGGCTTTTTATTTTTCTTTGATTGTGAGCCAAATTCAATACACATATATAGCCTACTGTTAAATTTCAAATCTGCCTTTTTATGACCTTGACAAGCACAAACCTGTTACTAATTCAGAGAATACTTTGTCATTTCCACTTGTTTTAAATGTTTTTGAAAAAGGTTTATTTATTGGTTTTATCTTGGAGAGAAAAATCGTTGAAGGAACCAGTTGGGGCACTAACGGCTTGTGTGTTAGGGTGTGATGTGTTATGGTAAATTTGGCCTGGTCGTCTTCTCGGACTAAGGTGTTGGAAAAAAGAGCAACTGTACATCTAGCTTCAGTGTGAATGCTTTTAGGTGACCGTTTGAAGACAGACGAATGTTAAACCCTCGTAGAAGTCACTGGTGACGCTCCACGTAACAGCAGCGGCCTGTATTTCACGGTGATCGGATCCGGCTCGGAGCGATACAGAGCTGGAGTGCTCAGTAGTGTAGAGACACTGTTAAGACTTCGCGTCCCCTGCTCGCGTTAACGCTAGAAAAAGGACTTATTTGGGTTGGGAGGGGAAAGAAATGAACTCCGCTTTGGATTAACGCTCTTCTTTTAACTGCCTCAGTAAGCACTAACAGGCAGTTGTAACCTTTGCTTTGATGTGTAAAGGCATCTAGCCTTTTTCTTTACTTTAGTTTCTTAAGTGAATGTGAGTCTTTGACGTGTGCCACCTTCAAGAGAGAAAAAAAAAAGCCATTTTAATGAGTTAAACCCACAGCTTTGAGAATTAACCTATGTGTACATATCTATTCGCTAGCATATATTGTAAGTTTTTAAAAAGAAAAAAAAAATCACTCAGGGCCTCTCGGTATATAAAAGTAAAGGAGAACAGTCCATTTCAAATGGAAAGGATGCCATGAAAAGGGTATATCTGAATTTACTTTGGTCGTTTTCCTCAGACCATAAATGATTTAATGTAATCAATTATAGTATTCCGTTTTGTCTGAAATAGTTGATATTACTCTGTTTAAAGACAGGCATGCAAGAAAAAAAAAAAAAAGCTCAGTAAATATGTTAAAAATATTCACTGAAAAGAAGCAATGTACACTGCAAGTCATTACAAGTGTAATATTCAAGCCTGTTTGACTTTTGTTCATGTACTCAAACCATATGTTCAGACATAGCGGTTGTGATCCCATCTCTAAATGTGCCACGGTGCACACTATCCTACCTAATTCACTCCTAAATCGACTTAAGAGGTGTTTGCATGACTTTAGAGAAAAAAAAAAGTAAAACAAGTGTGATATAGTGCAGGATATCTTAAAATCTGGTGGGGGACCTATTTAATGGTGCACAATATGCATGCTTGTCAACCAGATCCCAACTGTTTTTTTTTTTTTTGTTTTTTTTTTTTTTGTTTGTTTTGTTTGTTTTTTTTTTTTTAAAGCTCTAGTTGGCTTTGGGTTCTGGGAGTTTGGATCTTAACGCTCAGCTGATAACTGCCATGCATTGTACTGCACACATTTGTAATAGAACTGAATGACTACAAGATTTTATTGCGCTAACTTCATTTTATAGAAAAGAAAAGAAAAAAAAACTGGTCTTGAGTCCAGAAATTCTTACATACATTGTGTTACTGTTATTGCCCTAACGACTGAAAATTACATGCTCTGAAACTACTGTAGTCTATCAAAAGCCATAGTGAAAAGGTGCTAGATGTTCTGCTTTTAGGTATGAAAACTCACTTGCGTGAATGCAATAGTTTGTCATGGATCTCATGTATTCTTAAAGCATGTTATATCAATACCCCTAAACAATGTCAGTGAAAATCTATATAGTTTTAAGGGATTTTAAAAAAAAAAGGAAAAAAAAAGAAGAAAAGAATAGAGTGTTGTCATACTTATTTCCGTGTAGTACTGTATCAACCTATCAGGCTGTTGCTCTGAGTGTATAAATATCTTAAAATATATTGTTCACATATAGATACCTTAATTACTGTTAATGTTGGCACTATTCTGTTTGGAATAAATATTTAATTGACAATATCCAGCTACCCTGTTAAATAGATAAATAAAAAAAAAAAAGAAATTCCCATTAAGATCTAGGCAATGAGCTAATTTTTAATGACAACTGATAATAGAGTCTTGTAGTCTTTCTGTTAAGAGTTAATGATTAATCTCACAGCTTGTGTGGTGCAAAAATGTTTTCCAATAAATAAGCAGCTAAAAAGTTTCTTTAGGATTTGTGATTGATTGCTCCGTAGATGCCATTTCTTGTTTACCAATGGTTTGTTTTTCCGTTTTCTTTTCCACTGTGGTGGGATAGTGGTTTACTGTTCTTACTCTCCTTGGCCTCCAGGGGTCCTCGCCTGAACACCAGACTACCCACCCACCACCAGAGCCAGGGGCATGTGTTCTGTGTTAGGCAGATGTTTTGCTTTGGTACTTGCACATTTACAGTTACCTCATTTTTTCCATGTTTGTATTGGGGGGTGGGGGGGGAGAAAACAACTAATATATATTATATATAGGAAATGGTTGTTATTAATGTTATAATTTTTCATTCCATTGGAATCATATTGTTTGTAGCATTTAACATAACTAGTTAGTGTATTATATATACACACATCTGTATACTGTTTGAAATTTTTAAGATTTGTACTTTTTTTAAATGAAAGTTGCTAGTTATGCTTTACCAAGTAGTGCAATCATTTTTTTTTTAATTGTTGTGGCTGATTTGAGAGGGTTGTTCACTAATAAATGTATGATGTATACCAATATCACACTTGTTGTATTTGACTTGCAACTAAAAAGTTAACACAATGTTTACAGGCATGTTAAAATTGTGATTTAAGTCATCAAAAACACTATAAACCTAACTAAATTGCTTTGCTCCTCACAGTTGTGAAGGAAAAGGAAATGCTGTACAGTCTCAAACCCAGGTTTTTAAAACGTTTTTAATTTTAATAGTTGGAAAATTACATCTTTATGTGAGCCCATTCAGATGTTACAGGCAAAACAGGCATCTATAAGTAACCACAGGCACACTATGGGCAGACTTCTACTATACTACATACAGCCACATGTAAAAGCTGTGGCCTGTTAAACATTGTATGTTTGAACTTCATGAGCTTGAGGCAGTCTGCTTTACATAGTAACAAACCTGCATTTGGTCATTTTATGACACAGATAAGTCAAAAATAAAACGATAAGTAAGGTCAATTTTGGGAATTTTAAATATTTAACTTATGTACAGATAAATGGCTCGCTTACAACAGGGTTCCCACATGTCTATGATCCTGCTCCCCAAAGTCCATTTCTCTCCGCACCACATGGATTAACAATCACAGCAGCACTAAACTCATCTTTCACCACTTTTGTTGTGCTTAGTAACTGGACAAACTGGAAGCTTCAGGCAAAAGGAACTGGTGTGTTTAAGGAAAAGTGGTTAAGGTATTCACTCTCCCTGATATCCACACTTCTCCATGTTGTCTGGTACACAAGCAATTATTTCTACAACCCGTCTTCCCCAGCAGACCGGACAACCAATTTAGGATATGCTTCTGAACAGAGTAGGACTATTGTTTCCAGCAGCTGATTAATCCACTGCTGCAGCTGTTACTAACAGTGAACTAACTGGTAGCTGATGCAAACAATGGAAAACAAACTTCTTCCACATATAAAGATGAGTTCAAGGAAGGACTTCAAGAAATATTTATTCAATAAAATTCAAGACTTTCCAGGCTATTGGGAACCCTGTAAACACAACTGAACAAGGACTGGATGCTGGGTGGTTCAATTTTTCCAGGTTACAGTTTTATCTCGATGATCCCTTATTCATAATGGCCATTTAACAAGATATGAAAAAAAAAAAACAAAGAAAAAAAAAAGGTGGGAGAGTGTCAGGAAAATTAATTTCCACGTAGAAGAGGTACGTCATCAATTAATCGTCCGTAAGGTCCTGAACAAAAAGGACCTCGGAGCGGCTGAGTCCCGCCTCTTTCAGTGTGGGTGGGTTGGGCTGCTCTTCAGTTGGAAGGCAGGGCAGGACTCGGCGAGGGAAGTTTGTAACTATCTGAAACTTCTCTGGAGTCTCTTTCAAAGAGAAAAGGAAGTCGTATATTACCTGTGAAGAAGAAAAAAAAAAAAACTGAATGAAAAAGCAAACAATCAGAAGTGCTCTCTAAAAATAAGGACTATATGATGAGACACTTGGATGATTTAAAAAGAAAATCTGAAATGCGATTTTGTGTAAATGTATGAAGGCGCGGATCATGTTTTGTTTGTCACCCCTTGCGTTCATTACTACAATAAAGTGCATGTTTGGCGTTAAAAACATGACACCTAACTGTCAAAGCTGTTTTGAGAGACGATTTACTTTCAAAGACAACAATCATATCTAATTTCCTTGTTGCAGCTACAGAAAAAGACCACAGTAACCTGATTTTCAGCGTGTAAAGTCACAATGAAAGAGGCACTCACCGTCAGAGACTGACTGAACAGGAATCGTCTCTCTACTCGAGTATCGTTGGGCAGCTTAAACACTATTTTGACACTTTCTGGATCATCTGCAGGTGGTTCCGGAGGGAGACACTCTGACTTCCTCTCCTTCTCTTCTTCAAGTGTCTGGAGTCACAACAAGCAGCAGGGTAAATCATAAGTGAAAACTGTATCTTTATCAGGAGACTCCCGCCCACTTACCATGTGCCCATTAGTCAGTAAAACATAAGTGGAAAATAAAATTCACCCTTCGTCTCCGCTCCTCGGCAAGAGCACTCTGTCGGACCTTCTCCTCCTCTTGCCTCCGCTGCTCCTGCTCCTCCTTTTTCTTTCTCTCCTTTTCTTGGTCTGCACGAAGGGAAGCGAGATAGGCTTCATCCTGCTGCTGCCTGAGCACTTGGGTCTGGTTCCTCTCCTCCCTGAAACAGAAGCTTTACTTTTTACCCATCTTACTAAACATTTATTGTGGAACACTCAGAGGAAGACAAATACTCTCAGGTCTACACAAACGCCAACCACGTCATTGTTACAGACTGTAACCACCATCAAATTAATGTGGCAGATTTTCAATTTGTGTACACAAATTTAAAAGTTATTTGTGATATTTGAGATTGGAGGAAGAACTTACTTGAACTTTACTTTGTAAAAAGCTTATTTGTTACACTAATTTAAGATTACACATAGTGAAGTATCAGTTCAAAGAAGAAACCGCTCTTTATAATTGTAAACTTCACTTAACCTCACCCTTTTTTTTCTTTGGTCTCTCAATGTAAAGTCAACAGCAGAAGCCAGAACGTGGTTGGGGAAACCCGGTGGTTGAAGCACTTGATTGTGGACCCATCTGTAGGTCCACTGTCCATTTCTTATTATACAGACATGGGGGGGCATTACCCCAACATGCCCGAGTCATAAAGATGTGCATGATGTGATTGTCCAAGCTCCTCTGTACTCCAGAAGGAGGAATCTGAGATTACGTTTCTCATGACTTTTGCTCCGACCACTTAAACTCAATGTCTGCTTTACTCTGACAGCGATCAATAAGTCTGCCCAGTGTTTCCTCAATGTCCATGTCACATTACGTCACCATGAGGCGAGGCCACACCACCGAGCCTTTGCTCCCTCACTACTCAGTTTCTTTTTAACAATCTGCTGGGTAAGAGCTTGCTACTTTTAAGGTATTTTAATGGTAACAATAAGAATAAAGGAGAACAAAACAGTATGAGACAGTTACAATATCACAACATGCAAAATGTAACAAGATATTCATTCAAGTGAACAAACAGATTTCATGTACCGTTCCAGGCGCTCTGACATCAGATATGTTTGGTTGGCCTCCATGATGAAGGTGAGCTGATTGATGAGGTCTTCTGGCTGAATAAGACCCTCGAGCCTCCCCACCACAGTCATCTTGCGGTCCTTCAGCATGATCATAGCCAGGAATGGGTAGGTGTTCTCTCGCAATGCTTGAGACACTAACAAACCAGTATTTTACACAATTAAAAAATATATTGTTAAGTCAGAACATTTCAAGAAAGCTGCTACATGTTGTTTCTCTGCTACAAAGCACTTGTTGACTCGGAAATGTTAATAAAATCCAGTTTTAATTCTAGTATTTAATTCTAGTGTTTAATTCTAAATTCTAGTACCACCGCCGCGCAATAATGCTCATAAATGTCAAAAGCATTCAAAACCCCTGTACGAGCCTTTGTTTCCTTCTAAGAACAATTCCCTGCTTTGAAAACTACCGGATTATTATTTATCTAGGTTTCTGCATTCATTTTATATTTGCCTGAGGATGAGGAGGGTGTTACAGTCAAACACTGCTGGGTTAACGCTGCAACAGGTGTTTACAATTTAAACTGTATTATACCCTATTATAAATTATTCAGATAACCAGCCTCTAGATTCATGCTCAGTCACTTCTAGAATCAACATGTCCATGTGTGCAGGTGATAAAGCACCTATGATAATCTATGACACATAAAACAAATAGCTTACTGACAGCAAATAAAGAATAATCATACCTCTATAGCCCTCTGGCTTGCTGGATGAACACGCCCAAAAAAGCATTCGCGTGTTGATGAAGGTTGTGACCTCTTCTGTACATAACGTAGAGCTAAAAAGCAGCACATCAGGTAGATTCATTAATACCTTCTCTGTAAAAGCTCTTATGAGTACAGGGTTTATACACACAGATAGATACACACACAGGCAATATATATTAATATGTTCAATAAGTAGAGATCTTATGTACTATTAGAAGATGCAACAAAATCCAAGCAGACCTCCCCTTTAATACTGTGATTGTATGACACTGACGATGGCAGTATGGGATACTGTGACAGTTGACATAAAAACAAATGCGAATAATTTACCGGCAAAACTCATCTGTGTCTTGATGATCCTCTCCATGAAGGTACACTAATAAGTAGCGGAGCTCCCGTTTGGCATCATTCAGTGCCTACACATACATATATATATTTAGTAAAATTGAGACAAGGGAATATAAAGTATTTTAGTTTCGCCTCGCTCAATTTCTATACAACAGCAGTAAAACAATGTTTTTGAATGCATCATCTCACCTGGCTGTATGTCCCCTGGTAAAACACAGGGTGTGACCGACCGTACTTCTCCTCAAAACTGTGAATGAAAGACACAACATCTCCGACAGGGTCTGTCACACGTCCACGTGGATCTGGCCTAATAAAACGCAGGGCAAACCTTGAAAAAAAAAAAAAAAAAAAAAAGGAAAAGTCAATTGTCTTTATGTATCAAGCAATGACAAATACAAATCAATACTTCACTTACCTGAATATGTCCAGAAGTGTGTAATATGTAAATCTGAATGGTAGCATTATCAAGTAGTAACTCCATCCTAGTAATCCCTGAAAAACAGCACAACTGCATTCTATTATAACTTTCTCGGCAGAAAAAAAGATACTAAATTCGAAGATACAAAATGTATATACAGATTTAAAACCATATTGTAAACGATCAAAGAAAAAAACAGAAACTGATACATCTGGATAGAACATGTCCTCTAGCCTGGCCAGCCATCCTAATAATTTCCCTCTGGATTTAACTGATTTTCAGGGGGCAGTACCCAGGATAACAGATTCGTATAAACAAAACACATACAAAATGGTGTGCAGTGGAATAGGAACACCAGCGAACAACCATTCACTGCAGAAAAGTGACGCTAGATTCAAGGTTTTACTAAAATAGGTTGTTCTGATGACTGATTTTTAGGAAACTCCTGTATGCATTACTGCATTATGCCTGCCAGGTAGCAACAACTTCAGTACATTCTGTACCAGCGGAAATAATTGTGATGAGGTATCAGACCCTATTCATGAAAGACAATTTTCACAAAGTTAATGGGTATGGCTGGCAACGCCACTTCTCCAAGGTGTGCTTTCAAACTAATATATAGTCAAATTGTTATGAGAGACCAGTTTATGGAGTAAAATCATTTAGAGGAAAATCAAATAACAGACACAGAACAGATATACAAGTGTGTATGGCTGAAGTGCAACCAACAGTTGTAACAGTTTTCCAAAATACTTTAACTGGAATGCAGTATCCTGTTTTAAAAGGTGATATCAAACAGACCAACCCTGGGCTGTGGCCTTGAGACAATGTAACTATATACTCTATGGTCTGCTGTATTGACTTGAAGTGGTCTGGATGGTGGAGGATTAAACACACTGGGAACTCCTTCTTGCTCATTAAGTCTGTCTTGCACAGCAGCCTGAAACACAAATATCCAAGCATGTCATACTCAAATCTTTATATAAACCAAAAACAAAGAGCAAACGATGAATCAAAGCAAGCCATCAGTTTACAGAATCCACATATAAAGATAAGCGTGAAACAGCCCAAACAAACATAGTTCCTTTTGTCACGTGGCTTTACCTCTATGTTCCAATTATGTTGTTCTAATGTTCGACGGCATTGGTCCATTGACTCCAAACCAGTTAAGTCCTGTCAAACATAAACAGAAAGTCACAGAGGATCTGTAATTACTCATGAAAGTGGAAGGTTTTGTTTAGATTTAGTCTTCTTTTTTTGCTGGTCTGACGTGACATGTGTAACACCAGCTACCCAGGACTCTCACATCATTTCACAGACATTGTGTTGTTTTTCATTCTTAATCTCATGGCAGGAATTACCAACCATCCATCCATCCATCATCTGTATACACTAGAGATACAAGACATACACATCTGCTGGAGGCCGTCCCACTTCTCCTCAGGTGAAAGGCAGGTGTACACCCTAGACCAGTCACCAGTCCATTGCAGGGCCACATCAAGACAAACAACCATACATCCTCACACTCACTCCTACAGCCAATTTAGAATCACCAATCAACCTAGCATACATGTTTTTGGACTCTGGAAGGAAGCAGGGTTACATGAAGGGAACTCGCAGAAGCATGGGGAGAACGTGAAACCTCAGACCCCTGCTGGGAGTACTAACCATCAAGCCGCCCCGCTGCAGAGATTACCAAATATAACAGATCATTTTATGCTTAGATCTGTTTGGAAAAAACCAACAACTCATCTTAACGGTTTTAGTCAACAGTCTTCACAATCTGACGAGTAACTTAATATGAAAAATATAATAAATTACATGGAACCATAGTAACTGACCCAATGGAAGGACATCAGTGGTGCCTTGTTTTGGAAAAAAATGTCCAAATTGGCTCATAAAATAAATAAACAGATGAAAAATCCTCATTTGATCATAGAATTAAGTGTAGCTTCAGATAATCATAAAATAGGCCTATTATAAAATGTTTTCTCAAATACAAATCAATAATAATAACGCAACTAGTATCTTGACATAACACATGTGTAGTCTTTAATTGTAAATGACAATTACAAAAAAAATAAAAAAATAAAATCCGCAGACATAATGGCGTTAAATGTCAAGTGAAATTATTTTAATTTTATTTTTGAGCTCACAAACTGCGTACTAATCAAATGACACCCGAGATCAGCGCGAGAAAACGCAAAGACGCGTTGCCACAGTCGGACTTTAATTCCCCTGATGTTTTCTGGAAACTTCAGTTTCAGCCTCACAATGACAGCTGTGCTAACGTGAAGTAGGGAGGGCGAGTGGAAACCCGACCTGATGCCGAAGTAGCCACACTAAACGGCAAAGGACGACTGATGCCGCTTCACAGAACTGTGTCCGGCACGCGTCTATATGAAATGCGTGCCCCGCGTTTTCAGCGCCGAGCTCCGCCGCGACGCCGAAACTCCGCGGACTAGTTGATTAGCTTAGCTGGGAGCCGCGAGCGGCCAACGGCTCGTCTCCGGTCGGAGGACCGACAAACCCGCAGACTCGGCTCCACACAGCCGCGGCGCCGCCCGCTCGCGGCTTGTCGCTACCGGCGACGACATACCGACACACGGCGCTTCAAATGGATACGTGTTAATGCGCAACTCGAGCTGTCTACCTGAAATTGAAGGAGTTTTTCTGTCTGCGCCTGGGATAACTCTGGCTCCTCTGGCGCCGCCATCTTACCTCGCCAATCACCTACCAAGGCGTAGCAACGTCAACCGTCTTGTCCCGATGCTGCGGCGCCATGCGTCGCGGGAGCGGCCGCCGCCTGGCGGCCCGGATGTGCGCTTGGCACTCGCGATCACAGCAACCGAGCTTTTACCCGAGAAAATGATTGCATTTTATCTTCGATCATCCTCACTTAAGTGTTCAAGATGTCTTAAGAAATTTAATTTGAATAGATTTTTTTTGTAAATTATGCATTCATAAAATATATAATAAATTGCTTAACGTAAATGTATTTATATTGTTTTGAAAGACAGCACCACCTAGCGGTAATAGTTTATTCAGCGCCTGTAATTAAATACTGTACATGTACCTTTATTGAAAATACACATAAAAATACACTTCATGATAAAAATTCCACTTTACCAACCAAAATATTTACCAAAATATCATCAGATTTTCCCCTAAAATGAACACAGCTTTTTCATTTCCGAATGTCACTAAAAATTGCTGCTTTTCATTTTGTTTTACACATCAGATTCAAAATGATTTTGTTGCTTAAGTTGGTGATATTTCCTCGCTTTCAATATTGATATGTTTCCTATGTTAAATTGTGGACAAAATATGAGGTTTATCATATTTGAAAATTATTGTCATCTCTCTTTATTTACATTTTCAAGCATCAGGATTTCTGCTGATTTCTGATTTTCTTTATTTCTGCTTTTGGAAGCATATATTTAAGCGTCGCTGTGACTACCTGCTCAAACGCTTTGCCACAATAAAACTAACGTTAAGTGAATGAAAATGTATCATTCAGAAGGCCGTGTTGACATCAGCCCAAATATTTTATGTATTTAAACAAGACCAACCTGTAAATGCACATCACTCAGGGCGTGTGTGTAGAAGTGAAACCAGGCTGAAAATGGAAATAACCGATGTTGCAGCTTTCACTCATAAATATTTTCCTCACGCATGTAGATGGTTGCAGTTGTATTAAATGCAATACAGCCGATACCAAGTCAGCAGTTCTTGCAGTTGACTCTGCATTGTTGTTTAACACTCATTCCCACGTGAGCTCCCAGTAATAGTTACGATTGGCTGTGTGAATATATCAATCTGTCATGACTCAGAAGATCAATTATGAAGCGAAGCAGCACAACCTCATCATTTCCAAAAGATCTTCGGTTCATTTCATCTACATAAGTGAGCAACAGCAAGAATATTGAGGTGAAAAAGAAAAGAGAAAGTTAAAAGTGATCCTTCAGTTAATCAGTGCGAGAGGGTAGGACGATGCATAGACAGTGCTCAGTTTTAGTTCTTCATGTTTACTGTCTTTGTAAAATATTGGATCGTTTAACCTACTTTTACAAGACACTTCTTGAATTCAGTTTGAATCAGATAAATTGCACAGTTGTTAAACTATTTGGTTGGGTTATTACAGTAAACATAGATGTCAAACTCATGCGCAGTAGTTGATCTTAAAATGTCAGTCCATGTGAAGTTCACCACAAAATAAAGTACGTTTTCACTAAAAAGTCTCAATTTGAACTTTTCTGCATATCGTTTGGTTTTACACAATAGTGATCTAAGCATCTTTTATTAATTAGTGACAGTTAATGGTGTTATCTGGAACCTTCCCGGACATTTGCCTGAATTCTTAACTGAAAAAAGTATAAGAGACACTGGTGTTTCCTTCTTCCTTACTGAAATTCCTAAAAGCATTAATGTAATAAAGATTTTATTCTTTTGCTCTCACTGAGACACAAACCAACCTTCCAAGTTTTACTTTATTGAAAATGCATTTATTTGGATATTTTGTGGTTGATGACTTCCACGAATGTGGGATCAAACTGCAAAGACAAATCCTGTGAATGTACAAGTTCATTTTGAGGATATTCCCCCAGCATGCTCTTAAAGTGGAACCAGGATCATTTTTGATCTCATACATTTTACACAATGTAAACAGAAAATCTGGAAAGTCACACCGAGCACACAGGTGCATCACTTTGTCTCGTGCTACTTTTTCCCTTCAACCATAATGATGTGATACCCAAACTTTGTCTTGACAGGCGGGTCCGTGTAGACCGGTTTATCCATGGTACTGGCGGGTAGCGCAAATGCTGCATCCTGGAAAGGTCCGACCATTGATCCTCGCGTCATCCATCCCAGATCCCCCTGTCATGGAAATGAGATTTATGAAGGAAATGGCACAATATCAATAATAATATGGGTTAAATATGCGTAGTACACTTTTAAACTTTCTAATAGGTGAAATATTGACTGAATGGTCCAAAGTAAAAGTTTCAATTCCAGAGATACTGAGAGCAGCAGAGTGAGTGTACGTGCTGGAACAGATAGGAAGGAGATAACGCAGTGACGAAAAGCCTCAAAACATTTCCTCAGAAAGAATTTCATCACCCACAACAACTGACTATTATTTCTGTAAGTAGTTTTACGTTTTCCACTGCAGGAACAACATGTGGTTCATTCATTTAAACTGGGACTGATTTAAATCAAGCAAGACAAAGTGAAAACTGCTATAAAAAAAAAAAAAAAAAAAAAAAAAGAGCACATGTGATTATGAATCCACATGCTTACTCCTTGTCTAGCTTTGTCTTCACTGTACTGGGACGCTACTTCGCTGAATCGGACTCCAGCTTTCAGCTTCTCCATCGCTTCCATACATTTTCCGTGTTTTTCACAGAGGATATGTCGAACCTGAGGGGGAAAAAGGAAATCACAGATCGCTGTCAGAAGTTGGCAACAGTATCAACAATGCAACCTACAGCCTCATTAGTATCACTGTAGATATCAATTATGTTTAGATAGACAAATAATCCTATTTGTCTATCTAAGTATTTTTTGAAAAAATTGCAAAAATCATCCACGAGACAAAGAAAATGATATGTTTTATTAGCATTTTAAGTTGAGTGCTACAGACCTTGTAGTGGTAAGTATGTAAAATAAATTATAATTGAAAAAAAAACAAAACATATAGTCCAGAGGGAAAAGCACAGCAGCTGGACCACAAACAGCAAATAAAAAAAAAAAGCCTCAAGTGACACATGAACCCTCAAGTGAAGACAAAATGTATAAAACATCTCCAGACTTTAAGTGGCATTCACAAAGAAGTCACAGTAGAGTAGAACACCAGAGCAGTCATCCTTACGCTCAGACATCATCGACGGCAAAAACAATAAAATTACAGCACAAAAACTAGCATTAAGAAACAAAATCCAAATTCCACGTGATTACCAGCTCATAAACAACACAACGCAACACAACTCTGTCACTTAAATAACTGAAAATGTCTTATTCAGTCCACAATAGCCTATTTTTATAAAATTCTATTTCAAAATAAAACCAACTTGTAAATACATATCAGTCAGCCAACCATGCCCTCAGGGCCTGCGTGTAGGAGGCTGAAAACATGTGTGGAAATAACCTACGTTGCAGCCATCTCCTATGAATATTTTCCTCCTACACATGTAGACGGTTGCAGTTGTAATAAATACACTTTGGCTGCAGTACAGTTGATACCAAGACAACAAAGTCAGCAGTTCCTGCTGTTGTGACTCCGCATTGTTGCTCACAGTCATCTGCGTGTGATCTCCCAGTAACAGTTATGGTTGGACGTGTGAATAAGTCACTCATGACTCAAAAGAAAACAATTATGAATCCGATCGGTGCAACAACATTATCATAGCCAAAAGTTTTTGGTTTTACTCATCCGCTTATGACAGCAGCAGCTTTATTTACGAACAAACGAGTTTTCTGCTGCAGATCAACAGTTTCTATTTTTAAAGGGTTGATCTTGCCAGAGTAATGATACAAAAGGAAAAAAAATATCTAGTGTGGATACTGTCTAACCTAAGAGTACCGGGGTTCTGTGACATCACAGACCCAAACCAGTACAGATGGCCCATTCTCTCCATCTTTGCTGTATCTCGACCCAGTTTCCCATCATGCAGCATTTCCTCCGACTCGCATACGTGAAGAGGTGCAAAGACACGTTGGAAGAGAGTGTGTTTTTCCACTATAAATCAATAAATATCTTTTTGACGGGCAGCTCGGGTTCGCGTGTTAGCATTACCTTCACTGACGTGCCTCCTTTCGGTGTTTTTTCCTTCTTGTCAGCTTCTGCACTACCTGAAGCAGCTCCTACACAGTAGTAATGTTCAACACGTCAACGTTCTCGTAAACAACATGAGGATAATGTTAAATTGAACTCTTTCATTATGCGGCAGCGTGAACTGCAGTTGTGTGCTAACAGATTGCTACTGTGGCTCATTCAAACAGATTAACACCATCATTGTGTGTGAATAACCCACAACAGACTAACCTTTCCCACCCTTGCCACCTTTACCCTTTGGCGGCATTTTAGATTAACGCAACAATGAAAAATGACAAACTGTGTGATAGCATGCGCTAATGCTATGTTGTGATAAATATGCGCACATAGGTTGTTTCTTCTTCTTTGGATTTTTATGGTTAAACTCTAGCGCCACACCGCCATCTGCTGTGGTCATAGCGCAGTTCATGCGGCACACAACTGAAATTGAAGCTCTTATTATTTATAGATTTTTTTTACCTAAATTGATAGAGTGAATTATTTACCTGTATTTATAAAAAAGCGCAATTCAACATATGTAGTTAGTATACTATAAACGTGGACCATAAAGTAGGAATTAGGATCAACAAAGGTATTAAGCACTATTGAGAATCATTTATTTATTTATTTATTTATTTATTTATTTATTTATTTATTTATTTATTTATTTATTTATTTATTTATTTTTGTATACAAATTAATCCCCTCTAAGACGTTTTGTTCAGCTGGTCTTTGTATCTCATTAAAAACATCCCATTCTGTCATACTTGCCTTTCACTTTTTCCTCTATACAAACTGTTTAGAATCAGCTTTCGATCATTATCACGGTGAACGAACCCTTTTCTGTTGAGCTTCTGCAGGCTGTGAATCACCTTGTCAGTCAATATTATTAGTAGTAACAGGTATTCATGGTGTCATGTCATCCTCTCCACACCTATCCCCTCCTGAGCCCCATCACCTCAGCAGCATGCTTCACTGTTGGGACACTGTAGTTTCTTGATCTTGGCTATGTTCATGCCAGCCATGCTGGATACCACAGGCCAAACATTTTTTGTTGTCATCTGACTATAAGATTTTTCTAAACAAATTCTCTCAAACAGGTAAAAATCTGATTTACACTTTTTTGTTGTTGAAAAATGTGCTATAGGTTTTCAGGGATGCCATTAAAAGGGTGATATTATATTGTTGTGTGTGAATGGTCACATGAACATTAGTGTTCTTGATAACCCCTACGCAACGTTTTTTTTTTTGTCTCTTTTTTAACACAGACAGATTGCACAAGCATGACACCTTTTGCACATCTCAGGGACAAAGGCACACCAGCTCTGATTACTGACACTATAACTCATTTGTATCTGGTTTGACAAATTTTGAGCTGGTCACTGATCTTTCTGTTAATACATTTTGATAAAAATAATTAAAGACAAAAAAAAAAAAGCCCTTGGGTAGCATACAACACATACCACGCCATACACAAACAGCACAAGTGCTATAAGAGACGCAGTTTCTCATGTACACCATTAACTGCAGATAAAAAATAAACAATCTCCAAAGACATGTTAAAGCCTGAGGTGCACATATTCTCGGTGCATGCCCTTCCTTTATAAACACCTCTTTAAATGCAGGACTGAACCATAGTGGATAACTTCCCTTTTCTAACTGCAGTGGTCGCACAAAAAATGTTTTTTAAACCTGAATAGACTAATATTTGCATGAATACAAATGAAAACAAAGCACCTGAACAGTAGATAATCTATACAGGTGATCATGCACATCACAAAGCTTTAAAATGTTCAATGCACAGTATGTGTGGCTGTTCTTTTCCCTGAAATGTGTGCTGCTATTGCCACTAAATACTTTCCTTGCAAAGTCGTCAGCCATGCAGCCCAGACCCCAAAACTGTGAAAGCTCCTTTGTTAATGAAAGAAGGTTTACTGGAAATCATTTTATCAGTTTACCTTTAAAGGTTTTCAAAACTGTGTCTGTTCTCACAGTTGTGAGTTTCAATGTTGAAACCCGAATTTCCAAGAAAGTGTTTGTTTCAGATTATTCATAAGAGTACAGGTTTAGAAATAGTGCAATGGTTGAGTGTTGAGGTTTGATTCATTTGACACTGATGTGTTATACTCTCCTCACTGGTAAAGGTTGAAAAAGTAGGAAGTTAATGCTTCTTTTTTTCTCATATGGATGAACGTTTACTTTGATTTCCTGCAGTTTGGTTAATCTAGAGTCCATAAACGTACTATCACGTTAACCAGTGTTTTTATGTTCTTGGCCATTGAATCTCTCCATGTTGTTAATATTTCACAGGCACAACACTTATTAAATATGTGTTGTGCCTGTGAAATATTAACAATATTACCTATAAACACCTCCAAACTAATTAACTGTGGTCTAAAGTAGAGATTAATAAGAGGTATCCAGAGGCAATTTAGATAAATGTCTGTTTTCGACTCTTAAGTAACTCCAGAGAAACTAGACGCTCCTCTTATCCGCCTTGAAGGACGTTACCATGGCAACAAAAGGGTACACAAACGGTCCGTGTCCTGCTGGCCGGTGCTGAAGTGCGTGTGGTCACTTTCTAGCGATTTAAATTACCGGCGAAACATGGAGAGGTTCGAGAAGGTGTTGCGTTTAGGCAGAGGAGGAGCCGCGGACGTGTTCCTCATGAGAGACACGGAGCGGAAAAGCCTGTGCGCCGTCAAGAGGATAAAAGTGGAAAAAACCCGAGCATCCAAAACACGGAAAGCCATTCTCCAAGAGGCCGAGATCATCCGGCGGCTGGAGCACCCAAACATCGTAAAATGCACCGAGGCCTTCGCAAACCCCGATGACGGCTTCGTCTACATTGTGATGGACTACTGCGATGGAGGTACCTTAGATGACAAGGTCAAAGGGAGGAAGGCAGGGGAGTTTTTCCCAGAGGACTCTGTGATGTGCTGGTTTGTGCAGGTCACCAGAGCTGTAGATTATATACACAAGGCCAACATTCTGCACAGGGACGTCAAAACCTCCAATGTACTTCTGACAAAGCAGGGTTTGGTAAAGCTTGGAGACTTTGGCATATCCAAAGTAATGAGCCACACTGCAGACATGGCGTCCACATGTGTTGGGACACCTTGTTACCTCAGTCCTGAGCTCTGCCAGGACCTCCCATATAGCTGTAAGTCAGATATCTGGGCTCTTGGTTGTCTCCTGTATGAGCTCTGTGCTCTCAGGCCCCCATTTACAGCTTCCAACCTCTTGAGTCTCTTTTATAAGATCACCAAAGGAGAGTATGAGGCTGTACCCGGGATGTTTTCAGACAGCGTTACCACTTTGATCCACAGACTGCTCAGCCTCAATCCAGAAGACAGACCCAGCGCCGCTCATATACTCCTCTCTGCTCAAGTGCAAAATCACTTTCGAGCTATCAGAGAAAAACAGAGAGACTACACTCCTGTGACAGCACGGATAAGCCCAGACATCACCAAAACACCATGGCCAGATGTTCTGTGTCAGTACCACTCATTACCGAAGGAAGGACACGTTCTGGAGGCCGGTTCCACCGATGTAGACGAGAAAGATGCTTTAAGGGTTTGTGGGCAGAACGACTGTCACTATCCTGATGACTTTGATGGAGATGAAAGTTCGTCCATGCCAGAGGAACCCTTACTGGGAAGTTCTGCTGAATCTGCTGGTATGTTGAGGTGGAAAAGAAAGTGAAAGTTACAAGTGGTTCTATAGTTAGTCAAAGACAATGTGAGAGTGTGTGGGATGATGCGTTCAAAGAGTTCAGTTTAGGCTATATATATATATATGACATGCGACATAACTTATAATAGATCTTTAGATCTTTAAGTTTATCTAGAGTCCATCATGAAGGATTTTTTTAGTCAGTACTGGATATAAAAATTAAAGGTTCCTGCAGAATATAAACATCTTATCCTTATTTCTAAAAATACTCTACACATTAATTTTTATATATAATTAAATGCATATTTTACGATTATTATTTAACACCAAACATTAAAACAAACTCTCCACAACCAAAGACTGATTTGCATACGTACATTAATACGCTTGTATTTTTGGTCAGGAGTTTGTTCAAAGAATGACTTGATTAATTGATTGATCAATTTAAAAAAAAAAATTCACCATCTGAAATGTTTAAAGCCAACTGAGGTTGTTTCGTCATCTGGTTATGATGCGTTGTTGACGACGCCCCGCTGGCGAGCTGTTTTTGGCATGTCCAACTGAGAGAAGCTCCGTGGCAGATCCAGGGCACGCTGCATACATGGTGTTCCTCGGCAGGCCAGGTTAACGCCTCGGTTTGGAGAGGGACGTCTAGGCCTTTTTAATGCTGACCCTGTGACCCCAATCTGGATGAGCAGAAGGGCGGATGGTTGGATTTAGAAGGCAAAGGAGCCAACCACTGAGTGGTTTCAGCTGAAATATTCACTTCCCTTTTAATTTCCCCCACTCACCTTGGTGTGATTTTTCCAGTTAACTGTTCTTAAGTTCTAGAGAAGCAATCTAGAGATGTCACCGCTGACTCATTTAATAATTAAAACTTGCAGACTAAGGTTTATATATATATATAGTGAAGTTAGATAGTGCTTTAGTGCCAGCTAGACAGCAACAACAAGTGGGAATATCTTTATCTCCTGGTTTTGATCGTAAGGTGACCAGAAACTCCTACCAGCCTTCTATGTCCCTATAAACCTTAGTCTGCAAGTATATATATATATATATATATATATATATAATCAACTAACCTACCCTGCATGTTTCTGGACTGTGGGAGGAAGCCGGAGTACCCGGAGGGAACCCACACAAACACGAGGAGAACATGCAAACTCCACACAGAAAGACCCACCGGGCCGGGAATTGAACCAGGAACCTTCTTGCTCTGAGGCAACAGTGCTATATATATATATATATATATATATATATATATATATATATATATATATATTTATATATTTATATATTTATATATATAAAGTATGTATAAGTTGAAAATTACAAACATTTTAATCAAAGCAACAATAGAAATATGTTGTTGTAAATAAGGTGAATCTCTTTTAGGAGTGGATGAGACAAGCTTTTTAAAACAAAAAAAAAAGGTCTTCATATTCTCTTTTTATTGCATAAGCACATTGCTCAAGAAATGTTTTCCTCTTTTTTTTTTTTTTTTTACATGCCAGAAGCTCTTGGCATGTCACAGCAAGCTGAATACTCAGATGACTTTGAGGAAGATGAAGAAAAAGAAGAAGCTGACACTGTAGCCGATTCTGTCCACCCGGAGGGCCACCAGCAGCCACATGATGAGACACTGGTGGAAGAGTTTCAGCTCTGTGACGCCGGAGGACTGACTGTCACACTGAAAGCACTGAAAGAAAGAGGCTGAAAACCTTTGCAACCTTAAGTGAACCCCAGTATTAAGTAAACAGATCTCCGTTACCTGCGGCCATGGCGTGAGCAACATATGTTAATTATTCGACATCTGTTGTATGGTGCAAATAGGCACCATACTGGGGATCTGTGAAGACCTGATATAAGTTGTTTTACTTCAGAATGAAGTTCTAGGCACTTGGTGGCGCTAGAAAAAAGTAGAAGTCCTTCTCAGCGTGTGGTGTATATGTTGCTGATTAATAGGAAGGTGAAAACTCCTGGAGACTGGGTCCGACCGTGAGAGGGGGATTGAAAGACAGATGCAGCAGTCCCTGGAAAGATTTAATAAAATGAAATAAAAATATCAAATATATAAATTTTAATACATCATGCAGGAAGAGTCTGAAAATGTATAAAAATGCTTATTAAAATAATTAGCATCACAAATGTAGTGCAGTGTATTTCTACGAGTATACAGGATATTGCCATTTCAGTATGATCTATTTTAAGGTATAATGCTTGAAATGTGTTTATTTATTTTTCAAAATGAGATGGATGGACGAAACATCAATGACGTTCTCCATTCAAAAGGAAGTGTGTGGCAACTAAAAAAACACCTAATAACACAACAGAAACTGAGATGTAGAAATCAAAGTTAGGCTGTGTTTTTGAAAAGTGAGACTGCAATAGAAACTGGATGAGAAAGCACCAAACGGGAGATGGGAATTTCACTAATGAATTAATACTGTAAAACAGCACATTGTTATGATTCCCTGGAACGTGCTTGAAAAGCTGTCTCAGCACTTCATCTCAGTGGGGTTTGTTTTCGTCTCCAACATTTATCACTTTCCATAATGATGGCACATTTTCTCTAAAGCAAATAAAACAGAATGCAAATGTTCACAACTATTTAAAAGCTTTAATTGAACCCTTTCAGATCAAAGGCTTCGGTTTGAAAAGCCTTCTAAAACCTGGTTGTTTCCTTGAAAATGTAAAACTGACCATCAAAACATCTCATTTACGAGTTTATGGCTAAGTGATGGACAGGAATGGAGTTGTTTAGAGTTTAAAATGTTGGTCTTTGTCATAAATAATTGACATTTTCCCTGATAATGTTTTGTTTTTTATCAGTATCTAACTAAAAATGTGGCTTAAACGTGATTCCACATCAGGCGTGAAAGGTCTAGTGTAGTGCAATGAATCAAAATGTTCCAGCTGGTTATTTTGGTGCCCTGGCCCTTCAGAAGATCAGCTCTCTACCACTGAGTTGAAGAACAGCAGAGATGCTTTCAACAAGTCAAAACTCAAAAAGACACAAAGCCAGTCAAGTTCTGAAAATGAAATATCTTCCTCTTCCTGCTTTTCTCAATATAAATCCTGAACAGATTGTCACCTAAGTTGGTGTATTGTTCATCAAAACACATACTCAGTGCAGGGGGTGGAAGGTTTTACCTGTAGTGGGGTAAGTTCACTACCGTGGTCATGGACTCATGTTGTCTGGCGTTGTATTGCTGAACTAAGGGAGGCAGTTTCTCAAAAAGCCTGTACAGAGCCTGTCACAATCAACACAGTTGACTCAAATGTGTCAACACCACATGATCAGTTGTATGTGCTGTTTTCTTTAGAATAGAAAAATAGAATAAGGTTTAAAGAATTTGAAAAATGTTATATTTTGGATTGATTTCCTTAAAAGCAGGGAAAGCCAATCTATCTATCTATTACCCCGGGATACACAGTCTTAAACGCAGAGTTGCAGAGTTTCCTTTATTAATACACTTTTGTCATGGAACTTATGTCCTTAAAATGACCTTTCTGTGCCACTATGAGTGAAATAAATAAATAATAACTAAAGTTGGGCCTCAAAGTTTGATTTGGGCCTAAAATGACAATTTTGAGGTTGTTCATATGCACACAGAAGCATTCACACAACAAGAATTTTTTTTGTGTGGTTTCACTGAAAATAATGTGTCTGCATGCACTTTGTAACACAGATAAGATACACACACACACAAAAAAAGAAAAAAGATTTTTTTTTTTTTTTTATGCCATCAATGCATTGGACTTTCAGCATGAACAAACCTATGCTTTGAAAGTGCCACGCTCAAGAACCGTCGTTACGGAAATGTAAAACTCGCGTTTTATCAACACACCATCTCTCATGAGCCAACCAAACTTTTCCCCGCCTTTAGTCAGCGGTCTCAGCTTCACCCACATTACATTTACAAGCAAGAAAGCACACATATCTCAGTTTGAGGAATCAGGCAGCTGTGAACTGTTCCATGAAGCAATAATGTAGTGCAAAGGTGATGATAGTTTCCCATCTGAATCTCCGCTGAAGACAATAGGTGCGCATCAGCCTCAATGACATCTGTAAGGATTTGATTCCTCATGCGTAATTTATAACGGATTACTCAATGGAATCACGAGGTCAAGGAAGTTCTTTACCTCAGCCTTTGTGTTGTCAAATAATATTGTAGGACCAGTGCATCATGAGAAACAAAACACTAATATTTTCGAGCAAGCGTACCGAATGTTTTCAACCATCTGACTAACACTCAGCATGATTAAAACATTAAAGTTGTGAAATTTCAGGTCAGTGGGGGATGACAGTTGGAGGTTTGTCGTCTACTGTTTTCCTGTCACCGCTTTTCCTCCGTGCAAAGATTCCCCTGATGTGTGAAGAACAGCTCTCATTGTATATTTGATCTTCCTGACACTTACACACTCATCTGATTCTCTATCTACTGATCGTGTCGAGACAAGAGAACCGCACAAGATTCCATGATACCAGATCTTAGGTACCAAAATGGCAATAGTCATGCTCACATTAGACATAATATGATTCATGTCAAGATTTGCAAAATTACGACGGGTAAGGTTTCAGAGAAATAAGGCTTTCACAGTTTTTGTAACTGGGAGATAAACAGCACACAGATTTCTTTTTTTGCCACCAACCTAAACTAGTTTCTTGTTTGATTACATCATTCTTTTTTTTTTTAATCTCTAGTCAGCAATCAGATTACATATCCCTTTAATGTAAATCATTAAACAGTCTCTAATACTGGCGTTCACATGTCACTCATCAAATATTTAATTAGCCTGTTGCAGCTCACTGTAATCTGGGTCCCGGCTCTTTTTGAGCCTGACTTTCTTTAGACAAGACAGTAATGATTTATGCTTGCAATTTGTAGAGAAGTAACAAAAACAGGACTTGGATTCATTTTCCTGATTTAGAAACACCAACATTCAGGTAGATGAGTTCATCCAATAAAAGGACCCAGAAACAGTTTTACAAGTCACCAGCAGCCTCTGGGGGGCTCTGACTGGAGTCTTGTTGATAGTAACCCAAAACTCATAGTGCATTGGAGAAAACTAATATCTTTTCAAAAGAGCACTGAGGTTTAATGTTAAATGCCAAATACCATGGAAATCCATCCATCCAACTAGCTGTTGGCTGCTAGTCCACTTTCTTATGAGACGTAAATGTAGTCATGACTGCTGCTTATTTTGTACCAGACATGTTTTAGATTTGATCAGTGCTTTATCTCTTCATGCTGAGACAACAGAGGTGTGTGATTCCACTGAAAGGTTGCCCATGACCTCCACCCACCCGCCCACCCACCCACCCACTTCCACCACCACCACCACAATTTTACTCGTCAGAACATCCTAACACGCTGGGGAAGTTATGACGTTCTGTCTTGGGGAATGCAGATATTTGACACGTCCTCCTACTTTAAGCAGTAGAATGAAGTGACAACACATTTACATAGTAACATTTAAAAGTGTATGCAGTGCCCACTTAGCTTTGATCTTTATAGAAATGCAACTGGAATTTTTAATCTACAAACTAATAAAACATAATTCAGTTATTTTTGTGCATCCCCTTTTTGTAAATGCTTGAAATGTACTAAAAAAAAAACGAATTAATTCCACGTGGGACCTGGTATTCTCAGTCCAGTCAGGTTTAATAAGACACTGATGCTTTGATACATGAAACCCAGAAATGTTTTTTGATGACCCACATAATAGACTGGTGACCTGTCCAGGATGTCCACCTGTCCTGGTCCAATGTCAGCTGGCACATGATCCAGATCCCCCGAGACGCTGAACAACATAACCTATGTATAGAAAATAGAAGATGTTGTTACAAAACATCAGCTCTTTGTCAGCTCTCGTCAGTTATGTTAATCATTTACTTGTAGAAACACGATAGAGATAGAGAGATTATCTGTAGCAAAGCTAGGTATTATGCAGTATATACACAAAAGTGTTTGGACACTTGAACACTCCACAAACAGGGACTATATTGATTTTTTTTTTAAATTCATGTACTTTAATAGGAAGCAGGGTTATCTTTCCTTAAGATTAAGACGGTCCTTCACTGGCGATAAAGAGCCCAGCCCAAACCCTGAAAAACAGATCCATATCACTTCCTCTTTCTAATATCGCTCACAGTTAATTATGGAGTATCCAGCAGGGATGAAACCAAGCTTGAAACCACAGAGCTTTTCAGATCAACCCATGTGTCATGAACATTTGCAGCTGTAGACTCCTCACGAAGCCAAGCATTTTGTGGAAAAATATTTCCCTTTTCTTGAAGATATGTACTCAACCTCACCAAGGGGTTATACCTAGGGACACTACGACTCGTGGACCGTGACTGCTAAATTGAACTTGTAAGAATGGCAGATGACCTCTGTACTGGGAGGTCTGAGCTACAACCACACCTCCTAACTCATGATAAGTGGGTCCAGTGAGTTTCAGCTGTCATCAAACTGATTTTAAGTGGGGTTGAGTGTGGTACTTATGACCACTCAGTGTCTTACCTGCAGCAGACACTGTTCACAACACTCAGTTTTAACAGTCAGGGAGGAATTCTGATTTTTTTCCACCCCATATTGCACATCACCATGTCGGTAAGAAGTGACACCACCCAGCACCTGTTAATCCAAAAATGTTGGATTGGGAACCTTTCCAGACCAACCCACAACTAGTTGCAGCGGTCTCTTAGTTGACAGCACAACAAGCTGTATTATCTTCACAATAAGAATCACTCATCAACCAAAAGGCCACACACCTAATCATGCATACATTTGTGGCATTATGTGTAGTATTACCTGATGTTGTACGTAAAACTTCTCCTCCCTCAACACTGTCATTGATGTCAAAATCTAACTATGTAGACCAAAATCATTTTTTCTACCAGGCTGTAAACTGATACATTTTTTCTGCAAATCTAGACATTTTAACATGAGTGTCAATGAAGACTGATGTGCTTTTGGAGCCAGACTCGAGTGGTCATTTAAAGAAAAGCATTGTTTTGTACTTGGTGTGTAAAAAGGTGCTGCTTCTTGAATGAGAGGCCACAGAAGGACAAAAGTGATTGCTGCTAAAAAACTCAGGCATCATATTTAACCACAGAGTGCCCATGAAACATTGCATTAATAAATGTTTTACGGGGCCCTCCCAAAAAATACACTGCACGAAATATAATTTAACATAATTCTGTACTATCAAATGTTTACTATATGGGTAGTGAACATGTTTTTGAAGGTGTACACCAGTGACAAAAAGTGAATGTTTTCATTTTTTCTCATGCATTTTTTTGTATTAGTCATAGATGGTAACACCCAAAGAATGAAGGGAAATGATCAAACCACGTTTTTTACAAATACATGAATAAGTAGCATAGACCATAGAAGAGTGAGATTGAGAGTGAGAATGAGAATAGTGCTTATTACTCGAAGAACTTTACTTCCTTTTTATTCTAAGATCAGGCTATATTTATTATTTATCTCCCTTCTTATACTATCGTATCATATACTAAAAGCACTGGCTAGTGTGTGAATTTTATTCAGTCTAGTTCACTTTATTTGTATAGCACCAGTTGACACACGCATATATATATATATATATATATATATATATATATATATATATATATATATATATATATATATATATATATATATATATATATATATATCTATATATATATATATATATCTATATATATATATCTATATATATCTATCTACTATATATCTCTATATATATATCTATATCTCTCTATCTATCATATCATATATCTATACACCATCTATACTCTCTCTCTCTCTATCTCTATCATCTCTATCTCTATCTATATCATATATATTATATATATATATATATATCTATATATATCTATATAGTCACTTCATGGCACTTTACACAGAAAACAAGTTGTATGTGTTCAAATAAAAGCCAATTCAGTTAATCCAGTTCAATTAAAGTCCAGATTCTAAAAAACAGTACTCCTAAGAAACCCAACACAGATTGCATTGAATTTTCACTAATTTTCACTTCATTTAATTAAAATAATTATGAAATACACAGAAAAAGTATAATAAGAACAGAGAGACAAAAGAGCTCAGTGCCTCCATGGGAGATACCCAAGGACTTCGTACTTAGCAAGATCACTAATGATAATTAAGACAGTTTAGGGCACCTGGGCCAGCCTTAACTATAAGTTTGAATAAATAGGAAAGTTAAAAGCCTAATCTTAAATGGCAGAGAGGGCATCTGTGTCCTAAACACTAACTAGGAACTCGCTTAACAAAAGAGGATCCTGATAACAGAAGCGTCGGCCTTAATTATAGTTCCTAGAAGGTCAACGAAAAACATCAAGTCTGTAGTCACACAATCTAGTATTAGATGTTACAGCACCTAACTGTCTTAAATATTCCAAAGTTAAATACACTATTTCTGTATTTTTGTGAAGTTCATGTTTTGTGAGTTTTTAAAAAGAATGTTGTGTATCACACTCCTTAATTACAATTTGAGAAACTTGCGTTTGACACCCTTTGTAACAGTTGGTTTAAAGAAATTGAAACACCTTCGCAACAATTATTGATAATTAACTTTCAAAGGATGCAATGAGTTCATGCTGCCTCTCCTTTGTATCAGGCCAGTGACCAAATTAATCTTTAAAAATTATGATTTGATTTTATTTTTTCTACAATTGCACAGGCATTAAAAAAAAGGTGATAGCTTGGGTTTCCGTTGACTTGTATGATGATCTCAGACTTCCTTAGTCTCACTTCTGTATAAGAGTATATAAGTAGAGTAAGAGCAGATAGCGATCACAACATTTAACGCTCAAGACAGCAAAAAGAAGCTCCAAAGAGAGAGAGAGAGAGAGAGAGAGAGAGAGCGAGAAAGAGAGAGAGAGCGACGACAGCCCTACAGAATGATGAAGTGCGTGTTCATCCTGGTCCTGTTGCATTTTTGCTACAACTTTAAGCTAGATATGAACTTGAACAGCGAGATAATGAACAGTCTGGACAGACTTAAAAATGGAGCCAGTTTCATATCTGTAAGTTCAAATATTTACTATTGCAACTCTTCCATTTACACCGGCATGTTTGTTTTCAACCCCTGATTCTCAGTTGTGTTTTTTGTTTTCATTCTGCCACAGCAGATGATGTGTATGACTGATAAAACACTTAAATATTTTTCTGTGCCTCTAGGCTCAGAGGGTCCTTGTTCCAGGGGATTATATGAGCAAGCATCCTGTAAGTTCTCCAAGTTTTCATTGTTTTCACTTGGATTGGCTGAGGCCAAGTTTGGTTGTCCTGTCGTACAGAACATGTATTTCATTTGACAAGATAGCCTAACCGGGCCATGTGTTTTGATTTCTGCAGTCCAAGTGTGTTGGTACCTTCAGAAAGGAGCTCAGGAATCTTCTGAGCAACCTGGCAGTGGATGAAAGTAGCGGAATCTGTCTCCTAAGGCTTGAGGCAAACCTGAAAGAACTGGGACCAGATCTTCCAGTAAGTAAACCAAAAATAACTTTCTTGTATTGTTGCATCTGTCGAGGAGGTCCTGATGACACACAAACTAAAACTCTCTTTTGCTCTTCCAGACTGACAGAAACTGTTTGATGAAACCAGCACTTGCAAGAAACGTCAGCACAATACTCAATAAGTACAAAAACGTCCTGAGAAGACTAAACAACAGCTCTTAAACTCTAAAGGTTAAGGTTTTTTTTTTCCAAACTGAAAATAACAGCCATGACCTCTGAATGTACTATGCATTTTAATGTCAAATCCACAAATCGCCAGCAATGTCTTTAATCTATTTATTAATATTATTTATCTATTTATTTCTAAGTTGTATTTATTTAATTTTTGATTAACTGATTAATTTCATTATGTGAAGTGGATGACAACTAATATTCACAATGTGAAAGAGTCATGCTGCTCTTTTAAAATAAAATCAACTGCATTTATTATGTATTGCCACTGTCTTTATTTCTAAATCCATTTACATTTTCAAATGCATTTCAAATGCATTTCAAATGCATTTCAAATGCATACTTTGCAAGATTTTTTTTTTTTGTACCTAGGTCTATCTTAAACTTTTTTTTCGCTTTCATTCATCCATTATCTAGATCCTCCTCAATCAGAGTCACGGGACTCTGCTGGAGTTGATTTCCTTTGACAATATCACTGTCAAAGATCATTATTATTATCATTTTTATTTGTGTGTGGAGCATGACCGATTCAAACTCATATATGCTGCGGTGCTTAAAAGCAAACACAGTCACAATAAATATCAGGCGATGTGTTTATGAGGCCTTACAGCTATTTACTTATTGTATTACCTTTATTGTATTAGGCCTTTGTGTGTTGGCCTCTGTATTTTACCTTGAGTGACTAATGTAGATATTGTACATATAGACTGGTACAGTGACTCTACGTGAGGTCCAAAGCAGCATTTCCTCTGATAGCTTTATGTGTTGTGCCCCTCAAAATACACATGACACCATTGGCTTTTTCTTCAAGCTTCCCCTGAAGGCAATCAGAAACATTACAGTTATAAGAACCATTGTGAATGCATATCATATTCTGTTTCACATCTTAAAAAAAGTGTAAGAAGCTAATATTCTGTAAAGGAAAAGGCTGTAGGAAGAGGAAGAGGAAGAGGAAGAGGAAGAAGAAGAAGAGCATGTTATATTTAGACCAGGCACAAAGTTCTCCACCTACTTATAAAATAAGCAAAAGTAAACAAGAGTTTTATTAAATTGGTATCTCTGTTATTCGGTCAACCCATATGTGAAGCTGTAATTGATATTTTTTCATGTCATGTCTGATAAATATGCAGGGACTTCACGTTTTCCCAAACATACGAACAGTGCAGAGGGAAGGCAGAGATTTTTGATTGTTAAAACAGCCTGTTCAGCTGTAAGCCATCTTACTCATAGCATTTGTACGTTTTCTGGGCGGCTGGGTACCTGTCATCCCGCATCAGACCAAAGAGACTCATATGTTTTGTCATGGCATTAACTGCTACATCGAGGATTTGTCACATCACAACGTCTGGAGAGCAAATAACTCAGCCTCTCATTAAACCACAAAAAAAAAAAAAAAAGTATTTGGAGGTTCAGACAAACATCATGTGAGAAAGAAACAAAACAGGCCACGGCAGCAACGGCCTCATTGTGGCCTCTGTCCAAACTGTACAGGACAGGAAATGGAAGAGAAGCAGCTGCACGACTGAACAAAAACCAGGAAAAACCTCTGAAATACAGGCTATCTATGCACCTCAACTCTCTGACCTTCCAACTCCCAACCCTTTCTGGCTGCTTTGTCTTTTATGTCCACGCGGCAAAGCAGGGCTGAGAAAAGAGTCAGAGAGACTTCAATGGATGAACGAAGAATGGAGCCCCGTTTGGATTGAAAGCAGCACACAGACAACGGCATAAACAAGAAAATAATCAAATCTTACCTTCTGTGACTGTTAAACTCATTCACAACTGTGCCATTTGAATCAAGCCTTATTGAATGGAGTGAGATATAATAAAAATATATGTCAAAAGAAAGACTGCTTTATTGATAAACAGTTTTTTTCTACATTTAACCCATCCCAACAGAGTGAATATTTGTAAAGGAAAAGGGTAAACGTTGTTTTTTTCCCCTCCTCCTGTCAGAAGCACTCACGTCACGCCAAGGTGACGGCTGGCCTGTCACGACTGTTTTTGCATTCCTCTGCATCTTTCATGCAGGCCATCAGGGGCCATTATGCTCTGCCAGATAGACACCAGCTTGAATGGGATGACAGCTGAGTGTGCACTGGTCCGGATTTTTTCTTTTAAAATAAAATTGAAAAAAAAAAACAGACAGTGTAGATTTATCGTGCAGATTGTGAAGGACTGATAATGGGTATTGTCCCTCTCCCATTTATGGAAATACACCACCGGTTTTATCACTAAAGGTTTTCTTCGTTTTGATTTCCCTGCAACTGCGGGCCGTCTCCGTTTGGGGGCATCAGAGACTTTCTGCGCCTGAATGGTTGACCCTCTTCGTGACTTTGTCACCTGTCTTTACATAATAACATTTCAAAGTGCAGCTCTAATGGGCCATTTAAAGACAAAACGCTGCGGCTCTCAGTTGAGTTCATATGATGTTGAATATGACGTTTTCAGCATCTAACCCCTGTATACACGACCACTCTTGACAAGTTCCCTGCTATGGCCTGTTACACATTATACCAAAAAGCAACAGTGTCACACTTTAATCACGCAGGACCCGATGTGTGAATTGAGGCGCGTGGCGTGAGGATTTTGTCGGCAGACGCGCGCGGTGGCTGCAGGAGGACACGGCGAGAGCGAGAGGGACATTTCATTCCTGCGGTGTGAGTGTGCGCGCTTTAATCAGGACAGGGAGCGATGGGGCGCACAAGGAAGATAGGATCGGACCGTTTTTGGTTTGTGTTTGTGGGATATGGACACTGGATGCCCTCTGATGGACATTGCGCTCTGAAGTTGGCATGGAAGCGATGGGAAATTTGCTTTAAGATCTGATGTCAAGCCACGGCTGAGCGAGTCTCCGTGAAGTGAGTACGACGAGAAGCATTGGTATAGAAAACCGCTTTCACTCTTGTGTGTGTGTAGGATCGTTTTATTCTTGACTATTCGTTTTGGTTTTGTTTGTTTTGGGTTTTTTTTTAGAGTCAGTCTTTTTTTTTTTAATTGTTTTTTGCTGCTTCAGCCTGGATAAGTGGAAGTTAAAGGATGGAGGGTCAAATTTTAATTCCAATCCATGGTAGGTTATTTTAAAGGTTTACACCTTATCAGAGCTATTGTATGAATCAGAATTCCAAATATCCCAAGTAAAAATGCAAAATTTTAAACAAATTAGCATTTTTGAAAAGACTAAATTCAAATATTTTTCTTTTTACTAATCTCTTGGTTGTAAATGAGTCTAATAATAAGAAAAAAATTCCTGAACTTACTACGGCATGGGCATGACAGAAAACTACAAGTTCTGAATAATTCAATTTTTTTGTCATTTACCTTTAAAAACAATGATGGAGGTTTTTTTTTTTCTTTTGTCAGGGTTGAATCACAAGAGCCTTTTGGATTTTATTCCAAAGGACATAATGTAGCCGGGCTCTTCACTTTTGCATAAATGCACATCCCTCAGGTGTTCAGGGATGGATCTCATGAACTTCACAACCGTCATGGACAATGGCTTTTTGGATGAGGCATCGTCGAGCCGTGTCCTGACTGGCTGTTTTCTCTCGCTGCTCATCCTCACCACCTTGCTGGGAAACACTCTCGTGTGTGCGGCCGTCACCAAGTTTCGACACCTTCGTTCCAAAGTGACCAACTTTTTTGTGATCTCGCTGGCTGTGAGCGACCTCTTGGTCGCCATCCTAGTGATGCCGTGGAAGGCGGTGACAGAGATTGCGGGATTCTGGCCGTTTGGTTCCTTCTGTGACACCTGGGTGGCGTTTGACATTATGTGCTCCACGGCGTCCATTTTGAACCTTTGTGTCATAAGCCTGGACCGCTACTGGGCCATCTCCAGCCCCTTTCGATATGAAAGGAAGATGACACCCAGAGTGGCCTATGTGATGATCAGTGTGGCCTGGACGTTGTCTGTCCTCATTTCCTTCATCCCCGTGCAGCTCAACTGGCACAAGGCCCAGAGTGAACCTTACAAGCCCCTCGCTGAGTCATTAGTGTCAGTGGGATCAAATACTACACCTCAGCACAATCCAAAGAACTGTGACTCTAGTCTGAACAGGACCTACGCCATCTCCACTTCTCTCATAAGCTTTTATATTCCCGTGGTCATCATGGTGGCCACATACACACAGATCTACCGCATCGCCCACAGGCAAATCAGGAGGATCTCTGCCCTGGAACGTGCAGCCGAAAGTGCCAAGAACAGGCACAACAGTGTGGGCAGAGGCTCCAGCATCGCGGAGTCCGAGAGCTCTTTCAAAATGACATTCAAGAGGGAGACGAAGGTGCTGAAGACCCTGTCGGTGATAATGGGAGTGTTTGTGTGCTGCTGGCTTCCATTTTTCATCCTGAACTGCATGGTGCCCTTCTGTGAGCAGTCAAGCGGAGGAGAAGCTTTTCCCTGCATTAGTCCCACTACCTTTGACGTGTTTGTGTGGTTCGGCTGGGCTAATTCCTCCCTCAACCCCATCATCTATGCCTTCAATGCCGATTTCCGCAAGGCCTTCTCCATCCTGCTGGGCTGCCACAGACTGTATCCAGGAGGCCACAACATACAGACGGGGAGTCTAAACAAGTCATGACTCATGAATCTCGGAGCACTGACTCATCCATTAATTCTTAAAGTCCAAGAGCTCCTGTTGTAGCCTGTCTGATTGACTTCAAATGAGGACGCTGCTTTCTGCACTTCTGCGTTAACTCTTAGTGTAACTGCCGCCGTATGGAGATGCACGCTCGCATTAACAGAGTGGCCCGCCCTTGTGCAGCCTGCCACGGTGAGCTTGCTGCGCTCCCTGTGGCTGCTACAGGAGGAGGTCTGGAGAGATGAGAGCACGGATTTGGGATTGAAATGAAGACTCAGGGGTCAGAGAGTGGAGCAGTGCTGACATGCTCCTCGGAGAGATTATCCCTGAACTGGGCAGCGAGTGCCTTATTGGACATCGCTGTCCTCCTTACACACTTACACAACAGCATACACTGCCAAATCATATTCTGCCAAATAGAGTGCAAGTGTGCGACTCACACACTTCAGCAAATGACATGACAGCCCACCGCTGCAGTGTCATGCATAACATTTAAATCCGTGGCTCTGCAAGGACTCCTGAGGTAAAATCGTGTCATCACTAAGCGCAGGTCAAATACATCCACAAGTGTCTTACGGTCAAGTGTGAAAGTTTTTATACCTCCTCTTTAAATCCTGCAATAAAAATCATGTGATCAAAAAAAAAAACAACCAATTTTAAAAATAATTTGGGCAAGATCAATTATTCCCATCAGTCCATAGCTTTTAGATTCACCTTTAGCAGCAACAGCTTGGAAGTTGATAATTCCTTTATGTCTATATCTGTCTCTCATATCAGTATGGAAGAATTGCGGTCCATTCTTCTTCACAACGCTCCATCTGTTTATTGAGGTTTTTGGTTATTTGCCTACGCTGAGCTCTCTTGAGGTCCACAGCATTTCAAGTGGGTTGAGGTCTAGACTTTGACTAGGATGTTTCACAAGCGTGATACTTTTTTTTTTTTTTTTCCGTCATTCTGATGAAGATTTGCTGGCGACCCTCAGATCATTGTCCTTTTACGTGATCCAGTTCTTCCAACCTTTAGGTGTCAAAAAGATAACCTCTCATTTACATCTAGAGCCCTCTGGTATGCAGAGGAGTTCATGTTCAACTTAATCATTATGTTTACGCGCACAGTTTAGTTGAGATATGGCTTTGGCTCGATTGTCCCAATATAGATGCACATTAAGGGAATCAATTTACTGACCAAAGTAAGTCACTCTGTCGCAATAGGTAGCGACAGCACTCGCGTTCAGCTTTTAGGTGTTGGGATGGCAGTAAACCGGGAAAATGGCAAACCATGAACTGGTTAGACTTGTAACATAAATTTCGTACGTCAAGTATCCTTTAGTTTTTTTTTTTTCTTCTCTGTATTGGCTTATTCCGGTTATTCCAGTTCAAAATGTAGGGCAGCAACTCTGGATCATGCACAGAGGAATTTCACGTGTAGGAATCAGCTGGATTTCAATCACATCATTCTGGTGTGTTAGTTCGACTATAAAAGGTTCAGTACAGTTCGATTTCGATCAGCCTAATATGTTCATGTGCATTTTAAAACTACGGTTTTGGTCGGACCAATGCAATCATTCAGTTTCTTTCTAACATCACGTGAACGCACCGATTGACTGCACCTAGATCCTGTGACTGCAGAACAATCCTGAATCATTAGCCCTTCACCGCTGTGCTTGACTGTAGGTTTTGAGTTGCACAATAAGGTCAGACAACTCAACTTTGGTTTCATCTGTCCATAGAACATTTTTCCAGAGGTTTTATGGTTTGTTTTGATGCAGTTTTGTGGACCTCATTCGTGTGTCCATTTTTTTTTTTTTATTATGACATAAAAGGTTTCTTCTCACAAATACTCCAGATAAAACATACTTGTTTAGTCTTCTTCTAATTGTCATTAACTGTAACATTTAACATGCTAAAGGAGGCCTAAGATGTAGATTTTTTGTTTTTTCTATTTCTCTGAACATCACAAGCTGGTACATCCAGTCCTTGATAGACCGGCCACTGTTTTGGATAACTTCCATTTGTGAAAACATCTTTATTACTGTATATTGTTGATCTTCAAATAGATATTAGGCCTTTCCAAATTGATGTGCTCTATCAATTGCCCTTTAAGACTACTTATGTCTTTTCCTCTTGGTTTTGTGTTAACATACACCTAAATGGTCTGGAGCAGTTAATTATTGAAATCAGAACCCTTGCTTACATACATGTCTGCGTATCTGCTGAAGCTCAATTTATAAAAGGGCTGATGATTAGCAGTACATGGCAGTAACTTACCTTCCTCACTACAATTAGTTCAGTAATTTCACACACTCACGCATGCACACACACACACACACACACACACACACACACACAAGAAAAAAAATGCAGGATTAAAAGAAGGGGTACTCACTTTTGCACATAGTTATGATACTAAAGAACAGAATGAAAACAGTTTGGATTTATTACAAACATGCTTCAACTGACAGCACCGGGGAGCTGAAACTCATCTGAATTTTGTTTGGAAGCATCAGACAAATCATTAAAACTGTAAACCAAATTTACTCAACAGCTCCTGATAAGCTATTAGTGCTTTAACGTGTTTGATGGATGAATGTCATATCTTACCTTCTGAGTCCTGTATTTACCGTTGGCAACAGTTGATGACTTAAAAAAAGAACGAGACCCAAACAAAGACTTAATGGGATGTGTTTTGGAGCTCAAACTCAATTATCTTTACATCCATCAGACCTTACTTTATTTGAACATGGCTCTTACTCTAATGGATTTTGGAATTCCTTTTGGTTATGATTATGTTTTCTACGCCGCTGCATTCAAGTGAGTGCTCAGTGAATTCCAGCACAGAAAGAAGCACCAGCTGCCACATGATGACACAGGTTGCACATCAGCCACTAGATTACAAAGATTACTGGAGGCTCTTTATTTGAAGGTAACCTGAAAAGCAAGTACATGTAAAGGGTGGATTGGGGGGGGGGGGGGTGTTAAATGTAATTAGCATGAATCATTTCAAAGAGCATCAGTCTGTCCTGAACTTTGTACGGTTCATTTGATTACACTGTTGCTTTATTGAAGTTATAACTAATTCTGGTGTCATGCAATTGCATTGTACAAAATAAACAGCCTTACTTTTTAATTTTTGTTTGTTTTTCTCTTGTTTTTTTACATAACTTTTCAAGACCAAACTGCTTCCACATAGTTTGCTTTTTTTTGTTGTTGTTGTTGCTTTTCATATTAAGAAAGAAAAAACAAAGCAAACCAAATTCAACAGACAGCAGAGTTGTACAAGAATCATGTAATACTGGTGGGTGGTTTGTCCACATGTGCAAAACGTGGTAGCGTCACAATTAAGACACAGAAAGACTGGGTTCAGGATTTCTTTATGATGTTGCTGTTGATTGTTTTGTTTTGGGCATTATTCACATGATACAGAGCTCTAATCTCATATTTATCCTTATTTAAGCTTAATCAAATGTTTTTTTTTTCTTTTTTTTAAATCCCTAACTGTAACCATATATTTATTCATATATAACAGCAACCTTATTTTTTAACCTAACCTAAACTAACCTGCAGTAAAGTTGAGCAAAAATTTGAAGATGTAAATTGTTTGGATGATACAGGATTGTGTGAGATTCAGACTTGGCTCGTCGGGGTGACAGTCCATGATGTTATATCACTATCCACTACCTTTATACCTTTTAGAGCATATTTTAATTGTACAATATCAATTTTTTTTTTCATTTCAAGTCATGGAAAATGTTTGCCTATTAAAATCTGCAAAGAATAGAGTCTTGAAAATGTGTTCATTTTACAATTTCTCATCATACGTGACAGTTTCATTATATCCACAATGTAGGCATGTTATGATTTTATAAAGCAAACAAACATGCAACTATTTCAGAGACAAAAAAACAAAGTAAAACTGACCAATTTTTTGTGCCATTTTTGTGAAACCTCGACTTTTTTTGTGCAATAGATCAACAGTCTAGAGTCAGACTGCGTCTCCAGTACCAACACAGTCTGACTCTAGACTGATGATCAATACATTTTATGAATGTCTTAAACTATTTCCTGTTGTGCTATAAAGAGTTACAGATCAGGTTTTGCCTAAATACCAAAGTTTGGCACCAGTTTGTGATCAGCATACAACGAAGTACTCCATGAAACTGTGACAGGGGTCTATAACAGTAAACCGTATATTTGTGACATATTTGTTCTACAATCTTTTTTGGAACAGGACAGGTTGATGATTTCTATTTGTCCATTTTTTTTTTTAAATTCCTCTGTGTGGCACATGATTGGCTGTACAGCTTTGACCTCCACATGTCAAACGTCCTGGGGCCAATTTCACACTAGAGTCCATAGAGTGAAACCTAATGGTACCAGCTGTGTTTCTCAACATTTCACACTCTCATCTGATGTGCATGTGTCTGTTCAGTCTGGTGATGTATTGTCATCATTAGCAAAGTGAAGTGCCCCATCTGGACTCATGAACAGCCTGGAATAATAAAGGAGTGCAACAACCGTGGCACCTGCGTATTCCTGCTCCTGTCTTTGTTTCTTCCATTAATTACATTAAAGGGGGGCATACTGTGAATAAAAGAAATTTTTCTGTGCATGGGAGAATAGTTCTGGGTGTGTGAACTGACAAATAAAAACTGTGACATACACAATCTTGGCAATACGTCACTTTGTTTGGGGATGCCGAAGTCTGAAAGTAAGACATTCAGTGAGTCGTTCAGATGTGCAGGATACTATGACATCACAAACCCAGATCAGATTCGAGTTGTTGAGTTTTTTCTTTTTTGTCTTCTTTACCCACAGCTTCATATCACACCATTTGCTGTACCTCACACATGCAAAGTGCAAAGCTATAGAAAATATCTTAAAATAGGAAAACTCCAGTCTAGTCTGATACTGAATGCTATGAACAGAGCTATGAATTCGTGGATGAAAAGTAAGCTGTTGTACTCTATTTCTGTGGTATTTTGACCTTATAATGTCAAACATTTCATTACAACATCATCAACATGTTGAAAAGGGTGAATAATATGACTCCTTTAAAGCTTTGTCTCAAGCTCTTATTCTTCAAAATGATGGTTCTCAACTGGTCCGGCTTCGGGACCCACCATCAGCCATCAATGACAAGCTGTGACCCGAATCAAGAAGAATTATAAACTTCTCAAATATAGTCATTAAAAGATAGTGCAGTGTAAACCTCAGATTGTACAGAATTAACAGTGCTTTCATGCACAAACAACAAATAAAATTGTGCAGTAACTGAAAAGACTCATAAAGATGTAGTGTTACCCGTGGACCTTACGTTTACCTGGGGAAAAGCCCCTGCGACCCACTGAAAACGGGCCCGTGACTCACTTTTGGGTCCCAACTCACCAACTGAGAATCACTGCTCTAAAAAGATGCATCATGGTTAAACTTAAATTTTGGCACATATATGGCTCTGGCTGCACAGATAATCATGGTGGTGACATAAGTAGACAGAAGGGACAATAAATCTCAACTTTTATTGGTTTGTTAAATTTGTATATAAAACATGCACCAATCTTCATAATGTATTTATTGAAATGTGGGAATAGGGAGTCAGATGGAGATGGAGCCAGCTGTGAAAGGAGGCCAGTATAGACAAGAACCCCCTGCCATTGCCGCCCTTTATTACCTTTTTTAACCTGCAAGAGATTTGAACCATACCTTGAAGATAAATTAAAATTTAAATTATTTGGCATAAATGTTTAATTTATTATCGTAGATAATATGTAATATTTTGTAACCATGTAAAATCTAAATTTGATTATTCTTAACACTTAAACAGTTGTCTTCTCTTGTCAGATGAGCTTTGTTACAAAATCACAAAAGAATCATTAAGAAGAAAAAAGTTTTTATTAGTGAAATTAAATGAATTAATTAGAAAATAGAAACAAGCTGGTGAAACACAGTGAAACGCTCTCTTTCAGTCTCCCAAACAGCACGGACCAAGTTGTTCTTTAAAGTCCAGTCTCTCTGGGACTCGAACTGTCCTTGCCTCTATGAAACCTCCTCAAGCCTTCTACGGGAAAGGAACAGCAATTAATTTGACTGACATCACTCAGAGTGATGGCCGCGGCAGATACGAGGCGGGGCATGCGCGCATGTGTGGGACAGTGTTTATGTATATGTTCGCGGCTCAGTGCTGCGATCACCAGCCCCAGTGCCCAGTTCAGAGTCCTTGCAATGTCAGCCCCACTTTGTAAACACATGGGATCAATTCTCCTTTGCCCTGTTGGTTTGTTTTTTTTGTTTTTTTTCCCTCAAAGTGATTTTAAGATTGGCACATCAGAAAAGGGATATCAGATGCGGCAACTGCAGATGATGCTAATGACTGGCTGGCCCTGAGGAAATGATTTACTGAGACAGGGATGGAGAAAGAAAATGGGGACAGAGACAAGCATAGTCTTATGTAAGAATCAAGCAACTTAAAAAAAAAAAGAAAGAAAGAAAGAGTCACAAATGATGCTCTGTAAATATCAAATAGCCCAGCAGAAATGGTCAAAGTCAGATTTCAGCTACCTCTATAATGAACGGCTGGCCACATGTTGGCCCCTTATGGGTGGGCTGACACCGCCACGGGAAAACAGGCTGTTAATGTGGGAATGTAATGTTTGTCTTCTTTTTCAGGTGTGATCCTGGGGAAGTAAAATGCAATTAAACAGTCTGAGATGCTTTGAATTGCTCTCTGTTAAATACGTGCAATCCACAACCGGGAGAGAGATCATGATTGCACGAGAGCCTAATGCAGTGTTAATACCCAACACAACACCAAGGAAAGCATTATTGAGAGTGATTATACTGGTGACTCTGGCCACAACATGTCAACACAGTTAAACGCTAACGAACGTGAACGCACTTTGGATGCTGAAAAAAGCTCCGCATGCAGAGGTCTCAATGGTGAAATGACAAGAGTTTTTTTTTTTGTTTTTTTTTTAAATGATGCGGCAGATGTGGAAGATCAGCAAGACTACAACAGCATATGAGGCCACTGGTCCAACAAAAACAAACACACATCAAGGGGTTTTTCTCTTAAAACCACAGAATAATTTCAGAACGCATGTGAACTCTTATCTGATCTAGGCATTATGCGGTTTTGTCTTGTTCTAAGACTAGTTATTTTGAGCCTTAACCGAAGATTCCCCTGCAAATCTTTTGACCTTCTACATCCGTTCTTTGTAGCAAGCCTCTTCATTTCTCCTCCTCTTTATTTCTCTTTCTTGCCATGGCTCTTTCAAACTCCTTCCTCCACCCTCACTCTGTGCACTGTTGGTGCTGCGGGCCTCTGGCAGTGCTGTGTTGCCATTCGTCACTCAAAGTGGCTCCAGTGGAGAGGACAGGCCCTCTGACCTCACCACTGGGAGAGGAACAAGGGAACAAGGGGTAAGGAAGTGTCACGGAGGACTCTAAAGAGGGAGGCAAGAACAGGGAGACACAACAGTGAGAGGGTTCTTGTGTGTTTTTATAAACATATTTATTTGCTTATTAGCCATTGACTGATTGAAAGTGATTTTTCCTCTAGCTCAATGTACGCTACAAAGCAGCGTTACAGTAATAGTTGTTCGTAAACATTGTAGATGAAACAAATGTGATGAAGGAGAAGATAGTTTTAGGAGGCTTTGTTGATTTGTTCACCGTAACTTTCCAGCAAAAGTGTATAAATGGCCATGAAATCTAGGAATCAAGTGTAGCTGTGGCAGAAACTTCAGCTCTCCATGTCTTTATAGCACCTGGGTTAGGGGTTAAAAAGCTACTTTAAATATATTTTTCACGTACGCATTCACCCATAAAACACCTCTTTCTTTTACAGCACAGTTCCAGAAAATTACACATACTCGTTACTATTTGTGGCATGTTGCTGCCACTAGGGGGCAGTCTAAGAAATTTTGGAATAATTTAAGCTGTCTGCTACTCTGCTGGTGCTGTTGCTGGTCCTTCAGCTTTTACCGTCTCTCAATACGCCTTCTCATCGGTAGTTGTGTTCCTGTGGACTTGTGAAATATCATCAGTCCCAGCAGAAGTGCGGTTACTGATATTAAAGTCTGCATCTATCCCACTATGGTCCAAATCCACAGAGGAACCACACAGATTTTTAAACAAGGATGCATCTAGTGGAGACTTGTTTTACATGAGATCAGAGTATATCCTAGAATGCATTTTGAATCGATAAGAGAATCAAGTAAGGACTTCATCAACTACAGTCCTGTTCTAAAAACAGAAAGACCAAACTGCATCGTCTCATCTTCCAAAGCAATCCCATTCCTTAGAGTACAGTGGCTTGCATGCAGTTCTGACGCACCTCCCTCAATCACCGGCTCATTAATAAAAGTGTAAATCTTGATGACAAGCTGTGGAGGTGCCCGTTGATGTGAATCACGTGTGTTGGTGCAGGGCAACACCTGAAACATGCAGGGCACTGGGAAAAGGGTTGGGAAAAGCTGCTCAAAAGTATGTTCTCCCACGTCAAACTTGTTATCGACAAAAACAGCATTTGTCCTGTTGTGGAAAAGAAAGAAGTGAACGCAGACAAAGAGCTGCCTTGTGGTGGATTGAAGCTAGAATTGCACAGTGCAGTTTTTATCTAAAGAGGTCGACATTTGAAGTGGATCAGAAACACACTTGAATGTTATGCAGGAACAATATCCGTTGTTGTCTTTGGACAACTTTGATGAAATGTTTTGATCCACTTCCGATGTTGACTTCCGTTTTTCCCCTTCTAGCCACCCTCATTCTTGGTCTTACTTGTGATTAAATCTGTTGTCGGCCCTCTTCGACCTCAAGCTAACTTAAAGCCAATCAGCAAATGAGCCACGCTTATCGTCATATCTGAGAGGAACATACAGTTCTGCACTTCGGAGAGATATGCTCATCCTACCCTTCTACTATAAATGCAATTTAATACACACACTCACAGGCAAGGGCACTTAAACGTTTGTATGGCTGAGGGATCAACAAAACAACCTTGTGGACCATCTGTCTTATCAGCCAGGCAGTTGCTGATCGAGTTGGGCCGCTATATGAGCCCATCCATCTACTTACTATACTCCCCTGATGCTGTTCAGGGTTGTCAGGGCAGGAGCTTATCACGGCAGGCGTTGGGTGAGAGTTGAGGTACACCCTGGACTCTGAGCCAGTCCGTCACAGGGCTAAACAGAGAAAAATGAGTCCATTCATATACACCTTTCACAGACCGGAGTGACGAACTAAACTATCTAAATAATATTTCATCTGATTGTGGCAGAGAACCGTATTTAACACGTTGCATCAAAACTGAGAAGGGCTCGGAAATGTTTTATGACCTGAGGAAGATGAATGCTTGGGAATTAACCAAGCATAATGGAGCAAGTCAATATCGGCCCCATTAAGCCCCAAAAAATAGCCAATGAAGTTTCTGTATGCTGTGCAATTTGCAGCATGCAGCTGTAAAAAAAAAAAAAAAAAAAAAAAAAAAAAATCAAAATAAAACCAGATATTCCTGCAGATAAGACATGAAACAACAGCCTCGCTTATTATAAGTACACAAACAATGGCGAGTAAATCAACCTGGTTACGCACAAGTTTCATATTTACATCGTTATGTTTTTTATTTAGTTTAAATTTTGAGTTTCTGTTTCCCTAGAAAGCCCAAATGCACCTTATTCTCTAACAGAATATATAACACCTGCGATCTGCAGAGCAAAATGTTTTTGTTTCCCCAATAAAGACTCAAACATTCATTTTCATAATTCTTTTCCATTTGTAAGTACAGAAACACAGTTTACATGTCGTGGCGGGACTCTACCTGCATTACATGGTTTTTCCATGGTTTTGCTGTCTCTTGCTACATGATGATGTCCACATCCAATGTCTTTTGACAGAGTTACAGAAGAGAAACAGAGGATGCATTGCTTTACTGACACTCAGTATTCATCCAACACCATGTCTTCCACAGTCCCTTTTCTTTTCTAATTTGCTCTTGGGTCAGGAGAAACACGTGGTGTTGGTCAGAAAGAAATCTGCATTGTTTTGGTTTATGAATTTTAACATTCATGGACGCTACAGACGCGTTGCCATCCCTCATTTTTCCATTATTGTCACACTACTCTATTATGAAAATGTAAATATGATAATATGATAACAATAATCACAATATCAGAGAATACCGCATAATTCCTCATAAATTGATGCAGTAAGCTCTGCCATACTTTTTCATGCAGTCATTTCATATGGAAAGGGGCTGAAAATGGAGATGGGTTGATATACAAAGACAGATTTGATATATTGGCTGCATAACTGATCTTATTACTTTCATCTCTGGCTCATCACAAACTGTCAGTGAAACAAGGTGGAAAACATCATCGGACCATGTCAAATGAGTAATAAGCCAGGACAGTGGATACTGATTAAATTATACAATGCATAATAAGCTGGGTGCAAATGAGGTTTGCGGATGAATAGTTTTTTCAACAGGGGTGATGTCCATTCCAGCTGCGCTCCGTGGCTTAGCTGAAGAGCTGTCTGGCGGAGACGGTTCTCTGTGAACAGCATGCAATTAATGATGCCAGTGTTTATGTTCACGCTGGTAGGATGCCCCTTAGGTGAATTGGGATGATGCTCAAATGCTTATCATTAGCTTGTGGGGGAGAAAAGATATGTCGTACCTATTTATGAGTACAACATTAGCAGCAGGAACTGACAGAGAGAGATAAACAGGATGATTACTCAAAACTGAGTATTTCCTTTCCCATTGAATAAAAACATATGATGGGTGCTGTTTGCCTGGACTGAGTGAGCTTGGTAAAAACCAGTGGCTGTGAGAGGACTTGAACGTACAACAGGCTTGTTAAAGCAGCATTATTGTTGCTCTGATATTGTTCTGTATCCACCAACTATGAGGCTCATCTGCTGCAAACCAGCAAGTGATTTTGCGTGCAGTTCCTCGACTGACCACTAGGGGCTGGATCCAAAAGTGAGTCAATCTACAGCGTAGCTTCTACACTGACATGAAATTGTAGCATAAATAAACACATTTACAACCTAGTTTAAAAAACTGTTTTGTTCTTTATTGCTAGTTTCAACAACAAAAAAAAAAAAAAGATTTGCATCACAACAGGTAAAATGTATGCATAGTTATGAGGATGTTCACTTGACTGCTTGCTGGCATAACCAATGGTTAACTATAATCAGTTTAAAGACTTAGTTCTTATCACTGCCTTGACTTCTGACCTGTGCAGACCAAACAGTGCATAGTCAGTCATTCTTATTCTAAAGCGAACATGCGTTGTTTTCTGTTAACTGCACAAACAGGGCAGCAAAACTGCCTCTGGTCGGCCCGAGGAAGAAGCTTGGTGAAGCAGCAAGCTGTAGAAACCGTGCATTAGATGAAAGATTGTCACTAAAAGAAATTGTCACAAAGCTCAAACAGGTTTCTTGAAAGTGAGGTCACTGTACTGAAATGGCCTCTATACTCATCAGATCGCAATCTAATAAAGGCAATACTGAGATGTGGGCACACACATCCTCAAGATGAGCCGTATCAAAATACCCTGGATGATCCAAGATGGCATAGTGCCAAGCAACTGCTCATTCTTTAAGTGTGCCAAAGTAATCACAAGGAAAGCATTACATAAATGTTTTTTTTTTATACAACAGAGTATAAAAAAAGGCAGACACATTGTTCTCATGTGGGACTGGAAGGACCCAAATGCAGGAGCTTGTGAGGTGGCAGGAGTGACAAGGCAGTTTTTTATTTAACCAAAAAAGAAAAACACGACACAGACAGGAATCCTAAAAGAAATGCAAAATGCCTTCACAAGAAAAATAAAGCAAGACCAAATGATGAAAGGGGAGTGAGGCAGACAGGCGAAAGGGCAGGATGAAAAAACAGATGGTAATAAAGATAAAACAATAAATACTCAGAGGGGTTGACGAGACACAGGTGCAGACAGTCAGGAGAGATGCCACAAGGGATGCCCAACTAGAACAAGAGAAACCAAGAATTAGGCTTTTAAAATAAAACAGGAAATGCTTACAACAAGGCCAAACGTCAGGAAAAAGATGAAAAGAAACCCAAAGCCCCAATAGAAACCTTAGATTATGACACAAACAAAGCATTTCAGGCGGTCAAGTTGTGTCCTTTGTGGGAGAGAATAACTCCTTTAGAGTGGACTTTGGGCTTTCATGTGCATAATAGAATTATATATGCTACGAAATAAAATACAGAGTTTATCTCACTAGTGAACCAGGGACCTGTTTTAGAAAGTGGGTTATGTAGAGACTTTTAGTATGTTGAACCTGAACTCAGGGAAGCTCAGGGTTTTCCATTTCACAGATCGTGATGGATTAACCCCGAGTAAGAGTGTTCAGTTGAGCTGGTTTCAGAAACTGTGGGAACTTACATTCAGAGTCTGTTATCATGGTGTTTGACTCTGTGAACCAAACCTGGCCTACTTTGACATACCCAAAGTTACTTTCTGTCTTCCTTTTTTTTTTATTTCAAATCTGAACACCTGTTCTGAAACCCCAAACTCAAAGCTTCGTAACTCTTTTGTTTGTTGACTGAGTTAGTTTTTTGACTCGGAGTTCGTTGAACCTCCTTCAAACAGGCCCCGGGTCAAAATACCTCGATGATACCATTGGTGTCCAAAGACATGGACGCCGTTGATGCAGCAGCTCTGTACATTTTGTGCATACAAGCCTGATTGTGTTGCACGTAAGATGCAAGCAACTGTGTTGTTGTCATGCCCTGACTGTTGTTTTTCCCGCGGTCTACTCACTTCTGGAAGAGGGAGTCCCAGGCCAGTCAATAACGCAGTTAACTGTGGTTTGCGTAAACATGCGGGAATAGCTCGATTTAGAACCGCATTATCCGGTTCTAATGGCTCGAGAACTCCAGTTTGATTCGACTACAGCCTGAATAAGGTGGATACATGGCTTTTAAAACTTCGATGTCAGTCAGACTGAGGCAATAATTGGAGTTTCTCTTAGTGAATGTACTTAGTGTTTCTTACACAGGTTCCAGTCTTAGTTATAGGAAAAGAAAAAAAAGTCTGTGTTATATTGTAAATATGATGCCTGGTATACTTTTTAGGTTTTGCTCTCAGCATCTGAAAAGAGGATTAACAGAGCAGGAAGACAGCAGAGAAGACCACTCAACACAGTGACAAGCTGAACAAACATCCCCAACAGAGAGACTGAAAGACCAGGAGAGAAGAGAGAGGAGTGAGATAAGGATGATGGGATGCAAAGAAAGACTGCTTGAGAGCATATGAACAAACAGAGCAGATTTTGACCATAAGAGAAAAAGAAAAATCCTTCAAGCTATTTACTTTTCTCTCTCTTTGCAGGAAGGACACTTAATCCTTAGAGAGACACTAAGACTGTTGTTTTCGTTCATCCGTCCATGTCAATTCTGTCATTTGCATCCATTAGGACTTAATGTTGTTTACACCTGCAAATATTTAAAGGCTCTATTTCACAATGCTAAATTACTAAATTACTTGCTAGTGATCTTTATTAACATTGTGGTAATGTAATCAATTAAGGGCTATGATTAGGTTTCATTCATGCAACAGGCTTCAGATTTAACTGGAGTATCAGTCAAGTTTGAAATTTAAATGTGAATGAAAGCAGTAATTATAAGGACGGAGACTCCAGGGCTTAACAATGATGTTATTTAACACATGACTCACGGCTTCTAATTATATTGCAGCACAGCTTTGGGTTTTTTTTTTTAACCATCGGTGCATGAAAATGCCGTCTTCATTCATTTTATTTACTTTGCATACTATAGAGTGAGTCTCTTGCTTTAAATTCTGAAGATTAACAATAGGTACAAATTTAAAATTGATCTGTGATTCAGGGAATGAATCATTGTAACGGTAATGAAGATAAGCAGAAAAAACACAAGATGACCAGAGGAGGAGTTGAACGGATATGATACAACCCTACTCAGATGCTCCAGGAAACGAAATACCTCAAAGATTTATCGCCGCAGCATCACAGCGCCCGCAGTGCATCTCTGCTGCTGGTTGCGCAATTCCATAGGAGGGGAGTAGGCAACAGACAAGCCTCATGTTAGGCTATTTTAGTAGGGGCTTGTCAAACAGGACCGCAGCAGGAGCCTCCTCTGCCCCCCGGAAAGTTCAGATGGGACCACAGGAGCAGGCACAAGTCAGCCCACAGGCTCACACAACGACAAACAAAGACACAGCCGGGAGACTTTGGGTTCCTTGATTCCGTCATGGTCAGAGAACCAAGAAAATGTTATCACGTTCACATCACAATTTAATTGAGCATAACACTCAGGCCTTGTTCTCACAATTTCAGTGATACAATAGAGAGAGAGAGGCTCAGACTGTTGAGGGCAACTGGCAGCTTCACTGACATCCATCTAGCTGAACCTGTTACAGTTAAAGATGAAATACCAAAAATAGAGGAGAATGACAGATCACCACCTATACAGGCTTCTACTGAGTGTGCTGTACATCAATACTACAGCCTGGCCACAGAAAGAAAAGTTAACACTAACGTTTGTTTGACCACCTTTAGTTGTTTTGGGTTTTTTTAAATACACATTCACCATAGCATCATTTCAATAAGTTTATCCAATGTGACCAGATTAATTTCTGTCCAACGTTGAACTCATTTTTCAATTTTACTGACGATGGAAGAATCGGATTCCAACTCATCCCAAAGACTGTCAGTGAGGTTGTGGTCCGGACTCTGTGGTGGTCAATCCATGTGTAAAAATTATATCTCATGCCCCCTGAATCACTCTTTCACAACTTGAGCCTGATGAATCCTGGCATTGTCATCCTGGAATACGGCCATGCCATCAGCGATGAAAGAAATCTATTGATGAAAAAACCTGGTCATTTAGTATGTTCACGTCCTCAACTGACTCCACTGTACGGCCACATGGCGCTGCTGAACCCTGCCCTGACCAAGTAAAACCACCCCAGATCACCCCAGATCACACAGTTGGCATCAGGCATGACGGTTGCATTACTTCAACCACCACTCTTCTTATCCCGATGCGCCATCACATGACAGCTTTCTCGGAAAGTGCAGCAGAGTCTGCTTATCAGCAGACAGATCTTCTGTACAGTGTGTCACTGCAATCTCATCAGTGTGTAAGTTCAGTGTGAGTTCCTCTTATGAGTAAAATATCAGCCTCGGCTATAATGACATGCACTTCCTCTCCGGTTATTTATGACACAGTAATCATTTCAGGATAATGTCAGCAGATCTTTTAGTTGATCTTTTAGACCAATCAAAATGCAGAACACATAGGTTTATGCCAGTAGTTACTATTTCTCATAGTGATCATTTTTGCCAACAGAAGCTGAGTTGGTAGCAGAAAGCTAAAAAAAAGATGATCTTTCTTTTGATTCAAGGTTTGCGTTTGCAAAAGAGCGTAAAGGAGACTGAGGAGATCAGAAAGAAACTTCTAGACACGTTAAAGGTCAAGGAGACCATCCCCAAGCAGCTTGATGTTCCTGTGACTGCAGTTGTAAATCTTATTCAGAAGTGTAGGATCCCTGGGACTGTAGCCACCCTCCCTGGATGTGGCCACGGGAGGAAAAAATGATGGCAATCTGAAGAGATGGATAATACGGATGGTAACCAAAGATCCCAGAACAACTTCCAAAGAGATTCAAGGCGGACTCCAAGGTCAAGCTTCATAAGTGTTAGATCACATCATCTGTCAATGTATGGACCAAAGTGGATGACTGAGGAAGACTCCGCCGTTAAAAGAAAATGATCAAAAAGCCAGACCGGAATTTGTCAAGGTACATATCGAGAAGCCACAAAGCCTCTGGGACAATGTCCTTCTGTCAGACGAGACAAAACTCTGTGCAAAAACAAAACATTCAAAGTGAAGGAGACTGTAGCTACCGTGAAACATCTACCCATAGTCAGAAAAACTGGTCTCAGTCACAGGTTGTCCAACAGGATAATGGCCGAAAACTACACCTGAAAGCGTCAAGACTGGGTGAGAATAAAATATTGGATTATTCTGAAGTCCTGTTGAACATCTGAGCTGAAACATGCAGTCTGGAGAAGAAACCCTTCAAACATTAGACCCCTAGAGCAGTGTACTCACGAGATGTGGATCAGAGTACCCGTTTACAAGTGACAGTGTTATAGAGTCACAGAAATTCCTAGATTGCGGTGATCGCCTCAATAGGTTGCTCAACAAAATACTAAATTATGGGTCCCATTATATATATATATTTTTTTGGGGGGCTAGTGTGTTTATTTTGTGTCTGTTAATACTGTAAATATTGGTTCTGTCTTGCATATACTGTGTATATTTTTAATGCTCCAGCTATTACTGTATTTTACTGTTTTTTTTAATGGAACTTTGTTTCCTCGATTGTTTGCACAAACCTGGCGAATAAAGTTGACTGATTCAGATGTTCAGTTAATTAATATTACGTTTGTCAGTATCCCGGTGACCCGCTGGGTTTTACCTTTCTTTAGTAGAGGCAAAAACAGCTTTGTGATGAAATGGTTCATATGAAAACTAAAGACGTAGAGTTCCAGAAAGGAAGTGAACATGGACGGTTTTTCAGATGTGCAAGTTAATTTTCTTTAATTGTGACAAAATGGAAGTGTGCTCCTCTGCTTCGACCGCCTACTGTTCATCAATAATTCAATAAGACTGCTTTGGCGCATCATATGCCTCAAAAGACTGACCATCGCAGGGAACATTTAACAGTATTAAATCTGGCAAATGTCTACATAGTCCTTTAGGAAAAACAACAAAAAAAAACAGCACGTCTTTTATTACCTCCTTCTAGCCTCAAATCATGTATGATGATGTCATGACTTCTTCATGCCAGAATATGAAGCCTGCTAATTTTGAGTAAATGCAGTTACATTATAAAAAAATATACATTTTTCTACAACTTTGTTATTTACCAAATACTATTATTTATTTTTATCCATTTCATTGTAATTATTCTAAATATTTTATCCATTCTTTATACTTTTGAAGGCCTAACTTAGATTTTATCCTGCGTTACCTGAATGTTCCTCTGTGAGAAATTTTTAACTGTTTTTGAAATTACTTTATAGAACAACGTTAAATTACTTTTCATATTCCTTTTAAGTAGGCAAAAAAAAAAAAACCTTCGAAAATGAACCTAGCAGGTTCAAAGAAATGGCATCATGTTCCATCAACACCTTCAAACAAAAAGTGGAAACTCACAGCCACACAAACCAGTTCCAGTACAACAAACGGTCTTTCCCCATTCTTACCACGGAAACTGAGTGAGGCAGTCTTTGTGCTGCTGCATCTGAGTGCATATCTCATGTCGGCCAGTATGTTAATAAAATACCAGAAAGAGTTGGACGACTCGGCCTCTTTCAGTAGAAAATAAGCCGTGGGGGAGATAAATGAGTCATAGGATCTCAGGAGACGGCGCAGACACATCTGTGAGGACACAATAGTGATGGCTATTGCACTGCTCTGAAAAGGATAGGACATGGGGTATGAACCTCCCACAGTGCAATGTATGGATGTCACCGCCAGAAGCTAGTTCACTTGACACAGATGTGTCCGATCTGAAGAGTCGCTTAAGCATAAAAAAAAAAAAAAAAACATCTGTAGGAAACATTTGTCGGATTACAGTGAATTAAATATAGTGAAAAGGTGCAGCATTGCAAACTTAGTACAGCTTTTTTAGTCTGAATAACAGCTACACAGAGCCCAGATGTGCTCGTCTCAGTCCTTGAAAGACCACCGAGGCTCCACAGGAGAATACATGCATGTATGTTAGTGCAAAACAACCACTGGCTGTTGCAGTGTAGGGGGCAAGAGCAACGTTCCTACAGTATTACCCTGGGAGGAAACAAAAAGTACTCAGCCGTTAAGATAGGGAACAGGATAAAGCAGACATGCTTAGAAATAAGGGGAACATGACTGTGTTTAAAAACTTTAAACATTAGAAGAAATAAAAACAAAAAAATATCCTGGAGTGTATTGTTCTCATTTCTGCTCTCAGGTTGTTGCATTCAGTGCTCCAGATCTTCAGAAAAACAAAAAAACAAAAAAAAAAAAACAACCCATTGTAACCCAAGAGAGGCTTTCTATCACACAACCTCAAGGCCAAGGCTTTTAGGTGTGTCTTTATGTTTAAATAGGTCATGTTGTTTGGCCAACAGGCTTGAGGGAACTCTCTCTTTAAAAAAACCAAGTGAAAGAACGAAACAAAGGAAACAGCTAGAGGTAAGATTACTAAAGGTCTGCCTCTGTGTGCACGTTTAAGCATGTGTGTTTTAGAAAAGATCACGTTCCCACGTTGAGGACTTTCTGAAGTTCTGACTGTGTCAAAGTTTTTGTTGTTTATGTGAGCCTTCCTAACACAAAAACTGAAGGGGGTGAAAGTTGATGGTTAAAAATGATTATTAGGACTGCTTGTGTTTGAAGCACAGATGAAACATTCCAATGACCTCCAAGCATTTAAAATTGTGTTTCTGTTAACCAGTTAATGGTGATCCTCAACTTTCTGCTAAACTGAACACAGAACATCCGCCGATCCTGTGACTTAGGTTTTCGAAGTAAATGCACAGCCCTCTAAACTCTGCACTGCAGAACTGGCTTTGCTCAGAATGATTCCAGCACGCGTTACATGGAGTATGATTCTCCGATAACAATCTGCACATACGCACAGTCCAACGACATCCACAATACGATGTTAAAAACTTGACCCTTCAATGCAACAATGATAAATCCAACTCTCCGAGCAGGAGGACAACTCTTCACATTTGTGGCACTGCATTTCAAACTTGGATGATGTATAACTTGGATGCAGCTGCTCGGCCATGGAAACTCATCCATGAAGCTCTCTGCACACTGTTCTTGAGCTAATCTGAAGACCACATGAAGTTTGGAGGTCTGTAGCGACTGACTCTGCAGAAGGTTGGCAACCTCTTCACACTATGCGCCTCAGCATCCACTGACCCTCCATCAGTTTACATGCCCTTCCACTTTGTGGCTGAGTTGCTGTCGTTCCCAAACACTTCCATGTTCTTTTAATAGAGCTGACAGTTGTTTGTGAAATATTTAGGAGCGAGGAAATTTCACAACTGGATTTGTTGCACAGGTGACATCCTATCACAGTTCCAGGCTGGAATTCACTGAGCTCCTGAGAGCAACTCATTCTTTCACAAATAGTTGTAAAAACAGTCTGCATGCTGAGGTGCTTGATTTTATACACCTGTGGCCATGGAAGTGACTGGAACACCTGATTCCAGTTATTTGGATGGGTGAGCGAATATTTTTGGCATTATAATGTATCAGTGTGGCACATATGTTGTTTATGCTGCTTCTAGGCTGCATACGTATATTCACTGACTTTTGAGTTTAGTGTAAACCATGGATTATAGTGTTAGTGAATGATAATATTTTTAGTGGAGTGAATCTGAAGTGATGAAGTGAAGTGAATCTGATGTAGTGATGTATTTTGTGAGATGCACAAACGTGTGAAAAGAAGGGTGAAAGTCCAGAGTGTATGTTGCAGCACAGTTTGAGCCACCACATGACCTGTGTGAATGCTGTATTCAGTTAAGACGGGAGTTGAGTTAAGACCATGAGGTTCTGCACTTAAATTAATTTAAATGTTGGACTGCCTAACTCCACAGTGTGGTACAGCAAGCGCCGTGAGCTTTGACATGTTTTATGCAACTGCTGTTGCCCCCATGTAGCATGTTTCCATGCAATCCTCTGAAATTGCTTTGACTTTAATTAAATGTAGACTGGCAGGTTGAAAAAGAAACATAAATAGAGAAGCTGAACCTGCACATTTACAGAAAAGATGGTAGCCAGAGCTGGGGTTGTTCAGGGAAACACACCTGCTCCGAAGCTTTGAAGAGAAGATGAAAGAAAGCCCTCTTTCTTATTATAGCACTTTGAACAACATGTCAATGCATGCTGGATTGGATGCACAACATGTTGCGACTAATAAAAACACACAAATAGAAATATTTGAAAAATTGACTGTTACTGTGAAATATTTTGGGGAAATGCCACAGATATACATAAAAGGAAAAAAACCAACAGGATCATAAGGTCAGCCGGTAGCAGCAGAAACAAACGTGTCCTGATGTCCTCATCACTTCTTTTACAGTCCAGCTTTTTATATTTGGTCTTTTCTCTCTTTGCAGCATTTTTTTTCCCTTATATGCTTCATACGTGTTGTCAAACTCATAAACACCCTGCAATGCTTTACTCCTCTGAGCTATGAGGTGTGTGCTGCGCCATTCCATCCCACATCTCACATTACAGCCTCCCTTGTGGGAAGTGATCCTCGAATTGCTGTCTTTTCCCCTTTTTTTTTTTTTAAACTGGTGTGCATTGAAGCACAGCACACAGTGCATCTCAGCTATGCAGCGACCGGCTAGCTGGATGTTGAAATGTTGCTTTGAATCTCAGTTTCTGTCTGACAGGCTGACACATGAGGGGAGAGGGCCAGGGAGAAATCCCAAACTGGATTTATTTTTTTTTCCATCTCAATGGCTCTAACTGCTATATTTTGCCCTAAACAGATTTTAACAGAATAAGGGTTATGTGCTGTTATATTTAGTCATAGCTGTAAATGACTAAATATAGTTCACAGAGAGCGAGAGAGGAAACCTGGTTTTATTCTCAATAAGATTATAACTTACTCACAATAAGAGCAGATCTAATGCACAGGGTTTTACAATGATTCCTGCATTAAAAGCTGATTTTTTTTTTTTTTTTCCGGAACAATGAATCCTGGAAATGCCCAAATCCCCTAACTCCTGCCATGTACAAATAGCACAATAAGACCAAATGTAAAAGTGTATTTTATTCACAGGTCACTTATGATGAATCAAGCAGACATTATCCGAGACCCTGAATGTTGCAAATAAATCACGCATGACAGGATGATACGGTGTTATCTTAACTCTCAATGCATTTTAAAAGCCAGGAATTAGAAATCGGAACGTTTCCACCAAGTCTCAACAGAAATTCATAGGATGCTGCTACACCTAGTGGACTTAAGGCACAACTACAATCATTTTAAGTCGGGCACGGAGCTTTCGCAGCACCTTACTTATCCTTTTTTTTTCCAATCTAAATCTATTAATTAAATTTGAAAAAAAAATTATGACAATAATTTTCATCACGTGATGGTAAAATAAAATGCAAAAAGATACTTTTAACGAAGTTTCTCATATTTTGTAGGTGCATTGACATACTAGCTGGCTGTGAGATGATGTCTATTCATTCGCATCAGCTCTGAGAAGATTGACTCATTAAATAAAAAAAGAAAAATAGAATGTATAAAATGAGGGATGAAATCAACAGCCATGGTCCTGAGGGATAATGGAAATGCCCTCTTTTAATGGTTTTCATTTGCTATCTGTCCTGCGCTGCAACTCAGAAAGGAAGGACTGTTCCTCTTCAAACACAATGAGGCAATGATCTAATTCAAACGGCTGAAGTCTCATACAATCTGACTTCAGAAAGCATTTTTCTTCTGCAAAGAGGAGTGTAAAGCTTGATCGCCATCTCCTCCATTGTACTTGAGATTGAAAAGGAATATCATTACAGCCAGGATGAAGAGGAAAAAACTATTACTGGGTCTAAAAGCTCCAAATGTAGCCATGCAGGTGTCGCACGATGAAAAAGTTGAAAGACATCTGGACTTTTAGTATCTTGTGAGTCTCAGTGTTGCAAATGGGCACGAAGAGACCACAATGAACTCTGAGCTGAGTGAAAACATACACCTTTGAATGGAAAAAAGAAGAAACATATCACTCAAGCAAGTATAACTGGCAACAAGAGCAACCTGGATGTTGTTGAAGGAGTTTAAAAAAACAGAGCAAGCCATCCTCTGGTGAATCTTGGAAAGATGCCCACATCGCTGGTAAACTGTCAGCTGTTTGGCTCTTTCACTGCTTCAGCTACATCAACTTGGCATCCACACCATTTCTCAAAACACAGTTCTTAAAAAAAGAAAAGACATAACTATGAAACAAATGTGCATATCTTTCTTCTGTTGATTTTATTACCATTAGTGTTCACTTTGTCAGATGTTTTACAGTAAAAATAAACCATTTGAAACTGAGACCATGGTTATAGGCCAATGGAAACAACTAAGGACCTTTCTATCAGCTTAATCTTTGAGTAAATTTCAAAATTGTAGGGTGCAAATGGACTGTGAAATATGAGTTAATGGTAACAAGCTTTCCCCAATTTACACAGGGAGAGAGACCAGCTCTGTCTGTTCTGTTATCAGTGAGTCTGTGCAGATAATTTCACAGCGTTTTGGAGTTGGAACTCTGGGACAATTAAACTAGTAATTGTACCAGGGACGGCCTGGTACGCTGCCATGCAGCAGAGTTCACAGTGCAAGATTTACTTCATCTGAACTATGGACTTCAAACATAAAGCTCATATCAAACATAAATCTCCAACTCTAAAATCCAAGAGCGATGTGAAACACACATGTTCACAATTACAGCGAGAGTTGTTGTTTGCAGAAAACAGTCAATCTTATTTTGTGAACATAATTTCAAAATATTTAAGGGACATTTGAGCGTATAAATATTCATTTAAAAGTGCAATGTCTCTTCACTTTGGCCACCTAGTTGTGCATCCAGCCATAAACTGTAACAGGTCCTCATTCACTTCCCTTTGTGCATGAGGGAGGCAAACATTCAGACAATATTACACCATGTTCTCAATCCCTGTGGAGATTTCTGAAGTTGTTTGGCACCTGAGTTACTAAGAGGTTTGATTAATATGTTTTGGTTTATCACGCAGCTTATTTCCTTCACAGAGTCCCTTAAAAAAAATTATTTTATCAGTTCAATATAACGTCTATTATGGATATCCCCATCAATAATGGGATAAAACTGTGTCATTACTGTCGTTAAATCAGCTCTGATTTAAAATCTTTAAAGTCAATGAAACAAAACGACCACATTCTGTGTTTAAAACATGTTTGACATTTAAGACTGCAATACTGTTGTCAAATGAGCCCCTAGTGTGGCCACTTTGCGCAGCCTTGAGCACAGCTGTCAATGCCAGGTTGGAGCGAAACAACTGATGATCAAGAGATGAACTCCATTGTGCAGGGCTGGTACTGCTCAAAGAAAACGTTTTAATTTATAACAGCAAGGTTGGGGAAATGGTATATACTTCCTGGGAGACTAGAAGAGAAGCAGCTTCAGCTGTTTGTAATTCCGGCTCACGGTGCGATGGGAATAATTAGGAGGAGGATTATTCGTCACAATACGTTTGGTAAAACATGTTCTGGAAGGATAGCACCTGTAATGGGCTAAAAACTACCTGCTGTGAGCATTTGTGAGGATAAACACAGCACAAGGAAGGGAATGTGAACAAGAGCGCCTCCTGCTGGAATACGAGTAAACAAGATGAGGCAGATGACCATTAAAGGAGTCGGTCACTGTGGAAAACATCAATCAAAGTTATAGTATTACTAGACTGCTTCAGGCTAGCTCTGATACACACAAAGATTAAAGGAGTAGAGGAAAACTAAAAGCTTCATTTAAAGAATAAACACAACAACACCAGCCTTTGACAATGCAGATATGATGCAAGGGGATATTAAAAATAAATACAATATGTGTCATACGTGAATGTTTTGATTTCCATGGAAATATTTACTTGCAGGCCATTCATCAGTCCAAATTGTCATTCATCTGTTGAGTCAGTCAAGAAAGACCCCCCAAAAATAAGTAAAGACATCCAGATGTTGCATTCAGTCACTGATGGCGGCATATTTGCAAACAACAAGCAAGTCCTGAGTTGATGTATTATTATCCTCTTCCACTGAGTCTTGCGACATTAAAACTCATACGTTCCTCAGCAGAAGACAAAAAATAAAAATAAAAAACAGCAGGAAGCTTCAGCTCAGCCTCAGATCGTTGTAGTCATGCGGTGCATGATTTAAAAGACAGTGTATAAATCTGCCTCCTCTTAGGAGAGGTGAAACAGGTTATAGCCAACCTGTGAGCTGTACATGGCCAGATAGGCAGCAGGGAGCACGGGGCCGCGGCTGTATGAGCAACCCAGTCTGTAGAGCCCTGCTGGACCAGACTGCAGGTTACCACTGTGAGGGAAAGCTGAAGATGCAAAACCCGTGTAGAATACAGTCTTGGACCCAATCTCAGCTGCTATCTTGAGTTTCTCCACCTCTGCCTCCTGAAGCCTCTTGGCTTTGGCTCGCCGGTTTTGGAACCAGATCTTGACCTGGGTTTCTGACAGTGACAGTGAGGAAGAGAACTCGGCTCGCTCTGCGATGGATAAGTACTGTTTCTGATTAAATTTCTTTTCCAGGGCGAGCAGCTGCACCGTGGTGAAGGGGGTCCGGGGCTTGCGGTTGGTTTTGTGCTTTCTCAGGGAGCACACCGACGCAGCGCGCTGAGGACTGAACTGTCCTGGAAGACACAAAGGACATGAGATTGTTCACTTTGACAGAGTCAGTGAAACATGAAACTGAGTGTCATATAGAAATAACTGATGTATCTGGAACCGCTTATTCAGTTTTTTGACTGAAACTAAAATTGTTAATACAAGAGGAGATTTTTTTAAATATATATATTAATTAACTGTTAACATTCTTATTCCCATGTCTCTTTATCTGTATAATAGTTATTCTTCAAATAAGACAGATTTGAAAAAAAAAAAAAAAAAAAGTTTCCGGAAAAAACAAACGGCTCTAAAAACCGGTCACTTACTAGTTGATGTTGGCATCTTAACTGAACTGGATATACCAGACAGGTTGTCCGTCTTCGACGGTTCCGATTTAAAAGCTACTAATTGTTGAGAAGTGTCATCCGGCCTGTGCGCGGCGTAATTTCCTCTGCCGGTGTCGGCTACAGATGGCCTCCTGTCGGAGATGAGCGCGTCGACGCTGAAGGACAGACGCGGCACCTGCTCCGCGCGCCTCGTCAGCCTGGCGCTCGTCTCCACATCCTCGTCTGTGGACAACTCGTCCTTTGAGTCTCCAGGGGGAAACATGCTTTCTTTTCGGATTCAAATTCTAATTCAATGAGTGCATACAACGCATGCTTTCTTTTTTTCCTTTCTATTATATGTATAAATGATACGGAGTTCAAACATGCAACGTCGAGCCGGATTGAAAGTCGGAGTAACTTCTGTGGAGCTCTCACAAAGTTGATGCTGGAAAAACTTTGGCTGGCACCAGAGACTTTCCGCCAGATGATCCCAAATCTGGAGGAGGACTTGTGATTGGACGGTGAGTCTGGGGTAATCGTCCCTCCCCACGATCCCACCCCCAGCACCCCCCTCCCAGACTGGGAGTCATTTAGCAGTAATTACTGAGGAGGCGATTACTTGTTGAAATCAGCTCACGATGTTTTTATCATAAACACCGATGTTAGTACGTCATATTTCTTTAACACTGCAAATTGACAGTAAACGCACACGCAGGTCTGCTTCATCGTGCGTTAATAGATGACTACTTTTTTGTTTTGTTTTTTCGTATGAGACTAAGGCCTGGTGCCAAACCTTGCTTGTATATGTAAATCATTCCCCTGTCTCCTCAAGTCGATCTTATCCGGGGAATTGGCATGATGGATTGGCCTGGCTGTGTCATCATGGCTCCAGAATGAAGAGCATCAGAGAGGAGTCTATCTCGACAGCTGCAGCCCCACTTAACAATACCTGACAAAGCTCCTAAATCAAGCCCCAGCTTGCAAGGCCCGACACACCAGTTGTGGGAGTAATCACAATAGTAATCAATGAGAGTCATGGTGCTTTTAAAATTCAGACATTGCTCTACAGCAACCAGATGCTTAAATGTGTTGGGAGATGGATTATGGTTTGGGGCAGGCTTTAAAATGACTGTCATTACATTGTTATTAGTAACACCTTGTAATTAGGTCTGTGGAATCCGGTTCTTTTAAGCAGGATTTAACGGTAATGATGGAAAATTGCTACTTTCCTGATGTGTATGGCGCCCGCTGCGATTAGTCTCAGTCTCTGCCCTGACAGTGGAGACAGAGGCGTCTATGGCCCGTTTGAATCTCTACCAGCAGGCTTCCAGAGCGCCAGGAAACATCACAAGGAGTACAACCACAGCTCTGACCTGCTAAAACTCTCCAACCTATACCTACTGAGGGACTAAGGTATGCAACCTCCAGAAAACCAACCAAAGACTGCATCGTTAATAAAACCAAACAAAGATAGAAGATGACACAGTTTAATTCAATTCTAAGTGTGATATCGTGTTCAGTCAGCCAAGATGCATACCCAGAGGTTGATGCAAAGTGTATGTGTTTATTGCAAGTTGTATGTTGCACATCGTTCCTAATTGGCTTCGGTTCTCTCAGATATGGCCATTTGTCTTCTGCGTTCCTCTCATACACTGGTGTCCACACAGATAAAGGCTTCCTGCGAGGGGACTGCAGTGTGCTGTCCTGAGCTCTGTAATCAGCAGGATTACGACAGTAGTCCACATTTGATGCAAAACGCTCAGGCAGCATGAGCTCACTCTAAAATGAACACATGCAAGTTGTAGCACGATTCGCCTACAATCAGTCTTTTCCTGGCCACATGGCAAAGTCACACACGCAAAGGTTGACGGTGCAACAAGGAATATGGTAGATTACTGTCTATAATCATCTATCTGTTTAATTTGAGTGCAGGATTCAAAACTCTGGCTTTAAACTCAGAAAATACCCTTCTGCGCTCAGATTCACTGCTGCCTGCATAAATGAGCTCTTCTCATTCACTTAAACCATCACGATCAAGATTTATAACTCAAGATTTTTGTCATACAGCCTGTCAAAATCTACAGGCAATGGTGATGTCAGATATGAAAATTGACATTACCCTTTTTCACGGCCGTGCATTTTTTTACCTCACAGATTTGTCTTCAGACTGTTACTGATTACTGGCATCCACATACACTATATGGCCCAAAGTATTCGCTTACCTGCCTTGACTCGCATACGAACTTAAGCGACGTCTTGAAATTATGCGACTAGATTTGTTGCACAGGTGGCATCATATCACAGTTCCACGCTGGAATTCACTGAGCTCCTGAGAGCGACTCATTCTTTCACAAATAGCTGTAAAAACAGTTTTCATCCCAAGGTGCTTGATTTTATACACCTGTGGCCATGGAAGTGATCGGCACACCTGATTCCCATTATTTGGATGGGTGAGCGAATACTTTTGGCAATATAGTGTGTGAGAAAAGTATATTCCATCCACTAACATTTTTTTCACACATCAGTAGTCAACCTGCACAGACTTATGACAACATAGCAGCAAACAGACGGAGATTCCTGCACAAACAGTCCTTTTTAAACCCTTTTTGCACACATACAAAGTTAAATTTACCATGGTTCATCTGTATGGACCTCATCCACACTCACACTTAAGTGATACAGGATTGTATCATTAAGATTTACAAGTAAACAGAGAAAAGTATGCGAGCAGATGTTTGTAAAGCACACAAAAGAAGACCAAGTGAAGGGGAAGAGCTCAGAGAACTGGACATTTATAATAAGCAGCCGTTTCAGTAATTTTCTAAACAAACAGAATTTCAGTGTGTGTGGGCAGAGTTTTGAGAGCGAGTACTTCAATATCTGAGAGTGCAAACAATCTCAAATTGAAAAGATATAATCCTAGATAAATGTTGTAATATATGAGGATTAAGAAGTTATCGTTCTTGTTTTGGACTGATTGGAAAACATGTAGCAGCTGTGCCCATCAGTTTTACTTCATGCAGTCTCCCGAATCACTGCACCACATATTCGTCCCAACGACGAGTTTAAACCTCACCCCACCCCCACACAAATCAACTAATGGCTTTGTACGTCACTCTGCGTCCCTACAGGTTTATGGTGTGCGGTGTGAGTGGACACTCGAGGGCTGCACTGGTTGGAGTGGGTTGATTTTATTTTGCTGAGGGTGGGAGCAGTCCCAACCTAGATAATGAAGTTAAATAATGTTGAACATAAAATTCTGGAAAAAAAAGAAAAAGAAAAAAGGAGCCTATTAAGTGATAGAAAATTAAAAAGTTAAATAAAATACTGAGTCCTCATTCTGTCAATAATCAGCAGCCAACAGCACCGTCAAGTCGCTTTCTGTGTTGTGAGCACCACTTAATAATAGATGCTTTCAAAGATCACAAAGCATTTTTACGAAGCTTTTTTACTCAGTTCATTATATATTTCTTTTAAAAATGACAATGAGGACAAGCTGAGGTCTAAAAACCACCAACAAAAACTTTTTTTTATACCCTAGTATGCCCCAAATAAAAAATAAGTCAATCTATACCATTAAATGTTAACACGAAAACAATACTAGAAAAAGTTTATTTCATATATATTGTCTCAGAGTACATTATAAAACATAGTGACTCAGTTGCATTGTCAGTCAGCAAAAAAAATAAAATAAAATCCCATTTATTCACTGTGATAAATAGAGACCATCCATTCAATCAACTGTTTATTGAGCTCTTAGTCTGGATTGTGCTGAAATCATTATTACTTTATTATTATACTCACTGCAAGAAACACCACAACAAAATTACTGAGCTAAAATTATTATCATCAAAGTCTCCAAATGTGATGGCATACCCGCTGGTTAAACATCCAGAAATCTATCACCTAACTAAAGTCCTGCAGTTGTGGGAGTGCCAAGCAGACGCACGCATGGAGGGGGCGTTGAAAGAAATAAATGTAAATGTAGCAGAGTGAGAGGCATCGTTGAAATGTTCCTACACAGCAATGAATGCAGTGGAAAGTCTGGTGTCAAATCCTTCACGTTAACGTGTCCGGGATTAAAACATCTGCTGTTTACAACCACTGCAGTCTCCTCTCCCGAACTCTTACTACTCTGTCTGCAGTCTTTTTCCTGCACAAATTGTCTTAAATCTGCACAAAGGCGCCTTGGTGCCCAGGATAGGCTCCTGCAACTACGTCCAGTTCTGCATTCTTGGTACTGCCACCACATCAGCGCTCCAGGCGCCTCCATTTTATTTGCCTGCGATCTCGCTTCCCTCTTGATCAACATGGTTAAAAAAAAAAAAAAAAAAGTCCCCCATCTTTTTCATTGTCAGTTACTTTAGACGTGAAATCTGTGTTTTAAAGGGTAAAACCTTACTGGAAAATCTTAAGAAAATATAAAAAAAGACAATAAGACTTGAGCTGCCGCAACAGGCTGTAAGTATCTGCATACTGGTAGTCTGCCCCGTAACTCTGTGTATGGTGTACTATAATGTACTATACTGCCCCCTGTAATTTACCACCAGTACAGTTTATTTGTGTAGAGTTTTTTTCAGTAAGCAGGTGCACGTGTGCAGCAGCTGTAACCCAACTATCAAGGCAGACTAGTCTAATGTCTTTTGGTCACGCCTGCATTTGTTTATGCCATCAAAAGCGTGGGGCGTGTATGCACAGTGGAAATTAAATATAAACGTGATATGTGCTTCTCTTTACCTCACAAACAACACCAGCGCTCTCAGTGAAGAAATGGCTTTGGTGCAATAAAAGGGGAAAACCCACAATATACTATAGGATGATGACAAACTGCCCAACTGTAGATCTTGCACATAGTTTTAGCAACGTCTGCATCCGCCTCAGCCATTGGCTTGTCTCATTGCAGTGTGGTGTTCAAAGGCTCCAAAGTTAAACCCTCTAACTACTGCTACATACAGCAATCCGCAGCGTTTTCCACTGTAGCCATCACATAACAATCCAGACCAAATCAATATTTCATCTAAAGACAGTCAAAACAAACAACTCAGGAATAAAAATGACCCAATCATGGCCAACTTCAAGATAACTGGTGTTTAATGTTGTTTTAAGTACAGGACAGGATTGATTACAGCTAAATATAAAGCCTGCTCTTAGAATGATTTCCCAAATCTAAAGAAGGACGCTATATTTGGCGAGCACTTTGGCCCGGCTGCCTTTAGATTATCCCTGAGTTATAAACCTGACACCCACCACTCCCAAACACAGTTTATTTACTAAGAACACACCACAGCCGTACAGCAGTGCTTTCTAAGGTTTTAATATCATTACTACGTGTTAATTTTTCCCTTTTTAGTTTACTAAATCCCAGATCCAAAACCACAAAGAACAGAAACAGTGTTGTATATTCAACTCTAAAACAGACACTCGTGGGACAGATTAAACAAAAAGAGAGAGCTACAAGACGCTGCCGCTTCTGCAGCTCTACCCCAATGACAGCGACGTGATAAATGAGCACAAGAAATGTTGTGAATTAGACTTAAACGGTCTGCAAGCAAGACTAAGGCAACAGTCATCTTTTTCCAGAAAAACTGACTATACTATATATCTCTTGGTAAAAAGTCCGGAGGCTGCAGTGTCCATGATTTACAAAATAAGAAATTCCTTTTTTTCCACTTACCCTCGGTCCATGTGAGCGAGCGTGGTTCCAGTGGTGCAGCATTTCTTCTCCTTGGATGATGTTTTTCTTTGCACAACAGCATTTCCAGTTTACAGAAGCGTAACTTGTACTTTGATCTCTGTGATTTTTACGTTTTGAATGCAGTATTCTATGAATTTGGATTAAATGATCAGTATGACTATCGCTACTCTCTTAAACTGATTCAGTCATCGTCATCTGCCATTTGGTTTAAGTATTTTGAAACATGCTTTTAAAAAAATGTGCTACCCTGACTCATTACAGGCGGGGGAGTCGAACCAGGAACCTTCTTGCTGTGAGGCAGCAGTGCCAACCACTAACCAAGTAATAATAATAACAGTAACAATAAAATCAGGACTTTCAGGTCCTAGTTACCGTCAACAGTCTCCGTCATCGTCACATACACCAGCAGCTACCATTCAGCTGATTCCAAAACCATTTTTCAGTTCTTCAGTGTGAACTTTATTCAGAAACTCCCAGCAGGTGAAGCACACCATTGCTCCTGTCCACTTAGCACAGCCAAGTTGGGATAAACTTCCTTTGGTGTTTTGCTTTCCAGTGACTGTGTTGTTTCATTGTTGTCCATTTGGTTCCCTTCCTATTTTGCTGTTTAATGTTTTTGCCAGGTTTTTGTGGTTAGGAGAACATATTTATATTTGTCAAAAACATACAGTACAGAGTGTCAACACACCCTCTGGATCTGAGCTGAGACATTAAAACTATCAAGGTTGGATCCAGTTACTTTTCATTGGCCTCACCGGCCAGGCGGCAAGAGGCCGCGAGTTACTGTCCATCCCTGAAAGCTCTTTCTGCGTCTGTACGCTTCACTCCAGATGACCTTACGGTTTCAGCACAGCCCTAAGTCTGTCTGACTGACATTTCCACGTCGATGAAAGAACAACACCTTCCATTAAACCTCTCTAAGACAGATCTTTTACTCAATGTGTTCTTCAAAATACACGCAAGTTTGATTAAATTGACTTCCATGAGAGTTTGTTCTGTAACTGTACATGCCACTACTGGTGTCCCTTTTTAACTTGTTTAACTATTGTCATTCGTGAGTACTTCCTTAAACAGCAGTGACAAATGACAAAATATGGATCTTCCCATGATTCATCAATCCAACATAATATCAATGTAACCTTCACATATCAATTCAAACAAGGCTGAAAAAGAAAAAAACAAGACTAATGACAGTTTTCCTTCTCAGATCAGGCTGTGTCTGTCTCTCGGGGTTTTTAATTATCTGCAAGGCCACGCAACTGTTGCCAAACGGAGTTTAAACATCACTGAGGTGCCACATTCTGTCATTTATCTTCCAAAGTTACTGAAAAAATAAATGAACATTGTTGTTTTTCCTTCTTTTTACATATAATGTCAAACGTAGCCTCCTGTGTGCTGAAACAGATTCTAATAAACCGCCTCACTCCTGCTATAAAGTCTCGCTTTGGCCACTGTTCTGCTCTTCTAGGAGGTTTCCCATCATGCACTGCGAAACCGTCAGACGGTAAACAACGCAGCACCACAACCAGTGTTCAATCAACTAAAGCCTCAAGGCTGCTCCTTATTTGTGAGTCACTCTGAATAAAAGCTTTTGCTGAATTAAAAGTACGTTTCTAAATGTAAAGTGTCTACAAATCAGAGCCAACTATTACAAGTCATTTAAATACGTAGGTAGGAGCAAATGCATGTCCACAAGCTATTTCCAATATATTATATTTTTTATTTATATAATAAATAAAAAATAAAACAACTGATAAGGCCTCTGTTTGTCTGTATTCCCTCTTCTAAACATTGTATCTAACACATAAATACACAAATACAGGAATTTAAAATATCTTGAATCATCTCTCAAGAAAAGCAGAAGCACCTGATGTTAAATAAATGCTTTTGCCTATAAAAAAAAAAGAAGACAATTTGAATTTTATAGGTGCAAAAATAAGAGAAGGTGCTCAAATAATGCATTACTTTTTAACAAATTTTACAGCTCAGTGTAATTTGTTGGCCTTCTGTCTAACAAGTCCGTTGTTTCTGTTGACATTATCTCCCAAACAGCTCCTGTGCAGCAAGAATAACTTGTTTTAAACAACATCCTGGGGCCTCTGGCCATGTAAACAATGCAGCAAATCACTGATGCAGAGGCTTGACAGTGAGGTCTGGAGGCTCAGCTGCCAGTCTGCCAGTCTCCTTGCAAACCACAGCTTTTATGGCACTACGGCCTGTTGAACTGCTAATCACAAAGCCAAGTCATTCGTCCTGAATGGTGGTTTGTTTCAGTATCCTCGGTTCTCTGTTTACAAAAGCGAGATCTAGAGTAGCACGATCACATTACTCCAAGCTCCTTATGGTTGTATTGCATAACCTGAACTGATAATGTGCCTATGTTATTAAATAACATCTTCCTGAAAACCTTTTGTGCAGAGTTTGTGTTTTAAGAGATATGATGCTGGTGCAAATGAAACATGCTTCACAGCACTTCTCTGCAATGACGTGGTCTTGAGTAGGTAATCCTGACATTAAACTACAACAAATGTGTCTCCTTTTGTGAGAGTCGCTGGTTCGAATCCTGGCTTTGTGTCCTGGCGGGACTCTGACCTACGTTGCTTCAGATGCATTCAGCAGTGTGTGATAGAAGAAACACTGCCAAGACTAAAACAGATACACGCTTTGACATCCATAGACTACGAGTGCTGTATGTACGCATTTGTGAATGGATGAATGAATAAATGAATGTGGGTTTTAGTGTAAAACACTTGAGTGGTGAATATAAAAGTGCTTTATAAATGCACTCCTTACATCAAATGAAGACCACCAGCGTCTCCATGAAGAAATAAGAGCGGTCCTGTGTATTTTCTCACTTTTACTTAGAAGTCTGATCAGACTAACATGTTCTGTTCTGGGTAGAAATGATAAAACCACTGGCCTTTGAACAGACTCAGTGAAGCTCGTTAATCAAAGCGTTCAAAAACTGCAGAACAATTTTGAATTAAATTATCCGACTCCACAATTTAATCGCACTTATTTCACAGTTAAAGTAATCACAGCCATATGCTGCTTTCACGCTGACTTACTAAAATAAATCTTGTTTTAAAAAAAATTTACTTTAACCCTTTACTGAAAGTTCAGATCTATTTGCTACTTATTATTTTGAACACAATGCTTAAAAATTATTAAAAATGTTATACTTTTATAAATGTTAATGCCAATCAAACATAGTGTATTAGGAAAACTTCAAATAAAATCTTGTTTTAAACATATTTCTTCCATAATTGACTGTTAGATAGCGGTTTTTGTGACCCTATTAACTGTCAAATCTAACAAGGTTAAAAGAAACACTGAATACAAAACTATTAATAGACGCAGATTAAATGGAAGTACTTTAAATGAAAACACCTGATAATAATTATTTAAAAAATCGTTTTTCGATACTTTATAAATTTGTATTTCTTTATGATAAATCCAGGCTTACATGTATTATTAATACAGAATCATGTTGGACAATGTGAACTATATTAGTATAAAAATATATACGTTTCTTGATTTATTAGATTCTTTTCCTTTTGTGTGCAAATAACGGAAAACACCAGGAAAGTAAAACTGGAGGTGAGCGCGCCCTCTGGTGGACGACACAAGGTTTGGCAGTTCCTGCAAAGAGCGGGGCAGCGCTGCTGCTGACAGGACAAAATCGTCTGAACACATTACGATGTTGTTTATTGAACTGCTAAAACAGTAAGGATTTATAATGAATATGAAATGCCATAGAAAGGCAACAATGAATGCAGAGTCACAGCATATATCCATAAAAGCCAGACATCTTCCCCAGCCCATGAAACAGAAAATATCAGGCTAAATTGATTAACAGTTTAAATATCTTGACATATATTTGTAAATAAAATGACGCTCACCAATAAACTGTTCTGTTAAGCAACAAAAAATGATTGGCAGATTGGTATAAGAGGTACAAAACTCTGCCTTGCTTTAACACAGGTTTAAACACTCCACGCTTAAGAAGTAAAGTATCCAAGAAGTGAAACGCTGATAGAAGCACTTGTCATGAGTGCGGTGCGTAGTCTGCTCACTTCCAGACTCAGTCGGCCTGGCTGAGGGTAGCAAGTCTCTGTCTGATAAGCCGGTTTTCTTCCAGCATCCTGGAGATGGTCCTAAGAACTGAAAGCTTGGCCTACGTTTATGAAAAAAAAAAAAAAGAGGTGATGAAACAGCAGAGTATTCGTATCCATGAGTAAGGAGAACACAAAAAGACCCCTGCGTCTAGGGAGAGTAGCAGAAACGACAAGTTGTAGCATATTTCTCCAACTCTTAACAGCAAAGGATCTTATCTTTAATGGCACAAAAGAACAGGTGTTACTGATTTAAATACAGTAATTGAAGGAAGCCATGAGAATGTAGTAAAACACATCTACATTAAGAGAAGGTAAATATTTTTACTTATACTGTAAGTATAAAGCAGCAAATTAGAAATGCCAATATTCTTACATTTCCTTTTGGCCATAATTTAACTACAGACAGTATAAACTCAAGATGTTTCATGTCTGTTTTCATCTAATTCCTTTTATTTTCTTAATATGTATCAATTTTGGCATTAAAAACGTTTTGGGTTTTTTTTTTTCATTGAAATGAGCTCAATGTTGTTGATGTGTGACATAGTGCTTCAACCCATAAAACCAATCAATTGTTTTAAGTTCAAAATTGATTTTTAATCCGCCATAATCCATAATACTCACAGCTATAAACCAAACACATCTACTGAATCCTACTGGCATTAAAGTGTTTGAAAAAGTGCTGAGGACTTGATCTCACTGCTTATTCTGGATTCAATGATCATTACTGACACGTTGAGGGTCATTTGAAGTTACAGTTGTTCACAAGACAAGAAAAATCCTTGATGAGATGCTAAAATTTGTCTCCTGATATTGTAATTTAACAAAAAGGTCAAGAATTACAAGCAGAAACATGATTAATGTTAATTATTGTACTAAAAGTACAGCACTTAAGGCTGCACGTGTATGAGTGTGTGTGTGTGTGTGTGTGTGTGTGTGCACGTTTCTGTTCTGTGTGATGATTCTGGTGAAATAAAAGCACGATAAATATGTATTTGCCATTTGGTGTTTAATTTAGAGGCATTTCCTTGCTTGAGTCTGAGTAATGACACCTATTAGTCTGCAGGGTTCAAGCAATGTGAAGGAAAAGAGACCTCTGGTGGCAAATATGACATTTTTTGAGGATACATCAATTGATATCAGGATAACCTGCTGCAAGTTAAACCAGCAACTGTGGGGTTTAAGATGTCATGCAGGGGTTTAACACCGGTTTCAGCATTAGGTTTGTATCCTTTCGCTCACTGAGGTTCTCCACAGATTCTTGTAGAAGAAGAAATGTGTAAAAATTCCTTCCAATCTTTGAAAAACATTGTTTTTAAAGATTTTCAGTGGTCTTCTTATGCATTTGTTGACAAAGTGGAGATCTTCTGCCCGCCTTTGCTCTTCAGAGAATCTGCCTTTCATGAAGTCTGCTTTTGTACCAAATCTTCTTCATAATTACCTGCTGACATCACCAGTTTAAAATAAATGTGTTGTTTTGTTTTTTAACCTAATAACTAGTACTAGATTTTTATCTGTTACAGGTCTGAAACGAAAAAGATTGAACATATAGTAACATATCCTGGTGACAAGAAAACAAAGACATGCAACATCTTGGGTTCATGCCGGCTTCAAAGGAATAAAAAGCAAAGTAAATGTAAGAATTTGTAGTTATCATCATCATTCCAATATTTCACACTCGGGGTTTAAATCATATGAATATATTTATGAGACAATGTTATCTTAATTAAACACTTTTGCACTGTATTGCTAAGGCATTTTGTCCAAAACATTTCACAGTCATGTTTTGGACAAGAGCTCCCAATAAAAGGCATAACTTTTAATTGAATGTTGTCTGATCCAACCCCATAAGAGAACCGATCCTTTTAAATTTAGATGACGTCATATTTACAAGTACGACAGTTACTACAACTACACAGTTTCTGTAAAACCAGGAAAGCACCGTGATTGACGGATTTCTTTGTCACAGAAATACAGATCGACTGTACAAACGACTCCTGAGAAGTTTTGTTTGAGAAACTCCATGACATCGATATGTTCCCATGATCTCTGTGACAGCACGCCCGACACACCGCATACCTTTCCCCTCTCGTTGGTCGTTTGGATGTCAGATCTTTGGGGGAAAAAGAAAACATCTCTTTCAACCAGGGCGGGGGGGGGGGTGTCCGCACCTGAGGACAGAAACACAACTCAAATGTCATCCTCATCGCTGCTCTGAAGGTGAACTTGCACAATCAGGTGACTGCACAAAACAAGGAAATTAAATTCAAAATAAAGTCTCGTAAAGTGATAAAAACCCAGATAGATTCTGTTATATAAAGATTACCCCCTTTCTGTTATATCTGTATTTTTACCTGAGTGGTGTTAGGTGCCCTGCATACAACTGCGATACTAATTATTATTAATATTATTATTTAAACAATTAAAATAAAAGAAAAACTCTGAATATGCCAGTTTTACTGCATTGGTAAATTCTAAGATGCCTTTTCACCCATTCAACAGATACTAAATGAGAGTCCTAATTAAATAATAATAATTATAATAAAATAATAGATTAGAACAACTTTAGATTATTTTTCTAAGGAAGTGCTACGCTAGCCTCACACCAACATCATTGCGAGCTAATGTCAACGTTTTTAAATAACTTCTCCTGTAAATTCACAAGAAGTAGGTTTATATTCTCACACTTAAAAAGACTCCGCGTGTCGTTTCCGCGGTTCGCAGGTCTCTTGGTTTTCTTCGCCGCGGCCTCCGACATCCCCCTGGTCGTCGTTTTCTTCCCCAGCAGAGCAAAGTGTCTGAAGTCTGGATATTTGACTTTCAAGACTTGTTTCTGCCCAGTCTTGGTTTTGCGTCGTTTTTTATCGCATTTGTCTCGCCGAGATTCGGTCTCGGTGTCGTTCTGGTCCAGCTGAGGTTCATTTCTTTGACATGAGCCCGGCGGAGGCATCTTTTCTGTAGCCGGCCTGGACATAAGAGACACCCGTGAAGGTAATCCGCGCTCCCGCGGTCGGCCGACAGGTGGCGCTCCTCCAAACACGCTCAGACCAGCATAACTATACTACGGATACTGTTTGATGTGCCAGCTGCAGGTGATTTCACCGCCTTGAAACAAGGTAGATGTTTTTCAGAAGTACTGAGGCAACAGAAAATAGCCTCCACGAACTGTAAGTCTTATGTTTGCAGACTTGTTTAATATTTTCACAGATTATATCAGAGTTTTATACAATGAATTCAATTTTTCCTCATCCCACATACAACTTTATAACAATAGAGGGAGGGCATCCATCCATTTTACTCTTCTCAGGATGATACAGCCATTGTTGGTTGATAGTAGCAACTGAATCCTTACACTGAATGTTTTAAAACATCTGAGGATGATATCTTATGGTTGGCAAGTTTTTCCGGTGCCTATTGAAAAGTTCTCCGTTGACTAATGTGTAAGTCTCTGTCAGGGCTTTTGTGAAAGGCCTACAACTCCATCCTGCAGGTGGAGTGTTGCAATCACGGCTGTTGAAATGTCATGAAAGTCCAGAATTAGCGAGTGTCTTTGTGGTTCCAAACTATTTCCGTCTTTTATCATGGAATTATGGAGAATGCCTTGCGTTTAAACGCTTGAAATACTGCAGAGATTTTCTTGAATCCTCCCTCCAGATCTCTTTCATTGAATAATCCATGGAGAATTTTCCATGGAAACTTCTATCACCTTTAGGCTCGATTTCACAAACACCATTCAGTTAAGTACACATGGTTTCCAGTCGAGTTGTGAAAGCGGCATAACGAGGATAAACATGCAAGGAAATGGGATGTTTCACTCTTTTCCTACTAAAACCATGGATTAGATTAATGCATAGAAAGTTCATTTAAAAAAAAATAAAAATTAGAAATCCTGAAGTTTCCAATTACACTAATCTAATTATACCAAATACTCTTTTAAACTTAAGACAGAGGGGATTTAGGTGAGCTAAAATAAGCCCTGAAATAAAACAGCCTATAAATACCTCTGACCCAATTTAACCCACCAGATGCTAAACAAAGGCACCATTTCCCCGTTTACTAGAAAGCTTTCAGTTCACTCAAACACCAAACTCAAACACAAAAATAAAATAGACAGGTTTTCTTCCTCACAGCTGTTTTATTCATTCAACATCTCACATTACAAATACTTCAGATGTATGCATACAGTTACAAACAGTTGGCAGCAAATGAATGAGACATTAGATCTTTGTTTTACTTCATTTCTACAAACCAACTATTAAAAAACCGACTTCTGCATTAGAGCGGAAATTAATCAGGAAGAAAATATAAAAATTGGAACTTACATATACATGTGAAATGACTTAATAAAAATCAAAATCAGGTATAAAAAAAAAAAAAGAAAAAAAAAAGTTAATAAATACAACCTTCCCAGCATTCAATTAAAAACTATTGAAATTTTGCAATCAAGTAATACTAAACAGACATATTTTCATGTGAAAACGTGGAGCACATTACAGCAATTAGAAAAACTAGACACATCAACAAGTTAAACACGTCACCCCAAAAATATAACCAAAGATTCTGATCAAAATAATAGTTATACATTTCAATTGAAAATATAGCAAATGCTAAATACATCATCGACCTAGTATATACAATGTCTTCAATCACAGTAGCATGGTAGTAGCAAAATAAGTAAGCACAAAACTAAATGTTTAAAAAATAAATCCACATATTTTTTTTTTTCCTTTTTTGCAGACATCAGCATGAACAGCAGGAAACAAAAGTGTAGAAGACTGCATGATTTATACGGACTGAAGGACTCAGACTGCGGAGAACTGTTCATTGAAAAAAAAGAATAAGTATTGCACATAATGGCTCAAAGTTAACTTGCAACATTAAATCACATTCAGGTTATGTCCCAAAGCATGCCACATCACAAATGGGGTCAAGTGATCAAGTCTCCTCACCTAGTTCCTACTGAGTGTCCTCTAGATTACAAAACACATCCAAAAAGTGTTGCCAAGGGTGTATATTGCATAAACTTCATGACTGTGTGAGGAAGGCAGACTCCATCATCTAAGGAGAGGCTACAAGAGAGGCAATCTCAAAAAAGATAAAAAGGTAATTTAACAAAGAAGGGACAAAAGGAGATCTAGTGCATTACATTAGGTCCTGCATTATCACTAGCCATGTAACTCTTATGCATGCCAAGAATAAGTAGAACTTACAGGCAGTCCCAGAAAGAGGCTCTAAATATACAAACTGCTGATATCCAGTCCAGTGGTAGAAGGGAAAATTTCACATGACCAAAGCTTGAAATAAACTTTCAAAATAAAAAGACACCTTATGATAACCTTATTTACTACATCTAGGAGCAAAATCATATTGTCAAGACTATCAAGTCATTTTAGAAAGATCTTGCCATGCCTTATGATTCAGTACTTATGTTTGTTAGGACCAAGGAGAATCTGTATATGACTGGCTAATGAAAGCCCATTTTATTCATTTATTTATTTTTTTTAAACTTAGTATTTTTTTTTTCTTTTTAATCCACAGAATCACACTAATGCACCAGACAGTTTTCAGATTCACCAGCACTTAAATATATAAAAGCTAATTGAAAATTATATTAATATTTATTTTTAAATTAAGTTTACCATAAATGCAGATCTCTTAGTAACAAAAGGTACAAAATTATTTTTCACAAGTGAAAAAAATGAGGTATTGCAAAAGGAGTTCTCCCATTTGTGAAAAATGTGCCTAAAATGACTATTGAAAAAAATATTTAGAAAAAGTAGTGCATAATAAATGTATATATGTTCATGACAAAATAATCAGCTATAAAACACTGTACAAAACTCAGCAGGCCATGTATAAAATAATATCTTTATCTCTGTGACAGCAAATTTTAGCTACAACCGTATCCAACCACAACCCTTGTGATAGAAGCTCCAGTCACAGCAGAGCGTGCAGTGGTCACCACGGACACCAGGACAGCTCAGGGAGACTGGACCGCGCATCCACCAGTTACCACTACGTTAGCATGTTAGCTTCCAGTGCTAATATCCCTGATGATATAAAGTGAATAAATACTACTGCCAATACCTGAGCCCTGACGGCTGTGTCGTTATCAGCTGAAATCCACAAACCCAAACTCCAGCCTTTCCTCGGTCATACAACGTTATCCTGAAAACCTCCGGATCAAAAACCGTTTTTGACGATGTGTTTAGGCCAGTCTTTGGTTTGCCCCTTCTGGTTACAAAGTGTTGACTTTTAAACCACGATCTAAAAACCGCTTGTCAAAACAAGTCTAAATGTGTGCCAAACTGAGGGGAGATTTTTGTTTCGTGTGACGTGGCCAGATGCTATACAAGTTGTTTGAAAAACTCAATCACTCCATCTGAAACAGAGTTCCATCCATTTTCACTCAAACTTTGGTAAATGGTACAGTTGTTCTCCAATCCTGCAAGCAATAAAAAAAAAAAAAAAATAAAAAAAAAAAAAAGGAAATGCACCCTTCTTATACCCAACTTCCATAGTTCATATACTGATTTTGGTATAATGAACCTTATTAAAATTATGTCACTAACAAATGTAAGCAGTATCGCCAGCCCATAACAAAAAAGTACAGTCAAGTAAAGAAACGAAGCGTCTAAATTTAAATCTAATGCATCCATATGCTCATGCACACTTAAAGTCAAAACAAAAATGGGATTTCACTCTTCTTAGCATTTGCTTCTTTTAGAAGGCCCAATTAAAAAAAAAAATAAAATAAAAAAATAAATTATTCTTTTTTTTTTTTTTTTTAAACTTAAAAGAAAAAGTGCATTTATTTTTCATATCACAACCCATACTCCCTCCCTAATTGATCAGTCCCTCCCCTGATCCTGCGCCGGCTCCCTCTCTCGCCTCAGTTCCAGCGGAAGGAGATGTGTCGTGGCCGGTCGCCTCCCTCCTTCACCAGCGGCTTGTGGAACTCGCGGCTGGCTCGAGAGTGGATGGCTGCCCAGCAGTACTCGCAGTAGTACTGCAGACAGGTCACATTGGCGCAGAAGAAAGGAGCAAACTTCCCCCCACAACGAGTGCCCTGGCATTCGTCACACAGCTGGTCATCCAGGACATATGGCTTCACTTCCACCTGAGGGGACAGAGTTGACAGTTGGATGATCTGCAGCATTTTGGAAATGTGGAAATCCATATTCAAAAGAAAAAGAAAAAGAAAATACTTTGTGGGATAAACGTAAAGCTGCTGGCATCAGATCAACTCACCCGTTTATCAATCTCCCCGTGTTGCAGCTGAACAAATCGGGCACTAATGGCTGCAATGTAGCTTTGCTGATTTGAGAAAGCCACTCTCCCTGCGCCTTTTGGATACTTAAGTTCAGGATCTGTGTCAATCCCGGCATAACAAACTCCCCCATACAGGCGGTCCATTATCATAGCAAGCTCAACTGAAGTAACAACAAGCAATGAAAGGTTTAGTCTTAATGGTTTAAATTACTGAAATGCAACAAATGCAGAGATCGTCTCAAGTATGCACCTGCACGTAAGGGACGAGGAACTCCTCCTACAAAGATGGTCTTCCTGGGGTCCAGTGGCTGAGAGCCGTCCATTACAAAGTCACTGTCATTAAGGTTCCAGGGTCGGATCTGGACCTGTACAAAGCAAGGATGTGACAAAACGGGAACATTTAAACAAAAAATAAAAAGTTCTTCCCCTAGGCAGACCTTCGTTTGTGAAATACTACTAAAATACAATGCATATTCAAATCTGATTTAGTGTTTTCATTGCTGGCACAGATGGGCAACAAGCATACAGATCAGCAGCAGAACACACACACACACACACACACTCACAGGCTTGTCTTTGATGGTGGGGCTGGAGACACACAGGTAAAGCTTGCTGTCCTCCTGAATGCAAGCATCAATCAGGGCCTGGACAGAGCTCTCATCTTGAAACAGCAAGAATGCATATCCTAGAAACACGGCACAAGCTTATTAATCCCTGAGGGGAACTGAACAAAGTATTTTAAATCGGAACTGAAGTGAAACAATGGGTGTACAACCAAATCAATAAATAAGGCAATACAAAATGTTAGGATTACTTGTCTCACCTTTTGGTGGAAAATAAGACTTGCTCTCTGCCTTGTGGGGCCAGTCTACAAATAAATGACCAAACCGACGAAAACTTGCAGTAATTTCATCTGAAAAAGTGGATCTTTATTAGCAATTGGAAAATAATAGCGCTGATCACCATCAAAACAAACATTGTCATAGCTGCTAAGAAAAAAAAAAAAAAAAAAAAAAAAAAAACCAGGCACACAAGTGGGACATGCAGAAATGTGGCACTGTTAGTCAGTTCTAACAGGTTACATTTTTAAAAGTCATATGATCTAAAGAAACTGATTTCAGGAAAAAGTATCCACTTAAGCTTCAACCTGTCTTCACCTTCATCGATGTCTGGGGGCAGACCTCCAACAAACACCTTGCGGGAATAACGCTCCACGCGTTCACCATTGAGGAGAGGGAAACAGTGGGCTGACCCGAGGCCAGTAAGCCCCTGGTCACCCGACTCATCCTCTCCAAACGGGCGCTCATCTTCCATGGGGAACAATGATGAATGGCCTGATGGACAAAATGATCAGGATCACAAATCAGATTAAAGGAGGTTCAACATTTTGAAATGTAAAGTAAAGGAGCAGAGAAAAAAAAATAAGTGGATACATTTTTATAAAAATTTTGAGATGAAAATAGGCATTATTGATGTCTAAAGAATATTAATCACAATTAGATCTTGGTAGGAAGGAAGGTAGGTAGGAAACCTGCCAAAAATTCTAAGGTGGCAGGTAAAATGGGATTAATCCCTTAAAACAGAACAATTACTTAAAGAAAAAGAGAAAAAAAAAAAAAAAAGTGATTGCAGAGATAAAAAAAATAATCATTACCTCGTCTTCTGCCATAACTTCTCGCTGCATGTCAAAAAACAAAAGAAATAATTCTTGAAACAGATTTTTTTTTTTATAAACCAACACACACACACACACACACACACACACACACACACACACACACACCAAAGAAATTTTACATCCATCAACAAAAAACACCCCAATACAGTTTTAAAAAAAACAAAAAACAAACAATTCTGCCATCCTGAAATGACGAAGAGCTCTGAAACGTTGCCATTTTTATCTGGATGTAGCAGGCATTGACAAGTAGAGGGACATCTCCACCCTGGTGAGGTTAGCTGAAGAGTCCTGAAATATTTAATAAATAAATAAAAATTGAAAGAAAAAAATAAACAAACATTATAAAAAAAAAAAAAAAAAAAAAAAAAAAAAAAGAAAAAGTCAGGGCCTCAGAACCTGATGGACTGAAAGAACTTCCAAGTGAAGTGCTTGTTTCTTCTCGATA